>OY992508.1:28546123-29746123 GCA_963921215.1 Scoparia ambigualis
AAAACGTTAGCAATAGAACAGCCATCGTTAGCAACTTTGTCTCCGTATTTAATTGTGCTTGGTATATTTGATGATTTATATCGTGATTTAATAAACGACCAAAAATACTTAGGGTTATCTTTAATAGACCTTTCAACTGACGATACATAGGTTTGATAGCACTCTGATTCCAAAGTTTTTACTCTTTCCCTTAATAATTTATAAGTACACATATCAGAATGGTTACCGTATTTTTTGAATCTAATGTAATACTTATGCTTATCTTTAATGATAATGAGTACCAAGGCGGGTATGTATTTTCGCGAATCTAATCTCATCTAATCTCATACTTGAGTAACAGGATTCAAAAGGTCGACATTAACGGTAAAAGATCTCCGGGATCAGTGGTTAAAATGGGAGTTCCGCAGGGTTCAATACTTGGTCCATTCTTGTTTTTGGTTTATATTAATGACTTACCTTATTTTGTAAAAGACAGTCATGAGATAGTATTGTTTGCTGATGATACTTCACTTTTATTCAAAGTGAAACGACGACACCCAAATTATGACGATGTGAATAATGCGGTCTCAAAGATTGTTCACTGGTTTAGTGTTAATAACATGCTATTAAACGAGGGAAAAACCAAATGTGTAAGATTTGTATTGCCTAATGTTAAGCAGGTAATAACTAGTGTACAAATTAAAGATAAGAATGTGAATCCTGTGAACACCACTGTGTTTTTAGGCATCACGTTGGATGCCAAGCTTCAGTGGGGCCCACATATAGCTATATTGTCGATTCTGCGGCTTATGCAGTAATGAAGATCCGTCAGTTAACTGACATTGATACAGCTAGAATAGGTTATTTCAGTTACTTTCATAGTGTAATGTCGTACGGCATTTGCTGCCGATATTCAAACTATCTTTGTGGTGCATAAGAGGGCTATTCGAGCGATATATAACCTACAGGCTGGTGACTCTCTCAGAGAGAGATTTAAGGATATAAGTATAATGACAGTTGTATCACAATATATTTATGAAAATCTTATGTATGTTCATAAAAATATTAAAATGTTTTGAAAAAACAGTGATATTCATTCACAAATGAAACACTAGAAGTAAGAACAAATTAGCAGTGCCTTATACTAGGCTCCATAAAATAAATAATTCTTTTAAGGGTCTGTGTGTACGATTATGCAACAAAGTACCAAATGATATTCAGAAATTAGATCTTGATAAATTTAAAATCAAAATCAAAGAAAAGCTTTATAAAAAAACTTATTATAAAGTGTCGGAAGACAAAACAGCTTGGGTCTGAAATGCTCCAAGTACCTACTCCAACAGCTATTTCTAATTTTCTATAATTAATTTATATAGAGCACCATAGAAATATAAGAATTGAATTGTTATGGTTACTTATACTCGTAGTACTTAACACAGAAAACGTTTTTCTTTCCTTGTTATTAATATTTAATTGTAGTGCACTCCAAGATTAGTAATTAGACCGCATGTTCTCAAAAATAATTATAACCTACTTTATAACATATATGTGTAAACTTGATAGTAGCTAATAGTTATTTTAAGTTTGATTAGAGCAAATGTTTGTAATAAGTAGCTGTAAGTTTTACTATGAAATAAAAAAAATATATATATGTAATTAAACTACATATTTACATTCAAATTCATATTTTGTGACCTGGTAACGACATATAATATATATATTTTTTATAAATGTCGTTACTTCTGTGCGCTGTGGTTTCTTGCGCCCGTTCTTTGCCACAGTTAAAAAAATTATGTCCTGAATGGGTGGTAGGTTAAAAAATATTTGAACGTTTCAAAGTACTTATTAATTGAGTTTATTGAATAAATATATTTTGACTATTGACTATTGACACCACTTACCCTCCACCCCCCAATTTAGGAGACGCGTTTGTACATTTTTACCCTAATTATTAGTATTCTTGTATCTTTATTAAAATAGTTGTGAACTAACTTTTTGCAGTCGTCACTATTGATAGTAATTGGTCAGCGGAAAGCGGAAAGAAATATAGGTTGAAAACACGATTTAAATATTAGTAGATAGAAAAAGGAATAGATTTTAGTTAGGTTGAAAACGGAATGACGTGAGACGAAAACGGAAACACTTTCAAAATCGGTTTAGCAGTAGCCATGTAATTCTAACTTACGTGTGGCGTCAGAGCCCAACCATCGTGGTATTTAAATATTGTTGATATTAATTATATCATTTATTATTGATGCCAATCTTGATGAATATCCCTCGAGAGCTTGTCATCCCAAGCCATGCATGTCTTCCATACCTCTTGCAATAGTAGTTTCATCTTTGTGAATAGTGGTGTCAGCTACCCTAACTGGTCAAATAATTGCGAAATTGCCGATAGTAATGATCTTTTCGTATCCTGTGCTCCTGACTGGCTTTGCATTGAAAAGATAAATAAGTCTTGTTAAGGATTCCAATACAAGCCTAGAGTTTTGTGGACTCTGTTAGCTTTAAATTGTAGTTGCTTGTTTCGTCTTGATCTTTAGCTTGTAACTTATGATAGTTTGATCGCCACTTTCTTAAATTGAAACCTCCAGCTTTCCTTAGATTTTTAAGGTCTTGTTTAATTTGTAATGCAGATTCTATAGAAGATACGCCGTGCACTAGGTCGTCCATGTAAAAGCTATTTTAAAAATGTGAGCAGCCTCCGGAAAATTATCTCTTTCGTCGCTTGCTAATTGACGTAGAGTCATCATTGCGAGATAGGGAGCGGCCTTGGTGCTGTAAGTCACTTTCGTGAGTTGGTATTGTCGCAAAGGTTCGTGTGGACTGTCCTTCCATACTATGTTATGAGAAGATTGGTCATCTTCAGCAGGTGCATTATCGTAGTTAATAAGTCTCATGTGACCCAACTCTAGGTATTCATGAATGAAGGATTTGTAGACTATTTTTAGCTCGTTGTTTTTGTTTAATTTATTTTCAATTGGCGAAACTGTGCAATAGCCTTTTGTTTAGAGTGTCCTAACTTATCGATATTCGATTTAAGAGGCAATCTCATTATGTATCTTCCGTCTCTTGACCGTGTTGTCGTAGACTTGTAAAATCTATGCATTTACTTTCTTCTATTGAGTATGAATGGTTATCCGGTACATTTTAAATTTCCCAGAATCTTTGCATGTCATGTATGTTATTTATAATAGCGTTGCAACTGAGTGTTTTCTTTTCCGCACAAAATCCATCCGAGCTGCGTCTGTTGGGTGGGTGATTGGTGTCTTGTTACCGACTCTGCATATTCCATTCATAATAATATTAGAATAAATATCGGCACCGAATAAAATATCAATGTGATTGCTGACAGTAAATTCGGGATCTGCTAAGTAGATTTTTGCAATAATTCCCATGATGGTATTGTGAATGATTCATTTGGTAAATTACGCGTCAACCTCTTCATAATATATACATCTGTGTTAAAGATGTAATTTCAAGCAATCGAACTGCAAGTGATATGTATCATACCCGTGCAGGTGTTGTCCTTGGAGCCAACGCCGGTTATGATGTTGTTACATTTTTTCGCTGATAGACATAGGAGCTGGGCAGCCTTTGCCGTGATAAGGGACACTTGTGAGCCCTGATCTTTAAGCGCTCTCATAATTTGATAGTTCCCATCAGCTTTCTGAACTTTCACCAAGGCTGTACGTAAAAGAGTTTCGGGACATCACATTGCTGAGCCACGTTTGTGTTGTTCTTGTGACGTTCAAATCGCCGGTTCGACTCCGTGATGTGTGTCGTAGACCTTGCCGCCACGTCGGTAGGTGTCACGCTGTTTGTAGCAAACGCTCAGTACAGAACCGGTTCGCTATCACACGAGAAAAAAAGAACACTAAACTTTGCTCGAAGGACCATTTGTTCCGTACGCTCCTTAATGATGTCGTATGGTTATAAAATATTTATTTGCTTAAGCTTGATACACAGGGTGTTATGATAAGAATGCAAAAAGGTTATTAAAATTACAAGTAATTGAATCCGCTAATTGTACAATACGAGTAAAAGGTATTTATTAGGTATTCGCTGACGCAGTAACATGAGCGGTAATTAGACCGTACAGGTAGGCCGTTGCTCTTGGAGAGGCCTAGGTCCAGCAGTGGGACGCTTATAAACTGATGATTTGATAGGCTGATGAGGAAACCGTTGCGCGCAGGTGACCACCAGCAGCTGCGGCCGTCGGTGGCGTTCATGCGGCTGGCGCGGCACTACGGCATCGACGTGTCCCTGTTCGAGCGCATGGTGCTGAACGGCGTGCACAGCCGGCGGCTCGGCGTGCAGCACCGCATGCGGCCCGAGATCGCCGCGCTCGTCGCGCCGCACATCTACGCCGATCTGGCCAACCACCCATCGGTGGGGGCCTACCCGCACGTGCGCGGCCTCACCAGCGACCTGTTTTTCTTCACGCACGACTACAAGGAAGATGTAAGTTGTCTGTCATCATCGTCGACCAGAAACGAATTGTAACTTAAGTTGTAATATTGGTGGTACGACATCGTAAGGCGCGACGCTCACTGGTAAGTCGAGGCGGCGTTGCGGCACGGTCGAGGTGGCGCGGCGACGCGACTCGATCGTGGTGCGGGCAACTATGCTTCCTATAATTTATACAACAGAAGATGAGATGTACTCTGGTACAAGTTATTTATGTAAATATGAAAAGATTTTGGGTACAACCATATTTGACACGAAATGAAATGACAAAATGGCGTGAGAGTCGCAGCGCGGGAGCCAGCGCCCCTGCCTCGACTCCGCCGCGACTCTGATCTGTGAGCGCACTGCCATTTATTCCTAAAGAAAAGCTAGATGCGGCGCACCGCTTGTGCGCCCGTGCCTTGACGCTCGCCCGCCTCGACCTCTTGATCGTGTGAGCGTCGCGCCTTAGTGTGCCTCGTCGATATTTTGTGCCACACCGATAATTTCTGGAAGCCTTGATCTTTCTTTTAAACTTAGAAATACAGCTGTTTAGTTTTGTTATTTTTTATAACAAGCTTTTATTTAAATGCTGAGTAAACCATTTATAATCAAAGCTTTCTTTCCTTTTTGTTGCCTTTTTTGTGGATTTACACAAAATTTGTCAAAATTGTCTTGGAACTGGGTTTTCTATACAATAACTGGTTATTCGCTTTCAAATAACTGCAAGCAATATTTAGTATCACTGCGAGACGGGTCAAGTTCATGAAGTATTTACGCGCGCGCGTAGGGATTACGAGTTAAGGCTAGATAGGTCGCGCTTTGAGTTTTTCAAACCATCTGAGACATAGAAAATAATGGTTTAAATTCTAAAAAAAACAAGATTTATTACAACAACTATACTTTTAAACGCAGTCCGAGCGGAGCTATAATAGGTGTTATACCCAAAACTTTACCTACCTACCTAAAACACCTAAACCTAAACCTAAAAATACAAAGTTTTCTATCGGCCTTGTAACTTCATGTTTTTTGTTTTACCCGCTTTTTAAAGCCAAAATAAACCCACCGAGTTTACCAAATATCTACATACACATTTAGATATACTTATAGGTTTGTATATATACCTATATATTTGTTTCTCATCAAAGGTGGAAATGATAATTAAAGATCTCTTTGGATAAGATAAGCGTTTCTTGTAGACATAACAAAAAATCAGTGTGTGAAGGGGTCCCGTACGTAGTTGACACTGTGTAGTTAGTTTTGTTACAAAATATGGGGAAATACCAATGACCTTTTATAAAATAGACTCGTCAGCTTAGTGCTCCACGTCATGCCGTATATTATTATATTATCAATAAAGGAGCAGGTGGTGTTTTCTTGGTGTCTTCCCCATCCTGACA
Source organism: Scoparia ambigualis (assembly GCA_963921215.1). Lineage (NCBI taxonomy): Eukaryota > Metazoa > Arthropoda > Insecta > Lepidoptera > Crambidae > Scoparia > Scoparia ambigualis. Next base: position 28,551,952 of record OY992508.1, read on the forward strand.
GCCACATGGTCTAAAAATGTAACAGAGAAATAAAGGGCGCCACTGGTCCAAAGCAATCCGGCTTTGTCCTTTCTTTGTGCGTAATGGAACATTAGCGACTGCAAAGTGGTGTCTCCGGAGAGCAGCACGCGTACTCCTATGGAGGAAGGAAGAAAGAGGGAGGAACTTAGCCAAGACCTGAGATATTTATACTAATAACTAGAGAAATTTATACCGATGATCATTTTCAGACGACGGGGGATAGTACCATTCGAACAAACCAAAAAGAAGCTGACATGGTTCTTGGACTGGCGAATTACCTTATGCAGCAAGATTATAAGCCCGGTGACGTCACTATACTGACAACTTACGTCGGACAATTATTTTATATGAAAAAGGTAATATTAAAGAGAAACGTTTACAGTTCATGTATTTGGCCGCCTACCTATCTTACGCCAGCAGATGAACCTATCCCAAACTGTCAATTGCTCCAATCGATATTGATTAAAATATTTAGGTTTAAAATGTATTGTAGAAATTTACTGCTTGTAAAAATGGCTTAGTTACATATAGCTTTAAAAAAAAGCCTGCTCTCGAAATGACTTGTTTGTCTAATACTGATTATTTAAATGACTTATTATTAGTATTGTTATAATAATCAACAAGTCTAGGCTTGAAGTGAAGGTATTTTGAAATTAGAACCAAACCTATATATTTCTGGTGTTTTTTTTATTATAAAAGACAAAAGAATGACAATTTACAATAAAGTATTTTAAATTATTTATACTCACAATTTTATTTAAATAAGCGTGTATTTATGTAACCTTTTTGAAATACCCTGAATTTACGACTAACAAAATTTATTCTAGCATTCCTATAATAGAATCACGGGCTTAACCCGACCAACCCGACAGTCACTTAACGCTAGGTTCTAGGCTGTTGCTTATTTAAAATACTCATATTTAACATAAACAAAAAAATACACCTCCAGACACATCTATCGGCCCACAACGGTTCCTAGCTAAAATAACTGTTAAATTGAGCAAAAAGTTTTTACCCACTTTTGTATCTGATTTATTAACCATCTTTTCCATATGTTTTTTTTTTATTTCGAATTCAGAATACTGAAAAACAAGAATTATAGCGTATAATTCAAGTATGCACCTCAGTGCAAGAGTAGTATTGAATTTTCAAGGAAATCAAACGTTTTTTCATTTCAAAATGTTTAATTAATAAGAGGTATTGCCTCCTAAGGCATATACGCCAGCTCTAATGGGATCAGGCATGCAATTAATTATTAGTCTGACTATGAAATTTGTGGAGCTGGCTGGCAAGGCCTCTTTAACTCGTCCCATAAGTGATCGATCGGGTTCATGTCTGGGATTTAGCTGGCCATTCCATTACCGCATTATCCATGTCTCGAAGATATTGCCGGACGATTTCAGCTGTATGCGGTCTCGCATTATCGTGCGTTATAATGAAGTTTGGGCCAACACATAAGTACAGCGAATGGCATTAGATACATGTAGCTCTAGACACTGACGAATGTCACGTACACAGGTACCTGCGATCATAGTTCGGTTTTAGCAATTGCCAAAATTCCTCCCAAGACTGTCCATGAACCACCACCAAAATAAACCCTCTCTTTTAATGCAGCACGGAGCGAATGGCTCTGATTGTCTTCGGTACACTTTTTTTCTTCCATCATTACCAAGAGTAATTTTCGATTCATCAGAAAAGAGTACCTGACTCTATTGTTGCTGTGTCTACTGCAGATGAGTTCACGCGACTAAAGGCGCGATGCTCGGTGAGCTCGTGTTAATTTGGGGCAATTAGCTGGCTTGTGAGGTACCATATCACGTTCCTTCAGTCTTCTTCGAAGCATTCAGGCGCTCACAGATACTCCATGGAAGTCGCGTAGTTGGTTTTGTACCTGAACTGAAGTCAAGTGACGGTTCTGGTCGTAAAGATGAACCGGTCTTGCCTTTCAGTTGTAACTTGAGATCGCGGTCTTCCTTGACGACAAACAAAGCCGCCAGTCTCCAAGTACGTCTAATAAACTCATCGAACAGTATTCAGATGTGCACTCACATTTATTTGGCTATGCCCGGTATGCAGAAGTGCTACACTGCTTGGGCGGCAATTTCCATACTTATATTTTCTGTCAAAATTGACTCAAAGAAAATTCATATACCTACCCTATATTCGACTTTTCTATTTTTTTCTTTAAAAATCTGAGTTCGAAATTAAAAAAAACATACAAAAAAGATGGCTAATAAATCAGTTTCAAAATTGCGCAAGAACTGTTTGCTCAATGTCATATTATTTCTAGCTAGGAACCGTCAAAACTTAAAATACTAGGTGGGCCAATAGATGTGTCCGGAACTTAGATTAAAACAAAAATTTGTTTTAATCTAAGGTCCGGAAGTATAGATAATATATCCAGAATAGATCTTTTTATCCCCATGTGCTATTGTTCACATGGGAGGCCTGTGCCCAGCAGTGGGATGTTAATAGACTAATAGGTTAATAGGCTGATGATGGTGATGATGATGAGGTCTTTTTAAGACTAAGTCTAGCTAGACTTGAATAAATTATTTCATTCTATTGGCATTTTGCCAATAGGGTCCTATTTTTGCTAGCTAAGCTAATAAAATTATTTCGAACCTATTTATTTACAGCAAAGTCAAAAATACGCATTCCTTAGAAATGTTAAAATTACCGTGGTTGATAATTATCAAGGCGAGGAGTCGAAGATAATTCTACTGTCATTGGTGCGGAACAACGATCAAAATAAGATTGGTTTTCTTGCTACTGACAATCGAATTTGCGTAGCTCTGTCAAGAGCCAAAGAAGGTAATATCAACACTATCAAGAATAAACACCCAAAGAACTACATCTGATGTTTATTGCCAATAATGTGGTTATAAAAAATAATAATCGAAAATCACCAAAAATCATGCTTAATTATTTTTTTTGAAAGACTAGAAAGTGTTTTCATTGTAGCACTGTGTAATTTAGAATTAGTCACATATTTTTCTCAATTTTAATTTTGTTCACTTTATTAAATAGTTCCACAGCATTTTATTATTTCCAACGCTCTTTTCCAAAATAACAAAAAAGTGAGTTTGTTTGTTTGTTACGCTTTTACGCATAAAACCGCTTTATATGTATTTTGCCATATAGATGATGGGGCCCAGAAGACTACTATTGTGGTAGTACTATTAGTTATTCTGTGCTATTACCCGCTAACGAATCATTAGTGCGAGCGAAGCCGCGGGAAAAAGACTATATTTTAAGAAAATAAACCGGTTGCGATTATCTTTTGTCACCACAAACATTCAGTACTTATTTTTAAATATTATTTTGTAATTATTGTTTGTCTACCGGTGTTTTTCCTGATGTTTTGAAAAGGGCTTTAGTACACCCTATCTACAAAAGCGGAAACAGCGACAGTGTTGGAAACTATAGGCCAATTTCATTTCATCAATTACACAGAAACCGAGGAAATCTTCTCAAAATATTAACTGTACATTCATGCAAATTTACAGATCAAACACGCACTCAGACACCTACTCACGCACATTCACACACTTAAGGTAATGGAATCAGTCATGGACAGTATAAGATTAAATTTGGCATTATTATGCTACATTGTAAATAATGTAACTGTTTATTAATGCAATCAGGATTAAAGATACTAAAAACTAACGGAGAATCAGTCCCTTTATTAAAATTAATTATTAGCAAGTGAACTGAAAATATATTTCAGAAAAATCGTAACCCTTTCCGAACACCAGTGATTGACATGACCCAGTGCCTAACACCCAGTCATGCACGCCCCTACACATGGACGACATCCAACCATGGACATCACTTCATGGTTGGCATTACTTAATGAACCGTTTATTCAATCGAAAATACGTTAATAGGTACAGTTAGTTTAACTTTAAATAAACAAATAGATAATTTGAATTAAACTTTTATTAATTTTAACAATAATTTTATGAGTAAGTAATCTAGAAATTAGTTATCCTACAAAAACATTTCAATAGTAGGTATGTAGGTATAACTAGTTAGTTTATAAACTGTTAGTTTATCACAGCTAACTAACCGTGGTTAAAGAATACTACCACCCCCTATCTTCCCGTGGGAGTCGTAGAAGGTGACTGAGGGATCAACCCAGAGAATGGGCAGCAGCATCCTCTGAGATTACCACCATCATACTGCGATCGCCAACTCGCCTGCCAAGAGTGGTGATTATGGCAACTTTCCCCCCAATGAACGACAGCACTAAACCTTGGCCACTAGTCCCCGGCGGCCCCGCTCGCTCTAGCTACGGTAGCGGCCAAGGCTGCGACTGGGCATTGGGTGCTGATAGTCTCCGGCAGAGACCTGGCTAACGCCAACAACGAACTTTAGCCCTGGCAACCTACAACACGCGTACACTGCGGACTGACGAGAAGGTTTGCGAAATGGAGGAAGAATTGAGCAAGATACGGCGGGGCGTTGTGGGATTATCTGAGGTCCGAAGAGAGGGGGAGGACTCGATAATCTTGAAGTCTGGTAACTTGCTTTATTTCCAGGAGGGCGAACAACTGTCCCAGGGTGGTGTCGGATTTATCGTCCACAGCTCTCTCGTGAACAACGTTGTCAAGACCGGAAGTGTGTCGTCGAGGGTAGCGTACCTAATACTCAGAATAACCAAACGGTATTCGTTGAAGGTTATACAGGTTTACGCTCCGACTAAGGCACATCCCGACGATGAAGTGGAGGCTACGTATGAGGAGTATCTCTAGAGCAATACAACTCTACAAAACTCACAACTCACAACACCGTTGTCATGGGAGACTTTAACGAAAACTGACCAAACGATGCAGCGCGCGGCGATGAGCTGAAAGTGGGACGATTTGGAGTTGGAATTTGGAACCACCGGGGCCAAATGCTGGCCGAGTTTCTGGAAAGGAAGGGACTCTTCATGATGAACCCCTTTTTTAAGAAAGCTGAACACCGCAGGTCGACCTGGCTAAGTCCCGATGGTGCAACAAAAATGAGATTGACTTTATCATGTCGACGAGGAGGCAAATATTCAATAATGTCTCTGTGATCAACGCGTTCAAAACTTGCAGTGATCACCGGTTGGTAAGAGGCACATTGAACATCAATATCAAGCTGGAAAGACGTCGATTGATGAAGTCTACGCTCCGTCCTGCACCCATCCAAATCCAGAACCCCGAAAGCTTCCAGCTCGAACTGCAAAATCGCTTCGGATGCCTGAAGGATTTCGTAGACGTGGACGATTACAACAACAGGTTTGTGAAAACTGTCCATCTGGTTGGGTCTAAGTTTTTCAAAACCCACCGTACAGGAGGACCCAAAAAGCTCTCGGACCATACTCTCAAACTGATGGAAGAGCGGCGCGTGATGGTTCTGCGTTCTTCGGATGATTCTTCTCAGCTTCGGCAGCTCCATAGGGAGGGAGATCTCGAAGTCTTTGAACCGCGACACTCGCCGATATAACACCGAACGACCGTATTAAAGAGAATATAACATAACTAAAACATTTATCAAAAAATAATTCAACATTTTCCAAAATGTTCATGACTGGTTAGTAACAGATGAACATTGCTCTAATGGTGAATTACTTTATCCCTTTTGTAAATGTCAAGCTATAGGTTAACCTTAAATATACTGTTAGATCACAAAATAAATAGTCATTCAACATAACAACTACACCGGCTTTAGCACTAATTATGTTAAACTTACTTAAGTAGTGTTTTCTGAGGTTTAAGCGAGCACTACACATTGAAATAAAACACTTTTTTTACGGATTAACTTGCGTTTAATTTACTATTTACATAGTTTTTATATTATCCTGGCGTTTCGAACCCTTTACAGGGAGGCCCTGTGACCACGGACCCTGTAAAGGGTTCGAAACGTCAGGATAATATAAAAACTATGTAAATAGTAAATTAAACGCGAGTTAATCCGTAACAAAGTGTTTTATTACTTTTAGTAGTATAAGAGCGGATATTTTCTGGAATCGTCGGAACCACGTATTTGCACCCGGAGTAATTGAATAATATGGCCGACAGCTGTATAAAAAAAATTACGGGGCACTGGTTTGGATAACCACATTAACATAGTGTTTCCATTGACAAAAAAATTGTCAAGTTTTGTAGATTTAGCAGATTTAAACGTAACATGTACATGAACTGGTGCACCGTCCATGACCATACACACTCACACTCACAACCAGTGCTTCCACTTTCATGATTTCGTTTCCCCACGCCACAACAACTGAGATTTCCCCTTCTCAGGATTTTTTTCCCCTCAAGATTACTATCTAAAAAAATTGACGTTGCCAGGTGGGTGGTTAATACTAGGGGGGGGGGGGGGGGGGGACCAATAAGATTTTGGTTTTCAAAGGTGCTATGTTGGACAGCCATTCCATATCAAAAGTGCAAAGCGCCTACAAAAAGGAGACTCGGAGTTTTATGCTTAAGTTGTATACTTTTTAATTTTTTACACATTTGACGTGACTTTTTAGCATCAAATGTGTCATGTGTTACGGGGACCAGCTGACGTAACTTTTGATCTTACCCAAAATCATTAGTATTTTTTTATTTTAACTGCCGCCAAAAAAGATAATTATGAACACTGCATTTTCGGAACGTAACACAATCATGCAGTATATTTTAAGGGGGCCTTAGGCGGTAAAAACGGAAAAATTGGCTGTTTTCTATTACCTGTTATTCAAAATATATTAGATATTTTGCACTGAAACTTTCAATGTGTATTACAGAGCGTATGTGTGAGGGGAAGAACGAAGTCAAAACGAGATTGGAAACATTTGGCTCGATGGAAAAAAATCCTGAAGTTACCTCTAAAACCGCAAACATGATTTCCCCTCGATTTCCTCTATTCATCTCTTTCCCCTTTTTCTTCCCCTCTGGACCCTAATTTCCCCTCAAAAGGGGAAGTTCCCCTCATTGTGGAAGCACTGCTCACAACCAATCTCACATACTCCACTCACACCTAGTCTACACATTGTGGCAAATTAATCGTTCATTTTTGTTTTTTTTATTTCATTATTTGTATCTTTTATTGTTATTCTAAAGTTCATAAATATTTTATTTTTGATCATTATTTGTTATAGAAAAGAATTTTAATATAGGATATAGTAACATTAATTGAATGATTCAGGGATTAAGGCGCTCGCAGTTGTGATACGGTCTATACCAGTACAACTGCCAACGTACACCTCATACTATAAGTTACATTGTTAATAACTGTAATTATATTAAGAGGATGACAGCTGTAATTGGAGTGACAAAAATTTATTATTATTTATTGTACTTTGGCAACTAAAATAAAACTGCCTAAGGGCTGGTTTTTCAATTGTCAGATAAAACTTATTTTGTCTGTTATGCATGTGTGTACCAGACGGTTGTAAATTGTAATCTTAATGTACTGTTTTTTTATTGCTTAATTTTTATTTTTTTGTTTTATAAATTGTTCATTTGTGTGCTTGTTGTGTGATGTCAATAAACGTTTTTCAATTTCAATTTCAATTTATAATCCAGCGTCACAACAGGGGTGACCTTGGTGGATACTTGGCGCCCGTCCACCAAGGACATTAGAGGTCATAATTTAATTTGGATTACATCGGCAGTCTACATGGATGGCAACAAGCAAGTTCCCACCAAGGACAACCCCTGTTGGGACCTTGGATATTTTTATATTTCTTGGGGATGTATTTTTATACCATGATAAAAATAACTAAATTTTTATTCACAAAAATTTTAATTTTCAGGTTTCTATTTATTTGGAAATATCAAAACGCTAAAATCTAATTCTACACTGTGGACTAATGTAGCCAAAACATTGGAGGATAAGGGATCCATCGGTACTGAACTAAGGTTGAAATGTGAAAACCATCCAAACCAATTTACAACGGTAAGCACGGTTACGTTGCGTTATAGCACGCTAATGATCTTTATTGATACGTTCAATTTTCATTTTTTTTAACATACAGGGTGTGCTAGATATCGACGTCAAGCCGAAACCGGGTGATAGGCCGAGTTATAATAGGTATCAGAAAAATATAAAAAAAATCTAAGTCACGTATTTTCAAAACTATAGACATTTAAAAAAAAAATCCAAAAATCTACACCCAGGGACGGTTTTTTACCTCCTGTTGCTACAAATCTTTACTTTTTTAAATGTTTTTTTTGTCTTGTAATCCTGAATAATGCTTCTGTATACACTGTAATAAACTTTATAGCCAGTTGCTCAAGCTTGGAAGGAAATGTCACTTTTTACCCAACCGAATATTCAAAATTATTATTTCGCCCAGCTTTAACATACTGTACTGAAAAATTGAGTGAGACAGGGACATTCATTTTACGAAGTGTGAGTGAGACATAGTGAAGCTATTAAATTAAATACACACAATTGTTTAACATCAATTATTTAGATGCTAAGATTTACAACAGATGTTCAAACTTACTTCCTTCAGCCCAATGCAAGCTTGACATCTTCTTAAAAATGATCGGTTCAACAGACGGGCGAATCTTCCGTTGTTAACAAATTCAGCTGCTTCTGTTATCTTTTGCCGTAGCTCAGCTACAGTTTCAAATGATTTCAAATAAACTTTTTCTTTCACCGCTCCCCAGTAAAAGAAATCTAATGGATTAAATTCCGACGAGCGGGCTGGCCACGAAGTAGTACCAGAACGCCCTATCCATCTGCCCGGATATTCCAGTTTAAACATCTGTTGTAAATCTTAGCATCTAAATAAATAATGTTAAACAATTGTGTGTATTTAATATAATAGCTTCACTATGTCTCACCCACACTTCGTAAAATAAATGTCCCCGTCTCACTCAAACTAGAATTTTAAAGTTACGATCTTGAAGAGAGCTAGGGGGTACCATAGAACCATTTTTAAATAAATAAGTAAAACTTTTTCAAAACTAGGTGTCTCTGCCAAAAATAAAATTGTCCATAGTTTAAGAAATAATCTAGCATGTATCGTACCATTTTGAAATCCTTATTAAATGCGCCAACTTTTGAAGTTACTTGCCAAACTCCCGTTGTACATTTTTATTCAGTACAGTATGTTATAGCTGGGCGAAATAATAATTTTGAATATTTGGTTGGGTAAAAAGTGACATTTCCTTCCAAGCTTGAGCAGCTGGCTATAAAGTTTAGGATAGTGTATACAGAAGCATTATTCAGGATTACAAAACAAGAGAAAACATTTCAAAAATTAAAGATTTGTAGCAACAGGAGGTAAAAAACCGTCACGGAATGTAGATTTTTTGGATTTTTTAAAAAATGTCTATAATTTTGAAAATACGTTACTTAGATTTTTTTATAATTTTCTGATAACTATCATAACTTGGCCTATCACCCGGTTTCGGCTTGACGTCGATATCTGGGACACCCTATAGTGTTATTACTGTTTCTGTACTGTATTGTATGAATCTGTGTGTAAGCGTCAATAAAAAAAATCTTATCTTATCCTATCTTACCGTGGTTATAGCTGCAGGGGCCTGATTGCGGAAAAAGTTATCAGCCATTTTTTTTTTTATAAAAACAATTTAAAGCATTACTCTACCATTCGCCTTTTTATAGATTACAACGGTCGAACACTTCAACAAAGTCCCAGAAGGAGGATGTCTATTAAAATGTAACTACAACCTACGTGCTTGCCTCCATCGCTGTCCCCGGCTGTGCCACGGATACGACCGTGACCACGCCGACAGGACATGCGAACAAAAATGCGAAAGGTGAAATAATTTTAATAAACTACGGTATAACATAAAATGTAGCACATTAAACAAAGCCTCGTCTGTACATGGCATGGTAGTTTTTACACCATATGAAGCACACTGTTAATTATTCAAAACTACGACCGCGCCCACGTCCACGCTAAGGCAGTTGTCCCACTGCCGACGATAAACGAGAAGCCGCTAGGCTATAAGTTTATACTGTGCTATAAGCAAGTGTACGAGTGAGACAGGCGATTACTCGCGCCACTCGCTCGCGGCGGCCTAGCCGAGCGTACGGTCCTTATGGGGTGGATTTCACACAAATATATTTTTTTAATGCATTTTTTATCATGCACGGGAATTTCTCTATAAAATCAATCTTTTGGGATACATTCTATAGTCTACCTTACTCGTACTACCGTCTAGTGTACATTTTGAGTAATCAAGAAAATTTTATTTATTGCCGTGAATGTAATGACATCTACAGGAGTGTAATGACATTTTCATATTGCAGTACAGGAATTAAGGTATTTAGTGGCAATAGGTAGGTATTATGAATACATGTAGGTGTTCATTCTTGTAATTATCTTATTTATCTTATAAGGATTATACAAACTTAATTACAAAAAGTAACTATTAATACTTCGTATTCAATAAAAAAAATAAAAATAACAATAGTAAGTAAGTACCTAAGTAAGTACTTAATATTAAAAGTCAGTTTGAATAACCAAAACAATATATTTTTAGGCATTCTTATAATAATACGTACGATTTCGTCGGATGGGCCGATTAGTTTCAGTCTCATCAGGAGACCATGCTCAGGGTTAATGCAAGATAACTACGCCGCCGTAAGGTTCTAGGTCCTCTAAAATCTACTCAATGATAAACTCAAACACAAATACTACTCAAAACATAATACAGTGAAAGATAAATTCAAAACAAAAAAAACACACTTCCTACAACTCGAAACAAAAATACAACTCGAAACAAAAACACAACACGAAACAAAAATAAACAACAATATACTTCGTAGAATTAACAAGGCTTAGATTTTTTATAGTAACAGAACAGTAACAATACTTTATCTCTTAGATATAATAGGCAATTATGTATTAACTGCAATATAAAAAGCAAGGAATAATTAGGTGCTAATTAGGAACATCAATTACAACTTTGATTTACATTTACCCAATAAAAAAAATATTCCAAATCCGTAGCATCTTCGAGATCAAGAGAATTTTTAATTCGTAAAGTAGTTCAGATTTCTAAATCACCTAAGTACTTTAAGTTCGTAATCTGATTTATAAAATAAAAAAATAATCTTAAACTTATTAGTAGGCTTTTTATTTCTTTGACTTTTGAACGTAATGACTAAGAGCGTAATGACAAGACGAGCAATGTTAAATTATAATTTTTGCTAAATAAGAAGTTAATAGGTAAAACGCCACACATTTATCGTTGGGCGCCAGGGTCTAATAAATGCATAAATTAGAATTTACTTATGGTTGATCCTTTTACAGTTATACGTTCAAACGGAATGACATAAAGTAGTGACAAAATGCTACGAACGAAAGTTGGTTAAAAAAATATCAATATCAAACGTTTTTCTCTCAGTGATTACATTCAATGAAGGCAGGCTGGTGGGCGGGTGTTTAGTGAGGTTTCAGCAGGTTACGACACGATCAAACATAAATTTAAAAATTTTCAAAAGTCGAAATGTCATCGTGAACTGAATGACGGATTTTCAGTGACAAAACTTTGAATTGAATTATTTTCCAAAATATTAATTATTTTTAATTATTATATCTATTAACTTAATGGGACATTCATCAAGTCACAGTAATTTTCTTATTTTTCGGTCCTAGCAGTAGTTTTTTTTTATAATTATGTTTTTTTAAGGAGCCCAGTTGGCTTTAAGTGTCTGAATGACATTTTGTATAGTTTTATAAGCTTATTTTTTTAAAGAGTAATAAAACACATGTAATTGTTTCTTACCTAGTTAGTATAATCGTGTACTCATTATTTGCAGCTAAAATTAATTTGGAAAAATTGAAATTCTATAAATAATCAACGGTAGATTGTTGATATCGAATATGGCGGGAAATGAGCGCTGCCGATTTTGGTCTCTCGGCGTGAGTTCTCTGATCGCTGAGCGAGCTAAGCGAGAATTATCTTTGATAGCAATTTTCGCTCAGCGACGAACTAGTGGAGTGAGTCCTCGCCGGCAGTGTGAACAGTCAGCGATCAACTATTTATATATGCATCTCTTTTGTTTACACGGAATGTATATCTATTGTACGTTTCTTGAGCGAGAAAATAGTCGATAGTTCGTCGTTTTCTCGCCGTTTGTGGGACAACTACCTAACTTAGAAACACCGTCATACTTCAGCCATTTTGTACTAAATTGTGGGTCTACATTGTAAATAATTACCATCCTTTTACACAATCAAACAATCTATAATGTTCATTGTATCTTATTTTGTTATCATTATAACTCCGCTGAAGTCCGGCGAACGCCAGTGTTCATGGACACTGCTATTTTTTACGTGTCTGATCACCTCAAAAACTTTTCTCTTGTCCACAATCATTTTTAATGATCCCGCCTTACGTAAAGCTTCTTTTTAATTTTATCGATAGTAAAAGGTGTTTATAGTCATTTGTTTCTTGCATTATAATAACAACACACCGTTTCCACTTTTATTTTCAGAGACACTTGCATTCATATCTCAATGCTTGCATTGCACGACGCCATTTTATTGTTTTGATTAGAAGCGCCCCAAGTTGTAGAAAATGGAAGTAGTTGTTTCAATTTAACACGGCGGGCGTTCAAATGGTAATTTGGGTTTCGTGGATTATTATAAAATGACGAATCATTAAGTGTACAATTTGCCTTCGGCATTTTACAAACCAGCGAGCGTTTGCAAACAGACGGTGCCGTTTGTATAATGACGAATTTTACGACGACAGATTATACTATTCTAAAGTCACAGCCCAAGAAAATGTGTGTTGCAGTTTGCAGTGCACTGTCATTCAAGAATACTTGGTTTTATTATAACTTTAACAGTAAAAATTAATAGGTAAAATTAATAAAAGGTCATACAAAAATATATATATATTTTTCTAAAGTTTGAAGGCTGTAGCTGCATTAAAATACAAATAAGTACCTACACTATCAGCTTGATACCATCGGACAGCATGGACTAAGAATAGGTATTACTTGTTGTGGTTATTGTCGGTTTTGTATAAAAAGTGAGGTACTTATCAGTGTTTAAAAAAAAAAAATTGTTATTTATACAGGATCATCTGCGATCTGGGACATGTGTGCCCGTTGTTGTGTGGCGAGAAGTGCCAGTCGTGCCGACTACCTGTGACGAAGACCCTGCCGTGCGGGCACGACAAGCAGGTAACGCAGAATAGCATTTATTTTATTTACCTATAAACTTTCCACTGCGGGGTATATTCCTTCCTATATGGACAACAGCACATGGGGAGATTGGGCCATATAGCCCACCACGCCGGCCCAATGCGGGTTTGTGGGTTAATGCGGTAACTGGGTTTATTCGGGTTAGTGACAACGCACGTGTGGTTTTTAAAGATATAAATTGGTAGAAAACGTTTATTTAGAGGAATTAAAAAGTAGTAGGTAGTAACATTATCGTAATTTGATAAAACAATACCATGATTAATAATCTCATTTCATTTCATCCCCACCTAGTAGAAGTTCCACTATGTCGCACTAAACGCTTCATGTCATCATTTTTACTGCGCACTGGCAAGGAGTGCAATTCTGTGCCATCGTCTGTGTTCCCAAAAACTTATAACCTGAATGCCTTCAAGGCGAGAGTTAATAGACATCTTCTGGGGCAGCTCGCTCCATCGTAGACCTCATCAAATCTACGCTCACCATCAGGCGAGAACGAGGTCAAGAGCTGTCATATTAAGCATAAAAAATAAGCCTGAATGTAACCTAAATAACAATAATTTATTCATTTAACACATGTATAAGGGCCTATTTTACAATAACTGTCAAATAAAAGTTATTCGGTTCTTAAAGTATTACATAACCATTTTAAAATGTATTGTCAAATCACGTCTTTTCCTTTTTGAGAAGAGACATTTTATTTTGATCGCGTCATACTTTACCAGATGGATGCCTACGTTTTATCTAGGTATTAAAAATAGCCCTAAAAGATCTATCTATTACACGTAGGTACAGGTTAGTAAATATAAAAAAGTAATACCTACAATCTTCGATCAACAATACCAACATTGATTGTTTATTTACCATCATTATAATAATTTCTCAGCCATTAATTATTTACTCTTATTAAGTTATATCCTATACTATAGTATTTAGATTATATACTTGTAGACATTTCTGCTCATGTTTTGCTTAATTCCTTTGCACCGCAGATTGCCTGTTGTTTGCAGCCCGACGACCCAACCGTGAAGTGTAACGTCGTCCTCGACGTCATCCTGCCTGAATGTGGACATCAGGCAAGTAGCATGGCTGGCTAGGATCTTTAATCCTACAATTTAAACTTGAGCCATGTGTATAGCATCTCACTAAAAGAATACCACCCCTCTCTTCCCTTGGGTGTCGTATAAAGCGACTAACGGACTAAAATCTGCACATACATCCAACAGCATAGAGCGGCGATGGGCTACCAGTCTACCACCTATCTCGCTGAACATATGCGCAGTTGTAATTTGGTGAAACTTGTATAGGGCAGGGGACTGCTCCTTCGGTCCTCATTGCCTAGTCTCCGCAGACTAATCTTTTGGGGATAATAGTACTGAATCTATATCGAATTTTGCAGTGGGTAAGTAGTAGTTACGAACCAAGGGCATTACAGACATATCTGAACTAACTTTTGAATGCAGTATAAACACAGTACCTACAACCTAATTATAAACTTAAAATAATTCAGAATAATTTAAATTAAAAGAGGTGTTCTCTGCCTAACGAACGGGAATAATAAAATTATTTATTTTTCCTTTACAATTTGGTACTTGGCTAAAGCTATTTTTAAATAAGCATTAGTTTTTTAAGCCCAAGATTGTGAGGAACTACAGGCTGATATGGGTTTCCAAAAAGAAACCGGTCCCTACTCCAAGCCTTTTAGTACTCCTGGCCCCCGCAAACAGATTTCGGTTAAAGGAGCTGCAAAGTGTTACCTAATTAATTAATATTATTTGTCTTGGAACAATTACATACTTATTGTAGTAAGTATATTAACAACAAAATCGTAAAAAATAAAGTAATAAAGGTAAAAGTAAACTAATAACTTATTGAGTTACTGAGTGTGTTATGCAATGGTTTGTGGGAATGTGTGAGTGAATGAGTGTTTATTTCGATCTTGTTGGTTTGATTCGATCCACCCGATTAGATACTAACTTTGAATAATTATCTCATAAAAGGTTGAAGAGGGATATTTTTTATTTTTTACACATTTATATCTTTCTTCTTACGTATAAAATTATTTATGTTGCCTAATGACTTCTAGATTATGAGCTATAAAACTTGTTTGCTTCTTGTAGTAAGTTTTTCGATTATACTTTAGTATACTTTCTTAAATTAAAAGTGATAAAAATACAAGTTAATGAAATAAAAACCGAACTTTTCTTAGTATATTTTCAATTTAAGGAGACGTTCTTTTTATGAATATGTTTTACCTCCTTACTTAGTAATAATAAAATTGTGTAAGATTACTTCAAAGTTAGCCTTCGAAATCGCGCTTTCGAAATCCGCTGTTTTCGTAGTAAATTATCCAATCAAATCGAGTTTTGGTTAATAGAGTTTGAATACCAAAAAATTAAAATGCCAAAATATACAAGATTATTACAATTATTGAAGTCAAAAGAAACAAGAACAATAAATTATATGACCAAAATCACTTCAAAATTCTCGATTTACGTATGAAAAATGCTAAAACGCTCTTAGGATGTGATAAAGTAGAAACATACCGGGTAATGTGGTTAGTGATACGAATTTATTTACAGGAACGCAATGTGGCTACTTTTAGCACGGATAGGTAATTAGGTAGGTACCTTAGCAATAAGAATAAATAAACTCAGTTCAGTAACAATTTATTCTAATCACCACCAAGTATTTTACACAAACACCACCAACAAAAGCGCGGAAACTCAAGTGTCGAACTTCAGTTAGTAGTTTAGTAGTGCTGTGCTGTGTGGGGTGCGTACGGTAACATTAGGGATGTGCTAATTGATTACGACAAAGAGTTACATAACTTTATTTGTTGCAGACGAAAAAGCAATGTCATTTGCCGCTGAATTCTGTGCGGTGCACGGTGCCATGTACGTACCGCTTGGACGACTGCGGGCACGCGTGCCGGCGCCACTGCCACGTCACAGACGACCCGGACCACGTGAAGGTATTTTAGGGCACCTCCAAATGAGCAACATCAAAAGAAAAATAATTTATTGATATTACATAACAAACACAAATTAACATTCAACAGGTAACAAAAGAAAGTACTTAATAATTATTTTGAAGTAAAGTTTTCTGTGGTCTAGTCTCAGACCAAATAAAAAGATAGACAGAACTCTGCGAACAGCGAAGTTACGCCGGTCAAACTACGCCTCGCCGTGTACACACACGATTACACGCACACACTTACGATGAAACTACGCCTTATCTTGTCATTGTCAGTCTAGACCGCGGCTCGTAGAAGCAAGATGTTTTGAAAAAACATAAATATACTTGTCAAAATGCCGAATTGTGTTGTGAAAGGATGTGAGAATAATAATTCTTCAAAAGATAAAAAGCGGGATGGAATCACATTTCACACTTAAGTAATTGGAAACCAATAATTTTCAATAAATCAAAATAAAATGTTGACGTTATTGCTTGAAACAGAAGTGTTGCCATTATGAAGTGTTTTTGTTTACCCTATTATTGGGTAATGTGACACGCAAGGTAACTGTACTCGTTTCTTGTAATGCTTATCAATAAATTTTAACTGACTTTAAAAAACGACGAGGTAGGTACTCAATTCGACTGTATTTTTATTTTAATGCGATATCTTCGCCGTTGGTGAACTGATAGAATATGATTTTTTTTCGTTAAATAAATTATTATCTTAAGGGTGGTCTCGTCCCATAATCATGTTATTAAAATTGGTTCAGTATAATAGCAAATTGAAAAAATGTACCAAAATATTTATTCCCATTGCATTGAAGGCGGTTGTTTTTAACGTGTTTCCATTATATCCATATTAATGTATTATTTAATATTGTAAAGGTGAATTTCTACCTGTATTACCTATTCACGCTTAACCCCTTGAGGATCGTAAAACCAGACACAATTAAAAGTCAATTGTTTCGCGACCGCCGGCGGTCTTATGAACCTTGACCTATTAATAATATGTATATGTGTGTACATACCGCTTTACACATTTTTTTAGATTTCCGGATTGAGACCAAAATTTAAAACAGTAATGGATAGCCGTCATTTGTCAAAGTCGAAAGGAACTATTCTAATTCTGCCCTCCCGAGCCTAAACCGCAGTATTAGCGAAAATGGCGTTTTTAAGTTAAATAGGTACATATCATGAAAGCCCAACTCAAAACCTACTGATCAAATTATATTTTATATTTTTCTTATCTACGACAAATAGGTACTTATTTTTTTGTGATTTTTTTTTCTGGCAATAGCAAAGCCAATCAATTTCCAATTTTATTCATAAAATCACAGATTACCCAGCTAATTTGCCGTAAATCACATAATTCAATTTTTTTTTCAGTTTTCCCAGCTAAATAGCATGAATTTAACATATTTTATATTACTTTTGTCAGTAGAGTTCGTAAATTTCAACGAATACAAACTAAATAGCAGTATAATGGAAGCCCATACAAAATGATTATACATACTGCATTTTTTACAAATTTATTGTTTTAGTTAAAACTACATATTAAAGAGCAGTTTTGTCATAACTTAATGTAGCTTAGCGTGGGAGAAGATAATTTGTATGAATTACCAAATAAATTTTATTGCGGTATTTGTACTATTACTTCTTATTACAGTTGGTAATATCTGCATACTCAATAACAAAACTCCTAGGTAAAGTGCAGTAATAATTTTATTCCACTGCATTTTAGTTTGTTGTCCCTATACAAATCATACTTTCAAAGCATCCAATAGAGATAAGACAGTTTGATACTGCGTTTAAATTTGTAACGTTTTACTGCAATTTAATAGAATCCCTAGAATTTGTATTGATGCTGTAAAAGGAAGGGAGAAAAGAAATGCCCTTGCTGAGTTTCTTGCCGGTTCTTCTCAGTACAAGGCTCCCGCCACATAGTTAGACTTACGAACCGATGGCATAGCGACATTCGTAAGTGCTCAATTATTGTAGCCTAAATTGAATAAATAATTTTGATAATTTGGATAAATAATAACAATTTTAATTTCAGTACCACTTTTTCCATTTCCATTCTCCTATCGCCACCACTTTTTATCGACAGCTTAGGTCGGAATGGATCACTTTTATTTATATCATATGATAACGTTATTAATTGATAACGTTATTAATTAATAGCGTTTAAAATAACGATGCTAATTTTTTACGTTATTTTGGTTCTTTTGGGGTAATTGAATTATCATGGCAACACCGCTTAAAATACACATGTTTAAAAAAGTGGCCTCACTTCTCTGTTCGCAGAGTTCTGTCTATACTTTTTATTTGGTCTGAGGGTCTAGTACGGCTAAGCCAGCCGGGTTCGATTCCCAGTGGGGGTTACATTTTTGTCTACTTAGGTGGTGGTAGGGCTTGTTAAAAACGTCTGCCTAGCTACCACCGTCTTATCTGAAGTCTGGCGCCGAACAGCAATGTTAATAGCATTGTTGTGTCCCAAGTCCCGACAGTTTAAGAGATATAGCCGGTTATAATAGCCGGTTCCTCCGTGGTTGAGGTTTCCGGGTGAAGCGCGCTTCTACCTTTGGCCTTATCGTCCCTCACTATCAGGTGAAATGAAGGCAGAAGCGCTGCTGTCGCGCTTTTGCCGCGCAACTCTCACTTAGTTAGATGTACAACAAAAATGAAAAATGCTTTATTTATTCAGAACCGACAGAATAGTACCTACTAAATCCTGTTATTAAATTAATCTTACGTCTAAGACTTATTTTGGCAATAATAGGGGATCCCATACTAGGAACCGCCTAATTCTTGGGAAACCATTGCAGCACTGCAAACGCGCAAAACTTAGCGGTTAATTTAAATAGGACTCATTCTTAATCATTCAATCATCACTCATAATATTTTTGTTGGCTTTATTGTTTTTAAATGAATTCAGAATATATTAATCACTTGAATGCAAATTTAAACGATATCAATCACTTAATATATTCTACAATTCATGGGTGTATCTATTCAGTGTGTATATATTAACGTGCGCTCCAGTGCCAGTTGCAATTTTGGTGTATCTATCTACCATTACCAACTCGTCATCGCTAAGTTTGCTCGTGTGAGATAAAGAAGAGAAGAGAAGTACTTAGACCCATCCTAAGTGGGTTTGAGATGTTATTTATTTTTATATTAAATTTATACCTACCTCACTAATGGACGTTCATATAAAGTCTGTAATTGATCTAAAGGATATAATATAATTATAATTTATGTTGTTCAGTACGAATGCAAGCAACCTTGCGCCAGAGCTAAGAAGGGCTGCAGTGCTAACGTCGAGGGAGACCGCGGCCATCACCAGTGCCTCAAGTTGTGTCACGAGGCCTGCGGAGACTGTATTGTACTAGTAAGTTATTAATAACATTATATATCTATCGTCGGCAAATTGTATTATACGGCATTTTACAAACGGCGCGGCGCCGTCCGTTTGCAAACGCTCGCTGCTTTGTAAAATGCCGAAGGCAAATTGTTGATCGTATTCATATGCTCGATAGTCATAATATATTAGGGTAAACATGGTTTAAATACAAATAAAATAGCGTGAGTGGGAGGGGGCGGGAGGATAGGGGAGCGTGAGGGGGAGGAGGCGGGGTGAGGGGGAGAGTGAGGGGGAGGGGGAAGTGAGGGGGAGGGGGAAGTGAGGGGGAGGGGGAGTGAGGTGGAGGGGAGAGTGAGGGGAAGGGGGCAGGAGGGGAGGGGGAGAGTTAGGGAGGGGAGGGGAGGGGGGGATCCAAAGTGCGAAAATGCATAGTTTAAGGATATTTTTATTTTGAGGTTATGTTAGGTTATTTTTAGGAAAAAAAACCAAATATTCTACTAAGTTACCATTACCGTACCTCCTCCATCCCCGTCCCTTCCTCCCCCAAGATATTTTTGAATGGAGCTAGTTTTCTATTGTCTAATAAAAAAATAACCACAAAATTCATGACAATCACTACGCAAAAAAAAACCGCTGCTTAAAATGTCATTTGGATAAAATAAGCGATCTTTGGCTTTAAAAAACGACGGCAATCAGATTCTTCTGCGTTTGCGTCTCCGTAATAATAGTTCGAGCAACATCGTAATCAATTTCCAATCACAAATCTAAAAAATGTCAAATGGCACTTTTGTAAGCGACAATAGCGCCACATTGGAATTAAATTGCGTTGAAATTGATTGATCAAATTATTATCGAGATGACATTCCGTAGTTATCTTTACTTATCCCAATATCGATACATATAAATCGCATTGGAATTGTATTAAGATTGAGTTTGCGTTCAAGAGTAACCCCTCTGGTCGATCGCCGTAGTGGGCGCCGCTCTCGTTGTGGCGTCATCTGGCCGAGCGGACAATTTAAACCTTAGATGGTAGACCTCAACAGCTGATGGAGTGGCGGTTACGACAGGCAGTTTTTTCTCACTTTCAGCACTACTCGCTACCTTCTGCTGCAACCCATCTTCGTGTGTTAAATATATGAATTGTTGAATATATGTGTGGTAATATGAATGCAGGAAGAGGCGCTTCTACTGTCACTTTGTGTCTAAGCCCCTCATCTCCTCCCACCTTATCTTTCAACATCTGATTGGCATGTCTCTTTATGATCTGCTTGGTCTCCACGAGCTGTACTGAATATAATGACTTCCCATTTCTTGCTGTCACGACCCCTCGCCGCCAATAATGTTTTTGTTGATTATAAAGTTTTACTAATACAAGATCGCCTACACTAAAACGTCTCTCCGGTAAAAAAAAACAAACAAAATACAAATAGGACTCGCGTATTAAGGTTTCCGAATTGTTTTTAAATTTAGTCGAAAAGTTATAAATTTCTACATCTTTATAATAAAATGCCAAATATCCACATACAAACACTATAGAGAACATGAACATCAAGACATGAACCACTGAGGATATCTCCCGCACCCCGCACCCGCCATGGTAGCCCAATCAATGTGGCTTTTGTAACCCGAAAAATTCCTCTGCCTCTGAAATTTGGCATGTGTTGAAGTTATACCTAACTTCAACATCTGTAATCTGTATTACCATACAGATTACTGATGTACAATAATCAAACCAAAATTTGTTACTAGAAGTTAGGTATTTTTACCAAAACATGAAAATCGCATAAAACTCTCTGTGAATATTTCCTCAGGCTGAAATTCTTTCTGTATCTTACGTACGTATGTACTAGTTAGAATAAGTATGTCAAAGAATCCAACATTTTTTCCATTTCAGAGAACCCCAAATTTTAACTATTAACATTTTCCACTGTAACTTCTACTGAAAAATTGCTCCGTCCATTTTTATTTTTTAATATGTTTTTATATCATTAAATCCATAGCTTTGTTTAGTAATCCGATAAATTTTCCATTTAAAACATATTTTTTTGATTTTTGTTTATTGACGTATTTTGAAAACTTGCTCCATCCATTTTTATACCTTTTATAGTCATATTATTTTATATTTAAACAGATTGATCAATAATCCAACAAATTATCGAACGTTTAGTATTTTTTTACGTTCGTATAATTATTATGTTTGCTGATTTATCTTGACCGCTCGGAGCTGCTTGCCCGCACTTGTCACTCAATTTTATATCTTTTACTTACGCACCGAACAGCACAGAGAATACACAACGTTGTCCAACGGGGCGCTAGGAAGATAGATAGATAACTCTTTAATTGCAACACCACAAAGATTTACCTAGAACTTGAAAACAAACTTAAAAACAGAACACAATTATTATTAGAATAAGACAATACGATAAAAATTAAATTTTGCGGTCTTATCGCTTTTAGCGATCTCTACCAGACAACCAGTCGGATGGAGAGAACTTATAAACTTTAAAATCGGAGGTGCAAATGATAAGAGGTTAAAATTGTCAAAAACAAAATAAATAAATACTTACATAAAAATAAATACATAGGGGTAATATGTTATACTTAAACATAATAGTCTCAGGTAGGAAGTAGCGGACAACGGCAGCTTTGCAGCAGGATATGGTTAAACGGATAGGTAGAATTTTTTCACGAGTTCCTTAAATGCGTGAATCGATTTCGCACGCCTGATCGCAACTGGGAGCGAGTTCCAAAGACGAACAGCTTTGACGGTGAAGGAACAATCGTAAAAGGTGGTGTTGTGCTGGGATAGGTTTTCTGATGACCGTAACGAGCGCGAGAAAGAACAATAAATTAAACTGAAACGTTCCTTTAGGTAGCAAGGATATGTAGGATTCAATAATATATTATATAGAAGGGAGAGAATGTGAGTATTCCGGCGAAGACGAATAGGAAGCCACTTGAGTTTAGCGCTGCGCGATATTCAGAAACATGATCATACTTGCGCAAGCCAAATATGAATCGAATACAAAGATTTTGAAGGCGCTCAAGTTTGCTGGTCCTCCGAGAGATCAAGATAGCAGGCGTCAGCATAGTCTAGCACGGGAAGTAGCAGCGATTGCACTAGCGCAATTTTAGTGGCAGTGGGTAAAAAGTTGCGCAGTCTTCTTAACGAAGAAATTAGCTTTTAAAAGGAATATTTATTACAGTTCGATTCAATTAGGATGGCGGTTGTGAATTTAGCCGCGAATGCCGGTGCGCACAGACAAGTACGAGTACATCGCGTGACCACAGTGTTACTTAACACTGGCGTGACCGAGCGGCGGGACGGGAGGGCCACCGCCCCGGTTGCGGTCTGCTAGCGGGCGGGGGTGCATCGCCCTCCTTGCGCTGTAACGCCCCGCTGACACCTAAAATTCGCTACTGCGACGCGACTTGTGACTAACTTCACGGCCGCCATTCTATTTGAATCGGACTGTACCTGATGCGTTTCAAATAAACGTTTGATACTTGTACAATATGCAAAACAGGTCTACAAGTCGGTACCTTTAATAATGTTTCACCATTGCCACGCACTTTTGTTAGGTGGCCGGGCTACCGTTATTATGCCGCGTCCACACGCTTGGCAAACCTCAACAAGCCGTCACAAATTCAAACGTGTGGATACAGCGATTGACTTGGTTTGCGTAGGTTTGCAAGCGCTTGTTGTCTAACCGATCCGTCAAGTGTCGGTTTTTTGTTAAAGATGTGACAGAGTGGATGAATCAGAAAATTTTTCCCGTCCATAAGAAGTCACGATGGAATTCTATCAGGCTCTACTAAACTACTTGATTTTAGATTTTGAATTCCTATAGTCTCGTCACCAGAAGTAATCTCAGGTATGTTGATGTAGATACTTGTGAGAAACAAGTCCCGATTTATAATATTTCCCGCATCTAGTTTGGGTATCTCGGAGGAGAACCTTGTACTCCATTAAGAACATTCATTACCCTTATTGTTCATATTGGGTTCAAACCCTCCCTTTGCACGTAGGCTTGTCACGTGGCGCCATAACAATATGTAGGCTTCCTCAGACTTACTTCGCTTCCAGTCGCCATGCAATTTGAGTTTAAGTTTAGTATCTCAAATAATATCGGTTGTAAACCCAACAGGGTATCTTGTTCCCAGTGAGTTCCTACGGCATTTTTTGGGTACACAGATCGAATATACTATACAAGGTATCATAAAATCTTTG
The DNA here is from genome assembly GCA_963921215.1 of Scoparia ambigualis. Lineage (NCBI taxonomy): Eukaryota > Metazoa > Arthropoda > Insecta > Lepidoptera > Crambidae > Scoparia > Scoparia ambigualis. Next base: position 28,575,684 of record OY992508.1, read on the forward strand.
AGTAGGTACTAAGATACGCGTCGCTTAACTGATGGAGCCTGTGCGATGAAATTTGGGGAGCATTTCAATCAACATTTCGTAATTACATTTAAGAAAATTCCAATCCTTACAAGTATTTATATTGCTCGGCTCGTCGTACGGTCTGAACGCGTCTTAGAACGATACTCGTAAACAACAAACCGGTTTTGATTACGATATCGCGCATCGTTCCGCTCGATCGGCCAGCCGGCCTATTGTGATTAGTGCGAGTTTGAAAATGAACCTTATTGTTGATGGCAAGTGACATAGATCAGAATGACAACAGTTACATAAATAACATAATTACGACAGTGGAAGTGCAAAATAATTTAGAAGACGATACACAATTAAATAATGAAAATATGTCTACGGAGAGGGAAATATCGAACAAACGTCATAGAGAGGTGGACACTGAGGAATTTTGGCATGATGTAACGAAAAATTCAAAGAGGAGATCTAAAAGTCAAGAGATTTTATCTGAAGAGATTTGGCACACTGTTACGAGAAATTCAAAAAGACAATCTATAAGTCAAGAAATTACATCGGAGGAAATCTCAATTCAACTTAGCGTTATAGCCAAAGAAAAGCTGCCAAAACATTTTAAACTTGCTTTAGCAAAACTGCTAAAGCAACATGATTACATGACATATCAGGTATAGAAAAAGTTAAGTACATAAATCCCTTTAAATTATTAATTACTTTCGAAAATGAACCGGCAGCGGAAAAGTTCTCAGTATGCGCGGCATTTGACGAATTAGGCTGGCGTAGACAAAAAACTTGAGAGGTTGGTATGTCGTTCGGCATCGTAAAGAACATAGACATGGATTTGACAGAACAGGACTTGCTAAAACATAAATGTCTTCCCATAAGGACATAATATCAGCTAAACGGCTCAACCGGAAAAACCATGAAGGAGGGTCACCATGTGAAACAGTTAGAATCGGTTTTAAAGGTCCTTCTTTACCAACACATGTATATTTTTATGAATTGAGTATTTAAGTTGAACCGTATGTTTTTCCGGCAACACAGTGTTCCAAGTGCTGGCGGTATGGACATATGGCAAAATTGTGTCCATCAAATAAAATAATTTGTCCTAAGTGTGGTGGTCACCGCCCTAATCAGGCAAACATATGGCACTATCCGAGATCTGTCCAGTATACATAAAGGAAAAGCGCATAAGAGAACTAATGAGCGAATTTAATTGTACGTATCAAAAAGCCTTAAAACTATATGTTCCCCCATCGCCCCCACGCAACCAACCTCCTAGAATAAAAGATGTTATTTCGCACAATACCCAAAGTGCAAGTGTCAACGAATCAGCCTTCACGCCTTCATATTCTTAGGTTTTAAAAAGTAACTTACCAACTAACTTGAACACGGCGAACCAGTACAAACCTACTTCAACTAACAGACAGAAAAAGAAAAAGAAGATTCCCTTCCATTTAGCGAATAATGTAGTCGCGGATATTGAAGTCTCTAACTCCGAAGAAGACAGCCATTCTTATACAGAAACCGTGCCGGATACAAGGAATCCTACAAGTGTAAAGAGCAGCGTGGACGATACTTCTTTGCAAAACTTACTCAAAAAAGCGAAGTCGGTGATTGCTGCTAAAAAAGACCTCTTGGTAGAATCATGCAAATCTTGGTTTAAAATGCTTATTGATTGGTTCTTTACTTTGATCTGCTGATCTTTACCTGATTTTGCGTCGTTTAAATCTTTATTTTTATCTTTTAATGGATAATAGTACAAAAAAAATGTTAAGTTGAATATCATACAGTGGAACGCTCGTAGTTTAAGGCCTAAGTTAAAATTAGTTGAACAGTTATTAATCCGAGAAAAAATTCACATAGCTGCGGTAAGTGAAACATGGCTTGAACCCGATACCCTTTTGAGAGTGATTATAATGTGTTTCGTCAAGTTATAGATGTAGCTTATGGAGGCGTAGCGTAGCGTTTTAACACACAAATCAATACAGGCGCAATTCTACCGGATACGTTATGATTTGGATCTTGAAATAATTCACATTAAGGTACACAATTGGAATCAAATAGAAAATATTATAGCCCTCTAATTGTTCTCCTGAAACCCACACAACTCAAAGGGTTTGGGACTATATTTTGTCCCTTGAAAGGACTAAAACCATTGTATTGGGAGATTTTAATGGACATCACACAAACTGGTCTTATCAGACAGACTCTAGGGGGCTTCAAGTTTGAGATTCTATAGTAGATCATAATTACACTATTTTGAATTCTGGTAGCCCTACGCGGTTTCAGCTGGTTGAAGGCAACTTAAGACTATCATCCCCTGACTTAAAATTAATTTCTTCCGACATAGCTTTGGGCTTTGACTCGGTAGTGACCAATGAAACCTTAGGCAGCGATCATTTTGTTATTAAAATTTCAACATCTTTTAGTTCTGATGCTCAATCGTTAAATAAAAGAAATTTCAAACTTGCAGATTGGCCAGCTTACACAAGTCATTTAAAAAATATATTTGCTACTTTTCTTGTAACGTCCGATCTTCAAAACACATATAACGCCTTTACAGCAGCTTTGCATGAGGCGGCAAACAAATCATTCCCTATGTTAAAGTATGTCAAACTCCTACTAGTAAATTTCGGCCCAAACCATATTGGAATGCAGAACTGTCAAAATCTGTAGCCTGCCGACGCCTGGCTTTAGCTAATTTTCGACGCAACCCTACACCACACAACTTGGATACTCTTAAAAACAAAATAAAAGAGTTACAAGCACTTCTACGTAAGACTCAAAGAGGCTCATGGTAGAGGTTTTGCTCATCTTTAGATGAGTCAGCCTCTGCCAGAGACGTGTGGCATAAAAGGAGGTGACTAAAAGGCTATAAAACTAATAAACAATACGTAGATACAAACAAAGCTAGGAATCTAATAATTAACTTGTGCCCCGATTACGCCTCATCTCCCCTTCCTAATTTCAGTTCCCAAAACACAACTCTTAATTTACCAATAACGTTGGCGGAGCTCAATAAAAGCATTAAATCTAAAGATACGGTGCCCGGTGTGGATGAGATCTCTTTCTATAAGGTAAAATGTCTTCCGAATAACGCAAAGCTGATATTAGTTGAGTTATACAACCAATTTTATTTAACATCATTCGTACCTTTTCAATGGCGTGATATAAGTATTATCCCTATACCCAAGCCTGGAAGAGACCCTGACTCTATTTCGTCACTTCGTCCGATTGCACTTATATCTTGTCTTTGCAAAATATTTCATGCTATTATACAGAAACGCCTGGAGTGGTATTTTGAAAGAAATGACATGTTTTTTGAGAATACGTTAGGGTTTAGAAAGTGTCGCTCGTGTTTAGACAACTTATCTCGTTTATTATCCACAATTCAGAAAGGGTTTTGTCAAAATTGCAGTACAGTGGGATGTTTCATTGACATAGATAATGCTTACAATAACATAGATATTATAAGCTTAGTAAAGAAAATGGATGGCTACGGTGTGGGAACCCGGACTTGTAGTTATCTATGGGAATTTCTTCGCGAAAGACCTTGAATTAAAGACTTAAAATTAAGACTGATAATTCTTACATAGTTCGGTATACAAACCTTGGCTTGGCACAAGGCGATCCTTTATCACCTTTACTCTTTAATGTTTCTACGATAGATATATGCAAACAAATAAATAATGATAGAGTGTATATATCTCAATATGCCGACGATTTTGTTATCTATACATCTAGCAAAACGTACGTCTTAGAAGCAGCTGAAATATTACAAGGTTCTCTCAACCAAATGACTAGTCTTTTAGCCGATTTAGAATTGAATATTTCTCCTGTAAAGACTAAGATTTATGTCTTTAAAAAGGGGTTTAACCGAAATACTATTAGTCTTAAAATTAACGGGTTTGAGTTGCAAGTAGTGGAGAATGTCAAATATCTAGGACTATGACTGGATCGGTCACTTAGATGGGCCAAACATATTAACGAAACCGTGGAAAAAGTTACTAAGTTTCTTAACGTCTTAAAGGTATTGGCGAGTTCAAACTGGGGTATTCATCCTAAACACTTAAGAAGGGTTTATCTTTCGGTTATCAGAAGCCGTTTGGACTATGCTGGTTTTCTGTTTGGAGATAGCTGTCAAACGCATTTATACAAATTAGATAAAATTCAAAATCAATCTATGAGAATTATTGGCGGGTTTATCAAAACAACACCCATACATGCAATGCATAGCGAATTATGTCTTCAGCCACTGCATATTCGACGTTGCTGCTTAGGTGGAAAATATTATCTCTAGACAGTAATAGTAACTTCATTAAACAACTAGCTAAACTCTCAAATCGTATTAACTCTTGGAACAGAAAAAATAAACCTATTTTGATTACAATATATGAACAGTTTAAGGATGTACAAGTGCACACTAGCCAAAATTTAGAAATGTTCATATATAGCTCTTGGATTAATTATATCGACTTGTCAGACAACATTCGTCTGTGTAGTGGCTTAATTGAGCCACAACATTTCTAACCGTAGTCTGTGTACTGGCTCAATTGAGCCGCACTTCCGGCCGGAAGTAAACTATAAAAAAGGGTCTCATATTTCGCCTCTATACTCCTTTGTTTGGTTTTTGTTAGTGACATGCCGCACACGTGTGGAATCACCATGAACTAGGCTCCATGGTTCAAGTATCCCTTGGTGTCGTCCTATGGGAAAAAAACACCATATTGTCGTTTGAAACTTATGGTTGTTTTAGCGCGTATTTTGAAGGTATTTAGAAATCGGATTTGACGATTTATTATCGTGTTGATAGTATTATGAGCTTATTTCTGTTATAACGTGTTTTTTGATGCTTATGATAAGCTTTATTACAATAAAATATGTGTTTTCGTTATAAATTTTTTTATTTTACTAGAAAAAAAAAATATTTTTATATAAAAAATTATATTTTTATTCTTACAATGTTTTAGGTATGGGAATGGATGTTAATAGGTTAAGGAACTAATGCAGAGTTACCAGTTATCATAATAAGGCTTCATTATGAATAGAACGGAGGGTAGCTACGTTTTTAGCGTGCGGGTAGCTGAAAAGACCCCTGTCTGTGTCGGTGGCTTAATTGAGCCACACAGGCAAGAAAGAAAGCAAGACCGGCTCTTCACACAGACGAGAGGTTATATACAACATAGACATTATAGACAAACCAAAACATCAATATAACACTCATATTTTAAATCAACTATGCATCCAGTATTTAAACTCAGAATTTAAAAATCACTATCTAATATACACAGATCTAAAGAAAAAAATACTAACGGTGCAGCTTTCTTAGACCCACAATTAGATACTAACATGATATTTAAAGTTACACCTAAATTGTCTGTAATGTACATTGAACTTTTAGCTATTAGTGAGGCTTTGTCTTATATCAAATCAATTAACTATAATCAGTTTGCAATACTGACAGACGCTAAAAGTGCTTTACAACACATAGCTCACCTAACTGCGAAACATGTGGAGTAATAGAAGATGTGTACCATGTCTTGATGGAATGTGATAGAAATGTAATGTGGAGAATGCAGTTTACCGAACACGTTAATACTTATAATATTGGTGAATGTAATAGTATTTTGTCCGCTCCAACATCAGAGGCGGCCAAAATGCTATATAAAATTTACTCCTCTGCCATATCAGGTTAAGTAGATATAAGAATTTTATTTAGCTTTTTACCGTTACTGTTTTAAATCCCTCAGGACGATTTCGTCATTTTCTTAAACTTGACACTTTCATAACTTGTCTCATTTTTAACTTGGCTCTTTCTTAGTTGGTCTCTTTTGCAAAGTTGACACTTTCCCAACTCGTCTCCCCTCCGGACGACTTCGTCATTTTCTTAAACTTGACACTTTCCTAACTGGTCTCATTTTTAACAAGGCTTTTTTTAGTTGGTCTCTTTCTTAACTTGACGCTTTCCTAAATCTTAATTTTCGATCCCTGATATAACTGTTATAAGTAAATAATATAATGTTTGTTTCGAACGGAGTGACATTGTCAATTGTGACAAAACTCCTTAAATAAAGATTTTTTTTAAATTCGATCCGATCAACGAGCAGCAGCGTTTTCTATATCAATTTTGAGGGGCGGGTGGTAAGCGTAGGCACATGCCTTCCGTAGCCCTCACGCAAGTCTGCCGTGGGTCTATATCTCCTGGACCAACACAACGTTATAATTATGATGACCGGCTACACACCTTGGCATCGCTGTAAGTGTAACAGGTATTTGTTTACAAATAAATAAGATGTATTGTATTATGCTTGTTTTCCTCCAGGTAACGAAAAAGAGGTCGAAATGCAAGCACACAGAGCGCGTGAAGTGCAGTGCGGACGTCGACGAAGAGATATTATTATGCACAAAAAATTGTGCCCGCATGTTGCCCTGCTCGCACTTCTGCAAGAGAAAGTGCTACGAAACTTGTGGAGGCTGTAAACAGCTGGTAAGGCCGATGTTGTTGCAAATATTCGATGGCTACCTATTGATATTCGAATATTCTTTTTAATTTTGACTAGTATCCGAAATAATGCAAGTATTATACCTAGTTTGTTAACGAAAATACTCTTTCTCACTCAACACTTGCAGATGGTTTCATTGTTACCTACAATGTTTGTTTGTTTGTATTTAGTATCATCGTATTAGAAAACGAAGCAAAATTTAAAAAAAATGTATAATTAATTGTTCGAATGTATTCGAATATCACTGATTTGTTATTCGAATATCGGTCCTCCCCGACGTACGGTCCCAAACTATATAGGGCGTTTTACTCAAGTTTTTTACAAAGCAAAGATAGAAGCGAACGTAATAATTCTAATAAATCTTGAAAAGCATAATTCTAATTGTAGATGGAGAAAACTATACCAGAATGCAAGCATACAATAAAGATAGCTTGTGATGAAGAAGCAAGGCACGAGATGTGCAGGCAGCCATGCGAGCGGCGCTTTTCGTGCGGCCACCGCTGCGGCGGGCGCTGCGGCGCGCCTTGCGATGCCGCGGCGTGTGCGGAACTCATACCCGACCCCGTCGACTCCCCGTGCGGCCATAAAGTCATGTCACCCTGCAATGTGTACAGAAAACGAATTTCAGGTAAATTAACATTGTCATCAGCTCAGACTATAAACGTGCCACTGCTGATCACAGACCTTCACACATTCACCACGGCACATGAACAGATTGAGACTTAACCCACCACGCGGGTTAGTGGGTTTCAACGACTGCCAATTTACGATGACAACCGGGACTAACGGCTTTTCGTGCCTTTTGAGGCACGGACGCGCTCAAGATATTAATATTTGGTCAGCCATACAGTGACCCGGTATTGTGAAAGTTGCTTATCTGGCGAATCGAGAACGTCTTATCCGCTGCGCCATAGAGAAAAGATAGATTTAACTTTGTGCCTGGTCACGGCTTAGCTGCCCAACCAGCAAATGTGTAGGTATTCTAAAAGCAAACATTCCCCACTGATGGTTCAAACAGAAATCGCAGTCTGGAAGGTTTCTATACAATGTAAAATTAATAGGAAAGTTAAATCGTTACGACGAGTAGGCAGATTGTATATCTAAAGCCGGGTCTGCTGCGACACTGTTTTGTGTTTTCTAACACGTAACACCAAAATCTAACAAAATATGGTAGTGGCCCAAATGTTTCGTTAGCAAAAACAAACAAAAATGTTATCCGACGTGGACGGAAAACATTCCCGCATTCGCCTATATACGGTGCATGGGGTTTTTTTTTATTTTATCGTTGCCTAGAAACGTTAAGGTTGTCTTGTGTCATTGTGTATTTTGCTAAGAGGAATAACCTAATTATTACGGAAAATTGATTGAATATTAATTCGAATAAAGACAATACATTGTGATTAATTGATTTACTAAGCGAGTGCCCTGCGTGCGCGTGATTTGGGATGTGTTATTGCCGGAAATATGACGAGTAGAAATTGTTAGAGTTATGATTGTTCGTGTTTGAAAGTCGCAGGAGACTGCAATGTTTTGCTAACACTTTAGCAAGCATGTTTTGTTAGTTTGTTTTGTTATTTTTATGTCGCAGCAGACTCGCCTTACGGCATATTGCAGCAACAGATGTTATCTAAGCTTTAACTATTTAAATTACTAACACTCAATTGCATGAAGCTTCACATTAAACCTTCTATAGTTAATGCCACTTTAGATAATTTAGTTTGTTGCATTGAACTACTTTAAGCTAAAAACTTGATCCTTTAACTAATGAGAGCATTAAACATTGTTGTCAATAATAAATTTAAAAAATTAATGGAAGAATGAAAGGTTGCGTTTTCTTTTGAAAAATATTTAATATTTGTGTTTAAATTAGCCGAAAACAAGCCGTGTCTGACACATAGTATGGTTTGACAACTTTAACATTTTTCTTTCAAATTTTTTGGACGTGAAAGTCGCGTGAAACTTTTATTATATTAGTATTATTTTGTTAAAAAAGCACTATTAGCTGATCTCATTTAGCAGTATGTTTTATCTTAATGCGTACTCGATGCGTAAGTTTGTAATTTTGTACTGATTTACTTTGGTATCTAGATAATAAGCATATTATTGAAAATAAAAGAACGGGGACAGTATTTATTAACAAAAAGAAAGAGACCTGGATTAAAATTACAAGAAAATACAACACCAACTCTACGACAGGGAGTTCAAAAACTGTCCTCAATGCAGTAAATGTACCTATTTGCTTACCTAAAACTTTGAATAAAAATGAAATACTTAAAACTGAATGTTTTTTATTCCCTAGGGTGTCATAAAAGGCGACTAACGGACTAAAGACTGCTGCACATACTTCCAACAGCATAGAGCGGCGATGGGCTCACCACCTGTCACACTGAGCAGTCTCTATTTGGTAAAAGTGGACTATGGCAGATGACTGCTTTTGCAGTTCTTATTGCCTAGTCTCTGACTAACCCTTCTAGGATAATAGTCGTGATTATAAGTAGTTACAAGGAGAATAATAATATTATGTTTACAAGGGCTGATCGCACAGATGTTTCATTTTGATGTGATATATGGGGTGAAGGTGAAGAAAATATCTCTATTTTGACCACATGAAATTTCATTTGGAGGTTGAATTTCGTCCAATTCAATGCAAATATTATGCAGGACTTTTCTACTTCTTTCTCAGTCATGTTTTTCGAATTTTATTCTGTCTGGGATCTGGCGGCGAGGAACATCTTCTGGTTCCAGCGATAGGCTGGTCATCGACATATTAAGCGAAAATACAAAATAAACACGACGTGAAATAGGTTTAATGGCCCGTCGTCGACCCATTAAAAATTATAATCTCTAAAATGTAATTTAATGAGGTCTATTACGCTAAAGTCGCTGTGCAATACAAAATACCGTTAATGAGTGGTTTGACACTTCATTAGATAAGTTTGACATTTTAATATTTAAATTTTAAAGGAGCTTTTCATTGCATCATAATTTCTTTCTTGCAATGCTTTAATGCAATATTAGGGTTTAAAGTGGCATTAAAAAAATAAAAACCTTTCTTGCAATTAAGTGTTAGTAACAATTTAGAGTAGAAATCTTCGACCGATTTAACGCAATATTTACCTACAGAATAAACTATTTTATATTAGATGTAACGGTTGTCATAAGAAGTAGCTTAACAGCTTGCGTTCATACTTAATGGTTGCACGAGCGCATTCGTTCCGAGCGAGTTGGTGTGAAATAGTACTAAAGTGAGTGCATTCTGCAATGTGTTACTTTTTGAAGATCCGCTGCTGCTTCTGAACCACTGCACCGAGCCGTGTAACGCGGTCCTGAAATGCGATCACGTGTGCGCCGGCACCTGCGCGCAGTGCCGGCAGGGGCGGCTGCACGCGCCCTGCACGCAGCCGTGCCGCGCCCTCAACATCTGCGGACACCAGTGAGTACTGATCCACAGAATAAATAATACTGAGCGCACACTCCACGGTGTTGCCACCGATGACAGCCCTATGCCTATAACCTGTTGCGTATACAGTTGTTGTGGTCATAGAAATAAGAACGGCTCGTACCGATAAACAATGTATGAAATCTATTTAAGTTTATTTATATAATTTATTAATCTAATTATTTATTAACATACTTGTGGCAGACAAAACCAGACACAATTGAAAAACAATAGAAAACCCCACGGGCGGCTGCGCCGTGTATTCGGCAGTGAATGTGTTAAATGCCATTAACTACTCACGTCACGTCACTAACATACTCACCCACGCGACTTACTATAAACCATATGACATTTTAAGTACATTGTTACCTTAGCCTCCTAACGCCCAGACTTATAAAAGCTTGCAGCAAATAGCAGCCCAAAGGTCTATATACAATGTGATAGGGGTGGTACTTCTAACCCGTTAAGGCTAAGTACTACATCTAAATTCATCGACAAAAAAAAATATGTGGGGTCCTACCCCCTCCCCCTATAAGTTATGACCATTTTTACTTTATGCGATATCAAAGGTTTCATACGTCGGAGAAACATGAAAAAATGGCAAATGGTAGTTAGTGACACTGGCTACTAATAAAATACTTTTTTTCGTATGTTTGAGATTATTTTGGTGAGAAAAAAATTCATTTATTAATATTAATATTTAACTTTATCTGCGAAAATCAAACTACCAGACGTGATTTTTATCGTGGACCTTTTAAAAGTACCGTGGGTCACTAACAGATGAAACTGACTTTATTGCTGGGTCGTAACCCCTAGTAAAGTGAAGTCCTTCAAATAGGACCGTGGGCGTTAGGAGGCTAGGGTCGAAAGTAGCTTAATTACTCCCGAGACGGGGTTTATTTCGAATAGTTCGAGGGAGTAGATAAGTCTTTCACCCGAGGAAAACACTGAGCTTTTCATTACGTAATGACGAATATAAGGAAAGTAAAAACCAAAACATGAATGTCTTTAGTACGTTAGTCGCCTTTTACGACACCCAAGGGAAGGGAGGAGTTTGTAGTATTATTTTGATGAGCCCATCGCCGCTACATGCTGTTAGATGTATGTGCAGTCTTTAGTCCGTTAGTCGCCTTTTACGACACCGAAGGGAAGAGAGGAGTTGGTAGTATTATTTTGATAAGTCCATCGCCGCTCTATGCTGACGGATGCATGTGCAGTATTTAGTTCGTTAGTCGCCTTTTACGACACCGAAATGAAGAGAGTATGTCAGGTTTAAATAAAAAAACCACCAACTCGCCTTGGGCCAGTGTGGTGGGTTATGGCCCAATACGATAAGACGATAAGAAGACGATAAGACGTGCATTGTCCACGTGGGAGGCCTGTGCGCAGCAGTGGGACGTTTATAGGCTGATGATGATGATGATTGTCATGTTTAAAACACTTGACCTGACCAGCCCTTGAAGTTTCTTGCGGTTTCTAGCCGTCACCTTATATAAATATTTGACAACCAAGTGTAAATTTTTTATTTATAAAAATACAATAGTTATCAAAGTTTTATGTTTCACAGCTAGGAACATTTTGTGTAGGTTCCCTGAGCTTCTACAAATATTTCAAAATCGGAATCAGCCAAATCGGTTCAGCCATTCTTGAGTTTTAGCGAGACAAACGCACAGCTGTTTATTTTTATAATTTTATAAAAATAATAAATAAGTAAGTATAGAAAAAAATATTTCTAAAATTTTTAATGAAGAATATTGCGTTCCAAATTATTTGTTCAGCGGCCAGTACATTGCAAAAACATGTCTTGTTTGTTTATTGTCTCGAAACATGATAAAATTTTATTTGATTTGTATAAATTATTCTAAGTTGGAACTTAGTCATGATAGTACATTTTTACGTGGTTTAAAGTGCTTTCTACCGCCTTTACCACGGTGAATGCTCTGAGGAGCTCTTTGACCTCATCTCTCCCTCTAGATCGACGCGTGCAGGTCTTAGAAGCCACCTTCATACCGTGCTGACCATCAAGACACGTACCAAAAAGTTTGGACAATCGTTCTTTTGCCGAACTGCCCGTATGTGGAATGCGCTTCCCGCACACGTGTTTCCTTCCTCTTTCTCTCCCGGGTTATTTAAGCGGGGCAAAGCATTTATGCAGGCCGCCATAGTGAGAGCGTTCGGCATAGCGTGGTAGCGCTGTGATGAACGCTTTCACTTCTTGGGCTTCACTGGCTGCTTTTCATCAGGCAGAGTGAAGCCATTATGGCGTGCCACAATAAAAATAAAAAAAAGTACTTAATTGATAATAAATCAGAGCTAAGTTATTTGAACTAGATTTCATAAAATTATAAATCACCGCCTATAAAGTTATTAGGTAGTTACTATTAGTGAATTTGTTGTTCTTCATTGTTTCAGGTGCGAGGAGCCTTGTAACCAGCTGTGTCCGCCGTGTGAGAAGCCTTGTGAAGTAAAATGTGACCACTCGCGGTGTCCCAATATCTGTGGCGCGCCGTGCGTGCCCTGTCAGGTAAGACATCACTGAATTTGATTGCCGCTTCCCTATTGTGTTGTTGCAAATTATTCATGAGTAATGTATTAATTTCCATACTACTTACGAAGACATGTTGTCTTCTATTAAGCGGTTTGCTAATTGGTCACGAGACTTTTTTAACCCGTAATATTATAACTAAGATTATTGCAATGCCTTTGCAGGGGTCATGTTTGGAACTAAACTAGATTTAAGATGTAATATGGCAATCGCGCGTACCTTAGCATATGGACGCTTATAATACCAGAAAAACATACTCGTACAGTCAAGGAAATTCCCGGTAGACCACTGTTCGGCGATATTCGCTAGCGAATATCGCCGAAAACTAGTCGATCGGCATCCTCGACTATACATGTCATACAACATCACTGACGAATGATATCCAAAGATAGACAAAAATATAGTTTCATACTCTGATTATTACAATAAATGGAAAACACGGCATACTTTTAGTGGCATAAATCAAAAACTGTCTTACAAAATACACATATAATATCATTGGGTACCTACCTACCTAGGTGCCTCACACACAAATTTGTTAATGAAGTAAGCTGCTAGTGTTTTAATCATGCGAGCGAGACAAGCTATGAATTACAAAATATTTTGGCCTTGCACGTACAAATGAGTTGCTGTTTATTGGAGACTGAATTGGACTTAGATTTGTAGGATCGCGCGCGGTACGCTGATGCCGTATCTTCCTCTAATGTTAAATCAAATGTTTTATATCAAAAACTCCCGCGCCTTCGTCCACGCTAACTTATAAATATCGTCATAGGTAGGTACTTCAGCCATTTCGTGCAAAATATCTACAATTTATAAACAAAAACTATCATTAATTATCGCTTTTTCTGTTTGTGAAAACTGCGTAAAAATCCATTGCGCGGTTTAAAAGAGCAAAGCGACGCCACAGACACAGGAAAACGGCGATTTTACATTATAATATGTAATGATAATGAATGTTGATAATGATGAAGTTTGTCGGGTCTCAAGGAGAAGTGCGGGCGCGCGTGCGTGCACGGCGCGTGCTCGCGGCGCTGCGGCGAGGCGTGCTCGCGCGCGGCGTGCGCGGCGGCGTGCGCGCGCGCGCTGCCCTGCGGCCACGCCTGCCGCGGCCTGTGCGGCGAGCCGTGCCCGCCCGTCTGCCGCGTATGCAGCCCCGAAAGCTTCCCCAAGGACTTCTTGGGTGACGACTTCGACGAAGACGCCAAGTGAGCATTCTTTTATGTTCCATTATATACTTAGAGCGCTAACCTAAGAACCTAGCTGTATTCTTTAAAAGCACCGTCATAGTTCAGCCACTTTTAATAAAATACCTTTGCAAAATTCCCGGTCGACGATTTCTCGGCGATATTCGCTTGCGCTTCATTATATACGACCGCGCGTACGTACAGTAGCGCGCGTTAGTTAATGAAACGAATATCGCCGAAAAGTGGTCGACCTGGAACTTCCGCGACTGTACAACTTATGATGTATCTACAAACCTTACACCTATATCGCTTTTTCTATTAGTGACAATCGCTTAAATATCCATTGCGTGTTTTGAAAGAAAAAAGATACAGACAAGCACTAGAAAACGTCCTGCAGATGTTGAAAGAAGTATGCTTCCAGATTCCAGCATACTCACCAAACTGTGGCTGTTACTCCGATACACTATTTTTTTACCGTGCGGTTTTATTATTTTGGGCACTATTTTGTGGCACACATGTAATAGCTGAATTATTTGGTGACTATGCCGTGAAAGGCACAACGTTTTACGAGAGTTTAATGAAACACATTACAATTTTGGATAAAGTGTATTATAGATACAATTTATAATAAAACAATCAAACTATCGATTCATGTATTTTCCTGTACCTTTTTTATTAGGTTAATATAGAATTAATAGGTATTTTTCTTCCTCAGGTTTATCAAACTTCAAGACTGTTCTCACATACTGGAAGTAGAAGATGCGGATAACTTGATGCAAGGCGACAAGGAAACTATTTCTATTCGTTCGTGCCCCTTCTGTCGCAAACCAATCATTAACACTTACCGGTACAAAGACACGGTGAACCAAATGTACAAGACAGAGATCAACCCAATAAAGGAACGCGTGTATGGGACAAAAGCTCAAGTTGAAGAAAAACGAACGATACTAATAAGCACTCTAGAAAAATTCCAGAATACCCTAGGTTAGACCTAGTAGACGATCTTTAGTATTTTTCCCTTTTTCAATTTAACTCTGTATTTTGATTTAAGCTTTAAGATCTTTATCAGAGTTTTAAGCTGACATAAGTAAATAAAGTTTTAAGATAGATACCTACTCACCGAAAAATAAATATGGGGCATTAATATAATATTAAATTCAAATCAAATCATCAGCTTATAAACGTCCCAGTGCTGAGCACAGGCCATCCCACATGGACAACATTACATGGGAAGGTTGGGCCATAACCTACCACGCTGGCCGAATACGGGTTAAATTAAAAAGTTAATGTTGAGTATTTAGACCTATGTTAGTAATAGAGTAATTTTGAATGGTTCACCCTTGTTTGGTATAACAACTTTTGATATAATTTTACTAGTTCGAACAACGTTTAAGAAAATAATCACTTTGTATAATATCGATTGACATAATTTTCATTTCATCGAATATTTATTTGCGATAACAACGTTTGCGCTAATGATCGTAAAATAAAATGTTCAGTTGATGAAATGTTCAGGTGGTATAATATTTATTTCATCGAATATTCATTTGGTATAATGTAGAACAGAAAGAGTTTTGACAGAAACGAATCGCGGCAAAACCGACTCCACGTAGACTTGTCTGCCCTACGCTAGAGTGTAATTTAATCCCGCGTAGGCGCGGAGGGACGAGGCGGCTTCGGCACCGCAGCTTCGGCTTGCTGGCCGGCTACGCCGGCCAGCCTCAGCCGCGGCGGTGAGCGAAAGCCATCTGCGACGATAAGCTCGTGTGGGACCGCCGGAGTCCCGCAGCGCCGGAGCCGTGACAGAAAACATGCCTATTCGATACGATCTTTCGACTAAATAATTATTAGTCTAGTTAAACATTAGTTTAAATAAAATTAGCGCAAATGAAAATTCGGTAAAATTACATTATTCCAAAGAAATAATTATACGAAATAAAATTATAATGAAATAATTATGTGAAATGACTTTATTGTAACTGAAATTAGTCGAAGCGATTTTATACGAAACGTTGTTATACCAAACAAGGGTGAACCATTTTGAATGGCGTCACAACTTTTAAATAGTAATTCATGTTTTTCCGGATCTAACCGTAATTCGAGAAAAATATTTTCAACCCAAAATATTTAAAAAGTATTTCGCTGAAGATACATGAGGTTAAAACCTTAAGTATCACAGGTCCTCTATCCCGCTGGTACACTTTGAGTAGGACATTCTGTATAGGTACCTATTGTCCCACTGCTGCTGGGTAAAAAGACCTCGAACTCGAATGATCGCTCCAATTAATAAGCCAATATAATGTGATAAAAAGTGTAGTATATAGTGCTTTGACATCTTTGTTTTTATTTTACAGATAATATACATATCCAAAAAGCCTATCGAAAGCTATGTGATACTTTTAGAAGACATAAGAAGATATCCAAATTACAAATAGACATGCATGATTTGTATATCAAGATATTGGATATGATTGGGGAGAAATATGAAAACTTTATCGCAGCTAAATTGACTACAAGCTATTTTGATGACCAGGTGCAAATGTTATGCATTTTTCTAAGTAATAATATACAGAAAATAAGTCAACAACAACAAGAGGACATAGGAAATGAGATTAAGCGATTACACAGCATTCATCAACTATCACTAATCAAAACACAACCTTCCTATAAATTATATGTGGAGGTTGATCCGAAAGTAAGGGAGGCAGAACAAGAGGCTGAAGCGTGTGTGATTTCATTTAATATTTTCGAGGAGCTCACCGCAGTTACTGCCCTAAAAACATTTGCTAAAGCAATTAATTCAAGTACCGTTATCACTCCGCAAGAACGGCAAATGATACATCGAGCTATGGGCTTTAAACAAGGCCATTGGTTTAAATGTCCCAATGGACATATCTACTGCATTACAGAGTGTGGAGGAGCGATGGAAGTGCAGAAATGTTACGAATGTAAAGAAGAAATAGGCGGTCGAAGTCACGCTTTACTAGAAACCAACGAAGTTGCCAGTGAAATGGATGGAGCAAAATTTGCTGCTTGGTCACAAGAATACAACAACATGGCTAATTTTAATTTAGATGATATTAATTAATCAATGCGCTGCTGATAATTATTAGCCCAAAACCTCAGGCATCCCAACTTATTTTTATTATTAAATATTACTTATATCTCCTTCTTTTTCTTGTCAGCAAAAATATTACTTATTTAAATTATTAAATTAAATTTTCGCGAATTAATTACGGTTATTTTTGGTTTTACGCTTTTATTGTTTTCTTACATTTCTTGCAAATTAGAAACTTTAAAAAAAAGCCTGCGGGTGTGTACGATGTTGCCGCCTCGTTTGCATTCAAGTTGTGAGTCGTTAATAAGACGAGACGAGACTCCTTGTGGCTTACCCAGATTTTGACGTGTTTGTAGACAACCCTAAGAATTTAGATAGTACTAATTTGTTTGTAAGTAATTGCTTAACAGTAACTATACCTACTATTTTTGCTCATAAAGACTTGACTTTTCAAAATAATGTAATTACGCCCGTTTAATAAGGTTAAATAATAATGAATAAATAAATAAAATGGATGCAAGTGTTAAGTTTTAAAAAGTGAATTTAATTTTTTATATAAAATGTGACCCTTATTTCTTTTATTAGTGCAATCGAATTACTATCGATTATACACTCGATTCTAAACAAACTATTTTCAGGATTTGGGATATTTAATTAACACGTTGTATTTTCTGTAATACTTATTCATTAATGTCTCTAACTACCTATTATTACATTACATAGTTAAAAAATCAGATTTAATTTTATTGGCATTTTTATAAAAATGAGATACGAGTAAGTCTCCCAACCCCCATTTTTAAACCAGGGTATGGGGTGAGTTGACCATACTATTTTGGGGAAAAGTATAATAATTTCTTAGCTTGAATCATATTTTTATTAAGTTATTTTACACAATAACTAACTCACTTTTAGTACTCCCAGCAAGGAAACACGTTCCAAAATAAACAAACAATAAACTTTTTGAGCAAACATGTTACTAAGTAGGTACCTACTTACTTATTTATTTATTTTTTATTATTAAAATATTTCTAATAATTTTATCTTCATCTAATTTATATCGTCGATTTACTTCTATCTATGCACGTTTACGAGAGGACACGAGTTCGATCCCACGAACAGACAAATATTTTGTGCTTTGAATTGCATTGTCTTTTCGTTTTTTATCTCTCTCAAAATGAAATGTGCACGGTGTAACAAAGATTTACCAAAGCGAGAACATCTTACATGTCGAAAATATGACTTAACATTCGATATTGATTGTTTATATGTTGCAAGCAAAATATTTGAACTAATGGATGTTGATAGAAAGCGTAACTGGAAGTGCATGAAATGTCGCCTCCAATCTTCATTTAATGATATTGACGTCTCACCATCTGCCTCGATGGAAACAACATCTAGCCCAACCTCATACGTAAAAAAAAGCTGCGACGGGGCACAACGTCATGCAATGATATATCATCCGAAGGATGATATAACTTGAACTTAACCAATCGAAGTTTACCAGAGTTGCCAACCATACCAACTCCGAAGAAATTTCTGAATTGAAGCAAAAAAAATGAAAGATTAATTTTGACATTACAAGGAGCTAAAGTAGAAATTGAAAACCTTTTAGTAGAGAACACAAAACTAAAAAATTAACTTGAAAAAGCTAACAAAACTATTGAAATTTATAAGAGAAAGTTATAGTTTCTAAATTCCTAAAACTACCAACAGCAGCACCAAAAGTTCTAAGAAAAAGGAAAATATAAACAAGAAAGTTGCTAGGAAATTATACGATATATCTGTAACCATGAAACGTGAAAAGTGAAACACTAGACGGCTGTTAACGCACTAACGTTTATTCGCATCAAGGACACGGACGCAGCCGCGTAGCTATAGATAGTTACTTAACTATACAACACTTCTCCTCCCTTAACGTAGGTAGGGTTTACATAAATTGTTTATAATTGACTGGAGGGCGACCACGCTTGGACCTGCCTACATTACTGTTCACATCTTACGTTGCTTCCATTTCCTCAACCTCATGAAAAACGTCGTCATCATCCGAGAAGGGCCGCCGAAGAACCCCTCTTGTCAACGTCACCTTGCATGGCGACAAGTCTTCTTGTGGTAGATCGGGGTCGACGTCTAAAGATGCAGTCGCAGCCGGAGACACAGTCCCTTCTGTTGAACAAAGCGTCCTTTGCGGGGAAGCTGTGGGGGATAGCATATACCTACTGCTGTCCACTAAATAAGGTTCCTTCTAATTGTGTAGCTGGCGGCAGTGGCGTTTCATTACTGTGGTAGGTATAACCGGCTCTGTCCCCCGATGATGGATTACTGACATTACTACTCGCTCCTTTATTAACAAGTATAAGTTGATCTTTATGATTTTTGACACAATTTAATTATGTACAACATTTTTCCCAATTTTTTATGTACATATTTATTCCCTTTAACCCACAGACATATACAATAGAAGCAGACCAAACATTACAACAAAAAAGCGTGCCCATTACGCCTACAGACAAATTTCATGCACACATTTACAATAAAAGGGGCTGAACTCAGGCACGCAAGGGACCTCAAGTACCTACATCTATAATAATGTTATACCTACGTAAAGAGGATAATTTTATATTTTATAGACATTTGAAGATATAAATTTAATGAGTAAATTTTTTAAAAAAACACCAGTAGAATGCTAAGTTATCTTTCATTGAGTGCCAGGCAGGCTATGTCTGTATATGTATCTGGCTGCGACGCCACCTCATTAACACCCAGATGTTACTATCGGTCGTTTAAAAGGACGGCACATAAATAAAAATATTGTAAACAAAGTGGGTATACCACTTAAAAACATTCGAGCTCATTCGTAACTAGATAAGTGTAGGAAGTTGTCATAAATGTATTTCTGTTTTATTTGTTACAATTAAGAGTTTTAAATATTCAGTATTTTCTACTTTGTAACAATGGAAATTTCAAGGTATGTATATGATCATAAAATATTATTCAATTGCCAAAACTTATTAATACACTTCAAGAAAAGGCATTTTTCTTTACAACAAAATTGATAATAACATATTTATAAAATGTCAATTTCATTTTTTTGTCAATTATAAGTTACGTTCTTTATAAAGACCAATAGTAAAATATACGACTAACATATATCATGATTGCAGGTTACAATGCTCATTGAAGTTGTTTGTTGACACTGAATGAAATTATTGATGAATTGAAAGAAATGAAGATGAACCAATTACTAATGATATAGTTATTTCCCCCCCCCCCCCACCCTCCTACTCTAACTCCACTCTACTCATTCCTAAAAATAAACCGTACAACTGGGGCAGTCGGGACAATAATCCTTCATTCAACATTTGGCAAACTATGCAGGGTGCTTGCAGTCATTCGAGTCCTTACAATATTTCGAAATGTTTTTTGGTGAAGACATCATAAATCTACTGGTGCGTTATACGAACTTTTATACAACCCAAAAAAATCTATTTTTCTATAACTTTTTTTCCTCTGTTCCCCTCATTGATGAACTACAAGAGAGGACTAAAAGCAACTGCAACAATCAGGGAAAATCGTCTTTCCAAGTGTCCTTTACCATCAAACAAGGAACTTCAGAAAAATGAAAGAGGGACTTTCAAGTACCAGTCTACAAAAGCAGAACAAATATTAGTGTGCAAATGGCATGACAATAGCGTCTTATCTGCAATTTCTAATTCATTTTCTGTTCAGCCCATTTCGAAAGTGAAAAAATTTTCCCAACAACAGAAAAAGTATGTTTATGTTGATCAGCCTGCAATAATAAAAAGTTATAATGAGAACATGGGTGGAGTTGACAGATCAGATCAAAACATTGGTCTTTACAGAACATCTATTAGGGGAAAAAAAATGGTATTTTTCATTGTTTTGTCATTGTTTGGACATGGGCATTTATAACGCTTGGGAAATCTATAAAACCGATGGAGGTGACTATGATCACCTTCAGTTTCGTAGAAGTGTAGCCACGGCACTTCTTGAAACATTCAAAAAAGAAGGAAACCGGAAAACAACGCAAGCACCAGAAAATTTACGCGAAAGTTCGCGGTACGATGGTATGGGATATATAATAGATTACAGAGATAACCAGTTTAGATGCTTTGAATGTCATAAAAAATCGAATTTAACTGTGTAAAATGTGAATTAACACTCCATCCGTAATATTGTTTTAAAAAATTCCATACATCTAAACAAAATGTAATAACAATATTATCAAACAAATCGGCTATTTTATTGTAACCTTACGAGTTCGTAGTAGTACATTTTACTAGCGTCCTTTTAAAAGAACACCTATTTCCCGCTTTTCCATCACTCCAAATTTTTTTTTTCTTACCTTTATAACTGCATCAATAGCAAGTAATATAAAAATTAGAAAAATCCTGAGTAAAAATTACTTGCAGTAACATCTGGGTAATAGGCCTATTACATCTCGACTGTGATTTTTGCGTAAAATGGCCAATTTTGGCGTACTTGATAAAAGAAAAAAAATACATCACCAGTTTTGACTTATTGATTAATGTAGAATAGCTATTGGCATAGTTCGTAGCGGCCTTTCGTCGAAACCCAAAATTGATGAAGGTTTTCATAAAATGCGCGAAGGCACTTTTTTGAGCTCCTAGATTGAACTACTGTTCTAAAGAAATGAAAAAAAATAATAGAATGTTATCTATTAAATAGTCGTATAGTGCGTAGCGTTCTCGGAATTTTTAGATATCATTGATTTATATAGAAAAAAAATCTTATTCTAAACCAAAAAACTTCAAAAATCGCTTTAAGTTAACTGTGAATTTCTCCTATCTACGATATTATTAAGCAAAATTTATACCAGAATAATTGTTACTTCTTGAGAAATAAAGATTGTATAGTGAATTTATTATCCTATTTCGATAAAAACGATAAATATAACTGCAAAATTACTACAAAATACGATGCGCCGGCCGTCCGAACTCAGCTTATTCTCGCAGAGTGGAGATTTGTAATATTAAGCATGATTTTATTATCCTATTTCGATAATAACGATAAATACAACTAAAAAGTTACTACAAAATGCAAAAATGCGCATTTTACGCAAAAATCACATTTAAGATGTAATAGATCTCTTAATAAAATGCATGAAATACTCGTAGTAGAACCGTTAGGTAAAATAAAAAAACAGAAAAAAGTAATTAAAAACAACATACATACATACTCTGCTGTTATTTTTTTTTTAAATAAAAATTATAATAAATAATGTCACAATTTTTAAAACTAGTGATAAGACCGCCGGGTGGTCGAGTAGTCAGCGACCCTGACTGCGGGTAACTGTATATTTTGCAAGTCCAGAAAAAATGATATCCGGGATACTTTTTACTGAGTCTGTTCAGGAAGTAATGATGAAGGTTTCTGAAAACAACTAAATTTATCAGATAAGATAAGATAATATAAGATAATTTTATTGCTGTATAAACTTAGCCTAGATACAAAAGACTTATGTTAAGTAATTGAGGTTAGTGTATTTAATAATATGTATTACGTAATACCTAAGCTAAGCAAACAATATTGCCTGTGTATTAGGTATTATTTGTAACAGAACGTTAGTGCTTATTCTACAATAAAACATTTACACAATAATAATGACTAATTATTTCAAATGCGGAACTAGAAAGTATTCGAATAATATTATTTATTTCTACTTAATTAGCATTATTTTCTACATGGTCTTAAAAATTATGTTATTACTAATAATATGTTCTCTGTCTCATCATATGTTTTCCCTTTTAGCCAATCTTGTACAGTTTTTTTACATTGTAATTTGTTCAAGGGGTAAATACATAGAGAAAAGTTTATTCTGTTGTACAGAAAACTACTCAGATGACAAAAGAATCTGTGCGTGTTTGTTCTTCTGAATCGTTCAGTAGAACAGACAATATCTGCACGTCTTCGACTGGTTTCGAGCGCACCCTGCGCATTAGTGGCAGGTTAAAGGGCATTAATGAGTGATTTTTAGTGATGGTTAGTAATATGAACAGCTGGCGTACAGATAGGACATCGCATTTAGTAAGGAGCTCTGCCGTCGGGAAGCGTATTGGTCGGAATGTGCTGACTTTTAGAACTGCTCTCTGTGCTCTTTCTAAGTTTATCATAATAGTTTTGTGTGCACCGCCCCATGATGTTATACAATATACAAATAATGACTGACAAAGTGTCAGATATATTGATTTTAGTAGACTACCGCATGCAACGTGTCGAAGATTTTTAAAGACGTAGATTAACTTTCTAACTCTAGATGTAAGTGCTTCAATATGTGATTTAAATTTCAAATACTTATCAATTATTGTCCCCAGGTATTTAATATTGTCAGTGCTACTGAGCTTAGGGCAAGAGCAAGTGTCAGGCGTGTCCTTGCACAGATGTGCTGTTATTGAATGTGAATTTGGGATAGGGTCGGATAGTGAATTATAAGAAAAAGTCATATATTTTGTTTTATCTATGTTAAGTGTCAGTAAGTTACTTCTAAGCCACTGAGTAACTGTATTAAATCCAGACTGTGCTAGTTCGTACGCCTCACACCAAGTGTCCGCGCTAAAGAGCAGTGCTGTGTCGTCGGCGTAAGATATTATTTTTCCGCTTTTGGAAAGGGGAAGGAGGCATAAGTCGTTAATGTAAACGAGAAATAGCAAGGGTCCTATTATGCTCCCTTGAGGAACACCATATTCAACAGTCAGTTCATCACTCATACTGTCATCTATCATAACACGTTGTGTCCGATTAGAGAGATAATCTTTGATAAGGTTATGTGGGACACCCCTTATACCAAGTTCATGTAACTTCTCGAGAAGTATAGGTACCGAAATCGTTTCAAATGCTTTTGCCAGATCAAGGAATATGACTAAGCACTTTTTTTGTGAGTCTAGTCGCCTTACAATATAGTCAGTGAGCTGGTGTACTGCATCGTCAGTCGATCTGTCTGCTCTAAAACCGTATTGAGTAGCTGCTAAGAGTTTGTTATTTTCTAAGTATTTTACAAGTCTTTTATAAATGAGTCTTTCTAGTATCTTGGATATTGATGGCAGTATGGCTATGGGACGATAGTTATTCATACAACTATTATCTCCATTTTTATAAATAAGGCGAATGAGGGCCTTCTTCAATACGTTAGGAAAGATTCCTTTCGCAAAGCATAAATTAAAAAGATATGTAAGCGGGGGAGTCAGTTTATCTTTAAATTTTTTTATGAATGCACAAGATATTTTATCAATTCCAGTAGCACAGTCATTTCTTAAAATCATAATAATTTGTTCCATTTCGGTTTCGTCAGTGTCGAATAAAGCAAAAGAGTTTAAAACTGGTAATTTGGAAGGGGGTGCAATCGAGGAAAATGGCTGCATGTGACTGACTTTCGCCTTTGCAGCTAGGTTTTTTCCGATGTTGACAAAGAAATTGTTAACTCTGTTTAGTGAATGTGCAGGCGTAGCGGAATTTGCAATGAGTTTATGGGCAGGCGGTTTGGTTTTAGTTGTGTAAGTAATGTTTTTAATGACTTTCCATAATTTCTTCTTGTCGTGACCCGCATTTTGAATTTGATTCCTTTCATACTGTCGCATTATCTTTTTTAACAAATTATTACAAAAATTCCGATATCTGTAATAGGCGATTTTATTAATTTCACTGGCAGGGTTTTTATTTAGAGTTCTGTGAAGTTTATCACGATGCTTAATGCAACGTAAAAGTCCGGGAGTTATCCATGGTTTCATGATTTTATACCGGCGGGTTAGAAAAACAGTGCGTGTATTAGACTCAATAATTTTAGTTAAAGACGATACAAGGTATTCGGTTGATTTATTAACGTCATTCGAGTTGTAGATACTAGACAAGTCTAGGTTGTTTAGGTCATGTGTCACTGACTCATATTGCAGCGTCGTACGTTTTACTTTTGCATAAGACTTATCATAGCGCTGTTGCAAACACAACAATAATAAATCATTTTCTGTATATTTCAAAGTAACAGAGTTGAGAGACTGCTCAGACCCATCTTCTTCATGTTATACCCTAGAATAATGTACAACAATATAATAGTTACGTTAACTCACTTAATGTAGTTAATACAGCACTTGAGGTACTCGGCTGTAAATTTTGCAAATTCCTCAAAACATGATCTCCACTGGCATTGCTTCTTACTGGACCTTTTAGTTAAGATTTAGATGAATTCTGAAAAACAAATGTAAAAAGTTATTATTTTATGCACATTTTCATACAAGAATACATCCCTACGACTACCATAGGGTTAAAGGGGTAGGATAGGGTTTAAGTTAACAATATTATAAAAATAATTTACTCATATTTAATTTATCCCTAATGAAAAAATATATTGCATACTTAAATCTAATCAATCTTCAAAAATAAACCTATTAAACAAAACTGGAGCCTAAATACGGCCCCGTAAAATTTGTTCCCTTTTCTGATCAATTTTGTAAATGCCGTCCACATTAGTAGCTGTCACAACGCTGGAACCAGTCACATTGACGTTATCCTTCCTGTAAATATGACATTTATTAACATCAAATTATAAAACATAGCCTTTTGCTGCAATTTTGCTGACAGACAAAAGATTAGCTGCTACTTTCGGCACATACAAAGCATCAGTAATGACTTTTTTAATATTATCATCAAACGTTACAGTTATATTACCAACGCTCACACTGTCTATCTTATCATTATTCGCAGTAGTAATTTCGGACTGATTACTGGTAGAAAAATTATTCATCCAGTCTTTCCGATTAGTCATATGACTAGAACAACCTGAATCTAAGATCCAGCTATCACTGTCACAAATGTTATTGGCTAAAGCAATTTCTCTAGACAATACAGGCAGATTTGCACTACTTCCCTTCTTTGTAGATGAAGATGCATCTGGCGACAAGCTTTTATCAGGAATCTTCTTCGAATTCTTCTTTAATTTGGAACACCTTGGCTTAATATGCCCTTTTTCTTGACAATTATGACACGTTGGAATAAATTTGTCTTTTGCAACAATAATCTTCTCAGTAGGTTCCGCAATTGAAATGAAAGTTTTTTTATTTTATCTTAACTAATGGCTATCGCGTGTAGCATTAAGCCAACTTCAAGTGTTTTAATTTTTAAATATTTTTAGTTTTGTACGGTAGATAGAAATAAAATGGAGTCTCACAACACGTGTTGTTGCTAAAAGAACACGGGAGAAACTCCGAAATAAAAGTTCCTCTTTTAAACTCGCTTTGTATCAACTGACATTTCACAAAGTCAGATGACAGTTTAATATTCGTGGCTTCCATGGCCATTATCAATGAGTCAAACTCATTTGGTAATCCAATTAGCATCATTTCGGCTATCATCCTCTATTAGACATCCACTATCTGCCAATTCTTGAGTTACGGAAATTATATTTCCTATAAAATGGTCCATTGAGCTATGATCAACATATCTGAGCTGCGATAACTTCCTTTTACGACTTAATCGTCTTCTAATGCCACTATTTTCATAAGCTGTCTTTAGATTATTCCAGGCGTTTGCCGCCGTCTTGGAAACCTTAATATGCGGATAGCAAATCGGCTCGATATTCAAACATATTTTGGCATATGCTCTCTGGTCTTTTATGGGGTACGGAATAGTACTCGTAATAACATCCCATAAGCCGTTATCGATCAATAAAAGTTTGATCTGAAACTTCCAGTTTTGATAGTTTGAAACACCCTTAAGTTTCTCAATAGATGTGTGTGAATTACTTCATCATCAGCCTATAAACGTCCCACTACTGGGCACAGGCCTCCCACGTGGACAATAGCACGTGGGGATATTGGGCCATAACCCACCACGCTGGCCCAATGCGGGTTGGTAGGTTTTAACGACTGTCATCTTACGACAACAACCGGGACCAACGGCTTAACGTGCCTTCCGAAGCACGGAGGAGCTCGAGATGTTTATAATTGGTCACCCATCCAGCGACCCGCCATTGCGAAAGTGGCTTAGCGAGCAAGACCGCAAGCCGAACGCGCTAGCCGCTGCGCCATCGAGCTCCAGTGAATTACTTACTATCGTATTATTCATACTCGAAGAGCTAATAATGTTCTCCATGCTCACATATCCATCCAGTGATTTATTTCTTCATAGAATAATATTCCACGAGAGAAAAAAAATAGAATCACGTTCTTTAAACATACATGGGGTGTTACTTCAAAAAATAAAATCACATACTACATTTATAGCCCATAATTGGCTAAGTAGCCCATAACCTGATAGAATACTATACTACTATATATATGATAGAATATTATATATACGATAGAATACTGTACTATTTTCCATTTTATTTGTATAATTTCACTTGCTACATATAGTATTCTATCAGGTTATGGGCTACTTAGCCAATTATGGGCTATAAATGTAGTATGTGATTTTATTTTTTGAGAAACTTAAACCGCCTTAACCGCCTCTGTGGTCTAGTGGCTAAGCTACCTGTCTCAGACCCAGAGGTCCCGGGTTCGATTCCCAGCGGGGAGTACATCTTTGTGTGCTCGGTTTGGTTGGTGGTAGGGCTGTTAAGTCCGCCTGGCTAGCTACCACCATCTTATCTAAGTCTGTCGCCATAACAACGATGTTTATAGCATGTTTGTGTTCCGGCAGTTTGAGATAAGATAGCCAGTTCCTCAGTGGTTGAGGATTCCGGGTGAAGCGCGCTTCCACCTTCGGCCTTATCGTCACTTACCATCAGGTGAGATGAAGGCCAAGCGCTTACCCGTTGCCAATAAAAAAAAAAAAAAAATTGGCAGATAGTGGATGTCAAATAGAGGATGATAGCCGAAATCATGCTAATTGGATTACCAAATAAATTTGACTCATTGATAATGGCCATGGAAGCCACGAATATTAAACTGTCATCTGACTTTGTGAAATGTCAGTGGATACAAAGCGAGTTTTAAAGAGGAACTTTCATTTCAATTGCGGAACCTACTGAGAAGATTATTGTTGCAAAAGACAAATTTATTCCAACGTGTCATAATTGTCAAGAAAAAGGGCATATTAAGCCAAGGTGTTCCAAATTAAAGAAGAATTCGAAGAAGATTCCTGATAAAAGCTTGTCGCCAGACGCATCTTCATCTACAAAGAAGGGAAGTAGTGCAAATCTGCCTGTATTGTCTAGAGAAATTGCTTTAGCCAATAACATTTGTGACAGTGATAGCTGGATCTTAGATTCAGGTTGTTCTAGTCATATGACTAATCGGAAAGACTGGATGAATAATTTTTCTACCAGTAATCAGTCCGAAATTACTACTGCGAATAAT
This sequence comes from Scoparia ambigualis, assembly GCA_963921215.1. Lineage (NCBI taxonomy): Eukaryota > Metazoa > Arthropoda > Insecta > Lepidoptera > Crambidae > Scoparia > Scoparia ambigualis. Next base: position 28,603,749 of record OY992508.1, read on the forward strand.
GATAAGATAGACAGTGTGAGCGTTGGTAATATAACTGTAACGTTTGATGATAATATTGAAAAAGTCATTACTGATGCTTTGTATGTGCCGAAAGTAGCAGCTAATCTTTTGTCTGTCAGCAAAATTGCAGCAAAAGGCTATGTTTTATAATTTGATGTTAATAAATGTCATATTTACAGGAAGGATAACCTCAATGTGACTGGTTCCAGCGTTGTGACAGCTACTAATGTGGACGGCATTTACAAAATTGATCAAAAAAGGGATAGTACCTAATATTCGCAATGAAGGTTATGCTTTTGTGTCCAAAATTAATTCATTGGAACTATGGCATCGTCGCCTGGGGCACTTAAGTTAGCGAATGGTATTAAGTTTACCAATGGTGATTTGACACCATGTACTCCTTGTTTTGAAGGTAAACAAAAGAGCAAATCATTTCCGCGTGGTCAGGCACATAGGAGCTCGACTAAACTTGACTTAGTTCATACGGACATTTGCGGACCTTTTTCAGTCAATAGTTGGAGTGGTTATCGTTATTTTATAACGTTTACGGATGATTTTTCGCGCAAATCGTTCATATACTTTCTGAAACGCAAAGATTAGACGACTGTCTTGAATACGATTTGCGCGAAAAATCATCCGTAAACGTTATAAAATAACGATAACCACTCCAACTATTGACTGAAAAAGGTCCGCAAATGTCCGTATGAACTAAGTCAAGTTTAGTCGAGCTCCTATGTGCCTGACCACGCGGAAATGATTTGCTCTTTTGTTTACCTTCAAAACAAGGAGTACATGGTGTCAAATCACCATTGGTAAACTTAATACCATTCGCTAACTTAAGTGCCCCAGGCGACGATGCCATAGTTCCAATGAATTAATTTTGGACACAAAAGCATAACCTTCATTGCGAATATTAGGTACTATCCCTTTTTTGATCAATTTTGTAAATGCCGTCCACATTAGTAGCTGTCACAACGCTGGAACCAGTCACATTGAGGTTATCCTTCCTGTAAATATGACATTTATTAACATCAAATTATAAAACATAGCCTTTTGCTGCAATTTTGCTGACAGACAAAAGATTAGCTGCTACTTTCGGCACATACAAAGCATCAGTAATGACTTTTTCAATATTATCATCAAACGTTACAGTTATATTACCAACGCTCACACTGTCTATCTTATCATTATTCGCAGTAGTAATTTCGGACTGATTACTGGTAGAAAAATTATTCATCCAGTCTTTCCGATTAGTCATATGACTAGAACAACCTGAATCTAAGATCCAGCTATCACTGTCACAAATGTTATTGGCTAAAGCAATTTCTCTAGACAATACAGGCAGATTTGCACTACTTCCCTTCTTTGTAGATGAAGATGCGTCTGGCGACAAGCTTTTATCAGGAATCTTCTTCGAATTCTTCTTTAATTTGGAACACCTTGGCTTAATATGCCCTTTTTCTTGACAATTATGACACGTTGGAATAAATTTGTCTTTTGCAACAATAATCTTCTCAGTAGGTTCCGCAATTGAAATGAAAGTTCCTCTTTAAAACTCGCTTTGTATCCACTGACATTTCACAAAGTCAGATGACAGTTTAATATTCGTGGCTTCCATGGCCATTATCAATGAGTCAAATTTATTTGGTAATCCAATTAGCATGATTTCGGCTATCATCCTCTATTTGACATCCACTATCTGCCAATTTTTTTTTTTTTTTTATTGGCAACGGGTAAGCGCTTGGCCTTCATCTCACCTGATGGTAAGTGACGATAAGGCCGAAGGTGGAAGCGCGCTTCACCCGGAATCCTCAACCACTGAGGAACTGGCTATCTTATCTCAAACTGCCGGAACACAAACATGCTATAAACATCGTTGTTATGGCGACAGACTTAGATAAGATGGTGGTAGCTAGCCAGGCGGACTTAACAGCCCTACCACCAACCAAACCGAGCACACAAAGATGTACTCCCCGCTGGGAATCGAACCCGGGACCTCTGGGTCTGAGACAGGTAGCTTAGCCACTAGACCACAGAGGCGGTTAAGGCGGTTTAAGTTTCTCAAAAAATAAAATCACATACTACATTTATAGCCCATAATTGGCTAAGTAGCCCATAACCTGATAGAATACTATATGTAGCAAGTGAAATTATACAAATAAAATGGAAAATAGTACAGTATTCTATCGTATATATAATATTCTATCATATATATAGTAGTATAGTATTCTATCAGGTTATGGGCTACTTAGCCAATTATGGGCTATAAATGTAGTATGTGATTTTATTTTTTGAAGTAACACCCCATGTATGTTTAAAGAACGTGATTCTATTTTTTTTCTCTCGTGGAATATTATTCTATGAAGAAATAAATCACTGGATGGATATGTGAGCATGGAGAACATTATTAGCTCTTCGAGTATGAATAATACGATAGTAAGTAATTCACTGGAGCTCGATGGCGCAGCGGCTAGCGCGTTCGGCTTGCGGTCTTGCTCGCTAAGCCACTTTCGCAATGGCGGGTCGCTGGATGGGTGACCAATTATAAACATCTCGAGCTCCTCCGTGCTTCGGAAGGCACGTTAAGCCGTTGGTCCCGGTTGTTGTCGTAAGATGACAGTCGTTAAAACCTACCAACCCGCATTGGGCCAGCGTGGTGGGTTATGGCCCAATATCCCCACGTGCTATTGTCCACGTGGGAGGCCTGTGCCCAGTAGTGGGACGTTTATAGGCTGATGATGAAGTAATTCACACACATCTATTGAGAAACTTAAGGGTGTTTCAAACTATCAAAACTGGAAGTTTCAGATCAAACTTTTATTGATCGATAACGGCTTATGGGATGTTATTACGAGTACTATTCCGTACCCCATAAAAGACCAGAGAGCATATGCCAAAATATGTTTGAATATCGAGCCGATTTGCTATCCGCATATTAAGGTTTCCAAGACGGCGGCAAACGCCTGGAATAATCTAAAGACAGCTTATGAAAATAGTGGCATTAGAAGACGATTAAGTCGTAAAAGGAAGTTATCGCAGCTCAGATATGTTGATCATAGCTCAATGGACCATTTTATAGGAAATATAATTTCCGTAACTCAAGAATTGGCAGATAGTGGATGTCTAATAGAGGATGATAGCCGAAATGATGCTAATTGGATTACCAAATGAGTTTGACTCATTGATAATGGCCATGGAAGCCACGAATATTAAACTGTCATCTGACTTTGTGAAATGTCAGTTGATACAAAGCGAGTTTAAAAGAGGAACTTTTATTTCGGAGTTTCTTCCGTGTTCTTTTAGCAACAACACGTGTTGTGAGACTCCATTTTATTTCTATCTACCGTACAAAACTAAAAATATTTAAAAATTAAAACACTTGAAGTTGGCTTAATGCTACACGCGATAGCCATTAGTTAAGATAAAATAAAAAAACTTTCATTTCAATTGCGGAACCTACTGAGAAGATTATTGTTGCAAAAGACAAATTTATTCCAACGTGTCATAATTGTCAAGAAAAAGGGCATATTAAGCCAAGGTGTCCCAAATTAAAGAAGAATTCGAAGAAGATTCCTGATAAAAGCTTGTCGCCAGATGCATCTTCATCTACAAAGAAGGGAAGTAGTGCAAATCTGCCTGTATTGTCTAGAGAAATTGCTTTAGCCAATAACATTTGTGACAGTGATAGCTGGATCTTAGATTCAGGTTGTTCTAGTCATATGACTAATCGGAAAGACTGGATGAATAATTTTTCTACCAGTAATCAGTCCGAAATTACTACTTAGTTCATACGGACATTTGCGGACCTTTTTCAGTCAATAGTTGGAGTGGTTATCGTTATTTTATAACGTTTACGGATGATTTTTCGCGCAAATCGTTCATTTACTTTCTGAAACGCAAAGATTAGACGACTGTCTTGAATACGATTTGCGCGAAAAATCATCCGTAAACGTTATAAAATAACGATAACCGATAAGTCCATGAGAAGTACTTGGTTGATACACCGTAACTTCAACAGTATTTGTCAAATCTTTAGAGCTTTCTAAAGTATTTGATATCTTGTAGGTTATACCTCGAACAGTTTCAATAAATTCAACAGAACAGGCTTTAATCAACGTCGAACCATCATCTGGATCACCAAGTCTGTAACCTTTGGTATGATCACAATATCCCAACATAATGTAAGGCTTAGATTTGGGATCAAGTTTCTTGCGTTTTTGTTGTGGAGTAAGAGCATAAGCTGGGCTGCCAAAAACTCGAAGATTACTGAGATCCACTTTAGATCCAGTCCACAATTCTTCAAGAGAAGCATCTTTCACAGCTGCAGTTGGACTACGGTTCTTCAAGTAACACGCAGTATTTACCGCTTCAGCCCAATATTGTTTCTCCAAATCAGCATCTTGCAACATCGCTCTGGCCTTTTCCATTAGGGTTCTGTTTAAGCGTTTAGCGACGCCATTTTGTTTAAATGTATACGGAACTGTCGTTTCGTGAATAATACCGCATTGCTTAAAATGATTCGCGAAACGTATTAGGAGCGATAATGGCACGGAATACTGTAATAAAAGTTTCGCGAATCATTTTAAGCAATGCGGTATTATTCACGAAACGACAGTTCCGTATACACCTAAACAAAATGGCGTCGCTGAACGCTTAAACAGAACCCTAATGGAAAAGGCCAGAGCGATGTTGCAAGATGCTGATTTGGAGAAACAATATTGGGCTGAAGCGGTAAATACTGCGTGTTACTTGAAGAACCGTAGTCCAACTGCAGCTGTGAAAGATGCTTCTCCTGAAGAATTGTGGACTGGATCTAAAGTGGATCTCAGTAATCTTCGAGTTTTAGGCAGCCCAGCTTATGCTCTTACTCCACAACAAAAACGCAAGAAACTTGATCCCAAATCTAAGCCTTACATTATGTTGGGATATTGTGATCATACCAAAGGTTACAGACTTGGTGATCCAGATGATGGTTCGACGTTGATTAAAGCCTGTTCTGTTGAATTTATTGAAACTGTTCGAGGTATAACCTACAAGATATCAAATACTTTAGAAAGCTCTAAAGATTTGACAAATACTGTTGAAGTTACAGTGTATCAACCAAGTACTTCTCATGGACTTATCCATGAATCTGACAGTGATAAGTTTGCCATACCAGACATATCGTCAACGGATATTGATGTTCTAGATCCTGTTGAAGAAGAATCTCATGTCGAAGAAGTAGTTACATCTAATGAACGGGAAGAAACTTCGTTGAATAATATTCAACCAGACTCACAAATAATGGAACAGAATATTTCAGACCTGTGGAAGTTGCTGAAAATTCTAGACCTAAACGTGATCGCCATCCTCCTATTTGGTTCAAAGATTATGAAGTCAACTATTTCTCTGATCTAGCTTTGATGGGACGCTGTGAGCCTAAAACATGTAACGAAGCGATCAAAAGTGAGAATGCTAACGATTGGATAGAAGCAATGCAAGATGAATATAACTCGCTAATGTCGCATGATGTCTGGGAACTTGTGGATCGACCTAACAACGGTAATGTGATAAAATCCAAATGGGTTTTCAAAGAAAAAGTAGATCCAAATGGAAAATTTGAAAAATTTAAAGCACGATTAGTTGCAAAAGGTTTTACTCAGCAATATAAAGTTGACTATGATGAAACATTTGCACCTGTTGTGAGACATAGCACTCTACGATTACTCTTTGCGATTGGTGTTGAAAATGATATGGACATTGAACATGTTGATGTCAACACAGCATTTCTCAATGGAGATTTACATGAGCAGATCTATGTGGAGCAACCTACCGGTTTTCAAATTGAGGGGCAGAACAAAGTGTGCTTACTCAAAAATAGCTTGGAAGAGCTTGGTAGAGCTTGGAATGAAAAAGTTCGTAATGTTTTGGTCAACAATGGTTATAAAGAGTTGAAGAGCGAACAATGTGTGTTCTATAAAGACAAAGTAATAATAGCTTCATATGATTTTTTCATATTTAGCTCCAATGATCATCAAAAGAAAATGCTATATGAATTGCTCAGTTCCAAATTTAGTGTCAAATTGCTTGGACCTGTTACACAAGCGTTGGGCATGAAGGTCAAAAGGAACAGGGAGCAAGGGACATTGAAACTGACTCAATCTGAGTATGTGAAAAATATTTTGATAAAGTTTGGAATGGATGATTGTCACAAAGTCGCAACTCCCATTGAAGTAAACTATCATCCCCCAAAAGCTGAGAAGATTGATGCGAGGTTTCCATATCAGGAATTAATCGGGAGTTTAATGTATCTCGCTGTATGCACTCGTCCTGACATTGCATTTGTGTGCAGTAAGCTCAGCCAATATAACACATGTTATAATGAAACACATTGGCTTGCAGCTAAGCGCGTGCTACGATATTTATCTGGTATAACTGATTACAGACGCAATTTTAGGCGAGGTAGTAACAAATTTGAAAATTTATCCGACGCATATTGGGCGGGTGGGTGATACAAACGATCGAAAATCTTATTCGGGTTTCGTGAGTAGATTTCGACTGAATGTAATAAATTGGCATAGCCACAAGCTAAACAATGTTGCTTGTTCTAGTACAGAAGCTGAATATTATGCTCTTGGTACTGCTGTAAAAGAGGCTAAATTCCTACATAATGTTATAAATGAATAGAAACCTTTCAATTTATAGCGTGAGCCTATCGTTATTTATAATGACAATAAGAGCACGCTCAAAATAGTTGAAAATCAATGTTACCGCAGAACCAAACACATTGACATACAACACCATTTTATTAAAGAATGTGTTGAGCGTAAGTTGATAAAGATATATTATAAGTCATCAGCTGAATTGGAAGCTGACCTATTCACAAAAGCCTTGCCAAAGGTAAAACACAATTTGTTTGCTAAGTATTTAGGTTTAATGTAGGTTTTCTTATTTTTATTTCTTTTTTTTTTGTAGGTACTCATGGTGTACTCTTGCAATAATGGTTTTAGTTTATAACTTTATGATTGCTAGAGTAAGGGGCAGTATTAGAAAACTTAAAGACTCTTTGGTTTATATTTTCCTTTATGTTTCTTCACTTTGATGTATTGCGTTTGAACACGTCTGTCTCACGGACCTGTTTTTTTCAGGTCCGTGGTCTGTCTATTATAATAATTTGTGTTGTCACAATGTTTAAGATTATTTTCTTTGTAAAAATATATTTATTTTCCAGTTTATTTGTATAATTTCACTTGCTACATATAGTATTCTATCACTTTTACACTTCTGACGATCTTGGGCTATTGACATCCAATTATGTCATTATACGATTATTAGTCATTATACGAATAAGACTGAATTAAAAATATTATAAAGCTGTTGTTAGGAGTAAGGGTAAAATTTAACAAAACTATTAATCTATGCCAAACATTTAAAGATGAATCTAAGAAAACAGATTACTAATAGAAAAAGTTACATTTGCTTAATGTAAGAAATGTTTATAATTTGATTTTGACACAAAAATCTGTAGGTAGTTTCAATTTGATTTTATAACATAATTTCAAAGTTGCGGGATCCCTCGTGATCCCGCGCGGGATTGAGTAATTCCGCATATCAATCCCGCGGAATTGAATAAGCTGCGAGATTGCAATCTCTAATGAACATATAAAATAGGTTCGTGGTCCGTAGTAGAGCATAGATAAAGCTTAGCTTTTCAGCACTCTTCCATAAGCACTACCTAAGATCTATCTTTATCCATAGATTTAGTATTCTTTACACATACAAGAACATATACTTGTACCTACGAACTAACTCTTTTAAGCTTTCTATTTATAAACAAACACAGTGTAAAATGATTCGTTAGATGTTTTGACTTGACTTGTTTGACTTGTTCTTAGTAACTTTGAAAACATATGTTAGCTTTGAAAAAATCTGTTGAAACGACCATTTAATGTCTTTTGGATAGCCCTAAAAAGGACTTTTGAGCAGTTTAGGAGAATTATAGCAATAAAAATCAAATAGAATTAACATATTTCAACGCAGTTATCGAATTACAAAATAACATAAATTTTATAAAATTATACAAATAAATTGAGCATGCAAATTACACTAATAACATAACTATAGGAAAATTACAACAGAAATCATTCCAAAGGATCTGGCACATTTTCTGGAGTTTCATCAACTTCTATTCCTTCCTCAAATTCTTCTGATATCAGCAACTGAATAGCTTCCGGAAACAGTCTGGATGATGTATTTAGGTCTTAAATGAGATATGTAAGGATCTGAACTTATCAAAAATTGTCTTCATTATTTTGTGATCTTCCTGTTTTCCTGGTGTGACTTTCTCTAGTATTTCGGAAATCCTTATTCCTTGCTTCCGCTGCTTCCTCTGACAAAATCCCGATTGGAAGGCAAGAGAAATATTTGCATATGTCAGGACCATGAATTAGCATCTTGTGTATACTGGAAGGCATGTTGTACCATGGGTAATGATGAACAAAAATCTTAGCTGTCTCCCTGCAGTATTCCCTGAATCTATCGATATTTATAGCATGCCCAGAAGATATCACTTGCAATATGATTGCGAAGTGTGTGTCAAATCTGCTCGTAATTTGAGCTGACTATTCATATTCCTGAAAAAATCTTCTGGCTGTATTCCCGTCATTGGTAGTTCCAAAGCCCTGTCTGACAAAATCAATCAAAAGTCCCATTTGTTGTTCGAACTCTGATTGCACCATGTCCTTTCTGAACTTCTCGAGGTTTTTGTTGTCGCATTGTGCACATTTCAAAATCTAAATTATACGATATGTGTAAAAGATGTTCCATGCTTCGGATCCACATATAAAACGTTGAGAGTCCATATTGATATACATCATCCCGAACAGGTCTTGAATATATTCGCGATAAGTCATTCATCTCACTAGGATTTGCAAGACACACATTGCAAGTAGCTGCAGATGGAGTATTTGTCATTATTGTAGTCACTTTGTTATCAATCATTGTCATATGCAGGTCATGAGTAATTTCAAAGTTTCCGCATCTTGAAATAGCTAAATTCCGTATTTCTTCCTTCATTGCCGCTTCTTCTTTCTTAACAAAGTCAGTCGTTTCCTTCGCAAATGTAAATTGAATAGGTCTACAGTAAAACGTTGAATATGGCTTTGAATTCTTCCATATAACAACATCCCCTGACTCTAGTTTTAGAGGAACAAGGCTCGTCATAAACACGGACGAGTCATCAAATTCTGCCAGTTCACTTCTTTGCTTGTAATTGCTCTGTGCTGATGATCCATCGAATCCCTATTTGCTAGTTAGCTTCAAACTTCCACTAAAAATATTTAATTCGTTACCAACGACTTGCAGGATCATTTGAGTTGTCACATCTAGAAGTGCTTGTAGGTTCACCTTTACTCCCGTCTTCTGATGATATTTTAATATCTCTGGCATCTGGATAACACCTTTTCTTAGCTTCTAATAATTTGTGGTACCTACGATGGAAGCTACACAGAAGTCTCGCAATGTACAATGCAGATCTTAAATTAGGTATTTCCATATTGCTAGATCCAATGAAGTAGTAAGAGCCAAACCACATCCAGATGGCTCGTTAGCCTACCAACCACTTGAGAAGGCGAACTTGTTGGCTGACCTTTTCGCGACTAATTCGCGGATCGACGATTGTGGCACCGCTCCACCTATCATAGCACATTGAGGGGCCACCATGCCTGATATTCGTGATATATTGTGATGTACGTGCCGTGCTGCGGTCGCTCGACGTGCGGAAGGCTAGCGGGCCGGATGGTGTTCCGGCGATTGTGCTGCTCAGATGCGCGGCTGAGTTGTCTCCTGTGTTGGCACGATTGTTTAGGATGTCTTACGATACCGGTATTGTGCCGGTGTCTTGGAAGGAAGCGAACATACAACCCATCCCCAAAAAAGGGGATCGCTCGGATCCAGCCAACTATCGACCCATCGCTGTAACTTCTGTGCTGTGCAAGGTGTTTGAGCAGACAATTAACTCCGAGCTCAGTCACTACCTAGAGGATCACTCACTGCTACATGATCGCTGTGGCGGCCTGCGTCGCCACATAATTTATTATCTTCACGTACCTATTGGTTAAAGAGTTTGTAAGCGCATTTCTAAACGCGTGTAGATCCGATTAAGATTGTATAAATAGTCTTGTAAGCTTTAGATAATAAGTTAGTCACAATGTAGTCACTGTAAATATACAACATCACTTAAAGAGACGCAGTCGTTATTTACCATCGCCATGGAGCCATCCATCATCACTAGTAAGGTGGTGTAAGTGTGCGCATTTTAACTTTGAGACCCCATAAAAAATGAAGTATCATATTTCGAAAAATCAACATTATTTATTTATATTCTCTCTATATTTGTTAACAAATTATGGAACAACGAATTACACTAATGTCATTAATTAAAGTAGGTACTGAAGAAATATAACAAACTAAAATTGCGCACTCTTATACGCCCGGGTGTACAAGAGTGCGCGGCGAGTTGTACAAGAGTGCGCGCATTATTCTCAGTGCCCTAGTGGCACCTATATAGTCCTTGACCTAAATAGGCAATGCAGTTTTCATGCCACCATTGTTGACCCACCGAGCATTCGATCCTGTCTTCAGTAATATACTCTTTGTATATTTATTAACACTTACCACACCTCCATATGGTGTGAAATGGTCCCTGAATTCTTGATCAACCTTACGGGAAAATGTAGTTTCTAAACGGTCTAATTTAGTGGAAGGGGTAGAATTTTTCAACCGCTTCCTCAAAGTAGACTCCGCGATTCCAAAAGATTCAGCAACAGAACACTTCGACTGTCATTTTTCGATTAGCGTTTGAGCTTCATCAAGAATCTGTAGCGAACAATTTTGTCGCTGAGTAGTTCTTTTTCTGCGAGACATGATGTAATTGCATAAAAAAAATACTTAGTTTGTAAAATTAGACTTTATCTTAAACACTACATTAGGGAAAAATAAATGTAGTATAAGGGTGCGCGCGCAATCTTATACGCACATACCGTGAGCACTCTTGTACACCTCACCCTTCACAAACATATTCAACCATTGGCGCCATTTATTGAAAGATGAGCAAAGTTTTTCGAACGAATCGGTTAGCCAAGTAAATACGTTATTTGGATAATCAATGAATATTCTTGTAAAACTAACAGTTTCGGAACAGATATCTTTGCAAAACGCAAAAAAATTAGATCAAAATGAGTAAAAATCTATTGACTTACGTAGTATTTCCGTTTTTTAAGCTATTTCGATTTTGTTCGGCAGCGCAACCCATATCACTAATGAACCAAAACACAACTGAAGTTAGCCGCAGACCTCGCACAGAGCCGGCGTGACGTTTGATTCGCACTCTTATCGACCGCGCACTCTTACACCACCTTACCCTACCTCGCATACATCGCCCGACGGAACACAGGTGACCCCGATCAAGCAACAAGCAACCTTCCAACGGAGTACCCCGAAAAGAACACATGAGTCATTTGGAATATTTACATCAACACTGGCAGCAACATTCTATTCAGCGACGGACACAAAAAGATTTTCAAAACAAAATCACTCCGACGAGCCACTCCGAGCTGCGACTGCGTCATTTAACATCATTCTTGGCTCTCACAACTCACAACTTTGGCTTCCTTTCGGGCACATCGTGTCAAGAACGTTTCATCGACTATGGCAAAGAAATAAGGTACCAAGAAAAACAATGCGAGATAGAATATAATAACGATTTCATAACTGTACACATTACGTTATAAATAAATTGTGCGGTGCAGCGAACGCCCAAGAATTTCAAAGATCAGAAAGAACACAATATGTTGCTTATTCATCACGATTATGAAAAATGAAACAAAGGAAAATAAGCATATATGTATACTACGAATATTCACCCGATTTACCGCCTCACTTTTACCGACTGACAAAGTGGTTTGAGGTATGTTATTTAAAATTACGGGAAGAGATATTTAGAAGCATTATTTTACCAGTCGATTGTTTTATTATTATATTTTATATGACAAATACGGATAAAGAGTAATTTACTTAAATGCTCCTAGCTACCTCCAGGCGAATTGATTTCTCCGGTTATCTGTTAAAGAGCCAAGGAATACGCCAGTTTGAGGATAAATATGAAGCTATAAGTACCTCTACTCAAAATGAAGGTATGCAACAAACGTTCAAAATATTTTGATTGTGCAATAAGATGTTACAGTAGAATAAATAAGCACAAAAATTAACCATGACAGGGTAACTAATTTAGTCAAGTTTAATTTTAATGTTTTGGTATTGTATCTGTCTAGTAAGACTAATAGTTCAATTTATTATTAACGTGTCTATTGTAAAAATAAGCGTAATTTAAAATTGTACTTATGTCATTTAAAATTTAATTTTGTGTGTTACTTATAACGTGATAAAAAATATTAGTAACAATATTAGGATGTTGAGAGGAATTTTATACATACATTTTTAAAATCAAGTTTCTTATAAAAATTATTCGTGTCGGTCTTTTTTAAAAGGTATACAGGGTGTCCCAGATATCGACGTCAAGCCGAAACCGGGTGATAGGCCAAGTTATAATAGTTATCAGAAAAATATAAAAAAATCTAAGAAACGTATTTTCAAAATTAGAGACATTTAAAAAAAAATTAAAAATATCTACATTCCGTGACGGTTTTTTACCTCCTGTTGCTAGAAATCTTTAATTTTTTAAATGTTTTCTTTTGTTTTGTAATTCTGAATAATGCTTCTGTATACACTATCCTAAACTCTATAGCCAGCTGCTCAAGTTTGGAAGGAAATGTCACTTTTTACCCAACCAAATATTCAAAATTATTATATCGCCCAGCTTTAACATACTGTACTGAAAAAAAATGTACAATGGGAGTTTGGCAAGTAACTTCAAAAGTTGGCGCATTTAATAAGGATTTCAAAATGGTACGATACATGCTAGATTATTTCTTAAACTGTGGACAATTTTATTTTTTGCAGAGACACCTAGTTGTGAAAAAGTTTTACTTATTTATTTAAAAATGGTTCTATGGTCCCCCTGGCTCTCTTCAAGGTCGTAACTTTAAGATTCTAGTTTGAGAGAGACGGGGACATTTATTTTACGAAGTAAGGGTGAGACATAGGGAAGCTAGTATATTAAATACACACAATTGTTTAACAACATTTATTTAGATTTACAACAGATGTTTAAACTGGAATACCCGGGCAGATGGATAGGGCGATCTGGTACTATTTCGTGGCCAGCCCGCTCATCTGACTTAAATCCATTATATTTCTTTTACTGGGGAGCGGTGAAAGAAAAAGTTTTTTTGAAATCCATTGAAACTGAAGGAATGAATCAATTGAAGCAGCTGAATTTGTTAACAACGGAAGATTTGCCCGTCTGATAAACCGATCATTTTTAAGAAGATGTCTTGCTTGCATTGCGGCTGAAGGAAGTAAGTTTGAACATCTGTTGTAAATCTTAGCATCTAAATAATTGATGTTAAGCAATTGTGAGTATTTAATTTAATAGCTTCACTATGTCTCACTCACACTTCATAAAATTAATGTCTTGACTTGATGTTTTCTTCGGCCGTATGGCCGGTGCGGGCGTCGAGGCGGCTGCTAAGTGCCGCCGGGTCAGGTTGGGGGTGCGACAGGGAACATTTACTTTTTTTTTTGTTTGATCTTTTTTTGTTTTTGTATGATTCATTTTTTTATTTTTTTTACGTTTGCATTTTTTTATTTATTCTTTTTTTTTTTTATTTGTCATTTTTTATATTTTTTTTGTTTTCTCTGTCGCACCGCGGAAAATGAATGTCCCCGTCTCACTCAAATTTAAATCTTAAAGTTACGACCTTGAAGAGAGCCAGGGGTACCATAGAACCATTTTTAAATAAGTAAGTAAAACTTGTTCAAAACTAAGTGTCACTACAAAAAATAAAATTGTCTAAAGTTTAAGAAATAATCTAGCATGTATCATACCATTTTGGAATCCTTTTTAAATGCGCCAAATTTTGAAGTTACTTGCCAAACTTCCATAGTATTTTTTTTTTTTCAGTACAGTATGTTAAAGCTGTGCGAAATAATAATTTTGAATATTTGGTTGGGTAAAAAGTGACATTTCCTTCCAAGCTTGAGCAGCTGGCTATAAAGTTTAGGATAGTGTATACAGAAGCGTTATTCAGGATTACAAGACAAAAAAAATATTTTAAAAAGTAAAGATTTGTAGCAACAGGAGGTAAAAAACCGTCACTGGATGTAGATTTTTGGATTTTTTTTAAATGTCTATAGTTTTGAAAATACGTGGCTTAGATTTTTTAAATATTTTTCTGATACCTATTATAACTTGGCCTATCACCCGGTTTCGGCTTGACGTCGATATCTGGGACACCTTGTATAAGTATTTTGTTCAAATATCGGAAACAGCTCTCATTAGCAGCATTCAGCAAGCCAGCCTGCCTCAAGGTTCTGTAGACTCACATTAGTTTAGTAATTTATATCTATTACACTCCGCTAATTACCTACATTTTAAAAGTTTTTGTTTTCAAGTTTAAAATAACCAATATGGAAGATGGCACAAGAATAAATTAAACATCCCAGATTATAAGTAGTCATTTATTGCATATAAAAACAACAAAAACAGGTCGCCGTGTGTTACCAATTTATCGACTCTTGGCAGCACTATATTTTTCGTAGGTATTTTTGTCTATTTTATGCTCTGGCGTGCAGGACACAAGAATGCGTTTATGGCGTGGCGCCCAAAAGGTTCCGAGGCCTTTGAACGGTATGTTACCTACAGTCTACACGATGATACAGAGGGTTACCCTCTGAATCATCTGTAGCATCGACAGAAATACCTACGAAAAATATAGTGCTGCCAAGAGTCGATAAATTGGTAACACACGGCGACCTGTTTTTGTTATTTTTATATGCAATAAATGACTACATATAATCTGGGATGTTTAATTTATTATTGTGCCATCTTCCACTTTTTGTATATAAGTACTTAGTACATAAATAAAAGCATAGCATTGAAAATAAAATGGTGGTAAACCACAGCACTATTCTCTATAGTGATGTCTTCATTGTCACGACTGGACGACAACGGCGCAGCTGGCCATCCTTTATTGCCTCTTCCATAGAGATGTACCCGAGTCGCACGTAATGTATCAATTTCGAAATCGATACCTAGAAAGACATCGATTAACCTTTTCACCGCCCAACTATCCGTATTAATAATCTGTTGTATTTACTTATGTTACTATGTCTTACTATGTGCTTTGCTTATATTAAGTAAGTGCAGACGGCAACAGATTTTGTAAAAGGTTAAATCCTTATCTTTAAATTTCGTGTTAGTGCATCCGAATGCAGAACAGTAACGCTTTTGTTTCACCATCTTGTGAACTATCCACTTGCGAAAATAAAGTTAACGTGAAACAAACTGCCGCGTCGGTCGCTTTCTGCGTGCTGCGTGCGTGACACTCGACTAAATTGTCTCCGCGCGCGGACCGAGCGTGAAGGTATATAAATCAACCGAATTACGTAGTGACACGGGCCTGCTGATACGCCATTTTAGATCTTAAATCCTTATCAATATATCGTTTTTAGTCTACTCACAATACTTTTCGGAACGAGCGTAATGCCGAAAGTTAGCAAGTCGATATACCTACCTACTTACCCGCTATTTTAGACCTTAATGCTTACTCATGGTTACTTACCTATTTTTTTTAAGGATTGATTATGTTGAACTATGGTTTTAGAGATTTATTTCTGTAAAGAATATTACGCTATTATATTATAAGCTATATGTACTTTAACTATCGTTGAATTATAAAAATATACCAAACACATTGAGAATTATCCGCTCGCGTGATCTCGAGATAATAGGTACCTAAACATCTTTATAGTGATTTCGTCCTTTTTTCGCAACCGTTACGAACTAAAATTGCGGCTCGCCTTAGAAAAACCTTTGTTATGACTTTTAAGTTGATATTGGTTATTTTAAACTTGAAAACAAAAACTTTTAAAATGTAGGTAATTAGCGGAGTGTAATACGTAATTTAGAAACACACTATCTTGATGCACATTAGCGCGACAAATTGCGACAAACCAAATCTCGATGCACGAAATCGCGACAAACCAAATCTCGATGCCATCTATCTAAACATGATGATATCGATCTATTTAAACAAAACTGAGAAGGTACCTACTTGGTATTAACCATGAGATATAAAAAAACATACTTACATAGAAAGTGTCAATTTTAACCGGTGCAAAACAGTACAAAAATATTATAAATAAAAACAAACATATTTTAGTAAACAATATAATATAATATAATATAATAAATTAATATAATATATTAATATAATATATTAATATAATATATTAATATAATATATTAATATAATATTATTGTGATTCATTTTTTATTTATTATTAAATTACAAAGCTAACTTTCTAGTTAGCTTTGTAATTAAACTACAATTAAATTATATCACCGTGCACACGTGTTGTATGCATATGATCCATAGTAGATGACGGTACCTACCGCTACCCTAAGTGAAAATAAAATTAAGCTACCCGCAATAGTTATGTTGCCGCAAAATAGCTAATGCCATAGAGAGACTCGATGACGCAGTGGATGACGTTCTGTTTACAGTCACAAAAGTTTTGCAAATTTGCTCAGGTAGATGTAATTGATGGGTGACCAGTCAGCGACCTCCGCGAACATTACTTAACTTTCGCGATCGAAAACCTCGACATTTTATGAACCTACGGTCACCCATCCCTTTGGCGACCTCGGCGAACATTGCTTAACTTTCGCGATCGAAAACCTCGAGATTTTATGAACTTACGGTCACCCATCCCCTTGACGACCTCGGCGAACATTGCTTAACTTTCGCGATTGAAAACCTCGTGATTTTATGAACCTACGGTCACCCATCCTCTTGGCGACCTCGGCGAACATTACTTAACTTTCACGATCGAAAACTCGAAATTTCTTTGTACCTACGAGTGATGTATAGTGTAAAAATAGATAAAAATTGTAAAAGCATCTTCCATTTATTCGCATAAAACTATTACAAACAAAATTCCTAGGTTGTGTCGCGATTTCGTGCGTCGATATTACGTATTACACTCTAATTAGCGAAATAACCTAGGCTTACAATAGTTGCAAGGAGTTATTTTGTTTCGAATATTAATTATAATTACTTACATTACATACAATTAAACAAAATGTAATAAAACAATTGTTAATATATTTAAAGTCTAGTATAGTATAAGTATAATAACAGAAATAAAGTTTAATTTATTAAGAATTTGCATACACTTACTTACCTCTAAATCTTCTTCAATAATTGAATCAGATTCCGAAAATTCGTCGTCATCATCGACGCCTTCCAAAATGCGAAGAAGTTCAATTGAATCGCTCATGTTGCACTGCACTACTTTCCTCACTATGCGCTTATGACGTCATCAGGCTATCGTCTATCCGTGACCATGGCGCCCAGAGAACTAAAAATGGAACACTTATTTACATTTATGGCACGAAAACGCAGGCCTGACACGTCGAGCACTATTAAGGCTACATTGATAGTCTGATATGCAACGTTTAGCGCACAGGGGGAGAACGCAAGTCGTTAGATAAAACAATATTCATAAACATGTTTAGGACACGGCGATGAAAGGTAGTTCTGGGACAAATGAATTTTTATTAACCATTCGTTGTATTATTTAAATATTTGGATAAATGTATTCCGTAACAATACTTTTACTATTCACGTATCAAATAAAACTAGGTTTTAATATAAAAACCAGTAGATTTTTATTAATGAGGTATAATACACATCAAGGTGACGTGTGGACAAACAAGCCAATGAAAGATTTCGAGCTTTTTTTGGAGTACTTACCTATTAATCCCGATAATAAAATATTTAGTGCTAAACAAAGATTACTATTTCACCTAACCAGTAAAAAATATTAGAACATTAGAACTATGTTTTTAGTACCGATTTCATGCCGATGCCACGCAATTTTTGGTCCCGGATTATTCACCCAAATAATACATGAGTTAAACGTACAGTTATAGGTCTTCTCACTATGATAATAATGTTTAAAACATACTTTGGACACAGTTCAGGCATAATTATTACTATATTTACGAATATTATGTTGCCATATTAGTACCTAAATCCTAAATTGAGTTAGCACTTGTTAACAGTAAAACAGTAGATGCAGGAAAGAATTACTGTGTGTAGGCGCGTGACTCTAAAGACCAGATTTTACCTGATATTAGCCAAACACTAATGATTCTAGATAATTACGTGCGATAAATCATTACGTTTATGTAATCATACGTACACATTAAGTTAACATTAACTCAATTAAATAATAAAATAAATGTGAAAAGCCAATACCCAGTTGTAGATGACTTGATTCCGATGATAGAGTACTCTTGCCTTTGCCCTGCAGTATTTCAGTATTTCATTTCGATCTAACACATAGCTGTGTAAACATGGAGTGGGGTACCACAGAGAATCGTGAGAGCGTTAATTATACTATCGTCATATTATTTATTTTAAAATACCCTCATTTTAGTTGGGACAGAACTTATGGCAAGACTAGGTATAGACGCGCTAGGGATGCGCCTGAGTTGCTATATTGGATTTATTAGGTGAAGTTGATTTAACGATTCTTTATTCATGTAGCTGAGCTACGGTACGCTATGGTAGTGTTAGTTTTCTTACATTTCATTTTATTAAAATAGCAATAATAATAAAATAAAATAACACGTTTCAGTTGAATTTTGAATAGGCTGTGGATAGAGTGCCGCTAGCGGCATTCTAGTACGGTCGGTTACGATGCCGTCATTACGGCATCCTAGTACAAAGTGTAGGCAGTGAATAGAGTGCCACAAGCGGCAACATAGTACGATCGGTTACGATGCCGTAAATTGACGGCATCCTAGTACGAAGCGTATAGAGTGCCACAAGCGGCATTCTATCTCAATCGGTTCGGGAACCGTAACATATTTTTTATTTGTCGTAATGTTCAGACGACATAATATTCAAAAGATATTTTGCATGGTGTACTATCCTGCTTTATTGGGATATTTTACGGCTCACCAACACCACAACACGCTTACAATCGCAGTACACGACCGCTTCGCTCGACCGCCGGAATGCGACCCTCGTGACGTAGGCGCCTGAGACAACCAACACTATACAGCCAATACACTACATCCCTTTTTTTGTTTTAATTTAGATTTATTGATAATGAGTGTAAATTTATTAATCACTCTAAATCATTTGACAGTTTTATGTATGTGGTATAGTTTACTCCTAGTTAGATTAATTTCCCTTGTTTAGTTATCGAATCAAATATTAATTTGCGCATTAATAGGTCAATCAAAATGTAACACCATTGTGGTGACAGAAGTGGGATTAAGTTTCAACATTCATTTCTTCGTCGTCGATTTCATTTCGATCTTGACACACGCTCCATTCGCCCTGAATCTTTTTCAAGTGCACTATATTCCTTCTACGGATTTGACCAGTCTCATCGTTTCGGACTGTGATATCTCCCCCTTTCTGATTTTCCACTGTATGAGTTTCTGGATTATAGTCCAAACTTAATTTATTTTCTCTATTCATGTTTTTTATGTAAACTTTATCTCCTTGTATTAAATCACTTTCTTCTGCCTTCCGTTTCCTATCTCCATTATCCTTTCCTCTTTCTTTCCTTTCTTGATCCCTGTCTTTGACCTCAGAGTCCTTTGATATCCTTTCCATTGTATCACTTACCATAGGCAATTTATCTCTAAATCTCCTATTGAAAAATAGTTCTGATGGGGTTCTTCCGGTGACAGAATGTGGAGTGCTATTGTACATAGTTAAGTAGTCCAGTAAACTTTCCTTCCAGTCTTTATTTTCAGCTATGCTTTTTTTTAGCCGTTTTAGTATATCACGATTTTGTCGTTCGACCTCTCCATTTTGTTGAGGCCAGTATGGGATTGTATTGAAAAGAGTGATGTTTCTTTCTGTTAGAAATGATTTAAATTCTTCGCTGATGAATTGTCTTCCATTATCCGCTGTTATTGAAGTTGGGTTTCCTAAACGAATAAATATTTCTTTGAGTCTTGCCACAATTTCAGTAGAGGTGATTTTCCGACAAATCTTCACTTCCTTATATCTGCTGTAATAGTCTACTACAACAAGCAGGTAGTCACCGCTAGGGAGGGGGCCCATCAAATCAATCGCAATGTCAATCCAAGAACCGTCAGGCAACTCGCGTCGTTTCATAGGATTTGGTGCATGTGGTGCAGATACAAGAGTGCATACTTTACACGCTTTTACAACGTTTTCGGCATCCTTGTCACATTTAGGCCACCAAACTTTTGTTCGAAGTCTTGCCTTCATCGATACAATGCCGGGGTGGCCCTCATGGGCTGCATCTAGAACTCTTTTACGGAGTGCCGAGGGAATCACGATTCTTGTTCCTCTCAATAGTATACCCTCATGGAAACATAATTCATTTTGAAATATTTTATACAGTTTCACGTCGTCGTTCCATATGTTGTGATACAAACCTTCTTTTACATTTAGGATTTCTTGATCGTCCATTGAGCTATCTATTATTTCCTTAAGGGAAACTGCTCGAGGTCGGGCAAATTCCACAATTTGGCAGATATGATCGTCTTTCAATTGTACTACAGATTTTTCTGCACTTTTACCAAGTCTAGACAATGAGTCTGCGATATTGGTCTTACCCGATTGATAAACTACTTTGTAGCTGTACGATTGTAGGCGCATAACCCACCTCTCTATCCTAGCACATGGTTTGGACTTGGTACCAAATATTATCTCTAACGGTTTGTGGTCTGTTATGAGTTCAAATCTTTTGCCGTAGAGGAAAATGTGGAAATGTTCTACTGCCCATACGAGGGCTAATGCCTCTTTCTCTGTCTGGCAGTAGCGGCGTTCACAATCAGTCAGAGTTTTGTGACCATATGCAATAATCCTGGGGTTGTCTTCAGAATTAATCTGAACTAGTACTCCACCCAGGCCCACCGGGCTTGCGTCTGCTATGACCATCGTACGATCGTTTACATCGTAATACCCTAAGCTAGGTATATTTGTCATAATATCCTTCAATGAATCGAAGCATCGCTGTTGTTCTGGTCCCCAATGATCTGCAATATCTGTTCGATCTCCCTTTCTATTTCGAAGTAGTGTTTTAAGAGGTTCTGTTGCTGTCGCATAATTGGGGATCCATTTGCTGACGAAATAAATCAGGCCTAAGAAGCTTCGTAACTCTCCGGTAGTTTTAGGAGCTCTAAATTCTTTTATTGTGGAAATGTACTTTTTCAATGGCCTTACCCCTTCTGCTGACAACTCATGTCCCAAGAAACTCACTTTGCTCATCCCGAAAGAACATTTATCCTCTCTTACTAATACATTATTGTCTTTCAGAACTGACATTACTTTCTTTACTCGCGCATCATGTTCATGCATGTCCTTCCCGTATATCAATATGTCATCGGTATAATTTACCACGCCTTCACAGCCTAAAAGCATGTGCTCTAGTGTTTTCTGAAAGATTTCCGGAGCACACGATATACCAAACATAAGTCTTTTATACCTAAATAAGCCTTTATTTGTTATGAAGGTGGTTATATGTCTTGAAGCCGGATGTATCTCAATTTGGTGAAATGCGTCTTTTATGTCCAATTTTGTAAAAACTTTTGCATTTTTCATGTTAGGTAATAACTTATCCATTGTCGGCAATGGGTGATTTTCTCGTAAAATAGCTTCATTAGCTCGACGCATGTCTACACAAAGACGTATTTCTCCATTTTCCTTCAACACCGGCACCATAGGGGATACCCACTTGGAAGAGCCTACGACCGGTTCTATAATATCCCTTTGTTTAAGCTCTTCAATTTTTTTTCCAATTTTAGCTTCTAAAGGTATCGGGGTCCTTCTGTAAGGCTGTGACACGGGTGGAATTGAATCATCAATCGGTAATTGAATAATTATATCTTTGAATTTGGGGAATTTCTCAGTCACTTGATTAACTTCTGCATTCAATCCAATTTTTAGCACTCCTAATGATATTGCAGTTGTTTTTCCCAAGAGATTTCTTGTGCCATTAATAACGACATAGAAAGTTGCGGCCTCGGATCTCACACCTATTTGTATTCGAGCTTCAAATGATCCTTTTATCTTTAGTGGTGTAGTACTGCCATATGCCGTGAATGTTACATTAGGATTTGGTTGTTGATTAAACAGATTAACTTTGTTCTTCTTCATTGTTTCCCAAGTTGCTTCCGTAATTAGGTTTCTCTTGCAGCCTGAGTCAATCAACATCTTATTGTCTACTCCTCCAATGGTGCAATCAATTTCGACATCGTCATCAATATGGAAAACGTATTCGGTTTCTGCCTCATTTTGTACCAACTCGTTTGAAGAGTCACGCACTTGATTTATTTCCCTTTTCTCTTTGTCGATTCGACCTTTCTTTCTTTCCTGGCTATATTCTTCTTCTATTTTCCTCTTCTGGGGTCGTCTAGTCCTACAGAATTGTCTGAAATGACCCTTGAGACCACACTTCAGGCATGTTTTTTCTCTTGCCGGGCATTTTGCGTCAAATGTGGCATGTCTGGGATTACCACATCTACCGCATCCTTGTTGTATGTTATTTGGTTTATAAAAACTCCTTTTATCTTTACTATCCACTTTATTGACTTCCTGATCCCCCTTTGATCTTGTAGAGCTTTTAAATTCTTCTAGCTGTTTATTGACAATTTCTAGTGTGTTTGCTTCCGTGATTACCCGGTCCAATGTGATTTCATCTCCAATCTGTAGTATCTTTTTTCTCAGTTCAGGTAGGTAACATTTTTCCGTTATTTGGTCGATAATGTTTTCATCTCGATCAGCGAACTGACATTTATCAGCTTGTTTCCTCAGTCTCACTAGAAACTTCTCAAACTTTTCTTCAGGTTCCTGTTTGAGCAGCCTGAATGAATGTCGCTCGTAGATTTTGCTCTGTTTTGGAGCAAAGTATGAATCTAGCTTAGATATTGCGACTTCAAACACATCCACGTCATCACTTGGCTCAATATTAGCGCCAGGAATGTTATAAAACACTTCTTGCAAATCTAAACCAGCAAAATGTGGAAGAGAAGCCCTTTTCTTTACGTCTTTATCAATGTTAGACGCTTCCAAGTATATGAACAATGCTCTTTTCCATCGTTCCCATCGTACACCCACCGAAGTGGATTCCCCGTTACAATCGAACTTTTCCAATGACAGGAGTGACATCTTTGGGGCAACCTGCAATGATCAATTTAATGATTCAGATAAATATTATCTGCTATTAACTCATCAATTTAATGATCGGATTATCCGCTATTATTTTTCCATATTTTTTTTTAAACTTTAGGACAAGTCAGAATAATCAATTGAATGATTCAGATAAATAAGTATTATCTGCTATTAATATCAATTTAATGATCGGATTATTTTTATCCGCAAACTTTGGGACAACCAAGAATAATCAATTGAATGATTCAGATAAATAGGTATTATCTGCTATTAACATCAATTTAATGACCGGGTTTTTTTTCCACCTTTAGGACAATTCAGAATAATCAATTGAATGATTCAGATAAATAAATATTATCTGCTATTAATATCAATTTAATGATCGGATTATTTTTATCCGCAAACTTCGGGACAACCCAGAATAATCAATTGAATGATTCAGATATTATCTGCTATTTACATAAAGCTTGTCAAGTCAACAATATAACTGCCTACATGATATCAATTTAATGATCAGATTTTAATCTGCTCTGTGTATATACATGATGGCGTTATCATGCTTCATTTAAATCAATATAATGATCAGTTAATTTCTTACTGCTTCAGCTAAATAAACACATAAACAGTACCTATGTCAACACATAACCGAGTCTTGCATCAGTGTAATAAAACAGATTAATTTTAATCTGCGTTTTCAGTATGTATTCAGTTTAAATATACCTAGGTACCTACATAAATGTTTTCTCATTAATATATGCAGGTTAATTCACAATTAACTAAAATACCCTAGAAATGAGTAAGCAAGTATTGTTATAAGGTATTACCCTTATAATAATATTGTTGTAATGCTAGCAATATTTAGGGAAATTATTATTATCGTAATACGATAAATATTCCACAATCGTTTAATACAACTGTAATGGTACGATTACCTTACGTTTAAGTCTACTGGATGATAAAATAATACTAGTAACTTGCGGATAAAGTAACTTGTTTACTTCATTTTATTCTAACATTAAGCAGTTAGGTATCGGTTACTATAATCACTTAAGCCCATTTATTTCGAGCACATGGACATACGTTACAAAATTCTGTTATCTTCCTCGCTGAGCAAACGGAACAACGCTAAGCAAAACAATCTAATATGAGGTCCGGCGCAGGTTACGTCATCGAACGTAAACTTGGCGCGGGCGGTCCGCAGTTCATACGAGATAACTCTTTTCCTATCTTTTCCCTTTTTAGGATAATTAATTATTGTGTACTTACTTTTGTCCTCGTCGCCACATGTACTATCCTGCTTTATTGGGATATTTTACGGCTCACCAACACCACAACACGCTTACAATCGCAGTACACGACCGCTTCGCTCGACCGCCGGAATGCGACCCTCGTGACGTAGGCGCCTGAGACAACCAACACTATACAGCCAATACACTACACATGGAGTTAGATTTCTGTTGTCTAATTAAAAAAAATAACCTCGAAATTCAAGACAATCGCTACGCTGCGCTTCGCGATTGTCTTAAGTTTCTAACCTATCACGTGTCCTACAGGAGTAGGGCAGCTAGTATTTCTGTTGTCTAACAAAAACTTTACGGCAGCTTAGGCGGCGTCACTATTATACCGCAAAACTTACGGTTCCCTAACCGATGGAGATACAGTGCCGCTAGCGGCACTCTATACACTTCCTTTTGAATAGGTAATTTACGATAAAAGTACCTTCCGCAGTACAGCACTAACGATCAAGAGTAGACGACTTTGGCGTGTTGGACATAGTATTTGCTTAGATAAAAATCCATGTTTTATAGTTCAATATTTCTCAGTTCTTATGGCTCTAAGAGACTTGTTTTTATACTCATATGTTGCAGGGATATTCTTTATTGCCGAATGTAGAAAAAAAATACCAGTAATAGTTTTTCAACACATTTATTTAATATTTTTTAAGCTGGGTTTTTT
Organism: Scoparia ambigualis; assembly: GCA_963921215.1. Lineage (NCBI taxonomy): Eukaryota > Metazoa > Arthropoda > Insecta > Lepidoptera > Crambidae > Scoparia > Scoparia ambigualis. Next base: position 28,629,035 of record OY992508.1, read on the forward strand.
GTCAACTATAGATGTCGTTGGCGCGCAGGGCCCGCAAGTGCTGGTCAAGTATGGACGACTTTGGCGCTCAAAAGGTTAATAGAAATGATTTTTGACGTTATAGCGCACTGTTACCCGCAGACTACACTCCTCCCTAGCGAACCTATTACCAAAAATTACAACTAGATGTCGCTATTTGTTACAACTTGAAATTCGTGTGTTTGACAAGTGGTATTTACGAAAAGTTGAGGTTGACTGTGATTTTAAAAAATAATAAAAAATTGTTCTGTTCGTGTTTTGTGTATAATATTGTTAAGTTGAAGAGGTAAGAGTTTAAACTTTATTGTGTAACGTTATTTTCGAATACTTTTTCCTACTTATCTTGTTTTTTTGACAAATACCTAGTGATTGTTGCTTGTAGGCTACATCAGACGGAAAGTGCAAAATTTTGTTTGACAACTATTATACTGATGGTTATTTTTCTATGTTTCAAGATGTATCATAAGCGGCCCCTTTCATCACTAAATGATGGTACAGATAGTGAAGATGGCCCAGATTTTAAAGACAACAGCCTTGTTGACCCTGATTTTGTTCCTGAATTGGACACCTGAGAAGAGGAGGCTCCAGAGGTGAATATTGATGTTGATTCTATATACAAAATCTAGAAAACCCTGATGAGAGTCCTTTCACTAGCATGGTAACCGCACCGTTACACGAGATTACTGCTGGACCTTCTCAAGCCAAGAACCCAAGAACATGTGCTAAAGCGAAGCCTGCTAAACTAAATTTACGCTGGAAGAAGAAGAATCTAGAGTTGGATGCAGGGCAGCTCATGTTTATGGGCAACAAGAACCTGGGTTCTGATCTTCGTGAATTAGATACTCCCGTAGAGTTCTTCCTCTACCTATTTTCAAATAATCTAATCAAGAAAATATAGAGAACAATTTCTATCAAGTGCAGAAAAATCCTAATAGCACTTTTCGGATGTCTGAGGAGGTTGTGAAGCAATTTATATGTGTCCATGTCTACAGCTTCCTCATTCGACATAGAGAAATTCGAAGCATGCCATATTTTTGTGCATATTATGTGCAATCAAACGTTTCAGTCCTAATTTTTGTGCCACCACAACTTCGTTACTATGAGTTGTATAATGTGTGTAAGCTGGAGACACGTGTCACCAGCTCGCACACGCCCGTTAAGACAAACCAGTGAGGTTAGGGTTTTGGACTATAGCTAGAAATTTTGTGCATAATTTGTGCACTAGGAACAAAAAAAACTAACCATCACATTCAAATACTGTTGAAACTACGATCATAAAACTGTGTGCGAGCTGGAGACACGGGTCTCCAGCTCGGACAGCTGTTATAACTCAACTCACTCAACTCATAAAGTTTTTGAGCTACGAACCGATAAGTATGTGTAAGCTGGTGACACGTAACACGGGCTAACACATGGTGAATTATTGTAACTGTATAACATAGCGCTTTTTTTTAAAGATAAAATAATACGTTATAATTTGTGCACACACGAGGCAAAATTTCAAATCTCTGGGCCTCTTCCTTTATAAATTATAAGCCTAAAACTGTTTTCCCGCCAAAAAATTCAAAATAATGGCTCGGAAGCGGCTAAGCGCGCCGACCGCGCTGTTGCCGTTCCGTGCGCTACACAATTGCAATCGAGTTTGAACTTGAGAGCTAGAATTATTTAGAGTCATTTTAAGGAGAACCGGCACTTTTCATAGAAAAAATGCTTAATTTGTATACAATATAATTTGGTCATAAACTAAAGCTAATATTATTTGCTACCTAAACCAAGTTTTGTCTTATTTTTATCGAATCGCGGATAAGAGTTATTTAATTATTAATATTTTAAATATGGAAACACTAAGACTTCAAAAAACAGACACGTTACTTTAAAAATGTCTAACGTGGCTGCATAAACCATAATTCTTTTGCTTTTAAAAAAGGGAAATGTCAACAATGCTGTCACGTCATGTTTGATTTGACGGCTAGCGGCTGTCAGTTGTCAACAACTGTCATTTGTTGACAGATATTGCCAGATAGATAATGAATAACAGATTAAAAAAATTAAAAAAGTATACAACTTAAGCATAAAACGCCGGGTCTCCTTTGCGCTCTCGATCGTTTCGTTTCTATACAAAGAATTTTAGACTAGGAGACTGCTGATATAGGAAATTGGTTAATTTAAAATAAAAGCAAAGTCTATTTCATTGATGAATGTTCATAAAAAATCGCTATGCTTAGTTTTAAGTATTTACAATAATTACATTTAAGGGTTAATATGATAAGTAAGTGATAAAATTAGTCTGCCTGTATGTTTTTATGGGGTCCGTAATAAGGAGTCGGGTACCTAAGCCATAGTGTTTTGATTTTACTTTGTAGACGTTTTAGATGTGTAGTGAAAATAAAATTATGTCACAGGATAGTAGAACGGTTGCTTTACCTAATAGACATGAGATTTTGTAGAGTCTCATGCATTTATTAAAAAATTTAGGAAAAGTTCGAATATATGACCACGAAAACAAGCAAAATCTAGTGAATGAACATGCGGTTCATTTATAGGAGGCTTGTGATTTTTCAAAATATAACAAATTTATATTCAAATTGGGTCGTTTTCTGTACATAGCTTTAATTAACGGTTGGCGTATTTACGAAAAATATGTATGGAGCAAAATTGAAAAATATTTTTTTCTCGACGTGTTCAGAAGTGTTGGTAATGAAACCTCTTGTGTAATACAGTATTTATTATATTCTTTCATTTCATAAATAAATCTTTTGCATAAACTTGCCGCTTTGGCATATAAACGCAATTGAACATCTAATATTAAATTATTTCATGAAATCAATATTTATTTCGCTTTTATGTCTTATAGAATATTATAGTTTTGCAATATTTTCATTATTGTAAACATTAAATGTGTATTTGATGATGATTCTTAACTCTCTTGTACTAATATAATATATTTTTTTTTTAATATAATATAAAAAGTACATAATTTTAGTTCTTCTTTGCTCAAAACACAGTGACTAAATGGACCATTATGCAAATGTTCACCTCCTAATGTGGCCGTCTCTTTTACTCCCTAATGTTGTCTTCTCTTTTACTTCCTAATATTGCCTTCTCTTTCATTCTAATATTGACCTCTCTTTTACTCTTAAGTCATACTCGACACTGATTGGTCGAATATGCTCCTTGGGACTCATGCTAGCTGCGACCTCAGAACAATAACTAAAGCAGTTGCGACCCTATGAATGTTATTAAACATACGAGAGGTCTTGAGGGTATTAGACATTCATCTCTTGAAGAATCAACATACCTGGAAACTTGAACGTGAAGAAAAAAGTACTTGATATCATGGCTCGATTTGGTATTTACCTTTCTACGAGAATTTTAGACTGCGTTTTGGTCGAAATTTCACAAGAAGATTCTGAAACAATATTGAATTTTGCAAGAGCTCTCACAGTTAACTTAAATCGGCACATAGAACCCAAAAAAAACTTTCATGAACAAGCATATGAACTGGTTAGAAACAAGAATGAAGTGGCCTCAATGTAAATCCGTCAATCTCGCAGATATTTTTGAAGAAACAGAAAATTTAGAATAAGGTCATCAACATTTAGCACAAGCAACTGATATCGCCATTGAATCTACCATACTAGACTAGCGACATGGGTGCTTCTACAGACATGAAATCAAGAAAACTGTTTGCAGACGATCGGGTAGATTAATTGACTATCCAGAAGAGGAATTGTCTTTTGCTTTTGTCACAAAATTGAAATTAACGGGAATGAAGTTCCTGCCCACATCATCGATTATCTAATGAAGAATTCTGAAAATGTTAAAGATGCCGATTCATTTTTATTCAAGAAAGAAAAGAGGGAGACAATGCCGGAAGCTTAAGCTTTTTTTTTATTGTGACACGTCATAGTGACTACATCCTGCCTGATGGTAAGCAGCCGATGTAGTCCAAAATAAGGAGAGCGCTCCCCACCGTGGAACAAGCACGGTAACAAGCGCACCCATTCATGACGGCCTGCATAAATGCCGTTTCACGCCCCGTTTAAAAGACCCGGGATTATAGGAACTAGGAAACACATGCGCCGGCAGAGAATTCCAAAGATGAAAGGTCGGACAGAGAAACGACTTGCCAAATTTTTTGGTACCTGTGCTGATATTCTGCACAGTATGATGGTGGTTCCTAAGACCAGCACGTGTAGTCCGGGACAGGAAAGGAGAGGGCGGGATTAGATCAAAAAGTTCTTCAGAACACTCTCCGTAGTAACTTCGGTAGAAGACACTGAGAGAAGCAATGTCTCTACGCAGCTGGAGGTCCTCAAGAGAGGCTGTAACCTCAGCATCTCGAATAATGCGTACCGCTCGCCTTTGCAGTCTATCAAGTGCATCGAGGAGGTATTTAGCGGAGCCGTCCCATAGATGGGAACAATACTCCATACTCGATCGCACCTGAGTCTTGTACAGCAAACAGCGCTGCTCGGGAGTGAAAAACCGCCTCACCTTATTGAGAATACCCAACTTACGGGAGGCAGTTAAAATAACACTCTCGATGTAGCATTTTGGATTCAGTTCCTGGCCGATGTCCATGCCAAGAATGCTGAGATCCACTGAAATGGGTAAAGGAGAGCTCTGAAGAGATGGAGGAATAAGAAAGGGAGTTATTTTGGACGAGAATGCACAAACCTGGGTTTTTCTGGCATTAAACTCGACTAGGTTTTCAGATCCACACTTGGAGACACGATCGTGAGTCAGGTTCAGTTTGGCAACCAGTTCTTGCCTTTTCACCACGATATCAGCTTGCTTTGCCGCAGGATGTCCTATGTACCGCTCATTCACCGTACTGTCATCCGCATAACAATGAATATTGCCCAAGGACAACATGTCATTGATATGCAGAAGAAATAGAGTAGGTGAGAGCACAGAACCCTGCGGCACTCCGGCATTGACTTTATAGAACTCGGAGGAACTACCCTCACAAAGGACACGAATCCTCCGCTCATCTAAAAAGTCTGCAACCCAGGCGCACAAACGGGGCGGCACACCGAAGGCTGGCAACTTGGAAAGAAGGGAGCGATGCCATACTCTATCGAAAGCTTTGGCGACGTCAAGGCTAACTGCCAGGGATTCGCCATGCTTGTCCATCGCTTCACCCATGCGTGAGTAACGTACGCTAGAAGATCACCCGTTGATCGCTTGGGTCTGAACTCATATGCGAGGTAGTGATGATGGATGGCTCCATGGCGATGGTAAATAACGACTGCGTCTCTTTATGTGATGTTGTATATTTACAGTGACTACATTGTGACTAACTTATTATCTAATAAAACTATTTATACAATTTTAACTACGTAGATGTTGGAGAGAGGATGCCGTGTCATATCTTAATCGGATCTACACGCGTTTAGGAATGCGCATACAAACTCTTTAACCAATACGTGAAGATAATAAATTATGTGGCGACGCAGGCCGCCACAGTACTCCCCCTCTAGAAAAGGGAATGAAAAAACCATCAGGTCTTCAGCTTGGAGATGCCAGTGGTTCTCTAATCCACGTTAAGTCGTGATGAGCGTGCTCAAGTCTTCGTTGACAATACGAGCGTTCTCCAGTCTACGGTGACTCGAGACGAGCGTGTGCTACCATGTCTGGGGTGAGTCGAGACGTGTGGAGTGAGACGGTACTTTTTTTTGACCGTCGAGTGATGCCGAGGATCCAGGAAGCAATACGTTGCTGCGATGGAACTTTGGTGTTAGGTGGTGTATGTAATCACCTGTTTGATGGAAAGATGTTAATTTCCACTGAAGTAAAGTGCAGAAGGTGTGATGGATGAAAACAAAAGACAGATTTGATTTTAAATGTCAGCAGGATAGCAAATACGTAAGCGTGCGTATGGGAGCGAACGACATGCGTTCCGCGTCGTAACAGATATTAGACTGGCAATAAAATTCCGATAGCTGCAGTCAATAGGTAATGTTGCAAAAACTAAACAATAGCAACGTCTTGAGCAGCTACTACAGCGCGGTGCGATACTCACGCGACTTCACGCTATGAATAATTAATGCTACGCGATATAAATGTTATGTTATATAATATATATTTTATATGTAAATAGTTGTAAATATGTTTTGTATATATACTAAGGTCAGTGTGGGGAAGTGTAACTACGGGGCAAGTGTGGATGCCCTTTATATTTCGAAAACTATTTGAGCTTTTGTTGGCAGCGACATCTGTTGTTGTGGTTAAAACAAATTTCAGTTTACTCAATTTAAATCTAGATGGCATAGTCAAACACTTTTGAAGCTGTCGCCGTTTTAAAATCTGACAATTTTTTAAGACGAACTCGAGTTGGCACGTGCGTCTTAAATCGATAAAAATTTTGGTGATTTTGAAGAATTTGTATATTTTTTGCCAATAAGTAGTTTTTATACTAACCAAACTTATTATTACTCTTGTAATTTTGTTGGAATCGTTGATAACAAGAGAATTATGTCCACTTAAATTTTTTTAACTAAAAATTAAATGGCTGGGGAAGTGTGCCTACTTTGCGTGAGGCAAGTGTATCTGTATGTTACACTTGCCTCAAATCAGGGGTTACAAACTTTTTATTTTTAAATTAGTGATAGGTAATTTCTAATTGCTTATTACTGGATGATGAGAAATTTTCTATGAAATCTGGGCGTAAAACCAACAGAAATGTTACTCCCATCGATAGTTAGGACTTATTACTAGAAACGATTTTCTCGTATATAACTACTCTATGCCCCCGGGTTTGCTTGTAAATTTCCAAAGTGAAATAAAACAAGATTATTAATAGTAATAATAACTATTTTTCTCACTGTTTCTGTTTTAAATAATTAGAAGGTATGTTTATGTACGTAGCCAACAGCCAAACCGCGGAAAAATAATAGTTGTTCCTTATAAAAGTACCGATACCCACTGGATGAAAACGTATGGAACAGCTGTTTTGTGTTTCGCGTTTTGTTTTTGGCTACATAGTAAAAGTTGTTCGTATTGATAAATACTACCTCCCCCTATAATAAAAACTTTATTTAATATCCTAGTGTTGTTGATTACTATTAAAACTTTTAACATTCAATGGCCTCCATCTCCGTATTTCGGTATAAGTACCTATTTCATGATTCTTGTCATATTATAAAATCTTCTACACGTACAAGCACAGAAAAGCTTTTATTTAGCGAATTAACATTTTTAGTTAAAAATGTTTTTTATCCCTGTCCAATGTAGTATGACACACTTACCTCATAATTTTTGCTTCCTTAAACTATTCTCACAAAGTATATTAAGTAATCTAGTCGACAAATTGTTGGATCCCTCGATCAAGCAGAAGAGATTTCGTATTTTGGAATAAAAAATAACTGTCTATTGTACTTCAATAATATAGTCACACTTGCCTCACTTTGTTGGGGAAGTGTGTCTACCATAGCACTTTATAAAAGACCTTAAAAACGAATGATTTAATGGACAATATTGCGTAAAACACTTTGTTTTCAGTCAATTATGAACCTCATTTTAATTTGTTTACGCAGAGAGTTAGAAATTATACCCTAAACTACATGATTTTTAAGTTCAAAATGAACTTTGATAAAAGTATGACACACTTACCCATATTGACCTTATAGTGTTTATTAATATAATAAAGGTAACATAGTAAGTATGTGTGATTATTTAATTACTTTACTTATTATTATTCTGTTTTATATTAAGATAGTAGTTAATTTATGTTATGTGTTAGATTAGGTATTAACATAGGTATAAATATTAGTGTAGGTATATTCTAATAGTTTAAGCTTGTGTAATTTGTAATGTAATTTAGAAACACACTATCTTGATGCACATTAGCGCGACAAATTGCGACAAACCAAATCTCGATGCACGAAATCGCGACAAACCAAATCTCGATGCCATCTATCTAAACATGATGATATCGATATATTTAAACAAAACTGAGAAGGTACCTACTTGGTATTAACCATGAGATATAAAAAAACATACTTACATAGAAAGTGTCAATTTTAACCGGTGCAAAACAGTACAAATATATTATAAATAAAAACAAACATATTTTAGTAAACAATATAATATAATAAATTAATATAATATATTAATATAATATTATTGTGATTCATTTTTTATTTATTATTAAATTACAAAGCTAACTTTCTAGTTAGCTTTGTAATTAAACTACAATTAAATTATATCACCGTGCACACGTGTTGTATGCATATGATCCATAGTAGATGACGGTACCTACCGCTACCCTAAGTGAAAATAAAATTAATCTACCCGCAATAGTTCTGTTGCCTTAAATAGCTAATGCCATAAAGATATTTACGTATTACCGTGGACTGTTTTTGATGGGTGGTGAGGTGAGTGGTGGTGGTTTGGTGGACGTGAATAAATTTTGTATACGTAAATATTTGTATTCAGTGAGATGAACAGATGATAAACGTGTCCAGGGATAACTAAAAAGTAAAAAATAAATTAAAAGTAAAAAATAAATTAAAAGTAAAAAATCTTTTAAAAAAACAAGCTTTTATATAAATGCGCTAAAGGAATAAATAAACATTTACTTTAAAACTTTTACTATCAACGTAAATATATGTGGTGATCACAATTTATATGATAAAAAAAGGTTGTCGCGAGATTTACTATATACTAATTATGTGTAAATAAACAAGTATACTTAAATAAAATAACTTGATGTGATTGATTTTAACTAAGTATACATTTTTTTTACTTAAATTTCGCGACAACCTTTTATATCATATAAATTGTGTAATACGTTTTAAGTTGATAGTATAAGTTTTTAAGTAGAAGTTTATTTTTTTCTTTTAGCACATTTAAATAAAAGTTTTGTTTTTTAAAAAGGTTTTTTACTTAATTTTTTTTCAAATCCAGTGGTACGGATTTAAAAAAATTAAAAGTGCGCCGCCTAACCTACCGTAAAGTTTTTTTATTAGACAACAGAAATACCTACTATTATAGCTGCCCTACTCCTGTAGATGACCTGGTCACGTGATAGGTTAGAGGTAATTTTTTGTATTAGACAACAGAAATATAACTCCGTACAAAAATATCTTTTGAATTTTATGCATTCTAAACATGGCAAATAAAAAATATGTTGCGGTTCCCGAACCGATTGAGATACAATGCCGCTTGTGGCACTCTATCCTTAGCCTTTTTTTTAACACCCAAGATTAATGTTTTTACTGCAGCAGGACACCTATTTTATATGTGTCTTTACCCCGAATATGGGTTTTATTTTGACAAGGCATTAAAATACAACTTACGATAAAGATCTAAAGCGAAAGGTTACTTTAACATCCTTTTTTAAAAAATATTTTATGCATTGTACAGGAAACTGAATGAAAAACAACGAGTTTTGGAGATCAATCAGTCATTTTTATTATCCTTAGGCTACAAAATTATAGGTACTTTATTAATCTTGTAATTATCTTGGGAATCACAATTATCATTAGCATTATTAATCAACTTTAACAAAAACCTTAACAAATTGGAAGACATTTTTGTATTGTCCTCCAATTTGGTAAGGTTTAAAATAATTATTAATCGGTATCCCCCCACACCATACATTCATAGGACGGATTGGTTGAGCCTTTGTTACACATGCCAGGAATCCACCTTTTTGCAAGTAATGCAACTAATCCAGTCACAAAGGTCACAAGCTTTCACTCCGCACACGTTGAAACGAAGTTTTGGCGCGCTGTTAAAGTAGCCCCATAAACTGTCAAAAGTTACCCTTACTGTAAAAGTAAACCCCGTTTTACGGTACTGCCACAGTCTACGTTATAACATTCTCGACAGTACATAGTAATTAAAAGATTATTTGTAAGTATTCCAAATGTTTATTATTTTAGTTATTTTTATAATTGACTAGTGTTCGATTAGTTGGGCCAGACGATGGGCACTATCCAGTCGAGGTACTCCGCGACGCGCGTGTACACGCCGGGCGTGGTGGATCCGCAGCCGGCGCCGAATGACGTCACGCCCACCAGCCGCAGCTGCAGCTCTTCAGCCACGGCTACCAGCAGCGGCCCGCCCGAGTCACCCTGCCCAAATAAACGAATATCAGGGTGACACCTTACGTAGGTACATACTGTTATATGAAAATTAGATCGATCGATCAGCACATCCCTAATGTCCCGGTCCGCACTAGTTGCTGAAGTTTGACAGTTGAGCTATCGCGCTTTTGGTAGTGGTTGTAAAATACTTTAATGTACATAAAATTATAATATTATGATTTTTGTGAAGAATTATAATTATAAATTTGTTTACGCTCACACCAATTATCTAGGCCAAGGTAAGCTTCCTTTGAAACTAGTTTATATGAACCCAGGATCTTAGATGGCGCAACGTCAGACCCGGCGTGCTAACCACTCGACCACGGAGGTCGTAGAACTGATTTAATTCCTATTATAAAAAAACGCAAAGACCCGTGGCAGACAGTGCAATAAAACATGCGAATGAGATAGCGCACATCAGATTGTGCTCTCTCGCACTTACACTGTTTATGGGTGACGTCACAAAACGTAGTGATGCGCGTTGTTTGTATACTATGTTTATCGATAACAATAAGTTTTAAGTTTATAATAACACGACTTTGTTGTTGAATATTCCATTGAACACTGGTTTTATTTTATTTTTAATAAACGCCTCCATCTCGAAATAAATTATCAATTGAAATGACTGTGTCGTTTTAGGAGATTTTGTCTTTTATACAAAACATTTTAACGCTCAACTAGAGGGTAACCTACAGTTTGATTCTAGGTAATTTTGGGCCACAATTTTTCGTTACAGTTGTTCGTTACAGAAATAAAAATTGTATAGAAAATAAGGTCTTCTTAAGCCGGGTCTCCTGCGACAGTTTTGTTTTTTCTTATCAAACATCTAACAAAATGTGGGCGTATATTTTGTTAGATGTTTGATGTTAGGTGTTAGAAAACAGAAACCAGTGTCGCAGGAGACCCGGCTTTATTGTATTATCATTGGTTTCTAAAATAAACCTGTTACACTCGGCAAACCCCAGAACAGCAAGAAAAACGGATTTTCGAAAATAACACTCAAACATACTTTGTAAACACACATCTAGTCTGAGTGTCGAATGTTGCCAATGCAAATAAACAGTAACAAATCGATTTATCGAATTTGATATACTTTTGTCTAACTGCAACTACTTATTGAAACAGTACTTCATTTAAAATAACCAATACGTTAGTTCTTGTATTTTGTTGACTATCTGAATATTAACAATCATGATAATAAATACAAAAAAAAAAGTAAAATATTAATTTTAATCGATTTATAAAAACGATTATTGAAATGTTTTGTCAGGTCTTATATCATTTAATGATAATATTCTTCGGCTTTCATACAGTGAATTAGTTTTGATTTTCCTTGGAACTTACCAATTAAAACAAGCACGATCATACTTTGGCGAACACATCAGAGAAAGTGGACGGTACTTAATAGAAGTGTGCAGAGACGTAGACAGCAACCTACCGCAAGAAGTGAGAGAGCTATCAACCTCACCCTCGTTATGAATTTTAGGAGGAAGGATAAGGTCACATGTCAGTAGAAAATTGTATTTTGTTTATATTTTGACTGATAGGTCTATATCAGGGAGAAATGCAATTGGACAATACTACTGTACTGTAACTATCAGGATAATATTCAACCTCCAGCTCAGTTTTTGGATGAGATTTTAATTTAATTCCTCTTTTTTGAAATAAAAACATTATTGTTATTCTGTGTTTCACTTCTCAAGACATTTTATCTTAAATTATACCACTGGATACACAATTTAATCTAGATCAATAAAAAATAAGCTTCAAATCCTTGTAACTACACAAATAACTAAGAAATGGTGAAAAAGCAGAACAAGGCATCGAGGCACGTAACTCGCACTCACGTGAATCCTCTATAACTCTAATTTGCGAAGTTGTACATGCAAAACAATGATACATCTGTAATGCTAACACCATTCCCTTCAAAATGCAGTAATTGTTGTCTGTAACACAATTTAAATATAATGGCCCAAACGTCCATACAAGTTTCCTTTGTCATAGTATAATAACTATTAGTTATGATCAATACTATAATGAGGCGATTTGTACATATTTGTCGATAACTCACAAACAATGCTTTTTATCGATAATCCTGAAAGTTTGCGTGTGCGCATCTCTCTTACAAAAGTGATGTATGGCACCGTCTGCCACGATTCTTTGCGTTGAGTTATAGTACCTATGCTTAGATTAAAACAAAAAGGGAAGATACGGCATGCTCCTACTTGTAGTCATTCAAAATAAAGTCCTACTCAACTACTTAAGCAAACACTCACACACGCACACCTATAAAGTGTAAATCGAGCGAGCGAGACAAAGCGGTAAGTTTCAACTTCAGCGCGAGGGAGTCGGCGAGTAGCGCGTTGACGTCTCGCTCGCTTCGCAACAGACGAGTACATGCGACCGATTCTGACGCCACTGCGGGAAGCGTCTTTCTCTTTTTCACACAGTAGAATATCCGAAATAGCGCGATGTAGCCTGTTCGCTCGGCAAATTGTGACTGAAGTGAAATTGTGCCTTTAGGCCTAATTTTGGCGGCTTACTCACAAAACGCCAATGCCGTATCTTCTCTTTTTGTTTTAATCTAAGTACCTATGTATGTGTGTTACCTGGCAGGCGTCGTGGCCGCCCTGCCGGTCGCCGGCGCACAGCTGCCGCGCGATGATGCCGTGCGGCAGTTTCCGCCAGTTGCTGTACCACGGCGTGCACTGTTCGCGCGGCGACACGGTGAGCGACGTCTTCAGCAGTACGTTGCTTTTGGCGTTCTCTGTTTGGACGGGGGTAGACGCATTTCAGAAAATATAAAAGTAGATAAGTACCTATTGAATGTTAAAAAAATTTAAAATGTTTCAAATGAGAAATGGATGAAATGCTCGGTAAACATTTCCCACTTTGCGATTTGTTTGCAACATGTGCGTTACAATTTATGTAAAAAAAAATTATATAGGTTTTTTTTATATGTGCATATATTTTTTTATATCATTCAGTAACCATAATAGACATCATTTTCATTGTTTTTCATATTTTTTATTCATTATTTATTTAATTTGTCTGGCACAATAAAAATAACTCGTGGATACCGGGCGAATAAAGGGCCACGTGTAACGTAAAGGTAACCTAACTTAAGTATCCTGTGGTATCGTAATGTGTCAGAGTTCAATGAGCTTGGGAAAAGTATTTTTATTTATTTATTTTTTAAATATTTACATTTTAACTTAAAATATGAAATTAAATTTTTTTCTGTAGCCCTTTAAATACTTCACAATAATTTTTTATAGATTCATAAAAATGACCACGCGCTATTGTTTTTGTAACAATCAAAATACGCGCGAAACCCGCGGCGTGACGTCATCGGATTCCATTCTCTCGCACGGGTGGCGCGACTCGCGTGATTTCGTTTTATTAAAATACACGGTTTTATTAAATTCGGTACAGAGCAGACATATGTCTGCTCTGTACCAATGCAGTTGTGCCACAGATTACTTAAAAATTAATTGTGCAAATAGTTAAGTAATGTAATCGGACGCCCGCCGGGTGCGGGCAGCGAGAGCGGCGGCGTGGGCTATCGGATACGATGACGTCACGTCACTCAGTCGAGTGCCAGCGAACTAAGCGAGGTAGTAGTGTTTTATGCAATTATTTATGTACAATAACTTTGTAAATACTTCTCGTATCGAAGTGAAATAAAAACTATTGCTTTAAGAATAACGACTTCTATAATGGTATAAAGTAAAAATGAACTTTTTTTTCATTTTTTCCAAGTCCATTGCGCGGTCCCGCTCGATCGACCATGATCAAAGGTGTTTTGGTGGATAAGTTTGATCATTTTAGTTTCTTTATTTTTCCATTAAAAAAATTAAAATTAAATCTGTAGCTTTAGAATTTAGATTAACCCCTTGAGCATCGTAAAACCAGACACAATTGAAAATCAATTGTTTCGCGACCGCCGGCGGTCCTATGATTCTTAACACGCTGCGTCTGAGTGGTAGAGCCACGCTGCGTTGCAGCACGCATTGGGCCGGCTCGCCCGGCGTAATACCACCCTCTCACGAATATTCGGCGTGAAATAACGGCACTTGGTGCTGTTGTGTTTCGTCCGACCAGTGAGGGTTCCGGAGGCCCCTTTCCCCCCCCCCCCTCCCAATTCCTATTTCTTCCTTAAACCTATTCCTCCCTTAAAGGCCGGCAACGCATCTGCGATTCCTCTGGTTTTGCGGGTGTCCATGGGCGGCAGTGATTACTTTCCATCAGGTGACCCCCCTGCTTGTTTGCCTCCATCTTTTATAAATAAATAAAAAAACCTATTAAGTTACTACATAATTTAAAAAAATATGTGCTCAGATAAAAAAATCCTGTAGAAGTAGGTTCTGTATTTGAAAGTTTACGTTACGCGAACACCTGTAACCATAGAATAATCATTATTCTGAGCTTGTAACCATAGACATAAACAATAGAGGAAGATACGGCATTGCCTTAGTAGTATGAATCAAAAAGTAGTCTTATTCAACTACATACTGCAAGAAACTTAACATACTTACTATTCTATTCTATTCTACTCTTTGTAGTGTGACAGCTAATGTCAATCAAGCGAGCGATACCGAGCTACCCTAAGCGAGTGGGTAAGCAAGCACCCCAAGTTCCACGACGACGACGACGCACGATAAATGAAACTCGTTCGTGACAATCAATGTTAAAATATTTTTTTTCTACAATTAAAATATTATAATATTATTGGCTCCGGGGTATGTTGGGCCAGTTGTCAGAATGTCCAGTGTGTCAAAATGACAAGGCAATAATGCCCAATTGTTAAAATGACCAGTTGTCATAATATCCAGGTATCAAAACAACAAATTGCTAAAGCGTCTAATGGCCATAATGTTAAGTTACCAAAACAACAAATTGTTAAAAAGTCGGATTGTCATAATGTCCATTATCAAAACATCCATTTGCCAAAACGTCTAGTAGACATTATGTCCAATTACCAAAACCACAAATTGTTAATAAGTCTAATTGTCATAAGTTAATAGTTTTGGTACAGTCGAGGGCTATATTATAGTAGGTTCATTATTCACAATAATATAAGGTTGGTGTATACGCGTTTTAGTCACAATGGCTGTCTCGATATTTATGCTACCCGGTCTGGACGTCATGACTTCTTTGACATTCAGAGACTTGTAAATATTGACTAACGGTATTTATAACATCTGGACGTTATGACTTCTTGGACATTCTGGCATTTGTGCATATAGACCTACGGTCTTTATAACATCTGGACGTAATGACTTCTTGGACATTCTGACATTTGTACATATTGACCAACGGTCTTTATAACATCTGGACGCTATGACTTCTTGGACATTCTGACACTTGTACATATTGACCAATGGTCTTTTATAACATCCGGACATTATGTCACCTTGGACATTCTGACAACTGGTTACTGGTTTGTGCACCGTATAAATGCCAGAATAAATAAAATAAAATAAATAAATGAACAGCAAGGCATTTTTAACGCTCTCTCTCTCTTACTAAAGGCCTATTCAAACCTGAGCGGTATTCGCTGCCGCTGTGGGTAGAGCGGCAGCGAATACCGCTCAGGTCGATCTAGCCGCGGAACTTGATACTATATACCTTATTTTTTTATCCACAACGGGTAAGCGCTTGGCCTTCATCTCACCTGATGGTAAGTGACGATAAGGCCGAAGGTGGAAGCGCGCTTCACCCGGAATCCTCAACCACTGAGGAACTGGCTATCTTATCTCAAACTGTCGGAACACAACAATGCTATAAACATCGTTGTTATGGCGACAGACTTAGATAAGATGGTGGTAGCTAGCCAGGCGGACTTAACAGCCCTACCACCAACCAAACCGAGCACACAAAGATGTACCCCCCGCTGGGAATCGAACCCGGGACCTCTGGGTCTAAAACCGGTGGCTTAGCCACTAGACCACAGAGGCGGTTAAAAACCTGAGCGAAACCCGCGCGGCATATACCTTTACCCACGGCGGCATCGAATACCGTTCAGGTTTGAATAGGGTTTAAAACAGAATTAAACGTCGCTGGTACGAACGAGTTGCTGCTGTATTGACGACTGTCACGGTATTCCGTGCTACTAGGACTTTAAGTCCTAATATGCAAGAGGCGCGCGCGGTACGCTGGCAACGTATCTTCCTCTATCTTCGATCAACAATACCAACTAGATAACGCGTCACATACAAAATCAAAGCTAAATTCTGTCCACGTGAATAAATACTTTTTCAAAGAAATAAATTACTCCTGTCACCTAAAAATGAAAAGACGTCAATAACATTTAGTGGTGAAATCAACCTTAAGAGGCAACAAATAAAGTACTTTTTCCTGTTGTCGCTTTGCGAGAAAATAAGAGCTCACTTCTCAAGTGCGCTCTTATTTACCGAGACACATCTTTAGCGCCGACCTGACATCTAGTTGTATTGTTGATCGAAGTCTTCTATCGTTTATAATCAATCTATGCTTGTAGAAGTCCTCTATCGTTTATATCTATGCTTGTATCTTTAAACGGATAAAACTCGTGTTTAGTTACTTACTACACATTTAATGATAATATTATATGTTATTGCAATTTAACACGAGTTTTGTCCATTAAGAAAGTGCTTTAATTTAATATACACGTGTTCATTTTGATTTTGGGTTTTTATCCAACATTTCTGTAACATAATATCATGCTTTGACTACATAGTTTCTGTCAAACACTTAGGGGATAATGGTCGTACGTGTTAACTTAGTCTTTTGTTTTTAGTCTTTGACTCGCGACATTCGCCAATTTAACACCGACCGTGTTAAAGAGACTATTTTACTCTGTCGTACTCGGAGGTAAATCGCCAGAAGCGTGGCATTAAAGTGTGGTTGTGTTTTTCTTTAAGAAGGGCAACAAGGCCCTCTGAGGAACTACAGACCCATATCACTTCTAAGTCACGTTTATAAGCTGTTCTCGAAAGTTATAACTAATCTTCTCGCACGCAGGTTTGTTGACTTCCAGCCAATCGAACAAGCCGGATTCCGAAAAGGCTTCAGTACCATAGACCACATACATACGCTGCGGCAGGTTATACAGAAGACTGAAGAGTATAACCGGCCACTTTGCGGTACATCGAAGTGTTGAAGTGTTTATACGAAAACGCCACTATGACAGTTCGGCTTCAGGACCAGAGCTCGAAGCCAGACCGGCTGCAGCGTGGAGTGCGACAAGAAGACGTCATGTCTCCGAAGCTCTTCACTGCTGCACTGGAGGACATGTTTAAGCTTCTGGACTGGAGAGGACTCGGCATCAATATTAACGTCGTGAATATCAGTCACCTTCGATTTGCCGACGATATAAAGTCATGGCTGAGAGGACCTGGAGGACCTCGGCACAATGCTCGGTGATCTAAGTGGGCCTAAAAATGAACATGGAGAAGACGAAAATCATGTCTAACTCACGTGTCGTACCCACTCCTCTAAAGGTTGGAGACTCTGCTCTAGAAGTTGTTGATGAATATGTATACCTGGGACAAACGGTGTCCATGTCTACAGCTTCCTCATTCGATATAGAGAAATTCTAAGCATGCCATATTTTTGTGCATATTATGTGCAATCAAACGTTTCAGTCCTAATTTTTGTGCCACCACAACTCCGTTACTATGAGTTGTTTTATGTGTGTAAGCTGGAGACACGTGTCACCAGCTCGCACACGCCCGTAAAGACAAACCAGTGAGGTTAGGGTTTTGGACTATAGCTAGAAATTTTGTGCATAATTTGTGCACTAGGAACAAAAAAAACTAACCATCACACTCAAATACTGTTGAAACTACGATCATAAAACTGTGTGCGAGCTGGAGACACGGGTCTCCAGCTCGCACAGCTGTATCTTCGTAATTGTTCAAGCTACGGTTATGAATTATACCTCAAAATTTTGTGCAGAATTTGTGCATAAGGCACAAAAATTTTCAAAACTTTAACTCAAAAGGTTTTTGAGCTACGAACCGATAAGTATGTGTAAGCTGGTGACACGTAACACGGGCTAACACATGGTTAATTATTGTAACTGTATAAGATAGCGCTTCGTTTTAAAGATAAAATAATACGTTATAATTTGTGCACACACGAGGCAAAATTTCAAATCTCTGGGCTTCTTACTTTATAAATTATAAGCCAAAAACTGTTTTCCCGCCAAAAAATTCAAAATAATGGCTTGGAAGCGGCTAAACGCGCGCCGACCGCGCCGTTGCCGTTCCGTGCGCTACACTATTGCAATCGAGTTTGAACTTGAGAGCTAGCTTAATTTAGTGTCATTTTAATTTGCGCTCTCGATCGTTTCGTTTCTATACCGAGAATTTTAGACTAGGAGACTGCTGATATAGGAAATTGGTTAATTTAAAATAAAAGCAGTCTATTTTATTTATGAATGTTCATAAAATATCGCTATGCTTAGTTTTAAGTATTTACAATAACCTCATTAATATGATAAGTAGTGATAAAATTAGTCTGCCTGTATGTTTTTATTACCACGTTTTTATTAGGTAGCTTTCTCGTTTATTTGTTTATTTATTTGTCGACAAATGCAAACGATTTTATACTAGCTTCCCGATGAGCTAGACTTGCAACTTTGAACATAGGTCAGAACAGGATGACAATGCAATATTATGGTGTCATTGAGCTGATCTGATGATTCAGCCGGAATAAAGCCACAGGATCTCTGTAAGAAAACCATGAAACCCCATTCAGGCTCATTTGATTAGTTTTGATGAGCACTCTGACGGGAGACGACTAGACGAGGTCCATGGTCTGATGATGAACCCGAAGGAAGGCCACAGGAACTCAGTATTGAAACCATGCAACCCCATCAAGTTTGGGCTCGTTTGATTCATCTTGACGAATACTCTGTTAGAAAAAAGGGTCCAGGGTCTGATGATGGAGCCAGAAGAAGGCCACAGGAACTCGGTATTGAAACCATGCAACCCCATCGAGTTTGGGCTCGTTTGAATCGTCTTGACGAGTACTCTGTTGGGAAATAGTGTTTAGGGTTTGACGATGAAGCCGGAAAAAGCCCATAGGAACTCTATAATAAAACCATGCTACCCCAACGAGTTTGGGGTCGTTTGAATCGCCTTGACGAGTACTTTATCAAGAAATAGTGTTCAGGGTCTGATGATGGAGCCGGAAAAAGGACACAGGAACTTTATAATAATACCACACAACCCCATCGAGTTTGCGCTCGTTTGATTCGTCTTGACAACTACTCCCATAGGAGATGAAGAATTTTTAGTTATGGCACGTTAACTAAAAAACAGTTACTACGCTACGATAACTAAACCATCAACCATTCTGACAAGGGGTCGGTCAGCCATCAACACATAGAAGAATTGGTAACTAGCAAACTTTTTAACTTGTAAATAGAAAAAGAAAGAATTACTTACTACTGGTAAAATAAAAATTTGAAATAGCTTTATTAAAAATAATAAAAGTATCTTTTTTTTCGTTATCTGTGGATTGGGTTTGAAATAGGACCTACATATAAAATTTAACATCTACCTACTTACTAGCATTTGAAAATAACTTTAGGTACTTACTCATAAGATAACAAAGGTACGCCTACTATTGAATCTAGGTGATCTACTGCGGATGGACAACATCTACATAAAGAAGCCATAACTGGAGGTTAGTATAGGTAAGCAGCAGAACGATTAGATAGAACACAATTAAATTAATTTTTATTATAGTTCTTTTTCTATAGAATTTACAATAATGACGAAAAAGGCCGGCGCACAGGAAGATGCGCGTAATAAAATTCGTAATAAAACTATAGCTACATAAATTTAATATCGGTGATAACAGTGTCGACCATATCTACGGACTATTAAAAATTCATGCAATATCGTGTTTTTTTCCACTATATAGTTTCAGAACGCATCGAACGTTTATAATAATTTTATTTTATTAAACTTTTACAAGCACATTTGTTTGTTAAAAACTACAGATTAATGATAACTCAATAAATATCAGGGATACGGTACAATATTCTTGAATTCGATCACGTACAATATAGTGGTCTCAACGCACACCGCATTCCTGACGCGATATAGTGTTTTCCAAAATAGGTATAGTTTCAGAACGCATCGATATCGGATTTGACGATATTGATGCAATAAATACGTTTCAGTAACCTTATACGATTTGTATCGCCTACTCCTAATTTTATCGGAAAAAATGGAAGAGGTGATTGCGTTTTATTACATGTCGGCAAATAATTACTATTTATTGCATCTTTATTATTTTTATTAATTATTAATTCGTAATATTGTATTACTTTTAATACTTTATCGTTACTCCAATCCATAATTATCGAAACAGAATAATATGGATAGTCGTATTTGCAACACGTTCACACCTCTAGTTGTCTAGCAGTCAACTAAAGTGTGCGAAGGAAATGTGGCCGCACGAACATTATCGAACAAAATCCTTGATGTGCGGCAATTTACCAACAGCGCGGCGCGTCAACGCCATGATACAACGCGCTAACGCGAAGTGTTTGGCCAGACGTGTCGCGAAAACGCAAATCTTCGCGCTAGCGCGATAATGTGGCCCTAGCATTACATTGGGATGCCCCAGCAGACTAATCGCAAAGTCATCGATCACCATAGAGTACATTTATATTTATTTATTTATTTACATTTAACCATGGGAAGTAATACAATCTAATATTAAAATAAATTACTTTCAATGGTTAAAATTTATTCTGTGACGGTCGATAGCGATTAGTTTGCTGGAAAGCATCCGTTCTTTATCGAATTAGGCTCAAGTATTCAACCATTTTGTCGTTCTGCACTCCTCCATAATGTTTATCATTATGCCAAATCTAATTATTTAATTGTCTCAACAACAAAAAATAACTAAGACATTCGTGTGTGAGATATCTAAAATAAAAAGTAGGGTAGGTAATTCGGTACCTGCCTATAGTAAAACTAAATTAATCGCGTCGCGCATCGCTTTAACAGACGGCTCCTAGTCTAAAAGTGGCAATAGTGTAGCGCACGGAACGGCAACGGCGCGCTTAGCCGCTTCCGAGCCATTATTTTGAATTTTTTGGCGGGAAAACAGTTTTTGGCTTATAATTTATAAAGTAAGAGGCCACGAGATTTGAAATTTTGCCTCGTGTGTGCACAAATTATAACGTATTATTTGATCTTTAAAACGAAGCGCTATCTTATACAGTTACAATAATTCACCATGTGTTAGCCCGTGTTACGTGTCACCAGCTTACACATACTTATCGGTTCGTAGCTCAAAAACCTTTTGAGTTAAAGTTTTGAAAATATTTGTGCCTTATGCACAAATTCTGCACAAAATTTTGAGGTATAATTCATAAACGTAGCTTGAACAATTACGAAGATACAGCTGTGCGAGCTGGAGACCCGTGTCTCCAGCTCGCACACAGTTTTATGATCGTAGTTTCAACAGTATTTGAATGTGATGGTTAGTTTTTTTTGTTCCTAGTGCACAAATTATGCACAAAATTTCTAGCTATAGTCCAAAACCCTAACCTCACTGGTTTGTCTTAACGGGCGTGTGCGAGCTGGTGACACGTGTCTCCAGCTTACACACATAAAACAACTCATAGTAACGAAGTTGTGGTGGCACAAAAATTAGGACTGAAACGTTTGATTGCACATAATATGCACAAAAATATGGCATGCTTAGAATTTCTCTATGTCGAATGAGGAAGCTGTAGACATGGACACGGACAAACGGTCCAGTTAGGTAGATCCAACTTTAAGAAAGAGGTCAATCGTCGAATACAACTCGGCTGGGCAGCTACCAAATATCTTCTCATCCAAAATACCGCAGTATCTCAACACGAAAGTCTTCGACCAGTGTGTGTTGCCAGTGATGACATACGGTACCGAAACGTGGTCGCTCGCTATGGGCCTAATAGGCAGGCTCAAAGTCACTCAAAGAGCAATAGAGAGGGCTATGCTCGGGGTTTCTCTACGTGATCGAATCAGAAATGAGGAGATTCGTACAAGAACTAAAGTAACCGACATAGCCCAAAGAGTCGCCAAGCTCAAGTGGCAATGGGCAAGGCACATCGTCCGTAGAACCGATGGCCGTTAGGGCAGAACGGTTCTCGAGTGGCGACCGCGCACCGGAAGACGCAGTGTGGGCAGGCCTCCAACAAGGTGGGCCGACGATCTGGTGAAGGTCGCGGGTAGCCGCTGGGTGCGAGCAATCCTTGGGGGAGGCTTTTGTCCAGCAGTGGACGTCCTCTGGTTGATGATGATGATGATGAACCACAAAGTATTTTAAAATTTTAAAAAATGCAAAATACTTCTCGAAAAGTATTTCAAATAAAATACAAAAGGGTTTTTATTAAAAAGCATTTTAATGCAAAATACAAAATAGATATTTTGTATTTGCATTTTAAATACTTACAAGTATTTCAAATAAATCGCATCTCTGTCCATAACACAAATCGCTGATGATGGACAAAAAGCCGTTATTGATACGGCTGATATGGTAGCTACGCCCTTGCGTGGGCACTAGGGCAGTTAGGCAGATGAGCACTTGGGCTGTGTAAAACAGCGCCATCTGAGACGGCTTGCTTTTAAATCGTGCTACGGCCAGCGATATATACGTTACACTAGATAGGCCCTTCCGAACACGCACTATGTTCCACTCATCTGCGGAGTCGACTCGGCACCTTGCTTTAGTGTGGCTTTGACATTCGCGCGTGCGGAGCGGCGAAAATAATTCTTTGGTTCTTTTCAAAGTGTACACCTAGACGTTTACTACAATTCAGTTGTCAAGTAAGTGAAATTAATTGATAATCAAGTCATTAATATGTAGTTATATCGTAATAATAGAATAGAAAATATGTTTTTTCAATTAATGTTAAATGACAATCTATTTGGGACGCCATCTTGATACACACTACGTTGTCTTTGACCGATCTGGCGCTGCGGCGCTGCGATGTCTGTCTGTTGGTTAGACGACATTTAAATGTTTAAGCGCTGCAGCGGCTGCGGCGAACTTTAGGTCTCTCATTCCAGAATTTGAACAAATTTTTTGTATGAACGTTCTTGTCTATACTTCTAGGTCAATGGCTACGGCACAGCTTGCTTTAAAATCATGCTTACGCGCAGCAGCGACTGGTGCGCCCACGGCCAGCCAGAGGGCGCTGTTTAGTAAATATAAAACGGCCGCGGCGGATCCGACAAGCATAATCTTTCTTTTGAGCTAACTATTGTACCTTACCGAAATAGTAAAACCCAAGAAACAATTAACACGCTTGCTTTATTTCGGGGCACAACCTTACAGGCTGTTGAGCACTTGGGCAGTTGAGCGCTTGTGCAGTTAGACAGTAGGTTATTGGGCAGTTGGGCACTTGTGAAGTTGGGCAGTTGGGCGATTGGGAAGTTGTGCAGTTGGGCGTTTGTACAGTTGGGCACTTTGGCAGTGGGGCACTCACTGGTGTTGGAGACGCGCCCCCAGCCGGTGACGGTGAGCGGGCCGTCGGGGTCGGCGGCGCGCGTGTGCAGGCACGCTGGGCTCAGGTCCTTGGAAGTGGTCACCGGCCGCTCCAGCCTGCAAACACATCACTCAATTGGAAGCAGTTAAAAGGTTTACCTACGCATTTCAGTTTCCCATGCAAACTAATGCTATCATCTAGTTATTGGGATTTTAAACTTTCTATAGTTGACTAAATCGCAAAACTGCCGTACTCAGAGACGGAAATTAAGTTTTAATGGCAATTAAGTATCTTTCCTTCTCTATTTAGTACTATACCTAAGAAAGCGACAGCAAGAGACTTAATTATCATTAAAACTTGATTGACGTCTCTGAGTACGGCTGTTAGTCAGCTAAATAAACGTTTTTTAAAAATGTTTTCAACAAACTATTCAGATCTCCGTATTTTTCTTTAGCAAGCAAAGTTTCATTAAAATTGCCTCGATGGTTTTAAAAAAAATAAACTTGGAAGTTTGTATGGGAAACCAAAATTCGTAAACAAGGACTCGATCCATAGATTGGTCAAAAATGTGTTAAACATATAATATTATGACGTCGGCATATTGCATAATTCGTCATTATACAAGCAGCGTCGTCTGTGTGCAAACGCTCGATAGTTTGTAAAATTCCAAAGGCAAATTGTAAAATGCATCGTCATTAGGTATGTAATAATCCACAAAACCCAAATGATGATTTGAACGCCGTTTATAAAATGCCGCGTCAAAATGAAACTAGTTATGTTATATTTCCTACCACTTGTGGCGCTGATAATCAAAGCAATAAAAATGGCGTCGTGCAATGCAAGTGTCTCTGAAAACAAATATGGAAACCTTTGATATTAGAGAATTAAATAATTTTTCCTTATCTCACGCGGTCGCGGAAAATGATTGTGTACGTACAAAATTAATAAGTTTCCATGAAAACTGGCGATTGTCTATTATTGGTATGCAAAATACTATACAATGAATATTGCTGGAATAGATTATTTCATTGTGAAAAAGAACGGTAATTACTAATAATTATGTATCCAATCTAGACCCCCAGATTAGGCGAAGAGGATTTAAAAAAAACCTACTATGTTCTGGCGTTTCGCCGGCCGTTACTGCGGCATGCTTCGCTCGGCTCTGTGTTTTAACATAACCCAACCTACCCTTACGATTTTTTTTTACCTCATAATGATGACAGCTATTTTATCTGTTCTTAAACCATCATGGTTGCCCTATTAAAAGACTATTTGTTACATGAATACGAATAGAAGCGTCATCAATTTGCCTTCGACCTTTTAGAAACCAGCGAGTGTTAGCAAACAGACGACGCCGTTTGTATAATGACGAATCATATGCCGGCGACTTAAATACCAAAAAGGATACCTTTTATAAATATTAAAATAATTAAATTAGCGAAGCGAGGCACTCGCTACTTGACTAAATTACTAGGACAGGTGCGAAGTAGGCATAAACAATGGAAAGGTATTGCGATAGGTGTTGATGTTAGACAATTAGCACTCAGATTGTTTTTTTTTTCCATAATAAAAATGTCGAAAACAATTTTTTCAAATAGCAGACTTTTTAGAAGAGCGGGGGATTCGTGTCCTTTGTGAGGGTAGTTCCTCCGAGTTCTATAAAATCAATGCCGGAGTGCCGCAGGGTTCCGTGCTCTCACCTACTCTATTTCTTCTGCATATCTGCTATCATATAAATGCTACATCGAGAGTGTTATTTCAACTGCCTCCCGTAAGTTGGGTATTCTCAATAAGGTGAGGCGGTTATTCACTCCCGAGCAGCGCTGTTTGCTGTACAAGACTCAGGTGCGATCGAGTATGGAGTATTGTTCCAATCTACGGGACGGCTCCGCTAAATACCTTCTCGATGCACTTGATAGACTGCAAAGGCGAGCGGTACGCATTATTGGAGATGCTGAGGTTACAGCCTCTCTTGAGAACCTCCAGTTGCGTTTGCGCAGACATTGCTTCTCTCAGTGTCATCTATCGAAATTACTATGGAGAGTGTTCTGAAGAACTTTTTGGTCTAATCTCGCCCTCTCCTTTCCTGTCCCGGACTACACGTGCTGGTCTTAGGAACCACCATCATACTGAGCAGAATATCAGCAATCGTACCAAAAAAATTAGCAAGTCGTTCCTCTGTAAGACCATTCGGCTTTTGAATTTTCTGCCGGCGCATGTGTTTCCCAGCTCCTATAATCCCGGGTCTTTTAAACGGGGCGTGAAACGGCATTTATACAGGCCGTCATGAATGGATGCGCTTGTTACCGTGCTTGTTGCACGGTGAGGAGCGTTCTCATTATTTTGGACTACATCGGCTGCTTACCATCAGGCAGGATGTGGTCACTATGACGTGTCACATTTAAAAAAAAGCAGAATCGAAGCCCTGTTGTGTATAATATCATTTTAATTTGTATAGTAAGTATTCAACTAGGTATGTCTGTCTAAATGTCTAAACTGTACTTTATGGACAGCATAGTTTTGAAACGATTTGTCTGTTTAATTTCCTTAGAACAGTGGCGATTTCCATTTTGTAAATACACATGAGGGTAAGTATTAGCAGAATCGAAGCCCTGTTGTGTATAATATCATTTTAATTTGTATAGTAGGTATTCAACTAGGTATGTCTGTCTAAATGTCTAAACTGTACTTTATGGACAGCATAGTTTTGAAACGATTTGTCTGTTTAATTTCCTTAGAACAGTGGCGATTTCCATTTTGTAAATACACATGAGGGTAAGTATTGTATTTCTAATAACAAAATAAATATACACAGTCCATTGAATTGTTAAGGGGGTGCTGCGCGATCGCAAAAACTGACATAAGTCTCTTAATGAACTTCAAAGCAAAATCAATCATATTGGTATTAAAAATTAGAACAATTCTGCTTTGAAGTTTCAGACCTAGTAATTTGATTGGAGCAATGTTTTTATACTGCGAAATGTACAAAACCATCACGCGCTCGCTTGTGTTAAAAATTAAAATTTACTTTTCAAAGAAGAGAAATCTTATCAATACAAATATTTTCATGTAAGAATTATTGTTTCATGCGTAAAATTAAGAAAGTTGCCAAAGAAAAATGTTTTTAGGAGTCATTAGATTTATGTATTGTTTGTTATTGTTTAAAGAATTTGTTTCAAATTTCAACAAGGCCACGACCCTGTGCAATGATCAGGCTAACTTACGTAAGTTCTTTTAATGTATTTAACTAATTCAGCGCATAGTACAAGTAACTTAAAAATACGTAAATTTTCAAAATTTGGATCCCCTTAATAAATAAAACGCTTACCTCAATAGGGCCAAGTCGTTATATTTCAAACTGCGGTTGTATTCGGGATGTATGATGCTCTCGACTATCCTGTAGTCAGTTTCATCGTTCCAGGAGCTGTCACCTAGCTCCACTACTCCCGCGCGAGCCACCGTCGGCTTCACTCTGCACACATTATTATCATCAGCAGCCATCCAACACATACATACAAACTAATAACCTCAATTCTAAACCGTTTGTTTTGGTACATGTTTGTACTCGGACTCGTGGATGTTAGGGCCTAAGGGACTTAACAAAAGTCCGCCTGGCTAGCTACCTCCATCTTATCTAAATATCGACGGCGAAGTGACAATGCCCCATCTAACATTTTTCGAAAAATTGACTTTCTTAGATCATTAACTTTAAGGTCGGTTTCCGCGTATTTTGATAAAACCGCACTGATCCGTATTTTTGACAACAACGGGAAAATAAATGTGGAAACAGCTGAGCCAGCTAAATGGAATTATGGCAATTTCGCCTATTTACGTACAACTTGGTACAACCCGATTACACTTAGACGCAAAAGTTTTCAAGACTTTAAACGTTTTTTTTTTCGCTTTATTGTAAAATGTTGTCTTTGTTAGTTAGAAGGTATTGTCACTTCGCCGTCGATATGTAGCCATAACATCAATGTTTGTAGCAGTGTGTTTCGGCAGTTAAGAGATAAGATAGCCAGTTTTTCAGTAGTTTAGGTGTCAGGGTTAAGTGGGCTTCCATATTCGGTCTTATCATCGGTTAACATCCGTGACAAAAAGGCAAATTGCTCACCCGTAATTAATTAAAAAATAAAAGACTGCCTTAATTGACAACCGATAGCATGGTGGCTTCTACGCCAACGAAGGCAATAACTGAAAATACTTATGGTTAAACAGTATGTGATAAAGTTATCAAATGTGACTTTTGGAATCCTTATTCTTCTTGCAAGTTTTTAGCCTGAATTTAATGCTTTGCGTACAGGGCACGGCGACCACTAGTTTATGCTTTTTGGTAAAAATGCTTTTGACACGATCATGAGACTTACTATGACGGACAAGTAAAAAAACCGTGTTTACAGAACTTGGACCAACAAATCATAGCAATCAGAAGAATTATTTAGTTGTTATATGACATTATTCACAACACATTAGACTTATCTACTTACTATGACACAGTGACTAGAAGCTTTTAGTTATTCTATTGGAATAAGTAATTATTATTCTAACATTCGAGGAGACTCCACCATCGAGGGACATCGATGTTGCAGAGGAGCTCGATGGCGCAGCGGCTAGCGCGTTCGGCTTGCGATCTTGCCCGCTAAGCAACTTTCGCAATGCCGGTTCGCTAGATGGGTGACCAAATTTAAAACATCTCGAGCTCCTCCGTGCTTCGGACGTTGGTCCCGGTTGTTGTCGTAAGATGGCAGTCGTTGAAACCCACCAACCCGCATTGGGCCAGCGTGGTGGGTTATGGCCCAATATCCCCACGTGCTATTGTCCACGTGGGAGGTCTGTGCCCAGCAGTGGGACGTTTATACGCTGATGATGATGATGATTCTAACATTTTCGATTTCAAAGAGCCGGGTGTAGTGGATCACTTAAAGAATACTACCGACCCCTTAAAGTCAAAGTCAAAGTCAAATTATTTATTCATTGTAAACCTTTACAGGCACTTATTGACGTCAATACTAATAATAATAATAAAAAAACAGTTAACTAACTTGTAGTTAAGACTTAACAACTAATCTAACGAGCTATAGTCTGTGCCAGACAAACGCGCATTGAATTGCGCCCTCTCTTCCCTTGGGTGTCGTAAAAGTCGACTAAGAGTTTGAAGACTAGACATACATCCAACAGCATAGAGCGGCGATGGGTCCACCACCTCTCACCCAGAGCACATGTGCAGTTGACTTTGGCAGTAAACTGCTTCTGTGGTCCTCAATGCCTTTGTCTTGTCTCTGACTAACCCTTTGGAGCTAATAGTCTTGAATCTATGTTAGGTAAGTATGTAAAATGTATGTATGATTTTTACGTTAGGCAGAATAATTACATACATACACACATATAGGGTTCTAGAAAACGCAACAAACTTCAAGGGCTGGTCAGCTACCCTATCGGCTAAAAAATATGAATATGGACATGGGCTTCATTTGACATTTGAAGCCCATAATATGCCCATATAAGGACAAAATATGGGCTTCAAATGTCAAATGAAGCCCATGTCCATATCCATATTTTTTAGCCGATAGACCCGCTGGTCAAGTGTATTAAACATGACAAAAACGTCAAAAAAGGAATTCGTGTTTATAAATTTTTAATTAAATACTTAATTCATTTTTTTTTAAATAAAAATAACGATTCTTTAATAATGGTTTTTTTAAATTGCTTTTTTATTTTATTTTTCTTATGTCATTACTTTAAAATAAATTAGTTACTCAACGACTATCCAATTGGGCGATAAGTACCTACGTTGACGGGTCAACAGACGGCTGTTGCCCCCGTCAGCTGGGCGATATGTACCTACGATAAAACACGAATTCCTTTTTTGTCATTTTTGTCATGTATAAAATAAATAATAAATAAATAAATAAATTGTGATTACGCTCACACCAATTATCTAGACCAAGATGAGTATTCTTGTGAAACTCGTTAATATGGTAAGATAACGGATAAATATACATAAACATAGAAAAAACACCCAGACCCGAAATCAATTTAGAAAAACAGTTTTTCTCTAAATTGACCCGACCGGGGATCGAACCCGGGACCTCAGAGATGGCGACACCATGAAAACCGGTGTACAAACCACTCGACCAAGGAGGTCGTCGTGGCCTGACACTAGGCCTGACCAGCCCTTGAAGTTTCTTGCGGTTTCTAGCAGTCGCCTTATAAAATCACGACTATTATCCTGAAGGGTTAATCAGGGACTAGGCAATGAGGACCGCAAAAGCAGTCCCCTGCCATAGTCCACTTTTCACCAAATAGCGATTGCACATGTGCTCAGCGTGACAGGTGGTGTGCCCATCGCCGCTCTAAGCTGTTGGATGTATGTACAGTCTTTAGTCCGTTAGTCGCCCTTTACGACACAAGGGAAGAGGGGGGTGGTATTCTTTAACCGCTATGCACCTCGCTTTTTTTAAATTTTGTTAAATTTTTTAATTAAACCCAAAATTGCAGAGAAAGATTTTCATAAAATGCGCGAAGGCACTTTTTTGAGCTCATCGATTAAACTACTGTTCTAAACAAATTAAATAAAAAAATTTGAATGTTATCTCTTATATAGTTATATAGTGCGTAGCGGCCTCGGAATTTTTAGATATCATTGATTTTTTAGAAAAAAATCTTATTCTAAACCAAAAAACTTCGAAAATCGCTTTTAGTTAACTGTGAATTTCCTCCTGTCTACGACAATATTATTGAGCAAAATTTATACCAGAGTAATTGTTACTTCATGAGGAATATAGATTTTATAATAAATTTATTATCCTATTTCGATAAAACTGATAAATACAACTGCAAAATTACTACAAAATGCGAAGCGTCGGCTGTCCGAACACAACTTATTCTCGCAGAGTGGAGATTTGTGATATTAAGCATGAATTTACTATCCTATTTCGATAAAAACGATAAATACAACTGCAAAGTTACTACAAAATGTAAGAATGGGCATTTTAGGCAAAAATCACATTTGAGATGGCCCCTTAAGCTTTAATGTATGGCATTGTATTGAACTTACCTCTCCAAATTGTCGATGCAGTGTGCAGCAGTGACAACATAAGAGTTCGATATTAAGGTACCACCACAGTTGAAATCGTACTCGTTTGTGGAACCCACACGAGGAAACCCAAGTGCCACCTGCAATGTATATATTACACTATCGTCGGTTCAAAACAGTAATGGAACATTTTAAAAAAACAAGCATTTAAATATGACATATATTTATTATTACATACTTACGCAAAATATTTTAAAATAATTTGTGTATGTGAGAATAAAATAATAACATGCAGGTAATGTAATTTTTAGTGAAATGCCAGGAACCCTATATTATTACTTATTTGTCAAGTTTATAAATAATTATTATAGAAAATCATTAACCATGTAGGGAAATTCACCAAGTGTTGCTAATTCCCCTCCAATTATGTGTAACTCCACAGGTATTAATGTCTGCGTCGATTTTATAATATTGTTGCATTCTGTAAAAAAAAATGTTATAGTATCTAGGATATTTCTTCAGCACAAATAGATACAAAGTATAGGCATGTTTGGTAACATGGTAATGAATGGGTGGTAGGTTAAAAAAGATTTGGATGTTTCAAGGTACTTATTAATTGAGTTTAATGAATAAATATATTTTGAGTTTGAGTTTGGCTGTAAAGTTGAAAATAGTAATAGAAACAGTGCTGTTACCTTAGGACATTTCATATTGACCTAGTAGTAATATTTATATATTAGTTAGGTACATGTTAGTTCCTTTGATGCAATTTAGGAGTAAACTACTATGACACATATTTATTTTATTTACAAATAATATACAATAAAAAATATGCTTTGCTCATAATGTTGACTTATTCAGCAACATGCAACAAGCAAGCACTGTTCCAACATTATAATAGGTTTGTTTTTGTAACTCTTGGATTTCCACACAGTGTCACAAATCATAGCATTATTTTAAATTTCTACAAAACACAATAGGCATTAAGCAGGACATAATACAACCGACATTAACTAAGGAGAAAATAATACCTCTATCAGCTATTCGCTCAGTATTTTTTCCCGTCCCATTTCCTAAAGCAAAAAAATTGTTTTTAATACATTAAATAATAAATTTAATTTACATCTCGGATTACTTACTGTTTTTTAACTCAATTCAATTTACCAAATTTATCTGTAGTGGTGGGACAGCAAACTATTTCGTAGTTGCCGCTGAAGCCACATCTTTGAAATGTATGAAAACTTTTATGCTTTACTGCACTGAAAAACAAATTAAAGTTACTAAATATGAATGAGTGAATTAAATGAATCTGTCTAAGCGCCTATTATTGAATGTCTTGCTCTAAATATTATGTTATTTATTATGAAAGTAGGTAGGTACCTACTAAACTGCAATTCACAATATTGATTAATTAATGACTTACTGACCTCAAAGCCACCTCACAATCAGTGATCAATGTACAAACACCGTCAACTATCTCGTTATTCGGTACACATTGATCCCCAGCTAGAACAAATTAATAACAAAATTGGACAAACTAAACTTTAGTTCTCGTTTATACATAATTTCAGTGGTTACTCACCTTCCTCTCCAGAAATATTTATCAAAAACGCAATATTCCACACCAAAAAAAGTTGACGCCACATTATAAACAAGAAATTACTATACGTACTCAACTTAGAGTGTAATTAATTAAACTTATTTGTAACAGTGTTTTCCTCTCAGAGCCAACAAAAATAAATTGAAATGATGAATCAAATAAAACCGGTTCACATGTTACATTGTTAGTCCGTGCATTGGAACAAGACGTTGGATTGGATTAAATTTAATAAAATAAAATAAAATGCGTGTAAACAGGAAAACTTGAAATAATTCAAACTGGATAGCAATATCAAAGTTTACAGGTAGGTAGGAACCTACTTAGACATAATAACTAATAAACTAACTTCTGAATCGGAAGTTTCGTAAAGTTAATCGTTCATCAATAGAAACAATTTAGCTAATTAATTAAATTCGATAACTTTACAAGAAAGATGAAAAAGAAACAAAAAATAACATTTGAAATATCCAAAGACAAAGAAAGAAAGTGACATTAGACGTCGACAAATTGACATCGGCACAATATATAAATATTTAAATATTTGTTTTGTTCCATGAAGGAACAGGCTAAGGTCTGAGCCATACTGCCTAGTCATTAGTTTTTTATTTGTTTTTTTCCCTTGATGATAATGAGTGGTGATTAAGATGAATGATAAATGATGTTCCCCAAACCCCTTGAGTTCTCAGTAAAGATGTGGGACTTTACTGAGGTCTCACGCGGACTACTTGAGAGAATTTGAAAAGTGATGTTGCACTGTTTTGTTTCATTTGCCAACACTCATGCACGTTCACAAACACATAACGGTTAATAATCCACTATTATTTCACATTAATGTTCGAAAAAACACAAATTTTGGAAAATAAAACAAAACTGAAGACATGACGCTTCACTTTCCCGCCAAGAAGTTGACATCGGCACATTAAGATAGTCTATGCGTGCGTGCTCTATGCATCGGCAGTAGGTACTTGAACTGTAAAGGCCCCAGTACACATTGGCGTATATTGGCCCACTGCAGGCCATCGCCATTTTGCAAGCGGGCAATTTGTCGATCTACACAATGGCGATATGGCCGGCGGCAGTGGGCCAATCATTGAGTTCTATAAACTATCTCAATGGGGCCAATATACACCAATGTGTACTGGGGACTTAATATCGTATAATGTCACTTTAGCGGGGGGGGGAGGCTGTTCTGTTATGCCGGCACCTCAGGACAATCGCGTATTTGCATTATTTGTCCGAACACGGCAATGTGTAGACGGTCTATTTGATATTTGCACGAATATGGCAAACAACGCAAATAGCGATACCGTCCACTTGTCGGTTTTTGATAACACATCAAAGGAATCAAATAATTGGGTCGACCGTCTACACTTGGTTCTGTTCAGAAGCGCGCGTGCGGCTGTCCTGTTCAGTCGTGTTTAGTTTTTTATACGTAAACGTAGTAAAATGGATTGGATTTTTGGAATTATTATACCAAATGCATGTTGTTTGCTTACTGTAAGTTAATTGATACTATGGTGAAACATTTGACCTACTGTACCATTTTTCTATACTATGGCATCACAAATTTGACATAAAAACAATACAAATTTTCACAAAATACTATGATTAATTATTGATGATACATGAACAAAACAATTACAAATTATTTATTCTCATGATATCCATGATCCTATAGGTACTCTGATAAGGATTATCATTATTGTGAGTCTATGTAAATTCTTCACTAAATTTTCAAACATTAAAATATTAGAACCAATGTATTCTATAACATCTAGGAACTAAAATCCATACAATATTCATCAAGTTTATAAATTGTCTTAGTGATAATGATAAGTCCAAACTAACCATAACATTGTTGAATAAAAGTATTCAATCCAAAAATCTGGATGGTATTTTTATAGCACGTCCGGATCTAGTGGCCGGTGGAAAAATTGATACCTGTGCATCTGTGTGGTCATCATCAGCAGGAGGAGGGATGTTCGGGCTCACTGGATTTTTCTTATCGCATACTTGCTGGATCCAATCGTCCGAGGCGCTCAGTTCTAGAGGATATAATCTTTGATAAACTCTTATCCTTTCTCCTGAAGAAGTCTTAACTTTTGCAGCTCTCGTACACCCGTCTTTGCCTGTGAAAATCTCTTTAATTATCCCTATTAGCCACTTTACCTACTAGATTCAGTTTCAATTAAAACCACTTCTCCAATTGTAGCGATCGGGTTTCGTGACTGCATTAAGACGTCTGTAATCTCCGCAGACTCGTAGGTCACCATTTTTCTTCGGCACGATACGGAGTGGGCTTGCCCAAGGACTTTTGCTTGGTCTGCATAGCCCTTGACTGATCATATTTTCGAACTCGATTTTGACTTGATCGTAGCGATGTGGTGGAATAGGTCGAGCGCGGCAGTGAATAGGTTGACCTGTTGTTTCGATGAAATGTTCTACTCGGAGTTTTGGGTTGAGTTTCATTGAAGTGAGGTGGGCGATACCGGGGTACTATGATAGTATGTTGTGGTACGATTGTTGGACGTCGATGCTACGTACTGTAGGTATGTCGGTGTAACGCCCACTGGTGTCGGTACCGAGCTTCGTTGTGTTGTCTTTAAGTCTTCGGTTCTTCAAATCAACTAGTAGGTTGTGATGTTTAAGGAAGTCTGCTCCGATTATCGGTTTTGTAACGTCGGCCACGATGAAACGCCATTTATAAGGTCTTCGTAGGTTGAGGTCCAATGTCATTGTTTTTTCACCGTAGGTTGGTATGATGGTGCTATTGGCGGCGTACAGGGTGAATGGAAGAGGTTTCGCAGATGTTCCTTTTCGCTTCGGCAGAACGGAGATGTTGGCGCCGGTGTCGATTAAAAACGATAATCTGGAGCTTTTGTCGGTGACGGATAGGCGGTATGACTTTGTTCCGACGACGTTGGGTTCCGCCTCTGCCAACGTGTTTGCTAGTTTTCCGATGTTTCTTCATTGTTGAAAGTACATGGTGTCGTGCAGCGTTTTGCATTTTTCCCAAAGCGACGATGATAGTAGCAAAACGGTGATGGCGTGGCAGAGCGAGAACGGGATGGTCCGTCGCGGTTGCGAAACGACGACGGCGAACGGCTGGTATTTCTTTCTCTTGCATTTCGATGTGGATGTTGTTGTGCGTAGTGATAGCGTGCCTGTGGTGGTTTGCGAGGGTACGAGTAGTTGTTTCTAAATGCTCGGAGTTCTGCAACTTCTAAATGGAGTTTTCTTATCTCGTCGGCCAGGAACTGTATGTCGACGTGCTTTTCTTGCCGGGTTGATGACGAAACTGAAGCTATCGTGGAGACTTGACGATTTTGTTCCAGCATCTTGTCAGCAAGCTTGGCTAGCTCGTCCAGCGCTGTGTCTTTGCTAATCGCATCGCTAACGATGATCACCGAGTGCACGTGCGGTGGCAGGAGGTTCATCCACATCAATCGGAGTGTACTGTCAGGAACCTTGTTGCGTGCGAGAGTTCGCATGCGGCGTAACAACTGGCTCGGCTTCTGATCGCCTAGGTCCATGGACCTAGGACATCTCTACAAAAACTGTTGTCTGACATGTCAGACAACAGTTTTTGTAGTTGCTTTCCATCCGATTCTTCATAGACAGAGATTAGTCGCTCTTTGATGATTGAGTAGTAGCGTTCGGCTGGCGGCTCATAGAGTAGGTCGCATATTTGCTCTATGTCTTCTTTTTCGAGTTGTGCGATGACCATCTGCGCCTTTTGTGCTTCGCTTTTCTTTAGTTCGCTAGTTGCGGCTTCGAAACTTATGAACCAGAGACGCGGACGATCTCGCCAGAATGGTGGTACACGCATAGAGAGTGCAATGCCGGAGACTTCTTGCAGGTGTTGTGCTGGAGAGGTTGGTGCTGCTGGTTCTTCGTTAGCCATTTTCTTCTTTCTGAATTGTTCTGAGTAGGGTCTTCTGTGTTCTGACTGGGGTCACCACTTTAGTGAGTGGTGTTGCCACTTTAGCGAGTTGTGTTGAAGCGAATTTTGGAGAGAAATTATACTCAGGATGGTCAGTCGTATAATGGATACTTTATTTTAGTTAGTGATCATATATATTACAATTATTATATTTACAAACATAGGTTGCTTAACTTAGTCACTAACGCAAAAGAGAGAGGAACAACGGGTGTCTCATTCACCCGCGATCGCTATGCAACGCGGTGCGGGGAACACGCACGCGACAAAACTGGCGACGTTCGATGCGCTCGGCCATTTTGACGGCCGACAGACCACGGAGCGGACACAGTGAGGACACAGTGAAGATGCGTGGCGTGCGGCGTGCGGCGATGGCGATAACTGTGGCGCTGTTACGAGTGATGTGTACACGCAGCTGAGAATGGTGGCGAAGAATGAAGATGCTGTTTGCTTGTTGACGAAGCTCCATTCCTATTTCATTACGACAGCCCTTTTCAGTGCTACGAGTATATTCCTGTTTCATATCGATCTATTCTTATTTCATTATGGCAGCTCTTTTCAGAGCTATGTCCCTGTTTCATATGGAAAAGGCTTCCGTCTGACATTCTATTAAATGGATTTGCTTTACATCTTCTGTGCTTGTTATTGTGAGTGTGCGGCTACACTTTCTTTACCTTTATTTATCAGGAGTGATAAATATTCGTTTCTGAATCTCTTCCGAACCTCTTCTCTTAGTTGCTGTAGATATCTATATCTAATGTTTAAGCCACCATGGTTTATTTGATCCAGGTCCGGTAGATAATTAGTTGGTAAGTCGTGCAAAAACATAATAAGAGTTAACGGTTTCAGTTCTCCCATCTCCACATAATGTTAGGGGTCTGCTGTTGATAACCGCTTCGCAGTCACATAAAATAGTAGACAGCTCTATCCAGTTTACAACTGATTTCCCTAGAATGCGACGCAGCATCTCCTTTACTACTCTAACCAGTCTTTCCCACCACCCTCCCCACCAGGGGGCAGCAGGAACCGAGAATTTCCATCTTATGCTGTGTGAATTGGTGATGTTTTCAACTTCCTGCCAATCTATTTCTTGCAACAGGTTTGCGGTAGCCAGGAAATTAGTCCCATTGTCTGTGTAGATTACTCTAACTCAGCCGCGCCTTGCTAACTTCTCAGTGCCATGATGAAGCTGGCTGTAGACAATGAGTCAGTGAGTTCCAAATGTATTGCGCCATACAGCACTTTTTAGTCACAAAATCTTCAATGCAGTTACAAGTTGTCGCAGTTTCGTAACTGTTACAAAACATGGCGTCCGTGTGGGATTTGGTCTGTATGTGTGGTAACATTTTACACACAATTTGACCAGAAATGGTCCAGTAACTATTTGTAGTCGTTGTGTTCACACGTTACGTAATCATTTGTGTAGACTTATTTTTATACACCTTGTGTTTAGCTTGTAACGAGTATACAGTCAAGGAATTAATGTATAGTAACGGTGTGGTTACGATGTTACAATAATAGTAATTTAAGTACAAGAGGTGTTGTAATGTTACGTCATTGTTCGAGCAATATTACTTAAATGAGATAAAAAAAACGCACTGCTTCTCAAACATATGCTGATAAGTCATGAAACGAAAATGAGAGAACAGCCGAAGAAACGTAATTTTCGTTGTACATCGACTTTCAGCAGGAATGTTCACAAATTATTAATTCCACAAAATAGTCCTTTAAGTAAGTGCCTAGATTTCTAGTTTTTATATATTATACCTACTTAACTAAATTTCTAGTTAACTAAATTGGCATTTGTAGTAACAAAACTAATATACTTAGTAACTAAAATCTTAAATTTTCAATCGCAGTCTAGGATCAAACACATTATGATCATTGGACAAAAAGTATAATAATCTATTTTATTATGTTCATAATTATGTTTAATTTGGTTCTGCGTTAAAATGTAGGTACTTAATATTAATATCTTACAGGCAATGTCAATGCACAATCAAATGCACCGTCTTCATTATCTGAAAATCAAGAAATTAGTTCTGAAATACGTGTTGTCCAATTGTCGAACGTGAACTTAGACGCTGTTGCGACCTCTTCTAATCTAAGTGATGTCATGATCAGTGTGATGTATAGACGCTCCTCATAAACGTTCGCATAATGATATTGTTAGACCCTATATAAATATAAGAAACCAAATTCAACAATGTGCATTAGTAGGTACCAAATTCCGCATAATGCCATGAACGAATTACATAATAGATTGGGAGAACATTCAAGCTCAGATTTCGAATTTATTTATCAAAAAACAGTAGAAGTCTATTAAAAACGCCAAAATTAAACAATACTATACCAATGAACAAAGGAAAATATTGGTATACTTAGCGGCTTAGAGAATTTTATTGTTTGAAAGAAGTTTTGTCTCAAAATATGGTGTCAGTGTTACAACGTACATATTTTTGTCTTATAACATAGACGGCTTACCAATACACAAAAGCACCAAAAATGAATTTTGGCCAATTTTGTGTAAAATGGACATCATGGATATTGCCCCATTAAATATAGCAATATAGGTATTTTGGAAGCACAAAACTGTCCTTGGAATTATTTCTGCGACCATTCGTAAATGAGCTATTAAAGTTACTTCAAGATGGATTACTTATTCTAAGGCAAATCTTACCTATAAAAATTCGTTGCTTAATATTCATATGTGATACACCTGCGAGGTGCTTTATAAAAGATACTGTAGGATTCAATAGCTACCATGGATGCATGAAATGTACAGTTATCGGAGAGTACGATAGCCTCTCAACTGTGGCGGCCTTTTTGCCACAAAGAAAAAAGTGCAATCGAAGATTTACCAGTAGATCTTGTTAATTAATGATTTTACGATTGCAGATGCTCTTCATTTATTATATTTGGGAGTAATGAAGAGAGATTTACTGGGCTGGGATGGACTAGTGTCAGTTTTTTTTGTCATTGGGGTTTAAAGTTACTCGCGTCCGTAGGTTTACCCTTGAGACCCTACACGTGACCCCTGGGTAGTGCTAAATGAGTGACAAGACGCTGCGTTGCAGCTTGCATTGGGCCGGTTCGCCCGGGGTAATACTCTCTCACGAATATCCGGCGTGAAATAATGGCACTTGGTGCTGTTGTGTTTCGCCCGGCCAATGAGAGTTCCGAAGGCCCTTCCCCCCCCCCTCCCCCTTCCTTACAATTCCTATACCTTTCCCCTAAACCTATTCCTTTCTTAAAGGTCGGCAACGCATCTCCGACTCCTCTGGTTTTACGGGTGTCCATGGGCGGCGGTGATTGCTTTTTATCAGGTGACCCGCGTAACACAGAAGTTGGGACAAACCCTCTATAGTTAAAACTATTGCAAAGGGCATGGTAGCTAAAAGTTTAAGAATCGCTGGAAGCAATAAAGTAAGTGACACCATTTTATAATTTCGGTAACTTTATAACTACTTCTAGTTTCAAGTCGACATGTGTACACATAGTCCAGTAAATTTGTTACCAGAGGTGGCTAGAATGTTTTCATTAAATTAATAAATGTTTTTAATGTTTTATCAATTTTATGGGTTATTTTTAAGGCTGTGGATAGAGTGCCACAAGCGGAATTCTATTACGATCGGTTACGATGCCGTAATTAGTTCTAGTACAAAGTGTAGGTGTGAATAGAGTGCCACCAGCGACAACATAGTACGATCGGTTACGATGCCGTAATTTGACGGCATCCTTAGTACAAAACGTTTAGAGTGCCACAAGCGGTATTCTATCGTTTTTTATTGGTCATAATGTTCAGAAGACATAATATTCAAAAGATATTTTTGTATGGAGTTTGATTTCTGTTGACTAATAAAAAAAATAATTTCTAACCTATCACGTGACCTACAGAAATAGGGCAGCTAGTATTTCTATTGTCTAATAAAAAAGTGCGGCAGATTTAGGCGGCGTTACTATTATACCGCAAAACTTAAGGTTCACTAACCGATTGAGATACAGTGCCGCTTGTGGCACTGTATACACTTCCAAAAAAATATGCCAGTTCAAGAAATATTTATTTTTAGTCTATGCTTGTCAAAATGATTCATTGAGGTTCCCATAGATTACATAACTTTATTCTGAGGAGGTTCCCCTTTGGTCACTTTTTTAGTAGGTACTGGAGATTTCCGTCTGATGCATAGCATCTTTAATAAGTCTGTTGTTATTGTTCTGAGGTGGGGGCGCTTTATTTTGAGCATAGACTAAATCATTTTGAGCGAGATTTATGTACGTAAAAGCATAGAGTTAGTAGAATCAGTAGATTTGTTTGGATTGTCTAAATTAAAAAAAAACTTTATGCCCTTGTTGCCACCTTAGCGACTTTATCACTTGATTTGGTGATTTTTAGGGCTCTTGTTGATATTTTTTGATCCATCCTTTTTTTGAGAAAATTAGCGATTTTGCTGTAATTGCTAATAATAGCGCGAAAATTAAAAAAAAATACTGTTTATGATTTTAAATTTTAATGTTGCAAACATTCCTCTTCACTTTCACTCTTTCGTTTAGGTTTATTTTCAAAATTTCATAATTTTTCGTATATTAAGGTACCTAAATAATGATGGATTATTTAACATAAAAAAATCGTTTGGTAGTGTGCGAGCTAAGTGTCAATATTAAGGCGGCACTTCACTCGGCTTAGCGTGTTCGTGTGGTGATATCGTTGTGTTTGCCCAAATAATCTGGCACTTCACTTGGCGTAAAACAAGCCATCCACACATAGACTGTACGGGAAAACAACTCAAATATACTCAATATTTGCTTGTTCACAAACAAATTGAATGCAGAGTGATGAAGGTGGCAGTGGCAGCAGCTTATTACATTTACCTGAATGCAGCTTACCAACACCTGTTTTTTTTATTGTGCATGGTTCCCCTAAGTTATTTTGAATATCGATCCATGCATCGTTCAGTCGGTTTTTGTTTTAATGAGAGGCATTTTGGGGTCCCAAATACAAAGATGCGTTTGGTACTTACCTATACTTAATTTCAAAAATCGCAATACATACGTATGAAAAACTAACCTCTCGTCTGTGTTAAGAGCCGGTCTTGCTTTCTTTCTTGCCTGTGTGGCTCAATTGAGCCACCGACACAGACAGGGGTCTTTTCAGCTACCCGCACGCTAAAAACGTAGCTACCCTCCGTTCTATTCATAATTAAGCCTTATTATGATAACTGGTAACTTCTGCATTAGTTCCTTAACCTATTAACATCCTTTCCCATACCTAAAACATTGTAAGAATAAAAATATATTTTTTTATAAAAAAATATAAATTTTTTTCTAGTAAAATAAAAAAAATATATAACGAAAACACATATTTTATTGTAATAAAACATAACATAAGCATCATAAAACACGTTATAACAGAAATCAGCTCATAATACTATCAACACGATAATAAATCGTCAAATCCGATTTCTAAATACCTTCAAAATACGCGCTAAAACAACCATAAGTTTCAAACGGCAATATGGTTTTTTTTCCTATATGACGACACCAAGGGATACTAGAACCATGGAGCCTAGTTGATGGTGATTCCACACGTGTGCGGCATGTCACTAACAAAAACCAAACAAAGGAGTATAGAGGCGAAATATGAGACCCTGTTTTTTATTTTACTTCCGGCCGGAAATCCGACTCAATTGAGCCAGTACACAGACTACGGTTAGAAATGTTGTGGCTCAATGGGCGATTTTCTGACAGCCCAAAAAAAAAAATTTGTTCAAAAATACTCGATAGATGGCGTTTTATGAAAGCCGCCCCGTTCCTACCTAAGGGCTGTAATAAATTCTACACTTTTGCTTGTCTATCAAAAAAATAAAAAATAGTACTTACAAATATTTATTCAGGATCTCCAGGACTATTTCTATTTTGGAATGGAATAAATATTACGTAGCCATACACGTGTTCTTCATGGACCCGCCTTTTACTAAGCGCCATACTAATCTATGCTAAGCGCCATCTATGAAGTCATTTACGAACCAATTTCTTTTTTGTTTTTTGATCTCGGAAAATCGCCCATTGAGCCACTACACAGACGAGAGGCTAAACACGTCTGAATTACAGGACAGCGGCACGCGCGCTTCTGAAGAGAACCAACTGTGGACGGTCGATGCAAATATTTGCCTTATTTGATTCCTTTGATGTGTTATCAAAAACCGACAAGTGGACGGAAACACATATTCGTTAATTGCGTTGTTTGCCATATTCGTGCAAATAAAGCAAATATATTCAAATAGACCGTCTACACATTGCCATGTTCGGACAAATAATGCAAATACTCGAACACGATATGCCAAGTGAAGTGCCGGCATTAGGAAATGTTCCTACAAACATTGCTTTTCTGAGAAAACACTTTTAAACGTCAAATGTAAAATGTTAAAACTGCCACTATTCCGCATATAGTATCAGTTATTCTGAAAACTAGCGACAGCATTTTACTTGTGAATCAGCAAATCAGCAACTAAAAAAAATTATGGTGGCAACACTGCTTCAGACTAGTGTTGTGATTGTGTTACTTTCATAGTAGTTTTTTTCTTCTTAAAATCAGTCAGTCAGGTTCCCGCAGGTTCCGTCTCCGTCAGTCAGTCTAGTAGCATCTCTCAGTCACTCCACTCACTCACTCTCAGTCAGTCAGTTCAGTACAGACAGTAGTAGTAGTCAGTCAGTACGTCAGGGTACCATAACCTAGTAGTAATAGTAATTTGTGCTCGTCGCTCGGTCGCGGATTGGGCGAGCTAATTCGAGTTTATTGTTACAGTGCAGGTCATGGTGTTTACATTTTCGGTACCTATCCTCTTTGTCCAATTTCAACAGTGCACATCATCACCTACGATTCCATGCAGAAGGTTCAGTAAAAGTGATGTTTTCGTAAAACTGTAGGAATAACAACGTTAAAGGACATCAAATAAACCATGGTTCAAGCATGGACATACTTAGTGAAAAACTGACGTCTAATTTGCAATGACATCTTTGAGTGGAACCAACGTAAACAACGTTCACGCTGCGATGTCTGGTCACATGGGGGCGGCAAACCAGCTTTCCAGTTTCACCATGGCTGTGGCTGTGCCTCCAGCTCCACCGCCACCGCATG
The DNA here is from genome assembly GCA_963921215.1 of Scoparia ambigualis. Classification (NCBI taxonomy): domain Eukaryota; kingdom Metazoa; phylum Arthropoda; class Insecta; order Lepidoptera; family Crambidae; genus Scoparia; species Scoparia ambigualis. The sequence goes on from OY992508.1 coordinate 28,672,347, forward strand.
GATACGGTTTTCATGCAGCTAGCTGTAGTGATTCCTCCTCCGAAACCCATTCTCCTGAAATGCCATCAGCTAAAGCCAGCGATCGCGAATCTCGAATTATAGCTGAGAAGCAGAGAAGAAGTCAGTACAATTCTCATATCACGCAACTGACTGCGTTATTGTCTGATATCGTGCATGCCCCGCGTAAAGTGGACAAGACGAGTGTTTTGAGGCTTGCCGCTAACAAGCTACGAGTTAACCACATTTTGGGTAAAACGATAACATGCAGTCACCTTGAAACCTGGTCACCCTCTTTTGTGAAGTTTTTTGATTTGTTTGATTGCATCATGTTTTCTGTAACATGCAGAGGAAGAATTTTTCTGCTATCACCAAATGTACAAGATAAATTAGGTTATTGCCACATTGATTTGTTGGGGCAAGACATTTATAATTACATTCACACTGAAGACCAAAGTATTCTCCGCCAACACATTTATCCATCAGAACTGAAAAGTGGATGTGATCAGACTCTTTTTGACTGTCACCACAATTTCTATATTCGTGTCATAAGAGCTGGAGCAAAGTCTGACCCACTTCGTTATGAACATTGTCGCATTGATGGAGTGTTGAGGCGATCTGACCATGCAACGGCTAACGGAGTCCAGGACCAACAAATCATAAGGAGACAACGTGTTAGGAGAATACGTACTTTTTCATCAAGTGGAAATGACTTTGTTTTTATTGGCATGATGAGAGTTACGTCTAATGCACTACCTGCACAGATACTACCTCCTACTGCATACTCTGAATACTGGACTAGACATTTAGTTGATGGCCGGATTGTTCAATGTGATCAAAGTATTTCTTTGGCATTGGGTTACATGACAGAAGAAGTAACAGGTACTTCGGCATTTGTATTTATGCACAAAGACGATGTAAGATGGGTGATATGTGTGCTTCGACAAATGTATGATCAAAGTAGAGAATTTGGAGAGTCATATTACAGGCTAATGTCCAGATCTGGTCATTTTATATATATGCGAACTCGTGGCTTTCTGGAGATAGATAAAGAAACTAAGAAAGTGCAGAGTTTTGTGTGCGTTAACAGTGTTGTTGGAGAAGATTATGGGCGACGAATGATGGATGAGATGAAGCATAAATATTCTGTGATAGTGAACATGGCGAAGCAGGATAATGACAATAATGACATTGTTGATGAAGCACCAGTGGAGCACCCAAAGCGGCTGGAACGTATTGTGATGCATCTTGTCGAACCATCTGCGGTGGGGACTGGTGGTGCAGATGACTTGCAGCTAGTTCCTCCGTCAAAAGAAAATATTATTTCAGCTATTAAAAACAGTGAAAGAGTAGTGCACGAGACTGGAGTACGTTTTGACTCACGTAAAAGAAAAAATTCAGACAGTGTTAATAGTGATAAATTAAAACGACATAATGGATTACAGGACTTCTGTTACTGATCTTTTTAATGTAAGTTATGTGATTTTCTGTTCCTAAGTTCAATAATTTTTTGTTGTAAAAGGTAATTAATATTGAAAACCTGAACCTTAGACTAAAGAGTTAATACAGTACCTAGCTCTTTAAAAATGAAAACTTACTATTCTACTCCCAACAATTTAAGGAAGGTTAAAAGAAATCTGTGCAGTTACTCTATGGGCTCCTGTAGATAATTAATATTTGATGTTAAAGTAAGTCTCAATGTTATATAGCTATTTCATTATTTTTGACATCTAATTATTCAATCTGAGACAATTTGTTTGCTCTTCCTAGAAACCCACTTTCTGTAAAAATTACTTACTTTCTAATTTTGTAAAGTTGTAAAGGCTGTTGCAAGCCTTTAACAAGTTCTGTCCCAAAAAAAAGGAAATTCCAATTAGGTAGGTACCTACCTATGTTTTTAGTTACATGGATGGATAGGTAAAATAGTAAAGACTATTTTGCATTGTAAGCTGCTATATTTACTTGAAAAAAAGTATAAATTATTTTAAATAATAGTGCGCCAAAGAATCATTAAAACTCTAATAAGAAATAATAGTTATTGTGGTTGTTTCCCATAATATCCTGTAGTTTTGCAGTACAGCTTTTCAAATTATATTAATTTATTCAGTTCCTATTATATTGCTAACCCGTCAATTGTAGCAATAACTTCATTTCAATGGTAAAATGCCTATGCAGTGGTTAAAATTATTCATGGGTCAAAAACTTAAAAATCAAAAACTTAAAAAAGGAAAACCATAACATCAAAATTATTTATTGTTTCATTGTTTGCATTGAGTAACACATTATATTTATACAAATTACAATACAATACATATTTAGTATGAAGAACCCTAACTCTTAGTCAACTGCTTTAGACATTAAAATAAAGCTGTATATAAATAACATAATAGGTATCTTTAATAAAAAAAATAGGTACTTTACACTTGCATTATCAAATTAAGTGCCAAACAATATAAGTATGCTATTTTATGTTAAGAAATTAAATAAAAGCACATTAGAAATTATTATTCTTTCTTTAAATTAAATTAATTTAAAATAATAAAGCTTAAAGTACATACCTACTACCTAGGTAAGTAAGTACATGCATTATTGATAACAAGAAAAATTTATAAAAAATCTTAAGTAAGTAACCAAAAACAATATTTTGAGTCTAAAAAATATAAAGTTGACTGAAAAATATATAAATTTTTAATTTATTTGCATAATAATAATGATATAAAATAATCATAATAAATAAACAAACTTGTCATTTCTGATCAGAGTAAAAAATTATATTTCACATTTGTTGCAAGTAACAAAATGTATCACAGCTACTTTGATAACATCCCAATTCATAGACCCATCCACAGGACTAGGCATCTCTCATCTTTCAGTGTGAAAAGGGGAACGGATGGAGCCCCACATAACCTTGCCTCCCTTCTGGGGGTGGGTTATCCATAAGGCAGATTCCTGGGAATAAAAGGCTTTTGAAGCTTATAGGTTGAACTCAATGCGCAATAAATTGCTTAGCGGTTTTTCTCTAGTTATAAAATATAAATATCACATTGATAATACTGCCTAAAATTCCAATGAGCAGGAGACCTTATTTGAAAATCATAATATTCGTAATACGAGTATAAGATTGTGCCAAACATGATGAAGCATTCATACCTATTCAGTTTTGTGTCATCCGACCACAAGTCTAATGAAATATTATAAAGAGATGTCATGTTGGTTGCTATCCCACTTCTTGTACTAAAATATGAGCTCAGCTCCTGTAAATCCAGACAAAATAGAAATTCAATCGTTAGTAACCTCTAGGAGTCTTCATGACAGACAAGGGGCTATGGGGAATGCGTTAGCAATATATTGAATAATTGTTTATTTCTATCTTACTCTGATGTGAGAGCATATGCGGAATATGTTTGTACAGACGACAGCAGGTCATCAATGTTATTGAAAAATTTACATTGGTAATGGAAATTAGTGAATGTGGAATTGCAGATAAAATCTGTATCTGCGTAAGTACCCTATTTAACTAACGCCTAGGTGTTAAACATTGGCCTAGATGGCTGGTGTTAAATATTTAAATAAAAGGAAAAGTAGGTAGTAGTTTAGGTATACTTTAAATTTTTCATGGCAAAGGCCTCCATATCATTGAAATCAACTTTTCGCTACAATTGATGAGTGTTGGCTTAATCAAATGCGAGTAGGTGATCAGAGTGATTAATCACAACCTGGGCTATCGGAAAGTCCGAAAAACTCTTTGCCCAACCTGGGAATTGAACCCTGGACCTCCGGTTATCAGACCGTGCGCTTAGCCACTCGACCATGGAGGAGGTTAATAATTGTAAAGATTTGACCAAATTCTTGCCACACTAAGTAGATCTAAGTTCAAACAAGTTTGTTTGTCATTTTCCTTGAGAACATTTTAGTTTAGTAAAGAGCTATCATAGTAGCCTTGGTGCCATAACTTTTTATTTTGTTCTGTAAGTTATGTACACGCACTCTTATTATAATGTACTGTCGTTGAAAAAAGCAAAAATTGTAACCTTAGGTAAACTGCCTTAAATTTTAAAGAAGGAAAGACATAAGGGATGATTTATATTAGAGCGGGACGTGCACGGAGCGTGCCCCGTCCGGGCCGTTGGGGTCCGGACGGCACACGGATCATGCACGGTGTAATATGAACTGCTTCATACAAAATGTATGCAACGTCCCAAATCAGTGGCGTCGTCCGGGCCCCGAGCGGGCCCGGACGGGGTACGCTCCGTGCACGTCCCGCTCTAATATAAATGATCCCTAATTGTCACTAAAACTTAATTGACGTCTCTGAGTACAGTACGACAGTATGAGATTTATACCTATTAGTATTTCACAAGTCCTACGAATTTTTCGATTGGAAATGAGTGTAAAACAGATAATGTTAGTAGTAATTAATGCAGCCATCATAAGATCTATGAAAGGCTTAATCAGTCGAATGGGCTGTTGTTCTACACCCCAGCATGAATACGGCTTCCCTGCATGATAAAGGAGTAAGTTCAACGACTGTAGACGTCAGTCAAGGCAACACTTTTAAGTACACTTTATTAAATAACCTACTTACGTCAAGGAATAGCTATAACGCCAGCCGATCAACCTATTCAAAATTGTCAAATTTCTTTAATTGATATTGAATGTTATAATTTTTTTCTAATCGATATTGAACATCATCACCAAAAGGTGCAGTTCAGAATTTATTAAAGAAATTGACATTTTGTGGTAGGTTAGGGTTAAAGGAATTAAATTATGTGGTAGGTAAGTATATGGGTTAAAGGAATTGACATTTTGTGGCAGGTTCAAGAAATTTAACAATTTTGAATAGGTTGATCTGCTGGCGTCTGTACAAATTAAAGAAATAATAAAATAAAAATTTAAAAAAAATTGCTGTAAAGGGCGGGCCCTTTACAGCAATTTTTTAATTTTTTAATTTATTTTTTATTTGTTTTAATTAAATAAACAAAAGGTCATTTTACATAAAATAAAAATAAATAAATTAAAAATCAATCTTTATCTTTATTATTAGAGTGGAGTGGAAGTCTGATTTATGCCTAGACAGGTTTGTTCCATCCAGGAAACAAATATAGGGAGTACTTATAGTTCGTATTATCTTTAAAATATTGCCAAGGAGGTTGCTCAAAATATATAAATGTTTCTATTAATAATACTTTTTAAATTGTTAAAAGTATGAAGGTTCAAAATATCATGACAAATGACAAATTTTATTCTTAACCAGCCTCTTTTTAACAGTTTCATTGCAATGTCTACTTATTTTTTGTTAAACGGCAAGTACGCTGTGGAGTAAGCTTGACTAGCGTAGCATGTACAACCTGCATATTAATAATAGGTTTCTGATTCCATAGAGAATAATAAGATATTAAATAATAATAACAATAATTCATGAGCTGTCTAAAGGCCACTGACGATCAGTTTTTCCCATCAGTTGAACTGACGTCAGTCCAAAATTTGATCGTGAATGTCGAATCGTCACTCCAGAGTTTTAACTGACGGCGCGACACGTAAAGCCGGCGCGTCGCGCCAAAATGACCGTGAGTGTGTGATCGTCAATCCAATCGGGTCAGTTCGAATTTCTCCAATGAATATATTGATCCTTAGCACCAAACAATAAAGTTCAAAATTGATTGTTTCGCGTCAGTTCGAACTTCTCCAATGAGTATTGATCCTTAGAGCCAAACACTAAAGTTCAAAATTGATTGTACCGGCCGGTCGAGACTGACGAGCCGGCGTGACGCCAGTGAATGGGGAAATCTGTTTGGCGTAAAACCATTTGGAGTGACGCCACAGTTTTACGCCTAGACTGACGCGCAAACTGATCGTCAGTGGCCAGCTTAAGGTTTTTTATTAATTAGGGTAATTTCTGGCTGAATTCTGCCACCTCACAGAATAGAGGATAAGGACTAAATGTTTTGGTTTACTTTGTACATTATTTACAACCTTTCTTTTTTTACATTTGATACCTACGCCTTTAGAAAGTAACTTGTAGTATTTAAAGAAAAGGACTGCACTGAATATGGGAGCATTTAAACTCGAGTTTTGGGATTGTTTGGTTTGTAGCAAGTTTTAATATAATGCTACGAGAGCTAGGCTAGGATAGGCGACGATGCAAAGAATCGAATGCGACTTTTGACTATAGTAAATAACTATATTTTATTAAAGAAATACCTACTAAAATAATTCAATTAAAAGTCTTTATTCTGGCATCCAAATTAGACTAAAAAATAAACTAGGTCCAAAGTTTTAATATTTTAAACTACAATAATTTACACAACAAATTGTAATGCATGTGACTAAATTAATTTAATAATAGTAAGCTTCGGAAAGTCTTGAGTTAAAAAATCTAAATACCGATTTGGTTGATTCTTTTTTTTATTTCACGCGGACGAAATCGTGGGCGGGCTGCTAGTATTAAATAATTAGAAATAAACTGTTTGAACTGATTGACAATGGAAATATTATATTATGAAATAGATGGTATTTTACAGAACTTGAAATAAACAATTCTTGTACATAATTATTGATAAGTATCCTGATCTTATCCTAAATTTTTAGTACCTATGTCACAGTAGAAATATTAGCTTATATTTATACTGTGCCTATGTACTAGATACTTGAATTATAAAACACTATTTTTCAAATAATTATTTGTAAACTTAATAAATAAAATGTTGCTGTTTGCGATCACTTAGATAATATTAACCCTGTTATTAAACCTGGTTTAAAACTAATGTTGTACTTTGTAAACCATAAACCACATTTAAATAAGTCGTGTCTTAAAATAAGAATGACTGTGTATTGTTTAAATATGAGTTAGTGGTTGAAAATGTAAAATGATTTGTAAAAGTCATTATCTTATTATAATATTCAATGTTTAATTAATTAATATTTGCGAAATTTCTAAGTCGTTTTGGTCTCTTACTTTGTAGTGAGGTGTTGTTTGGCTAAGTAATACAATTTTGTCAAGGTTTTGAATCTGATTGTATAGTTGTCTTTGGTCTTATTGTTTTTTGTTATTTTTTATGCTTTATGTATTTAAATATCGTAATCAATTGACTTCTGAATTTATGTAAGTATTATTATTTGTACTTCAGGCGTACCTACAAACCGTTGATAATTATTGATAGGTAGGTATTATTTTAAGTACCTACCTAGGCAACTATTTAAAAGCCTTTAATATATATTGTCTCACATAAATATTAAATTTATATTGTTAAGCTTTTCAAAGCATGTTAGCTAAATATTCATTTGTTTTTATAAGGAGCGAGTTTGTTCTTTTGTTTAATTTTATAGCAATTACGCCAATAATTCTTTGAGCTCCAATATTTTTTTTGTTGTCAAAATATCGAAAAAGGCCTAAAAGACAACAAGTGAATCAACAAACTTTTGTAAATATTATTTTAATTGTATGATAGATAATTTCATTTGCGGTAATTATAGCTTCAAAAGTTTCAGCTTTGCGTTTTTAAGTAACAGTCTGGTGGCGTCCTCTCTTCTTATTATCTATGTACGGACTTCAGCACGTCAGGCTATTCCAAAAACCTGTTATCATGCAATTTGGTCCTTCAAACGAGGCGTGAAGAGGCACTCTAGTTTGTAAGCCGGCAAAGTGAGGGCAACTGATGCTTCGTCTTGTTAACGCTACATCAGTTTTCAGTTGTCTTCGCGCCTGTACTCCATTTTTACATAACATCGGATGGAGTGCCAGTGGCGTCATCTGCCGTGCTAAGTATTTAAAAAATAATCAAGCCGCTTACGATTTTACCCCTCAAACCCCAAGCGGTCGCATGAGACCGCACCTACAAAAAAAACACTTGACTTTGTACCGTGTGCTCATAGACTTACAGACTACTTTAGTATGAACAAGTTTATTATCGGTTCTGTGGTTCATCTTATGTATTGTTATCGCAAAATATCGCATAGTCTATGCTCGATTCTCTCAATTTAGACGACAGTTAATGTCAAAAAACTCAAAAAAAATCCAAGGAGGGGTTAAATCCAACAACGTAAGTTTAAAATGTATTGGTGATTTTTAACAGTTTTGTTTTTGTATAAAGTCTGAAGTGCTGTTTTGTGTACCTAGAAGATAGAGCGTCCTTTACCTTATTATTTCAAGTGAAATCGATGTTAAAAATAATCGCATGAATGTCAAGTAATCGTTGAAAGTGTATGTACGCTAGCTGTTGTTAGTTATTAGGTACTCTTTAAGTAAGTAATAAAATTGTATGTCGATGTAAATACCGACTTATGAACTGAACGCTGAGTGTAAGTTGAAAATGTGCAAACGTTGCTATCGCGTTTGAGTTAAGAGTTTTAATTCTCGATCTTATTAACTTAGCATTAAGATCTATCTGTCAAAACTTAACTCAAACGCGATAGTAACGTTTGCACATTTACAAACTTACACTCGGCGTTCTGATAGCTGAGTCTAAGTTTGTAAATGTGCAAACGTTACTATCGCGTTTGTGTTAAGAGTTTTGATTCTCGATCTTATTTACTTTGCATTAAGATCTATCTGTCAAAACTTAACTAAAACGCGATTAACGTTTGCACATTTACAAACTTACACTCAGCTCTCTGTTCTGTACTTTGTATGAATGTAAAGGTTGTGAAACTATATTCGAGTTCATTTTGTAAACGTATTTCCAAAAGTTTGAATAGTGATGTTAAGGGCAATTTGGGTTGTTAAGAATTATTTAGCTTACCTGTAGGTAAGTGTTAAATTGTGGACATTGTAAACTCTATCCACAGAGTTGTATGTGAAGAGAATGTCAAATTTGAATTTATGACTGTATGTTAGGTAGGTACTTACATTGATATTATTTGATGTAATAAAAAATATTGGAAAATACTTCTTTTATTCCAACACTATCCTAATTAAAACGACAAAACAAAAGTAAGAATGGATAATATTGCGACTGACATTGAAGTTTAGACAAATCAGTAGGCATTAGTTACGTCATTTCTATCCTCATTTAGCTAATAGGTAGGTGCCTTATATACCTACCGACAATAAAATACTACAAAGTAAAACACGCTTTTACCTATAAGTAAGTACCCTACCTACTTACTTATAATTTATGTTTCTGAATAAGTGCTTATGTGATGATCAATAAAACTAAATAGGAGAACTTTATTTTCCAAACTTAGAATAATTACATATAGAAAGTAAGTCCGCGCGCCCATTTTGAAGCACCTTTATGGAAGACTATCTTTCTATACGTAATTATTCATAGATTCCAAATTTATTCCAAAAATTTTAATCATTTCTTCAAGTTGGGCTACAATAATTAGGTACTTATGGCATTTATAAAAGTCATTACGTCATGCGCCATCAGTTCGTAATAGGGTGGAAGACCTAGTACTGGGAAGAGCCGGCTAGAAAGAAACTCAGTAGAGCTTTTTATTCTACCTACCTTTCTTTTACAGCGTTAAATAAAAATTTGAAAATTCCTTTCCAATCATAGTAGGACACTTTTCATTACAAATAAACCATATACTTAGGTAAATTACAAAAGTTAACCACAACACCATGTAAGGCGATATTAATTATCAGGTAGCTAGGTAGGTAGTAGGTACACTCGCCAGCAGGGCAGTCTAACCAAAACTGATAAAAATCTCTAATGGAACCATACTTAACTTATACTCAAACCATAAACTTGAAATTCGAGTTTCATTATTATAAACCTCAAAATATCTACCACAATTATTACGGTTACTATTTAGGAATTTGAAAAGTCCTGACAAAGAGCCAGAAATTTCGATAAAAGTCCGGACTTTTTAGTCGCAAAATGGAATCATTACTTACTCACTTTTTATGTTTTGTTTTTAGATGAATGAGAAGTTAATAAAGATTAAAGACTTATTTGAGTTTTGTTACTCATATTCCAAAATCCGGACAAATTAAAGAGCCGGACTAGCCTCGTTAGGACCATGAGCCTTTTTTATAATTAAATAAGGATGGCATTCAGACCCAGGTGTTTTTTTTTAAAGTAGGCTAAACACCCAACATCCTTTATTTACGATCAAATACATTTGACGTCTCAGGAGATTCAAAATCGCAAACTTGATCCTATGGTGTAATCTAAGTTTCTGAACGCATCCTTCATGTGTGACAGTGGTAAAAGAGTATCAATAATAATAAAAAAAACTGTCAAAATCACATGTTGAAGCTCTGAAAAAGGAATTTGAAGTCGTAAATATGAGTCGTCTTCAAAGACAAGGTGAGTAAAATCCAGTTATATATTAATAATCCGGATGTTTCTTCTGTAATGCTGTGATAAAATTAGTAGTATAATGTGCAATATATATAATGTATGGAAGTAATTTTGTGATTTTATAACATATTTCATTAGTAAAATTAAATTGATTTTTTTGATCCTATTTAAAGGAAATTGGGTCATTAATTCACCGTTAAATAAATTATGTCTAAGTGTAGTTTTGTTATTTTAACAGAGAAAACCTTTATTAACAGGTATAAATGGCCGGGAAATTGAAGAATGGTTAGAAGAGTCAGACCTGGAGTTGGATCCATTTGCTGATGGCAGTGATGTTGACGACGACGACTACGTTGCAGGCGAATTCAACAATACTGAACATAACTCTTCAGATTCGTCATCTTCGTCCAACGATGAAGATGATGACGACCCATCGCCACAACTACCACCAGCACGAGGAAGAGGTTCTACTCGCCGACAAATTCGTGGAAGGGTAAGGGTCCCTCGAGGCAGTATTAGTCGAGATCGCCAAGCGACTGACAATGAAAATAATGTTATATCTTGGCAAGAAAAACCATTCAGACCGACAAATATTCCACATACGTTACCCACGTATCTGCCTGTAAACACAAAAAACTTTGATAAGTTAGACTATTTTTCCCAATATTTTGATAACGAAATTCTAGAAGTTATAGCAAATAAGACAAACCAGATGTCAATTTTTAAGACTGGACTTTTTATTGTAAAAAAAATTAAAATGAAGTATTTAGAATAAATCGACCCGTCTCACAACCAGCTCCGATGGGACTCGAACCCACGACCTTTCGCTGTTCGGGCGACTGCTCTAACCACTGAGCTACGGAGTCGTTGTGAGACGGGTCGATTTTATTCCAAATACATTATTTTCAATTTTTTTAATCTCAAGCCTAATTAATGACTGATTACTGCATTTTAAAATTGTTTTTTGTTGTCTAATGGATAGTTTCCCTTTAATATTAAGACTGTTTTGATTATCAAATAAGTCTGACTTATTAGAAATGTTAAGCTATAATGACTTTTAATATTTTTTTATTGTTGGAGTAATGGGTAAATTTTCTTAATAATATTTTAATTGTTTTAATTACTAAATAAGTCTAATACCTTGAGTAGGAATTAGACTTATTCAATATAAATGTTAAGAAGTTATGTTTCATTTGATAAATATTATAATTTGTGTTTTATTATGATTGTTAAAGTTATCTGGAATAATTAGATTATTATTTCACATACACAGTAGGTATAAGTTGATTACTAAAATATTATTATTGTAATTATTATAATTTCTAAAATAAATACTGATTTAATGCAAAAGACTACTTAAGTATTTTATTTATTAAAGACCCAATAAACTTTATAAGAATAAACGATTACTGTAACTTATGTAATATACCCAATATACTTTATAAAATAATAAAGAAAATACTGTAACTTATATAATATAAACCCAAATACCTTTTTTTGCGAATAATAATTATCAACTTTGAAGTAGTGAAAACTAATCTCTAGGCCCACATACACCTCCCTAAAAATATGAACCTCATCTCTTGACTATAAGTATGAAAATTAGGTTGACAAAGCTTGGGTCTGAACGACTATAAATTTTTGTTACTATAAAAAGGCGGTCGGGTGGTTAGTTCAATATACCTAAATAAATCTTGGGCCTTACGAGGCTAGAGTCTAAAAGTTCGCACATGTCCGGTTTAATCCGGACGGATGGAAGTAACCCTAACCACAATAGACGCAGAGAAGTATAAACTTACTGACTATTACGTAGTACTATTATTTATTCTGTGCTATTACTTAATCGTGCTACTACCGGTACATCGTAACTTTTGACGCTCGCGTTGTAATAAAATAAAGCTAAGTATTGCATGGATTACATGAACGCAATTTGGGCCAAGTGGAATGTCGGCGTTTAGACCTGAACCTGACGCAAGGTCACGCCCGCTAACCCTGACCACGGTCAACGGCAGAGCGCCAAGGTGCCCTTCGGAGTTCGGTGCGACCGCTTCCCCACAACGCAACGCATCTACCAATTATGTATATGCCACGCGGGAAAGAGACAGATATACATGTTGCTCTTCTCTTACTGGTTACTGGCACTAACGAACGAACGCGACTTGGAAAAATCGAATTCCTCGTAGCGAGGTAGCTAATATGGTTAGGATGAAACTGTTATTGTTTTGTTTCTATTAAGAGTTTGTCTACTTGAAATGCAAGCCTTCTCGTGAATATTATAGGGAAAATGTTTGTGTTCCTCAAGTAGGTACCTATCTATAAGTTGTTTTGAAAAGTTCAAACTCGTGAACGTAAAAGGGTCTTAGTATCTAACCAATAACACGACCAAAAAAGTACCTACCAATACCAAATGGGAAGGTTCTACTACCTGCGTTAGAGAATATTACTCTTAAATAGTAGATATACATGTACAATATTGTCTAATCATGGTCTACACTTTGTACCTACCTATGGCCACGTATGGCTTCGTTTCGGTACGTTTGTACCTACTTATACAAAGACCAAATTCGATAAGGATAAAGAATGTTTGTAAACAAACAACTTAGGTAGGTACCTACAATGCTTTGTGCAAATATCTATATTAAGTAAGTACATATAGTGTCACCCGGATTTTAATTTTTTCTTTTAAGAGATTCAGATCACGATAAATCATCTTTCTTTTTCTTTTAAAATAAAAATTTCCGACGAATTTAAGAACTTCCCCTTTTTTAAGTTGACAACAGCCAAAAGCCGAGTGACAGAGAAGTATCCAAGTCAATAATTTCTTTACAACACAAACATTCTTCATCGAATTTGGCGTAGGTATTTGTCGCGTCGTCTATGGCAGACAAACTAACGATTTTACCACAGTAATATTATATTACCGTGATTTTACTATTGAAAATGATTATCAGATGCAAATCGCCTGAGACGTATTTTTGGCCATAGCTCCGAGGATTTTGGAAGGATCCAGATGGGAATAGTACCAAAAGTTGAGGAATTTATCGAGACACGTGTGAGCGTTTGAATTTTAAATATCAACTGGTAACTTTTTTGGAATTTAGAAAAATGTAAAACAACGGGATTTTGGGAGATGTTTGTTTACTAAATTGTAAATTTAGTAAAAAACAGACTTTAGAATAAATTTAAAAAGGGTCCTAGGGTTTAGTTTAGCTACAAAATAGCGAAAAAATTTTAAAATTATTAACCGAATAATTTATTGTGACCGTTAGGTGGTCCCTATAGATTTGGAATTGTAGAAAAACGGGGCATTTCTATATTATATGAAAGTGCTGTACCTAGCTTCTAAGATTATTGACCGATCATCATGAACGGTGTTAAAAGATGCGGATGCAGGCGAGTAGTGCATTTTTTATTGAGATTATTTCCCGAAAATTACACAACTACATTACTTACAAGTCAAATTATAACATACGAATGTATAACACTGCACAACACAGAGAATAACATGTTGTCTTTTGATAATGGACTGTAATTTACGATATTTAAATAATGAACGAAAATTGCAAAATAATGTTTGTGTGGAATAGGGTCTCAAGTCAATTAAACTGGGCACTTACCAGGGGCCCAAGTCTGCTAATTTACGAATGGCATAATTGAATCGCAATTGGATCGCATTGTAATTGTTTGACACATTTGGTATTCTCTTACTCATTTAAGAATACCAAATGTGTCAAACAATTACAATGCGATACAATTGCGATTCAATTATGCCATTCATAAATAAGCAGACTCGGGCCCCTGGCTTGTCTGCGATTGTAGTATGCAGAACTCGGTCCCAGCAGTCGACTTACCTACGGTCAGCGAAATACCTTTCCTTATGCTTTTACCGACTCGTCATCCCATAGACCGAACTTATTAATTATAATTATTTTAGACCCATAATGGTGCTAGGCGATTATTGCTTATTTGCAATCTTTAACATTTTCGCCCACCAAAATACAAGGTATTTTTAAATTTACTGATACTATGGGTTGTATCTCTTTAGATAAACTACGATTCTATTATTATACTCGTATATAACTACTGAGCCCTACAGCTAAATAAGTACGACTATAAGACAAATTAATTGTGTGAAGGAAGAGGACACAGTTTGACGACTGATCTTTTAAGTTCACCAGACTCAGTGCGAACTGTCACGACCCTACAAATACCATCAGTTCTTGGATGAAGTTGAACCACCCGACATTTTCCATTTCATTGAACTACATTGCTCATTAACAATGAGAACAAGATCCCGACATCTACTTTGTTTTGACCATCGAACCATTTGTGGCGCTGTTGTAAAGTATGTAAATATTCTAAATGCCACTTAGCCAGAAATCTTGGTGGATTTATTTGTAGCAATTTCCTCTGAAGGGGGCCTAACTTGGCATCAACTAAATTACTGTCAGGTAATATAGTGCGCGGCTCCATTGTAAGAAAATGGCCAAGAGTTACTGTACTGTATGAAGCACCTATACGTAGTATAACTATATACTATTGTGTAATCGAGCTATATTAATTCAGTGTCTATTAAATAAAGGCAGTCTGTATTCATCATCCAGTGATTTCATTTCTCCCGTCCTTACATGGCGACCCTGCCGAGGGCTACGCTCGACACCGCGACGACGTATAAGGATTGCGCTTCATAAACATTGAACAGTTCGTGCACAGTTTTAACAATGTTTAGAATCAATCTAATTCTAATTCGTGTTCGTGACACTATCGTCGAGCTTAAAAGTAAAGGAAATTGTACGGAAAAATGGGGAAGCAATACTCCAAGGAATCAGTTATAATTGCTCAAAACGCAGCAGGTGGTACGAACAGCGCTCCAGTAGAGGAACTGAGGTTCTATATGTCCACCAACAACATACTCTTGAGCATCGTCGTTCTTTGTTTGGGCCTCGGCGTGCTATTTGTGGTATTCAAGATATACCGAAAATGCCATTTGGGGGGGAATCGCCAAGGATTTGATGAACATGCGACGCGACGGTCTTTCCTGAGAAGACAGCAGCAGTTTTTCTCGAAAACGTACCCCGGCACTCCAGGAGTAGACGACACCCGTGTGTGAAGAAGCCAGTGGTTAGGTCAAAAATATAAAATGATAAGTGCGCGAGTGCGGTATATTAAGTGCGCGTATACGGTCTAGTGATAAGAATAATATATAATGGACTAAATCGGTAAAGTAAATGTAAGAACTCATTTTAATTAAAAATAGTGTATGTATGTAGTAGTGTACACGGATTTCAGGTATGTTAACAAAATAGTAGCAATTGTAGTAAGTATGTGCACTTTCTAGAAATTGTAATTATATATATTATCAGAATTTTGTTCTAAAGTTACTATATATGGCTGATTTTATAAAATAATTGTATGAAAGCTTGTTAGAAATTAGAGTTTATTTAATAAAAATTGGTTCAAGTAGAAGACAAGGAAAAATTATTGAGAAAAAATTGAATGAAGCTGAAATAATATTGCAACAGTATAAGAGTTACTTAGAAAATATTCGTAAAGTGCATAGAGTAGATAAGGAACAAGATATATTAATTGAAAAATACTGTGAACAATTTAATACATTATATACAAATATACTATCTTTGTGTAAAATGACTGAGGAGGAACAATCTTTGGTAAACATGGATAAATTTGACCTTAAAGTGGCGTTAAATTTATTACCAGTTATAAATGTGGAAGGATCGAATATTAAGCAGTTACTTGATAGTATAAGTTATTATGACTCTGTACTGGAGGAAAATTCGAAACAGAGATTAATAAAATTTGTTTTAAAAAGTCGTTTATCAGAAAGTGCTAAACTACGATTATCTTCGGATTATCCGACTATTTCAAAGTCAAAGTCAAAGTCAAATTATTTATTCAATGTAAACCTTTACAGGCACTTATTGACGTCAATAATAATAATAATAATAAAAAAACAGTTAACTAACTTATAGTTAAGACTTAACAACTAATCTAACGAGCTATAGTCTGTGCCAGACAAAATGCGCATCGCTACCCCCAGTACCACTGCACGCCGAATCGCGTCGAACCGAAATTTAAGCCGTGGTCATAGAATTGTGTAAACAAACGTATCCTGGTACAAGACAAAAATAGCGGGCAAGTGTCTCTCCCCTAGCGACACAAACGGCTAATATTTATAGGTAATTTATCGTTTTTTTTTTAGGATGAAAGGTGAAGAATGATAAATCACAATGAATTGTTAACTTAAGGTATTACTTTAAGGAATAAAATTAAATGTGATTTCCAATTATCGTATTGATATTGTGGTAAGTAATAGAAATTGGAAATAACTGAGTTTTTAAAGTAAAATAAAGTAACGGTTGAAATGAGTTTTGGAAAACATTAGTACCTAACCAATAAGGTTGACATTTTTAATCATTCAAATATCTTTTTTTATAAAAACTTAAGCATAGAAAACGTCAAAAATTAATAAGCATAAATTTGTGTGTTTTAAAATTGTTTCGTTTTTCGTCTTGGTACAAGCACAGAATAACTAATATTACTTCCGTACAGAAGGTTCACCCTCCAACGACCCCCACGCGAAACCGAAACCCATCGCGTGACCCGAGCGTTCATATTCCGTTAAGCAAAGCCGACTCGATATCGATTTGACGTCCGTCAGGAGCGCAGGGTTTACGCGCGCGCGTAGGGTTCACGAGTTAAGGCTAGATAGGTCGCGCTTTGAGTTTTTCAAACCATCTAAGACATAGAAAATAATGGTTTAAATTCTGGAAAAAAAAGTATGTAACTATTATACACTCGGCGTCAAAAAAATCGCACCTCTTAGAAAATCACTTTCAAATGTCATTTACTCTTGATATGCACATGCAGTCGCATTAATTATGATTTTATTTACAAGGTTACTTAATTAACTTAATAAAAAACATTACTTTTCATTATCAAATAAAACCTAATGCAACAAATAAAGTGTCACAAAAATTCGATGCAAATTTTGCTACCCGTGAGAGTTGCTAGTTGCGCTTCCTTTGTGGGTATAAAACGGTCAACACGGGTTCAATGTGGGTCATTCGCTATTCAACCGTTGAAGAGGACACACGCACAGATTTTGATGGATACCACAGCTGATAAAGCCGCTCAAGTGGTTGCACTACTGCAATCAGGGGTGCGGCAGTGTGATGTCGCCCGGCAACTGAACCTGAGCCGTTATTCCGTTCGAAGAGTGTACCAGCGCTTCATAGAGACCGGTGGCTATATCCGCAGACACGGTTCGGGTAGACGTCGCTGCACTTCGGAAAGAGACGACCGGTTCGTTGTGTCGAACTCTTTGAGAAATCGTTTCTCCAACGCTGTTGAGTTGCAACAGCAGCTCCAGGCAGTTCGCAGACGCACCGTAAGCGTATCTACGGTTAGAAGAAGATTGAAGGAGAAGAAGATAGCGGCCCACAGAGCTGCTACGGGTCCAAAATTGACTGCAGCGCATCGGCGAGCCCGCTTGCAGTTTGCTCGTGACCACGTCGATTGGACCCTTGAGCAGTGGAGAGCTGTTCTCTTCTCAGACGAGACGCGAGTGTGTCTTTTCTGCAACGACCGACGGAGAAGAGTATACCGGAGGCAGGGTGAACGTTTCGCCCAAGCCTGCATCCAGGAGACGGTGGAATATGGTGGCGGATCCTGCATGTTCTGGGGCGGTATGTCTGCTGCCGGCAAAACCGACCTTGTCTGCGTCTCCCGGACTGGAGGTGCTCGCGGACAAGGGTCGCTGACTGCTCGCCGCTATGTCACTGAGGTCCTGGAAGTGCATGTGGTCCCCTTTGCCGAATCTTTTGGCGAGGGGTTCACATTAATGCACGACAACGCTCGCGCTCACACTGCAGGCATCGTGAGCGACTTCTTGCAGAGGTCCCAAATCTCTGTGATGCAGTGGCCAGCGCGAAGTCCGGATCTGAATCCTATAGAGCACCTCTGGGACCATCTTAAACGTAAGGTTCGATCTCGGGATCCAGCTCCTTCGACTCTACAGGAGCTCCAAGACGCGGTGATTGAAGAATGGGGGCTTATCCCTCAAGAAGAGCTCCTGAAGTTGGTGAGGTCCATGAGGGACCGTATGGAAGCCGTGATCAGGGCAAGGGGGGGTAACACTAGATTTTAAGTTAATTTTAAGACACTTTTTGTACATTTTTCTTTGTAAATTATCTGTTGTTAATTAGGACTTAATTAAGGATTTTTATTATTTTATTAATTTTAATGTTGTTTGTATAATTATAATTAAACAGAAAGTTAAATTTAATTGTTTTTTGATACTCCTTTTTGTTACCTTTCTAATGATACCCAACACTATCCTCTACATAAGGTTTAAGAATTTTTAAAGATGATTTTTAAAAGGTGCGATTTTTTTGACGCCGAGTGTAGTTTGGTTGACGATATGAAATTAAAGTTATTGCCTAAGAAGTCGTTTATTGCTATTCAAAGTAAGTTACAAAATTTGCAACAACATAATAAATCAATTATTGATTTTGGACAGGAGATTTCGGAATTACTTTCAGATCTCACAATATCACAGTCTGGCGGAGACTCGAAAAATATCACTTTATTGAAACCACTTAATGAGAAATTTGCTATCAAACGCTTTGGGGACGGACTTCGTAGCCGTCGGTTAAGCACGATCATAGCGGCTAGGAATTTTGATAGCTTCCAGGACGCAATCCAAGCAGCAGTAGATGAGGGAACACTGACGCCTACATCAACTTCTGATGTATTTAACTTAAATTATAACCACGGAAATTCTTATTATAGAAGTTACAGAGGACGGTTTCAACCACAGAGGTATTCACGCCCTTCTAGAGGTCAGTACTACAGGAATAGAGGACACCAGCGAGATGAGCGGCATACACAGCGCGGTCGCTCGAGTTTGCAGAGCTATCTCGGAGCAACAGCACCTGCGACATCATCTCAGCCTAGAGGTAGGACTTTTTACTGTCGGAACAGAGGGCATAATAATCAAATCAATGCGCGTAGTCACACTCTTCGAGCAATGACAAGTTCAGAAAATGACGTAAATAATGATAACACTAATCTTCAATTAGATGAGTTTTTTCGTACCTAATGAAAATATTGACGTTATTTTTTCATATAATAATAGTCTACGTGTCTTGTTTATCGTAAACGAACATAGTTTTGATTGGCTTGTCGACACGGGCGCTTCGATTTCAGCCATAAATTATAGAGATGTGTTGAGTTTAAACATTCCGATACATGGGTGCAGCACTACTATAAACGGAATTGGTGGAAAAGTGCAAGCTGTTGGGTATGTTTGGTTACAACTTAAAACAAATGGAGTAGAATTTCCACACAAATTTTATGTTTTTTCTAAATTACCATGCAAAACAAACGTTTTAATTGGCTTTGATTTTTTAAATAAATATAAATCGCGCATAGATTTCAGTAGTATGACATTATCTTTAACTTCTTTTACGGATGTTGAAATTATTTTGAACTTGATTAATGAAGAAAATAGTAGTCGTTTATTAGTAATACCTTCTAGATCGGAATCAATACATTACATTGACAGTAGTATAGATGAAGAAGGTGTAGTGTGCGCTTCGCAAATAGGTGATGGAATTTTCATGGCAAGTGCTTTAGTGAAACCGGTCAATGGCAAGATTCCTATTCGGATATTAAACACAACTGAGAGAGAAATAACTCTAAATAACATAATTCCGAACATACACAAGGCAAGTGATTATATTATCTGTTCTTTTGATAAAGTTTCGTCAAATGCTGAAAGAGTAAACACGTTACTTTCAAATTTACAATTGGACCACGGAGAAAAAGTCAATAAAGAGTTTGTGTGCGAAGTATTCTGACATATTTTATCTTCCTGGAGACAAACTAACTACTACAAATATCTACAAACATACGATTTCGTTAAAACCGAATGTGAGCCCAATTTTCACAAAACAGTACCGGTTGCCACATTCTCAAAAATCAGAAATAACGAAACAAATAAATGAAATGTTACAACAAAATGTTATCGAACCCACGACCAGTGAGTGGTCTAGTCCACTTCTATTAGTTCCCATAAAATCCGATAGTGCAGGGAATAAAAAATTTAGATTGGTTATCGATTATAGGAAAATCAATAATTGCATACAGGATGATAAGTTTCCTTTGCCTAATATTACAGAGATATTAGACTCTCTTTCAGAATGCATTTATTTTTCGCACTTTGACCTCCAACAAGGCTATTACAATGTTGAATTGGAACCAGATAGTAGAAAATACACTGCGTTTCATTCAGGACAGTATCAAATGACCAGAATGCCTATGGGTCTTAAGACCAGTCCAAATTCATTTTCCAGAATGATGACATTGGCCATGGCTGGCTTGACTTTTGAGAAATGTATTGTGTACCAAGATGACCTCATAGTTTTTGGAAAGAGTTTAAATTCACATAATAAAAACCATCAAGAAGTATTAAATAGGCTCAGACAGGTAAAGCTTAAATTAAATCCAACAAAATGTGAATTTGTGAAAAAACAATTACTTTATTTAGGTCATGTCGTTTCAGATTAAGGAGTATTACCAGACCCGGCAAAAATTAGGGTTATGGAAAATTATCCAGTACCGCAAAATGCTGACGAAGTGAAACGATTTGTCGCCTTTGAGAATTATTATAGAAAGTTTATTAAAAATTTTGCTGCAATCGCTAATCCTTTAAATAAATTGTCAAAGAAAAACGTAAAATTCATTTGGAGTTCAGATTGTCAAAATTCATTTGAAATGTTAAAAGAAAGTCTAATATCTCCTCCTATACTTCAATATCTTAATTTTTCGAAAGAAAACCAATTTGTTTTACAGACGGATGCGTCAGGTTTCGCTATTGGGTCAATTTTGTCAAATAGCGACGGTAAACCAGTTGCATATGCAAGTAGGTGCCTTAATAAAGCAGAAATTAACTATCCGACGATAGAAAAGGAGTTGCTTGCCATTGTCTGGTCTATAAAACATTTTCGACCCTATTTGTATGGGAAAAAGTTTGTAATTCGGACTGACCACAAGCCATTCGTGTTTTTATTCAACATGAAAGATCCATCGAGTAGATTATTAAAATTTAGAATTGCGGTTGAAGAGTATGATTTTGTGGTAGAATATGTGAAAGGATCCGAGAATGCGGCTGCAGACGCATTGTCAAGGATAAGGTTAACGTGCTAGGAATTGAAAGATATGAATGATAGCGTGATGGGTATTAATGTGATGACAAGAGCGAAAAGAAAACAATTAAATCAAGATACTTCACCTACTATGGTTTCGAATGACAGTGGGTCTGATCAGCCAAAAGTTGTTGAGACACATGTAAGCTGAAGGAATCTATAGAATTGAGATATATATCACAAAATGACTTGAATAATTTATATAGAAAAGGGCAAATTAGTGAAGTAAGCAATGTATTTTCAAATTCGCCCTCAAAGAGAACAATTTATATAAATCCAACATCTCGATCACAACTATCACCAAGTGAATTTGTGAGAGACTTGGAAGTATTTTGTAGAAAAATAAATGTTGATGAACCATTCTTTTTAAAAAATGAGAGCTCTACGTTATTTAGTTAAAAAGTAGTAAACGAAATAAATAAAATTAAACAGTGGTCCGGACCACGAATCTGCATATTGAAAGATGTAGAAAGAGTAAATGATGTAAATGATAGACGGGTCATATTAAATGACTTTCATTTGTTACCTACAAATGGCCACGCAGGTATCAAACGAATGTATAACAATATTAACCCTTAATTCACTTCCTGAGTCCACTGGACTCACATTGAAATTTCAAACTACCATAATTTAAACGTTTTAGCGACTACTTTCCCCCCCGTCCCAGTACATTCCTACAGTGACGCGGGCACCGCGGTGGCGGGAGGACGTTCGCCTGCGGAGCGTATTTGGTGAGTTATTACGTCGAGTGAGTCCCACGGACTCATAGTAGTGTATTGTGTAATATTTTTATTAATTATTACAGTTATTATTAATTATTCATAGTCGTTGATATGGCATGTTGCAATGCACAAGTCATCTATGAAAGCCAACGTGATGTACCAAAGCTGAAAAGATTGGATTTTCTAAAAAAACTTTGCAGAAAACCTAAATCAAAGTAATGTGATGACACGTTTGCACAGTACACGTTTCACAAGCTACCCAGGGCAGAAAGAAAATATTGCTATTTATGCCATTACAAAAAGAGAACAAAGACTGCATATCTATGCACGAAATGTCTGAAGCCAATTTGTTTGACTTGCTCAAAAAAGGTATGCCGACGTTGCCTGTAAGCAATGGGAAAGACCATTGCACGTTTTTTTGTTTTTATAGGAGCATACATTTTTGTTTCTTATTTTTGTTTTGTTTACCTTTGAAAGTTATAAAAAGATAGAAAGATATATTTGTTATGAATATTTTTTTTGTTGTAGGGATTTGAAAATACCTTTGTTATTTGAGACTGTAAAAATAAGTTTATTTAATTTTTAAGACGATCTCAGAAGTTTGTCTACTTTTGTTAATTTTTATAGTGCCTTAAGAAGTACTTAAAAGGAAGAATAAAAAAAACATACAAAAAAAGTTGTTTTATTACAGAAAACCACGCTTAGAAAATATATGAGTCCCAAGGACTCATAGAAGATGTTTATGTTAGTAAATTTCACCTAGTGGATTGAGGGTTAAAAAATACTATTTTTGGTCAGGACTCGAAAAAGATGTATCAAGGTTTGTTAAAAATTGCGATCAATGTCAAAAACAAAAACATTCGATCCATGAAAAAGAACCAATGAGCGTTACATCGACCGCAAACACAGCTTTTGAGAAAGTGTACCTAGATATTGTAGGTCCATTAGACAAAGACATGTTTAATTACACTTACATTTTGACTATTCAGTGTGAGCTGTCAAAGTATTTGGAAGCTTACCCATTAATAAATAAAAGTAGTGTTGAAGTAGCAAGATCTTTTGTAAATAATTTTATACTTAAGCATGGTATCCCACGAGTAATAGCGACAGATCGTGGTATGGAATTTATGTCCGCTACGTTCAAAGAAGTGTGTAGTTTGTTGCATATAGATAAATTGAATTCCACTTCATATCACTATCAAACTATTGTTGGATTGGAAAATACACACAAACATTTAGGCGCGTACTTACGAATTCAAACGGAGAATAAACCAGATACATGGAGTAGTTGGTTACCATTTTGGACATTTTCATTCAATACTTCAGTTCACAGTGAAACACATTACACACCTTTTGAATTGGTTTACGGGAAGAAATGCACTTTACCAAGTAACCTAACTAGAGACGTTGAACCCATTTATAATTATGATAATTATCCATTAGAATTTAAATTTAGGCTACAAAAATCTCAAAGCGACGCTCGTAATTATTTTATAAACAGTAAACTTAAACGTAAGGAATATTATGATAAATCTGTAAATCCAATTACATACAAAGAAAGTGATTTAGTGTTAATAAAGAGTGTGACAGGTAATAAATTTACGCCAGTGTATAAAGGTCCTTATATGGTATTAAAAGATATGTCACCAAATGTACAAATTTTGAAAGATGGAAAAGTTGATATCATTCATAAAAATAGGACAAAACTGTACCATAAAAAGCTTTGTTCCACATGATTTTACTGTATTTTACCTATGTATTGTGACGGAAGTGTAATAGATAATGTAAAACTGTTATTACATAAAAATATTATTATACTGTAGTAATTTAGTAAATAATTCACATTCATGTAATCATAGGTTATTATTGTACCCAAAAGAAAAAAAAAACAATATAATTTTTTCTTTTTCTTTTTGCGATGGGAGGTGTACTGTATGAAGCACCTATACGTAGTATAACTATATACTATTGTGTAATCGAGCTATATTAATTCAGTGTCTATTAAATAAAGGCAGTCTGTATTCATCATCCAGTGATTTCATTTCTCCCGTCCTTACAACACCGAAAAGTCATTAGGGTCTAAACTAACGGGTAATAGAGGCCTCAAATTCAACATGGCTTCTATCCGAGTCAAAACTGTGTAAAATTCCTCAAAGGTGATGAGTTTTTACCGACTTTACGCCGGCTTCAGCCAAGCCAGAAAAATGCGGGCTACCCGGTGGATTGAAAATGAATTCAATTTGCTCGGAAGGCGCAGCTTTAGCCATCAATTCATGCAACGCATTCGAGGCACCAAAAAAGTTCCTTCCTTGATCCGAAACGAGTCGCGAGCAACGACCGCGACGCCAAATAAACCGGAGCAGAGCTGCTAAGTAAGCTTCCGTCGTAAGCTCGGAAACAAGCTCTAGATAGATGCTTTGCTTTTGTGACCCTGCACACGTACACGCAAATATATGATTTGAAGGTGCGTAAGCTGCGACCACGACCTAAGCTAGTGTCGAATGAACCCGCGTAATCAACCGCTGAAGACGAAAAGGGTTTGACTTGGTTTATTCGAAAAGATGGTAAATTGCCCATAATAGGAGGCTCAGCCACCTTCGGATGAGCGCGAAAACATTTCATGCAAGATGAAATCACAGGGTTTATAGCCCTTTTCGACGACATAATCCAAAATTCTTGGGCTATTACATTTTGCAGCGTTTGTAATCCTGGGTGCATAAACCTATTGTGATAGTCCTCAATGACCAGCCTTGTGAACCTATGATTACGAGGCAACAAGAGGGGATGTTTAACATCAAACGATAAATTACCTTTGGAAAGGCGACCGCCCACCCTTACACAACCAGATTCGTCCAAAAAAGGCGACAATGTCCGAATCGGTTTAGCTACAGAGCGAAGCGACTTCCCCATTGACAAGCAACGAAGTTCTGAAGCGAAAACACCCTTGGACATGCTTCACGAGAAAATGAAGAACCCCATTAAGTTCTTTAGACGACAAATTAGGGTTTGTATTGTTCGACGAAGGATTTCGCAGGTTGTACATAT
Source organism: Scoparia ambigualis (assembly GCA_963921215.1). NCBI lineage: Eukaryota > Metazoa > Arthropoda > Insecta > Lepidoptera > Crambidae > Scoparia > Scoparia ambigualis. Next base: position 28,697,589 of record OY992508.1, read on the forward strand.
ACCGAAAGCAATAAGCCAAAGTGCGCAATACCTTCTGCAACGACGAACATCGATGCAAAATTGTGTCTATAAACGAACCATTGGAGGCTGAAAAGAGACTATAAATCTTCTCTTCACTGGAAGCAGCATCGTCCAAAGTCGTCTCTGATTGTGGCCAAGACTTTTGCGGAAGGGGCAGCCAGGAAGGCCTAGCCAACCATAACGGGTTCTGGATCAAGTCAGCGGGTAGTAGACCGCGGGAACCGCAATCCGCTGGAATTTTCAAACCAGAAACGTGATGCCAGCGTTCAGGGGGAACTTGTTCCTGTATGTGCGCAACCCTGTTTGCCACGAAGGTTTTCCACCTTGATGGACATGAACGAATCCAGGTCAAAGCTACACTGGAGTCCGACCACGCATAGACACTGTCAAAGGTGTGAAAACCTTTTAAGGCTTCAGTGAACGAAGCAAGCAAGTCCGACAGCAAAACAGCTGATAATAACTCCAAAAGAGGTATCGAGCACTTACGAAGGGGAGCCACCTTCGATTTTGCGCAACAAAGACGCACGACAAATGAGCCGTCATTTTGAACGACACGACAATAAACGACAGCACAATACTGCCGTCATTAGGAAAAAGGGCACAACTAACATTTTTTTTAAATTTGAGTTACATACATATTTGGAATCAGGAGAAAAAGGCCTATCTGCTCATATTTTTTGTAAATTTTAGAAGCACGTAAAACCAAAAGTACTTAAAGCAAAAAGGGCACAACTGGCCATTTTTTCTGTGATAGTACGTAGAAAAAGCACATCTAGCTTACATTACGTAAAAAGGTCACAAATGAATAAAAATTTATAAATAGTAAAGGCATATTTGACCAACTTCAAGTTGTAACGGCCTATATGGCAAATATGCCCTTTCATTCAAAATTTTACTGTTTCTTTAACATAATATTTAATTTAAAAGAAAAGTCACGACTGGCTTCTATGCCTTTCCTACTAAACTTTTTTGAACAGAGGTGAGGTAAGGGGGTTTAGTTGCGAAGCAAATCGCGGCGGTTGTGCCTTACCTGACATGTAACGGTGAGCCCACGCTTGTTTGAGCTGCGCGGGTAAGTTGTTGTTTTTACTCGTCTAATATGAATTTTGTGATTCGATTATTTTATAGGACATATGCTGAGCGGAGACCAGTTTGGTACAAGCACATTATATTCCTGTTTTTTAATTTAAATATTGTAATGTAGTGTATTGTATCAAATAAAGATTTTTCTATTCTATTCTATTCTATTCTATAGGTATTTGTAATCTTCGAAATATTTGATGCTTTAGTTGCGATTTACTATGAAAATACTTCATTGTATTTATCTTCTTAATTTTGATCTACGTACTAACAAGCTAACGTATCATTAATATTTCGTAGAAATTCCGTTATAAATGTACTCATTTCTACGATTTAATGTTAGTGCTTTAAAAGTTACCTCTCCACTGTTTTAGTATTTTGTTATGAGCACGCGTGATCTTAACTTTGTGGCCCCATACGTAGGCATATGAGAGACTTCCTACCTACTTATTTATGTGTGGTTCATTAATTGAAATTGTGCTTTGGCGACCTGTCTGGCGCAGTGGTATATATCTGCCTACTACCCAAGGGCTGCGGGTTCGATCCCCGCTCAAGACAAATAGGTATTAGGTATTTGAACGAAAATATTTATTATTACAAGCTTTTATTTAGTTTCACCTGTCCCGATTGTCTGTAATCAAATCTTGCAAGTAAAATTGGATCCACTTCCCGGTTACCGCTAGACCTGAAATTTTGCATGCATGTGTAAATCGGATGACAATGCAAAATTATTATGACATGGAGCTGATCTGATGATGGAACCGGAAGGTGGCCATAGGAACTCGGTAGTTTAACGACACAACCCCGTCGAGTTTGGACTCGTTCGATCCGTCTTGACGAGTACTTTGGTGCTAGATTGTAACCAGGGTCTCATGATGGAGCCGGAAGATGGTCATAGGACCTCGGTAATTAAGGGGAGGAATTTCGAGCGCTTCCCTCTCGTTCTCTCGACGGTACAACGGTAAGGGACGGGTATAACAGCGAAGCGGCGCGAATAATCGCGTTTTATATTTTAAAAAAATGATAGATGTAATAAATAAAAAACCATCGGTTATAATAACTCAAGTTATTTACGAGCCTCATTTTGGTAAATGACTCATAATATCAAATCACTTATTTTAAGAATAAAACCTGGAAAAGAAAATAAAATGACACAAAAATATGTAACTTTGTGAATTTATTCTATCAAGCCAACTTTATAAAATCGTATTTCCATCGGGTGTATTTTACAGAATAAAGCCTCAACAATATTTTATAATTTTCTCAGATTTTAATTTTATTGTTTACTACTTCAAAAAGTAATTCTAAGAACGTGTTATTTTAATTTTTCACTAACACCCACCTTAAACAACTCAAGCCCATCGAGTTTAGGCTCGTATGATTCGTCTTGATGAGTACTTTGATGTATTGTTTGTAACAAGTTCCATAATAATGTAATAGTTACATTAACTAATTATAATAATAAAGATACAACATTTTTGTCCCATTTTAAATAAAAGTTTTATATTTTTCTGCTGTATAGTAGTATATGTAGCAACTATAACTTGTTTAAGCTAGAATGAGAAGGCACAATTGTATAAATGTGCCTTAGTATTGTAATATTTAATTTTCTTTTCACTAAATGTTAGAATGAAAAGTCGTATTTGGTTAATTATGCCTTTTATATGTAATATTAATGTTATTACTTAATTTTTTCTGTTACGTTAAAAAGGAAAATGGAGATAAATAAATGCCACTAAAATAAAAACTTGTAATTAAATAATCTTGTCAAACTCATATTGATGCTACTATTTTCATTCATGCATTTCCGACAAACACGATACTATCATATTTATTCGCCGAAAACAAAGAATTTTTTTAAACCCGTTTTTCTCCCGATTTACAAAATGTTAGATGTGCCCTTTTGAGTTATGACGGCAGAATAGTTCCTCTCCGAAGCGTCGTAGTACCCGTGGAGCTGCAACGACACGAAAGTTCCAATCATTCTACGGGGAATGGACAGTAGGCTTAACTCCGACTATTGTGACTTAAACTTACGCCACTCTTGAGCGATAGCACTAGGGATTTCGCCGTCCCATTCGACACCAGAAACCCACAAACGTTGTATTAAGTATTTTGCAAAAAATTCAACAGCCGACAACAAACCCAACGGGTCGAAAATACGAGCGATGTCCGATAGGATCGACCGCTTCGTACAGCGACAGTCATTAGGAGTTGCTTTAAATGTGAAGTTATCTTCCTTATCAAGCCAAATCTTGAGCGACAAATCATTAACATCCTCGAAGTTATGAAGTTGCTCCGAATATAAATCCGACCCGGGCAAACTATCAAGGACTGTTAGAAGTCCACTTACGCAGGTGAAGCTGAGTGGAGGACAAAATGTATACCAACTCCTTTCGCAGGCTTACCGCAGTCTCGACAGAATCCTTTTTCTCAGAAGGCTTTTCCTCAGTATTAACAAAAGTTAATCGTACCACCATTCTTCCATCATGATTGCGACAGTACGAAGACTCTATTAAATTTTCATATGCCAATTCCGATTTCGAAAAAACAACAGATCTAGGAGCATCGACACTTTCTAACTCCCAGAAGCGCTTTATATTATTGTCTAAGGAAAGACGAGTCTTTCCTTGGACACGAGAAGGCAGTCTTGGACTTAACACTGGACCTTCTACGAGAACGAGAACAAGAAGAAGCAACACCGATGGCACTCTCACCCATCACAATCCATCCGAAAACTGTGCGGATGGCAATAGGCGGCCCTGGATTTCCCTTGACAACACCAGGTTGAAGAGCGGAGGCGAGAATATTCACACTAACCAGCATGTCTATTGGTCCAGGTTTGAAGAACGAGGGATTAGCAAGATTTAAATAGTATAACATAAAGTTTTTATCAGATAATTAATATTTTTATAAAATTTCTAAATTTTCTCTAAAGGTGCGACAAACACGATTCAATTCAACACTATTTTTGATTTTACAGACTCGCAATTCAGTAACTTTCCATAAAACATTGTAGCAATCACTCTTTTCTTTTCATAATGCTGGTATGAACGTGTTATAAGCAGTAACGTAGTTCTCGTCACACCAGGGATAGTTTTTTATTAAGTTAAATGCCTCGCCTTGCGCATTGGTTAACAAATAATGGAATTTCTCAACTGCATGAATGTCTTTCTTGTGAATTAATGAATCAAATATTTGAATAAAAGACACCCACTGCACCATCTTCCCACTAAATGGTTCAAAAACATTACGAGGCAACTGCACACATGAACTAGGACTGAACACTGATGGTTTATTTACTACGGTTTGATTGGCGAAGCGCAACTTTATAGCTTTCACCATCATTTCGAACTGCGATGAAACTTGAAGCTCACTTTTCCTATCTTCGTTCGACAGCGACGATAACAAATCTATCTGGAATAAGTGAAATTCCCTTTCAATTACCTTAACATCTTCGGGCGAATACCCGGGGCTAAATCCGAGCTCGAGATGTACTCCATTCGAACGAAAGCGTAATCGCGACCAACGTGGTATCTATCACACATTCCACTAACGTTATCACCGTTTTCTCCAGTCATTTTACTTGCACGATTCAAAATAACCACAAACACTACTTAAGTACCGGACTATAATGGACTGTAATTTACGATATTTAAATAATGAACGAAAATTGCAAAATAATGTTTGTGTGGAATAGGGTCTCAAGTCAATTAAACTGGACACTTACCAGGCTTGCTGCGATTGTAGTATGCAGAACTCGGTCCCAGCAGTCAGGGAAAATACTCCACCAACTTTCGAACCGTCGACTTACCTACGGTCAGCAAAATACCTTTTCTTATGCTTTTACCGATAGAAGTTTCGCCAGCGTTCAACTTAATTGACGTGCTTGGTGCAAAACCTTGGTTCCTGCTTCCACACACAATTTATATAGCAAAAGTCTATTAAACACAACTTCGACACGACAAATAGTTGCCTTACGGAATAATTTAGAGCAAACCAATCGAAAACGACACGACAACTTTGGTTGCTTTAAAGCGACTCGTCATCCCATAAACAGAACTTATTAATTCTTTTTTTTTAAGACCGATAATGGTTCTAGGCGATTGCTGGTTATTTGCAATCTTTAACACATTTTTTTTCTTTTGCAACCTAAGTGCAATTCAAACACCGTGCGCCAAGGCGCCCGATAAATGTCACTTAGATTTTCGAAATTCTCGAACGAATTTCTCTAACTCGAATGCACTTCTCGCCTGCATCCGCATCTTTTAACACCATTACCATGACGATCGGTCAATAATCATAGAAGCTACATCAACTTTTAAATATGGAAATACCCGTTTTTCTACAATTCCAAATGTAAAAGGAACACCTATACAGGTCACAATTATTATCAACCAATTTATCAAAATTTTTTCGCCATTTTGTAGCTAAACTAAGCCCTAAGACCCTTTTTAAATTTTTTTCTTTTCTTGTTTTGATGTGACATAGTACTAACTAAATTGCTATGCTTCTGAGACCGACTACCAAATTAGCGTCATGAACCGTGTTGTGTAGTGGCTCAATAGAAGAATACTACCACCCCCTCTCTTGCCTTGGGTCACATTAGTAAAGAATGTGCTTGGGTGTCGTGAAAGGCAATTAACATAATAGCTTGGGAAAAAAGTTTCTTTGCATTTTTTAAGAAAATTTATAACATTTTTTAATACCTAACGTTTATTTGATTACATCTAACTAAAGTATAAAGGTGCCTTTTTGTTTGATAACTTTTTGCCATCTTGTAGGTAGGGACATAATCCTATTGCTATAGAAATTTTGGGAAAAATACCGCGACAAGTGGTTTTGGCAGTCCTCTCATGATGTTAACCTGACACTGCCTAAAGAATTCTGAAGAGACCGAAACAGGTGGAAATCTGAAGTTGCAAGGTCAGTCAGGACTATACTTCGGATGCATTAACACGTCCCAGCCAAACTCTCTTAATTTTTGCTGAGTGGCTAAAGATGTGTGAGGTCTAGCGTTATCATGATGAAAAAACACACCCCTTCTGTTGATGAATTCCGGCCGCTTTCTCTCATGTTCTTGCTTTAATCTCACCAGTTGTGTAGAGCTCGAACCTATGGTCCTGCCTGGTGGTAACAGCTCATAATGAATAATGGCCTTCCAATCCCACCACCACACACACAGCATCACCTTGTTGCGAGTTAACCCGCGTTTCGTCACAGTCTGTCTGAAAAGTGGTCCATGGCAGGGACTGTTTTTGCGGCCCTTATTGCCTAGTCTCTGACTAACCCTTCGAGGATAATAGTCAGGATTTTAAGTAAGTATTTTTGTATGTAAGTAATTGTTTTTCTTTATGTACAATAATTTATCATCATAATGTCAAGCCTTATAGACCAATTTAGTGTCTCGAAATTCTTATAAGCTTAAAAAAGTATAGTATGTGTTTTTAACTTACATAATTACTTAACTCTACTTACCTATTTCATTGAGTAGCGTTTGCGTCGTCCCCTCCCACGGGGCGATCGCTTTCGTTGGAGAGCCGTATAGACTCCAGGTCTATGGCTAGAGAGTTCACCTCCTCCCTCCCCTCGGTGTCTGGGAATCCTTCCTTTATTTTTCAAAAAAAAATGGTAAGTACTTTAGTTTTGTTTCCATACTTTACTCGCTCAACCGACCGCAATGCAACATTATTACATTACAAGCGGTGAGTCTATTAAAATTACTTCAAGTCTCTAAAAGTTTAGTATAAATTTTCAACTTAATGAAAATGTAAATGAAAATAATGAAAAATAATTTATTTGTAAGGGAAAGTCTGGTAAATTGGACCAACTTTTTGCCATCGCATTTTACATACAGTGTTTTTTGGTTTAGACAAATGTCCAAGGTATGGAATGAAACATAAATGATTATAGTTTGCATTTATTAAGCATTAATCAACATGATTCCTATACATTTATCACAAAGCAACAAAGTATGAGATAAGAGCTTTGTTCCAAATTAGCCAACTAGTTTTGTAATTTGGACCACAGGGTTGCTAAATTGGACTTCGATCTTATAAAAAACGAATCATATAGCATAATATTATAAAATACGTAACAGACTTGTAAATCGTGTAAAGAGGAATTTTAGTTAAATCATTCAATCACATCAGTCATCACAAATGTCAGGATTTTGAGTACAATATTCGTGATTCCATTTATGGCAATGCACACACTGGATCCAATCGACTTTGGGGCATCTTTTATCGTAATAATTTATTTTTCATTTAGCACATTCATTATCTTTGTCTTCTAAATCAACAGTGCTATTAGAATCATCCAACAGAAGAAGTTCTTCATCGATAGATTCAGCACTATAGACTCACTAGTATCGCCTTTATCTAAATGTCTTCAAAGTGGCAAAGTTTGGAGTCTTATGTAGTTTTGCACATGTAATTAAGACCAATGCCTTCATGTCTAAAATCATGTTATAGCATTTTTCAAATATTCTTGTGTCCATTTATAATAATTTTTATCAGTCATCTGTAAGGAATAAAATAGGTACGGTAAATTGGACCGGTTCAATTTAACCAACTATATGTGGTCCATTTTAACCAACACAGTGAAAGCACCGTTAAAAAATTCAAAAAAAATATAACCAATAAACACCGGCAAACGCTTCATGATAACGTAAAACACGTTAATGTACGCTTCTAAATAATTAATTAGAACATTATGTCGAATTTCATCCAAATCCTTTCAGTAGTTTTTACGTGAAAGAGTCCATCCATCCATACTTACAAACTTTCGCGTTTATAATATTAGTAGGATAAGTGTACAATAAAATATGTATGTAAAGGTAAATCAAAGTGCTATAAAAGTTATACAGGTAATAACTACTTAATTAAATTTTAAGCTAAATAGTGACCTGCATTAATGCTTCCGTTTCCTCGTAAGATAGCTCAAGTATCTATTTGGTTATCACACTTTTACACTCGTGGAATATTTTATTATAAATTTGTAGAATCCTATTAATTTTATTATATAAGTAGGCAGATCGTTTTTAAAATTGAACGCTCGCAAACACGATTTTAAAAAAGGGTATAAATTTGCGCTATGTTGTGTTTTCTCCTTCTATCTTGTAAAATAGAAACATATTTAATTGTTTTGTGTTTTTTTAATACTACGTGAGTAATGTACAGTTTCCGGACAGACAATAGATTGTGTAAACTAAATAAAGATTTTGTGTGGAAAACGTTATTTTTTTAAATACATAACTGGGCTCTTTCTACCTCCACTTCAACCCCAAATTGGTATACAAAATAGATGATGATGGATTGTACCAACGAGATATATATATCATTTAGTAATTTATTTGAAGTGCAAGTGGCGTCACTATTATTACTACGCGGGACGATATACCTCAAAGTTTTGAAAATCCAAATAAATTTACGTATTCTGGATGCAAATTTTTCGATTTGGGGGTACCAGGATAATCTCTGGTCTAACATCACCCCTAGATATTTCACACTCTGCATTTTATTGATAGATGAACAGCTACAAACACGACTATTTAGATTACCACAGAAATGTATTTTTAAATTAAAGTCTGGGTTAGGTTGCGATTTGTTATAGATACTAAAGCAGATGTAGTTCGTTTTGTCTGTTTTTAAGGTAAGGAGATTATTTTTAGCCATGAAGAGACCTGGGTCATTCCCTTCTCAACATTATTTTTTGCATCGGCCCAACTGGAGCCAGTGAACACGATTGCCGTATCATCGGCGTATGAAAAGACTTTATCGTTCTTAAGGACCATATTGCAGAGGTCATTTATGTAAACTAGAAAAACGGTAGGTTCCAAAACACTCTCCTGCGGCACGCCACATGTCACGTCAACGTCCTCACTTATCATTCCTTCTAATTTAATTTTTTGTGTCCTATGGTTTAGATAGTCTTTGAAAATAGATAGTTGTAACTTAAATAATTACTTAACTCTACTTATTACATTGAGTAGCGCTTGAGTCGTCTACTCCCAGAGGGCGATCGCATTCGTTGGACCCGTATAGACCTCTCAGGTTTATGGCTAGAGAGTTCACCTCCTCGCCCTCCCCTCGGTGTCTTGGAACGCTCCCTTTTTTTTGCAAAATAAAATTGACAAGTAATTTAGTCTTGTTTCCATACTTTACTCGCTCAACCGACCGAAATGCGACATTATCACATTACAAATGGTGAGTCTATTAAAATTGCTGCAAGTCGCATGCAATAGATAGTACTTCGTTCTCAATAAAAAAAAACAATTGCTAGCGACAGGTTGCTTTTCTATCGTTATCCTTATATTATGTAGATAAAGACACACTGCATGCATGCAATGACGATAATAGATGCGCTATATTATAGGTATTGCGTTACATTACAATAGATAAGTGGGTGCAAGCGGCGAGCGTCGCGCAGGAGGGCAATCTTATCATGTCATTAGTTCCAAAGGTGACATTGCTCGGTCTTCGAACCCGGTGGCCTTGCATGTGGCGACAATGCTATGCTCGGCTCTCGGTTAATGGGCTATTCGCTCTCCCCCCTCCCCCCCCGCCTCACAGCTCGCTTCCTCGACGTTTCATATTATATCGTTACGTCAGCGTCATCGTAAGTGCGCTGTTGATACGTTAAATCTAGATATAGGTAAATCAATGGTCACGAATATTATGTTCGCGCATCACTTTAGTATGGCTGCATGCAGCTGCACCTTTCTGGTTTTATTTTGTTGTGTTTCTACAAGGATTGCATAAATATATGAAAGTGACGGGATACCTACGGACGGAGTTTTCACGCGGACGAATTCGCGGGCGGGTCGCTAGTCTTGACTAGAGATTACTTACCTCTACATCCTCTTTGGAATAAAGTAAAATAAGTTTAGTAACGATGATGTAGGTTTGTGTTTCATAGCACTGTTAATGAAAATTTGTACTTAAATAGATCTCAGAATAATAAAGTTATCAATAAATATCAGAATACTAAGTAAATGGATGGAGGGAAAATTAGAGCGAAGGCGAAAATGTGAAAGAGTAAGTAGGTACCTACCTAAGTAATGCATTGCATAGGTAATACAATTGTTTTTATTTTAAATATCCCATACTTTTATGGTATTTAAAAAAAGCCCATAGTGGGACAATTTGTCTAAATATTATACAATATACTTACTTAATTGAATATCAAATTTTATCTGAATAAAAAAGGGATAAGACACCTAAATTGTGATACATTCTTATTCTAAGGTTTTTAGTTCAAACGAAACTTGCTTGCTGGACAGTTCAAGTTGCATGATTTCGCAGAACTTCAGGTAAGCAGAATAAATTAAAGAGAGTTGTTTTATGGGCAAAACGAAGATAAAATAATAGGTAAGTATGGGAAACGAATGAAAAGGTTGGAGAACAAAAAGGAAGTAGGTACGAAACCACTTTATCATACCTACATATAATAAAATCGGTAATCTTGATTATCTTCTCGCTACAAAAAAGAAAATCGATAGCAAAAATAATTGGGAAAAATATCTTACTTACCTTAAGTAACAATAGTAAATCAATTGAAATATATAGGGGAAAGGGAAGTTGATAAGCTTTATCTTGTAGCTTCGCAAAGGTATTCATAGAAGATAAATGTTTAACAACATGAAGATATCGTAGTTCACGTCGAAATGTCGGTTAATTTGTGAAAAATAGCAAAAATGCTTTTAATTGTTATCGATGAGGTATTTGTTTAACCTATTTACGCAACGAGTTTATAGTAAAAATCGTTCTTTGTAAGTACTTGGGTATATAAAGGGCTGTAGGCAGCGTAGGTGTTGGGTGGGCAGGTGGCAGCGGGTGGCAGGCATTACTAAAGACGAGACAGCGCGAAGCAAGTTTTTGCTTTTTAGCTAAAGCACAAATCGTGCGCGGCAATAAACATTAAAAAAATTTTTTTTTGCTTTTTTTATTGTGACACGTCATAGTGACTACATCCTGCCTGATGGTATGCATTCCAAAAATAACGAGAGGGGCACGGTAACAAGCGCACCCATTCATGACAGCCTAATGCCGTTTCAGAACACTCTCCGTAATAATTTCGGTAGAAGACACTGCAGTCTGCTCTCTCATGAGAGAGGCAATGTCCTCAAGAGAGGCTGTAACCTCAGCATCTCCAATAATGCGTATCCGCACGCCTTTGCGTCTATCAAGTGCATCGAGGAGGTCAAAGTATTAGGTCCTTTTACATATGAAATTGGCGTTTTGTCGTACTGGCCACTTTAATCTCAATTATCTCCTCTTTGGTTAGGAATTCCAATTTCAAATTTATACAGCTATTTACTCATACTTTTGTGTTTTGAAAACCATAACTCATTTGTTTTTCCTCTATTGGTATTTTCTTTGCGTCACTCAGTTTACAAAATGGAAAACTTAAAATATCGCGTTATTTACGAGTACGAGTTCCATCGTGGCACCAGTGCTGCAGAAACGGCTCGACGGATTAATGATGTGTATGGCGGCGGTGTCGCAAAAGAAAATACAGTGCGTTTTTGGTTCCAACCTTAGATTAAAACAAAAAGGGAAGATACGGCATTAGCGTCTCGTGAGTGAGCCGCCAAAATTAGGCCTAAAGGCACAATTTCACTTCAGTCACAATTTGAAGAAAGCGAACAGGCTACATCGCACTATTGCGGATATTCTACTGTGTGAAAAAGAGAAAGACGCTACTCCGCAGTGCCGTCGGAATTGGTCGTACGTACTCGTCTGTTGCGAAGCGACCGAGACGTCAACGCGCTACTCGCTGACTCCCTCGCGCTGACGTTGAAACTTACCGCTTTGTCTCGCTCGCTCGATTTACACTTTATAGGTGTGTGTGTGTGAGTGTTTGCTTAAGTAGTTGAGTAGGACTATATTTCGAATGACTACAAGTAGGAGCATGCCGTATCTTCCCTTTTTGTTTTAATCTAAGGTTCTAACATTTTTTTTCTAGAAATTTCGACCTGCAGAACAAGTCCCGTGGACGGCCGGAGACCAAAGTTAATAACAAAGAATTTAAAGCTATTGTAGAAGCGGATCCATCGCAAACCACGTCCGAGTTAGCTGCAGGCTGCGGTGTTAGTGATAAAACTGTTTTAATCCACTTGAAGCAAATTGGTAAGGTGAAAAAGCTTGAAAGGTGGGTACCTCATGAATTGAGTAAAGCAAACCGACAAACGCGCGTCGACTGCTGCGTTATTTTACTCAACCGGCACAATAATGAAGGGATTTTAAATCGAATCATTACCTGTGATGGAAAGTGGATCCTGTACGATAATCGAAAACGCTCATCGCAATGGCTGAACCCTGGCGAACCAGCTAAATCCTAGCCCAAGCAAAAATTGAGTCAAAAAAAATTACTTGTGAGCGTTTGGTGGACTAGTGCCGGTGTGGTTCACTACAGCTTTCTTAAATCTGGCCAGAAGATTACGGCAGATGTCTATTATCAGCAACTGCAAATCATGATGGAAAAGCTAGCTGCTAAACAACCGAGGCTGATCAATCGCTCTAGGCCACTGCTGCTTCAGAACAACGCTAGACCACATACTGCACAACAGACGGCTACCAAATTAGAGGAGTTCAATTGGAATGTCTAAGACATCCACCGTACTCCCCGGACCTTGCTCCAACAGATTACCATTTTTTTTCGAAATTTGGATTACTTCTTACAAGGGAAAAAATTCAACTCCGATGGGGCAGTCCAAAGCACCTTCAAAGATTTTATTGATTCCCGTCCGATTAGTTTTTATAAGTAAAGGGATCAATGAACTACCTATGAGATGGCAAAAGTGCATCGATAGCAATGGTAGGTACATACTTTGATTAAATAAATATATTTTATTAAAAAAAATCGACTTTACATTATGCTGAGTGGAAGCCTTTTTTGTGCCACATAGTTTAAAATTTGTTTTATTGTAATTATTTTGTTTATTTTGTTTGTACGTGTGTCACAGAATAAATATTTTTTCATTTCATTCATTTCATTTCATTTCATTTCACTTTAAGTTCCTTTGTTACAAAACGCCAATTTTTAGCGGATCCGTCGTCCCATACGTGGGAACAATACTCCATACTCGATCGCACCTAATGCTTACAGCAAAGTTGCTGCGGCCTATGGGCTGCAAAGGCCTTAGTGATTAGTTAACTTATAAGCGATAGTGAACCTTGCGGCTGCAAATCAATGCGCATAAAATTGCATTGCGGTACGTCTCTAGTTATAACACCTCAATGGTGGTAGGTGGATGCTGCAAGGCGAGTTACCGGCGAGTTCCGGACGGTTGCTAGGCGACCACTCGGGCAGCTAGCTCCTGTCACAAATATTCAGCAAATAAAAATAGAAGATGACCATTGAGCAAGAACATAGACAAAGCAGCAACTACGACTTTTTGGCGGGAAAGTGAAGCACCCGATGTCTGGCTGCTACGTTTTATTTTCTTAAATTTGTATATTGTTGAATATTAATGTGAAATAATTGTGGATTATTAACCGCTAAGTGTACGTGAACGTGCATGAGTGTAGGCAAATAAAACAAAAGAGTACTTACTACTTACATCACTTTTCAAATTGTCTAAGAAGTCCGTGTAAGATCTCAGTAAGCCCCTTCGTACACAAGGCTACGCAAATCTTCGATAGGTACTCGACGATTTTAGTCTCTAAGCGACTATACCGCCATATAAATCCATTGAGGTTCGTCGTACATATTTCGTCACACTTGTTCGGTTCGTACACACTGTCTTGTTCGTACACAAGACATTTGTCCCGCGACTCCAATTTGTATGGCGGTAGTCGCTTGAAGACACAGACATATAATAGAAGCAGACCAAACATTACAACAAAAAAGCGTGCCCATTACGCCTACAGACAAATTTCATGCACACATTTACAATAAAAGGGGCTGAACTCAGGCACGCAAGGGACCTCAAGTACCTACATCTATAATAATGTTATACCTACGTAAAGAGGATAATTTTATATTTTATAGACATTTGAAGATACTCATTTTTAGAAAAAATCACCAGTAGAATGCTAAGTTATCTATCATTGATTGAGTGCCAGGCAGGCTATGTCTGTATCTGTATCTGGCTGCGACGCCACCTCATTAACTTAATAGGCCTATTACATCTCGACTGTTATTTTAGCGTAAAATGGCCAATTTTGGTGTTCTTGATCCAAGAAAAAAAATACATCACCAGTTTTGAATTATTGAATAATGTAGAATAGCTATTGGCCTAGTTCGTAGCGTAGCGGTCTCGTTTTATGTAAATTTTGCTTAACTTTTTTATGAAACCCAAAATTGATGAAGGTTTTCATAAAATGCGCGAAGGCACTTTTTTGAACTCCTAGATTGAAATACTGTTCTAAAGAAATGAAAAAAAAATTCATGTTATCTATTATATAGTCATATAGTGCGTAGCGGCCTCGGAATTTATAGATATCATTGATTTTATATGGATAAAAAATCTTATTCGAAACCAAAAAACTTCAAAAATCGGTTTAAGTTAACTGTGAATTTCTGCTATCTACGATATTATTGAGCAAAATTTATACCAGAATAATTGTTACTTCTTGAGAAATAAAGATTGTATAATGAATTTACGAGTATTATCCAATTTCGATAAAAACGATAAATATAACTGCAAAATTACTACAAAATACGATGCGCCGGCCGTCCGAACTCAGCTTATTCTCGCAGAGTAGAAATTTGTAATATTAAGCATGATTTTATTATCCTATTTCGATACGTTACTACAAAATGCAAAAATGCGCATTTTACGCAAAAATCACATTTGAGATGTAATAGATCTCTTAATAAAATGCATAAAACATTAGTAGTAGAATCGTTAGGTAAAATAAAAGAAAATGAAATAAGTAATTAAAAACAACATACATATATAGGTACTCTGCTGGTATTTTTTTAATAAAAATAAAAAATACAAATAAATAATGTCTCAATTTTTAAAACTAGTGATAAGACCGCCGGGTGGTCGAGTAGTCAGCGACTCTGACTGCGGGTTACTGTATATTTTGCCAGACCCGAAAAAATTTTATCCGGGATACTTTTTACTGAGTCTGTTCAGGAAGTAATGATGAAGGTTTCTGAAAACAAATAAATTTATCATTTTCTGTATATTTCAAAGTAACAGAGTTGAGATTGAGAGACTGCTCAGACCCATTTCTTCATGTTATACCCTAGAATACTGTATAACAATATAATACTTACGATAACTTACTTAATGTAGTTAATACAGCACTTGAGATACTCGGCTGTAAATTTTGCAAATTTCTCAAAACATGATCTCCACTAGCATTGCTTCTTACCGGACTTTTTAGTAAAGATTTAGATGAATTCTGAAAAACAAATGTAAAAAGTTATTATTTTATGCACATTTTCATACAAGAATACATCCCTACGACTACCATAGGGTTAAAGGGATAGGATAGGGTTTAAGTTAACAATATTATAAAAATAATTTACTCATATTTAATTTATCCCTAATGAAAAAATATATTGCATACTTAAATCTAATCAATCTTCAAAAATATACCTATTAAACAAAACTGGAGTCCAAATACGGCCCCGTAAAGTTGTACAAGTATATGAAACGTCAAACGAGATCAAAGTTACTATAAAATTGATTATTGTTACCACAATAATCTTTCAGAAACTACTTTACGTTAAGATTTTACGAGATTTGCACTTATGACAATTATTCACTACTTCTAGAATGCCGAAAGATTAATAATAATCACACAATGACTAAAAAAACATTATGAGATTAGATGGCACAACAAAACTTACCAATGGAACGTAATTTCAGGTGTTTTTCTTTATATGGAGTTGCCGCACAAGGGCGCACTATACTTCACCATATTATTTTAGTACTTTTGGCTCATAAACTTTATTAGATCACAAAAAATATGCGAAAACAATCTCCTGTACGTCCTTTGTTGACAAGTCTAGGAAAACATTTGTGTAGCTTATTTGTAGCTTGTCAAGATGGCGTTTTGCCTCACGGTCCAGTTTGTCTATGTTTGTGGAAGTGTTGCGACATTAAAAAGAAACGAGATAGTCTCATTAATTTGTGGTTGGAGAGAAAGAAGTAGAAATAATGTTTTATTCTCATCTATGTAGTTGTGAAATAATGTTTGGTCTGCTTCTATTATATGTTTGTGCTTGAAGACTAAAATCGTCGAGTATCGAAGATTTGCGTAGCCTTGTGTACGAAGGGGCTAAAGCTTCCACATCTTTACTGAAACTCAAGCCGTCTTATTAAAAAAATAGGCCAAATGTTAAAGTCACAGTCAAAGTCGAGCGCCTAAGTGTAACTATAATCAACGTTTATTAATAACAGTGAAGGGTTTGGGTGGGGAGAATATCATTTATGATTAAACATTCATACTATCACGCACTATCTATTTTATGCAAAGAAAATAATGTGTTATTTATTATCTCTTTTACTTGACAATGGCTGAATGTGATAGATAACCGCACAAAGCCATTATTTAAAAAAAAAGTAACAACTGTATGTACGACCCTATTATTATTACTGTAATCGATCTCAAAGACAAGGCCTAGACTATTGGATAATTCCACCTGAATCGGCTGTTCCATCTTACGAGGTTTTACAGGTGTTTTGTACGAAACATTCGTTGGGCTTGTTATACTTAATTAAGTATTATGGTTATACGGTGTTCTTTATTCAACCTTGAACCTCTGCTATTGGATACCTACTTAAATAAATAAATTTTAATAATTTCGCTGCTATAGTCTTATTATTGTGTAGTTACATAAGGAAATACAAAAAACATACAAAAATAATTTTTTTTTCAACATTGTCGCCAGCCGATGGCACGGGGGGGGGGGGCAAGCCGTTATTAATGAAGGAGACTATTGTAATGAAAACGGTACAAATTCCCAATGTGTAAACTCCGCGACCTCTTCACTGTACATAGAGGCGTGCAGTAGGACAACAATATTTTTTTGTGATTTTGACGGACTGCTCCTCCTCTGGCGCCGCCCTTGCTTTTTTACTTTCCTACTCTCGCCATTATCTAGCCCAAGAGAAGCTTCGTTATGAAACTCGTTAAATGGTTACTAGACAACGGATAAACATACTTAAAATATTTAAGAGGCCTAATACATCTCGACTGTGATTTTTGCGTAAAATGCACATTTTCGCATTTTGTAGTAATTTTCCAGTTGTATAATTATCGTTTTTATCTAAATAGGATAATAAATTCATGCCTTAATATTACAAATTTCTACTCTGCGAGAATTAGCTGAGTTCGGACGGCCGCCGGCGCATCGCATTTTGTAGTCATTTTGCAGTTGTATAATTATCGTTTTTATCGAAATAGGATAATAAATTCATTATAAAATCTTTATTTCTCATGAAGAAATAATTATTCTGGTATAATTATTGCTTAATAATATTATCGTAGATAGGAGAAATTCACAGTTAACTTAAGGCGATTTTCATTTTTTTGGTTTAGAATAAGATTTTTTTTCTATATAAAATGAATGATATCTAATAATTTAGAGGCCGCTATGAACTATACGACTATAATAATACAAGGGATAACATTCTATTTTTTTTATATAAAGTGCCTTCGCGCATTTTATGAAAATCTTTCTCTGCAATTTTGGGTTTAAGTAATTAAAAAGTTAAGCAAAATTTACAAAAAGCGAGGCCGCTACGAACTATGCCCATAGTTATTCTACACTATTCAATAGGTCAAAATTGTTATTGTATTTTTGTTTCTGAGATCAAGAACGCCAAAATTGGCCATTTTAGGCAAACATCACAGTCGAGATGATAGGCCTCTTAAATACCTACATTCTTATATTATACATAGAAAACACCCAGACCGGAGACAATTTAGAAAAACAATAATTTCTACTTTGACCCGACCGGGGGATGAACCCGGGACCTCAGAGATGGCGACACCATGAAAACCGGTGAAAACGTTTTTTACACAGCTATTTGAAATTACACGTCAAAGTAAATTATTGTAGGAGTAAGTACTTTATAATAGCTATCAAATAACATAAATTATGTCCATACCACATATTATGTGGTTCTTATTGGTTCTTCTAGATCAGCTTTTATACATTTTTAAATATTGTCCTTTCACTGTGTAAAATGGGACGACCTCCGTGGTCTAGTGGTCAGCACGCCCGGTTCTTGCGTCGTGCCATCCCTGGGGGGTCTCTCCCGGGTTCAATTCCAGGTCGGGTAAATTTAGAAAAAATTGTTTTTTTTAAATTGATTTCGGGTCAAGGTGTTTTCTATTTTTATGTAGCTTACTTGTATCTAGTTAACCATTTAAACAAGTTTCAAAAGCAGCTTAACTTGGGCTAGATAATTGGTGTAAGCGTGTTTAAAAAAACGATCAGGGCATCGAACCCGGGTTTACCCGACCCGAAAAAACCCGGGTATTTCGGGTTTTCTGGGTCGCAAGAAAACCCGGGTTTGGAAAATCAAAAACCGGGTTTTCGGGTTTTTCGAGCTTTTTTACAATCGTTTTCTTGTCGATAATTATTTGTATCATAAGTATATTTACGCCTTTTCGAAATGATCTCTTTGATTGAACACGGTCGAAAAGTACCTAACTCCATTGTATCTCACTACATACAAACCTTTGTATGTAATCAAAGATACAAACAAGTTAGTGAAGTTTACTTCTCTCTTGACACGCAACGGGAGCGGTGAGCTGCGAGTGACTCCCCCGCCATTTTGTTTCGTCAGTCCTCCTCCCTCTTTTCAAAACTCTCCTTTACCAATTTCAGTGGACCTCAGCATTCTTGGCATGGACATCGGCCAGAAACTGAATCCAAAATGCTACATCGAGAGTGTTATTTTAACTGCCTCCCGTAAGTTGGGTATTCTCAATAAAGTGAGGCGGTTTTTCACTCCCGAGCAGCGCTGTTTGCTGTACAAGACTCAGGTGCGATGGAGTATTATTCCCATCTATGTGACGGCTCCGCTAAATGCACTTGATAGACTGCAAAGGCGAGCAGTACGCATTATTGGAGATGCTGAGGTAACAGTCTCTTTTGAGGACCTCCAGCTGCATGTGCGTAGAGACATTGCTTCTCTCAGTGTCTTCTACCGAAATTACAACGGAGAGTGTTCTGATGAACTTTTTGATCTAATCCTGTCCTCTCCTTTCCTGTCCCGGACTACACGTGCTGGTCTTGGAAACCACCATCATACTGTGCAGACTATCAAGCACTCGTACCAAAAAAATTGGCAAGTCATTCGTCTGTAAGACCATTCGGCTAGACGCATTTGTTTCCCAGCTCGTATAGTCCCGGGTCTTTTAAGCGGGGCGTGAAACGGCATTTATGCAGGCCGTCATCATGAATGGGTGCGCTTGTTACCGTGCTTGTTCCACGGTGAGAAGCGCTCCGTTATTTTGGACTGCATCGGCTGCTTACCATCAGGCAGGATGCAGTCACTATGACGTTTCACATAAAAAAAATCTGCCTTCTTACGCGTTAGTTAGCCACTAGACGAATTTATTGTTAATGTTAAGAAAAAAGTTTAATTAAAGTTAAAATAAGTGTTATAATAGTCTTTAGCAGATTTTTAGTTAAGAGAAAAATTGATTATTACTGAAAGACTTAACTTAAATTTTTTATTCTTATTCCAATCTGACTTCATACGAGTAAGTTAGCTACTAATACTAATTTATTGTTAATGTTAATAAAAGAGATTAGTAATTTAAAAATATTTCTAAATAGGTATCAAAAATAGTCTTCAGCATATTATAATTATGAGCAGTACCTATAAGAACTGACTATTACCAAAAAACTAAATTAATATAAATAATTTGATCTGCGTGAGTCTGTGATCAAAAATAATTACTAGCTAGATAAAGTCTAGAGGCCCTTTCTCTATTTTATATTTGTTTTGAACAAATACTCATTTCCTAAAAAGACTTTTTAATACCTATTAAAATATTTTTGTGATTTTGAAAGTACTGTTTAATTGATATGAATCCTTCTCTTGTTTTATATAGGTACCTACTCGTATTGACTTAGCAAATCCATACTAAAATACAATTTCCTCATATTTAAAAAATATCAAAAAGACCGAAAAAGCTCGGAAAACCCGGGTACCCGGGTTATGACTACAAGAAAACCCGAAACCCGGGTTTTTTTAAAAGTAGACCGGGTTTCGATGCCCTAGTCACGATGCCGTAATTACGGCATCCTAGTACAAAGTGTAGGCAGTGGATAGAGTGCCACAAGCGGCAACGTACCTAGCACGATGACTACGATCGGTTACGATGCCGTAATTACGGCATCCTAGTACAAAGTGTATAGAGTGCCACAACCACAAGCGGCATTGTATCTCAATCGGTTCGGGAACCGTAACATATTTTTTATTTGCCATAATGTTCAGAAGACATAATATTCAAAAGTTATTTTTGTATGGAGTTGGATTTCTGTAGTCTAATAAAAAAAATAATCTCATAATTCAAGACAATCTCTACGCTGCGCTTCTCGATTGTCATAAAGTAGAATGGGCAAAACGTCCCCCCTCCTTGGAACATGTATCAAATAAAAGTACTTGAAAAGTGAAGCATTTTATTTTACGACAGCAAATCTGTCAGGTATTGGAGAAAAAAGTAATTGAGAAAAAGAAAATTAAAATAATAAATGATAATATAAATTTGAAGTCAAGATTTTTTCTTGAATTTGAACTCCTCCCTCGCAGATTCCTTTGATTTATATGAGTCGTATAAAACGAAAAAAAAAACTAAAATGAGGCCTATTTTTAATTTTTTTCTTTTTTTTCCATTAATTCATTCGCTCTTTCATATTTGCTGTCCTTACAACAAAATACACTATTAATTTCGAAACTTACCATGTGAGAACTTACAAAGGGTGGGACGGGTTTCATACAAAAACGCCCATTCTTCTTTCTAACCTATCACGTGACCTACAGGAGTAGGGCAGCTTGTATTTCTGTTGTCTAATAAAAACTTTACGGCAGATTAGGCGGCGTCACTATTATACCGCAAAACTTACGGTTTTCGAACCGATTGAGATACAGTGCCGCTTAGGCACTGTATACACTTCCTTGAAAAAAAGTTATAAAAAAACGTTTGCGTAAACTTTACTTAGGTAGGCTCTATGAAAGTTCTCTGGAATATAATTATAAAAGTTTGGGCTCATAAAACGTGTTTGCGTTAAAAATATTCTGCAACGAAACACGGCGTAACGAAAGTAATATTTTCTACCAGTGTAATACTTACTGATATTTCAGAGGAAATCTTTCCAATTATTTCACTGTCCTTGGAACGCTCAGTTGCCCGGGCGACGGCGACCTCGTATCGAGCACTCGAGTCTGCGTTGTGCGTTTGCAAACACCTTGGAATATCAACTTTGTGTAGGTGCCACCTTAAGACCGATTTTTCAATTGTCACCCATAAAACTTATTTGATTTTTAAAGTTTTTGAACAACCATTTTAAAATGTATTATCTCATAATATCTTGTCTTTTCTTTTTTACAGGTGATATTTTAATTTTACGTATTTTATGTCCATGGATTTCCAGAGGCCCCTCCCCCCCCCCCCCATCTTCCCAATTCCTATTCCTTCCTTAACCCTATTCCTCCCTTAAAGGCCGGCAACGCGTCTGCGATTCCTCTGGTTTTGCGGGTGTCCATGGGCGGCGGTGATTACTCTCCATCAGGTAACCCGCCTGCTCGATTGCCTCCCTCTTTTATAAAAAAGTAAATAAATAAATAGTAATAATAATAATAATCTTCTATCAATAGCAAAAAATGATTAATAAAGAAGTAAGTTCGTATCTAAGTAGGATAGACTACGTATACTCCTTCTGCCTAAGTAAGTTTAGGTAACCTGTACTGTAGTAACACCGTGAAAGTGAAAGAAAAAATGTCAAAGATTGTCGTACAGCAATATTATCTCATACTTATTATTCTTAAGAAAAAAGACCTAATCAAATCTTATCAAGGAACTAAGAACGGTTTAGCCTTCCGAGGCACTGAAGAAAGTCAAAGAACTTTTTTATTCCATCCAGATATATTAAAATATGTCGTCTATAGATATTTAGTAACGCATTATCTGTTTAACTGTGGTTATCCATTTAGTTTAAGCTAACGTTGGCTTTAGATTATTTATTTTATTTTTTATTTTATTTTATTATCTTAGGAAAACCAAGGCTTACACATTTTCAGTAAGGTTACAGAAAAAAATACATAGAAACCACTTATAGGTTCTCACCAATAGAAATTTCTTAAAAATTAAAACCTAAGCAACGCATTATCAACCTCGCTCAAATTATTAATGGTTAAGTAATAACGCAACAGAGTAATAATTACGAACAAAAATTAGGCTCAAAGAACCGCTCAGTCAACATCCGCCTCGCTGATGGTACGCTGGTACAGAAAAGGTCCAGTTCAATCTGCTTGCCCAGTTGGTTAAACAGATTACACGCACGCCATAAGTAACTATTTTGCCTGTAATTGGTGTTCGCTTGTGGTAGACAGAAAGTAGGGTTACTTCTAAAATTTCTTTGAGGTACCTTTAAAGAGAGCTTATCTTAAAGTTGGGGACAGTCTATCTTAGCCTTAGCAATTTTAAGCAGATACGTGATATCAGCTATCTCGCGTCTCAGTTTAAGAGGTAAAAGGTGATGTTTCTTACAGACATTTAAATAGTTCATTTAAAAAGCAAAACTGTTGGAGTAAAGTAAAATCTTAGAGATGAAAATTATAGCAGTTTCCTAGTAATTCTTTTATAATGACTTTTAATTACTGTATTGTCTATAAAAATAATAACAGCATTGACACAAACCTCGGTGGTAAACGCAGTACATACGTTTACTGTAAATATAGTTTTATTGAACATAAAATCTAGCTTATAACGAGCATCTACAGCTAAAACTGGATTTTTTGTAATATAGGTAACTTTTAAGATCACGCCGGCCTCTGTGGTCGGGTGGTTAGCACGCCCGCCGGGCCCGGCGTCGCCATCTCTGAGATCCCGGGTTCAATTCCCGGTCGGGTCAATTTAGAAATAACTGTTTTTCTAAATTTTTTAAATTTAGTTTCGGGTCTGGGTGTTTATCTTTATATTATAAGTAACTACGTTTATCCATTATCTAACTAAAAACAACAACTTTCAAACAAACTAAATTGGGCCTGATACTTGGTTTAAAAGTGGAAAAGTTATTTTTAATAAAAACAAAAGTAGAACTGATAACGTCGGGATCATAGTAAAGTAAATAAATAGCTTTCCATCTTTGGTCTCTGCTTATACCCCTTCGCGGAGAACGAGCGTGATGTGTGTATGTATGGAAGACTAGCGGCCGCTCGCGGTTTCACCCGCGTGGTTCCCGTTCCCGTGGGACTATCGGGATAAATACTAACCTATGTGTTAATCCAGGTTATAAACTATCTGTATGCCAAATATAATCCAAATCTATTCAGTAGTTTTGACGTGAAAGAGTAACAAATATCCATCCATACTTACAAACTTTCGCGTTTATAATATTAGTAGGATATTATTATTATAAGCCTATATTTTCCCACTGCTAGGCAAAGGCCTCCCTCCCCTCTTTCCACTTTTCGCGGTCTGTTGCTTGTGCTGACCAGTCTTTTGCATATGCATCAAGCTCGTCCCTCCACCCGCGTCTAGGTCGGCCTCGCTGCCGTTTTACTGATGAAAAATAACGTAAGAATATTAAAAACCAATATAATGTAACTTATACTTTCCACAATTCCGTAACTGTTTATGCTGCTAGACTGTGGAGCCAACTACCGGCCAGCATCCGTGAGAGGTCATCGGTAGAATCTTTGAAACACCACCTCAAAGAGCACTCCTATCTAACTTTATCGTCAGTATTTAGTAGTCACGCAGATTTGATTTTATCACCACAGAGTTGGCTGGAAGAGATCTCTTCTAGAGATAAGCTCACCTTTGTATATGTCCTGTCTAACCTGTGTATTTATGTAGGTAATTTCTTTGTGCAAAGAAGTATAAATATGAAAACGAAACAAAAACGAGCGAATTTAAATTAAATTGTTAAAGTACCTAGTAATATGTATACAGTTGCAGTAATTGTACGATAACAGAAAAAAATAAAGAATATTATATAACACAACTTATTATTGAGCCTCATTGAGTCATAATGTACTACGTTTGCGTAGTACATTATAACTCAATGTTGAGCCCTCACAATGTAGCGCGCTGATAATAAATGCACCGCGCTATGTGCATACGTGTATATAATGTGTTACTACTATGTTTTATGATTATGGAACAAATGCCAAGTATACGATACCTACATATAAGAGAACTGGACTGCGGCCATTCTGTAAGTTTCCATTGCAGCGAAATAGCAACTATACCGACAACAGCTAGTAGAGTGATATAAATACTTAGTAACTATGGGCATTTTATGGCGTGTTTTAGTAACAATGTCTGTTAAATTTAAGTATTATGTTACCTATATTATATTATACACCGTTGAAAGGACGTAGTTGTCAAAGAGCTGCGAGCCGAAGACCTATCAACAGAAAAAGCTACAAAGAACAGAGAGCAGTGGCGTCGTCCGATCCACTTCGAGTCGCTGAGCCGGCGGAGTACTACACCCTTAATTTTTATTCGTTTTAATGAAATTAAGGGTGAGTTCCACCCATGAAACTGAACAACTTTCCCCAAGAAACTTATATGCAAAAAGGACAAAAAAAATTCGACCTCCCATATAAGGTACACCTGACGACAATAATATGGGAGGTCGAAATTTTTTTGTCACTTTTGCACATAGGTTTCTTCTTTTGTGTATGTGTAAACTTGTTTTAATGTTCAGTAATTTAGTCTTAGTCTCTTCTTGACTTGAACAACCGGAAGCACGGAGCAGCTCGAGATGGTTTTAATTTTTCACCGATCCAGTGACCTGACATTGTTAAAGTTTCTTAACGAAAATCGTAAACCCAACGCCATAACCGCTGCGCCAAGGAGCTCCTCTTACATAAATTGTCATCGAATGGCAAATAAAACTCGGCCGTTCCAGTAGAAATGATACGTTTTCACATGAATAGTAGGTAACGTAGGTATGCTCATATTATTTCAATATTCATTGTCCTCATTAGTATCTAATAATAAGTAATATGATCTTCGCAACATTATATACATCAGGTTATCAAGCGAAGGCTGACAAATCAATTATGATTTGACTCGTGTTATTGCTACACAAGTAAATAAGTAATTGGAATATTCCATTAGAGCAATAATTTGTCCTAAAATGGTAACAAGTTGTTTGCTTATTCTCAACAAACATGACACTGCCGATATAATGACATACAAACTTAATAGGTAACAAATATTTTTGTAAGTAGTTATGATATGACTAACTATTACCCGTGTCACGTAGCCGTGAAAAATACTACCGCCCCCTCTCTTCCCTTGGGTGTCGTATAAGGCGACTAACGGACTACAGACTGCACCTACATCCAACGGCATAGAGCAGTGATGGGCTCAACACCTGTCACGCTGAGCACATGTGCAGTCGCTATTTGGTAAAAAGTGGACTATGGTAGAGGACTGCTTTGCGGTCCTCATTGCCTGCCTAGTCTCTAACTAACCCTTCGGGGATAAAAACTCGGTTTCTATTTACTCCCTCGCTAAAGTTCGGGAGTAAAACTACCTCGTATATAATGGGTCATTTTGTATAACAATAGTTACTATTATATGTTACGTAATTAAACTAAGAACAAATAAATATTTTTATTAATGTACCGAAATTTCTGCCTTTTATTTAATAGATAGGTAAAGCCAGGATATTTCTATAGTTTACCTTCAACAAAAAATCCGACGAAACAAGAATCCGGCGAAACAAGAATCCGGCGAATCAGGAATCTGGCGAATCAGGAACTAATCCCGGTGAGTGAGCACCTTAGGCGTTGCGCAAACGAGGATACTTTCGGAGGCTGATGTCGAATATACTAGCTACCAGTGAAAATTTTAGTTTCCTACTATATGAAATCAATTACCAACCCCGCAGACGTAGATACTTTTTGGCTCCAGTCGCTTCCAGCTGTCCCATAGCTATTGATCGTTTATCAAAAAGTGTTCGGTGTAGGCGACTGGCATCTAAAAGTCGTCAGTTGTCGACACAAGCAACGTTAACTTTCCTCACAAATGTACGAGTACAACACTGTGACAGCTATATGACTTCCGGAGACAGCAACTTTGGTTTCCTGTGATAGTATCCAGAGTCGGCAACACGTTTGCGCGTTGTCGGCGACTCGTTTGCCCAGCGCAAGTAAGTAGATAGTAAGTATAGTTAATAGATCTGACTACTTACTTAATGTAAAATTTTTAACACTGAAAAAAGACGACAACCTCAGGCGGGAATCGAAACACGCACCTTCCGCATTCCGGGCGGCTGTACCGAGGTCTGGTTTCAGCGTAAGATAATTTTATTTTTAAAACTGTTGTAAATAATAAAGTTTACAACAGTTTTTACAATTCATGACTGATAATAATTGCACAAAATTGTATAGTAGAAAATCTATAAAATTATCTTAGTAATAGTAGTAATACTTACCATTACTAAAGTTAAGGCAGTAGCGTAGCTTAGGTTGCTGTCATTTTCATTTGTAAATGACAAATTGTAAAATCAAGTTTAAGTTACAGTGAGTAAACTCACTGTAACTCAAGCTTGATTTATGACGTATGTTATGGATATGACACGCGTATATTTCATATTAATTATCATTTTCCAGGATGACTTTTACAAACCATTCGCTGAACCGGCTGACCCTTAATTCCCGTTCTTCATTAGACCATCTTGATACGCCAGGCTAAAACAGTAATCAGAATAAGGGATGATTTATATTAGAGCGGGACGTGCACGGAGCGTGCCCTGATTGAGACGTTGAGTAGATTTGACACGTCCCGCTCTAATATAAATCATCCCTAAGGGATGATTTATATTAGTGCGGGCCGTGTTCGGGCCCGGACGGGGGCACTGATTTGAGACGCTGCATACATTTTTGTATTTATATTAGAGAGGGCCGTATCCCGTCCGGGTCGGATACGGATCATGCACGGCCCGCTCTAATATAAATCATCACTAAACGCGAGAAATACGAAACTTCTTCAACATACGTACATATTATAGTACTTACATAATAATATACAAGGACATGTGATTTAAAAAGTAAAAACGGTAACTCTGAAAAACGGTACTTTAAATATTAGAATGATACTATTAGAAATTTGATATCCGTTTCGTAGGTACTTACTTACGTACTTTTTAGAGGTCTTTATGTTTTTATACTTTTTTATTAGGTTAGTACCTATAATTTTTTTTATATAATTTTCCTATTGTCTGTTTATGACATTATGTTTTGTTATATGTAATCAACTGATTACAGAGTTTTTGCCAACCAAAACCAGTGCCCATTTTAATTTATTCTATTTTCCTATTGAACAATATAAATAAATTTTCCTACACTCACACCAATTATCTAGCCCAAAGCAAGAACGAGAAGGTTTGTTATGAAACTCGTTAAAGGTTACTAGACAACGGATAAACAATAATTTTTAATTGACCCGACCGGGGATCGAACCCGGGACCTCAGAGATGGCGACACCGTGAAAACCGGTGTACAAACCACTCGACCAAGGAGGTCATCTAAGTATCATGGATGTAAAATTTTAAATGAACACTTATAAGTAACGGTTATAAGTAAGGCCGTAGAACACGAAGTGCCTATTGTGAATCGTATGAAATATAGGACATTTGTTTGGACATTAAACGATAACAAAAACAAACGCGCATGCATCACATTGTAGGCAGTCGGCGTGGCTGGTGCGCCGGTCACGTTGCGGCGCACACGTTTATATGCGTTCATCGCTGCAATCGTAATACTGGGTGATTTGGCTACCGGCCTATCAGCTGGTAATAGTAGCTACCGTCGTACGGGGGTACGGGTTGACACAGCTCTGTTCCTCAAAGTTGTCATCTAGTAGAGTGGAGGAAGATTGAGGTCGAACCAATGACCTTTTATATCATTGGGTCGAACACTTTTCGGCGATAATCGCTTGCACACGATCAACGAACTTTCTCGATTGTACAAAACCAACGGCATCATTCTTAAGTAAGTAAGTAAGTAAGTAGGTAAGTAAGTTTTATTATGTAAGGAATATGGTACAGTAAAAGCGGATTTTATAGCTAACAATACGAGTAGTGTCACTTAATCCTACTTTTACAAGTGTAGGTAACTACCTAAGGTAGGTTAACTTTACACAAAAAATTTTATGAAGTGACTTGACTTCGTAACAATATGTAAGTAAGTATGTATTATTTATAGTATTTATATTATCAACTATTTATAATCTAGGTTTATAAAATCGTAAATTCAGGGTATTTAAAAAAATAAGAACGCTTATTTAAATAACATTGTGAGAATAAATAATTTTAAAAACTTAATTGTAAATTGTCATTATTTTGTCTTTTTTAATAAAAAACAGCCAAAATCTTAAGGAAAGATAGACCCATGAACTCCTAAACATAATACGGGTCTTCACTTCAAGCCTCTGACCGCAAATATAGTAGATTTATTTTTACATTACTAATGAGTCAAATGTAGAATCAGTATTAGGCGAAAAAGTCCTTTCGAGAACAGGTTTTTTTAACTGAAAGCGATTTTAAGAATATGTTTAATGTCTAAGCCATTTCTTTCAAACAGTAGTCGGCGTAAGAAAAATTTAAGTAATATCAATCTTCCACAAAATGTCTCAACAATACATTTTGAACCATCTTAGGTATAAGGATCAATATCGATTGGAGCAATTTGACAGTTTTGGATAGGTTCATCTGCTGGCGTAATATCCCAAATATATGAACTGTAAACGTTTGTCTTCAATATTTTTTCTTACTTTACCTACCTTATACATTTAAAATAAATTGTCCGACGTAAGTTGTCAATATAGTGACGTCACAGGGCTGGCTCATAATCCGCCAGTCCAAGAACCATGTCAGTTTTTTTTGATTTGTTCGAATGGTACTATCCCTCGTCGTCTGAAAATGATCATCGGTATAAATTTGTAATTAATTAAATGTGGACATATCTCAGGCCTTGGCTAAGTTCCTCCCTCCTTCTCCCTTCTTCCATAGGAGTACGTGTGCTGCTCTCCGGAGTCAACAATTTACAGTCTCAAATATTCCATCAACTAATTTTTAGTGTGACTAGGTGTAAGAATAATTATAACGATGTAAACAATGCTCTCTCAGAGGTACTCAGGTGGTTTACTGCTAATAATTTAAAGCTAAACGCTAAAAAAACGAAATGTATTAAATTACACTACCAACAAGACCGAACAAACCGATGTTAGAATGAATGGTGATAAATTAGATTTGATAGATTCGACAGTTTTCCTAGGGATAACCCTGGACTCAAAACTCCAATGGAATCCGCATAATATATCGATTTGGCCGGAAAACTCAGTTCAGCAGCTTACGCGATTAGAAAAATTAGACAATTTAACAGATTTTGAAACAGCTAGGACTGTTTACTTTAGTTATTTTCACAGAGTCATGTCGTATGGCGTCCTTTTGTGGGGAACAGCGGCTGATGTTAAAACTATATTTATTTTACAGAAACGAGCAATAAGAACCATTTATAGACTGGATTCACGAACTTCTTTGAGAAATATTTTTAAGGAAGTTGTTGTTGTTACTGTTGCGTCGCAATATATCTATAATTGTATAGTTTGTGTGCGTTGTAATATTAACTCTTTCTCTAAACACGGTGATGTACACAATTTCAATACTATAGAAGTAAGTCTAAACTAGTAATGCCACTGTTTAGATTACAAAAGGTTCTCGGCTCTATCTTGGGACAAGGTATGCACTATTATAATAAAGTACCAAGTACTGTACTAGATTTACCTTTAGATAAGTTTAAGAATCATGTAAAATCTTGTTTACTTAAGAAAGGTTATTTATACTGTCAAAGAGTATTTAGAAGAGAATACAGCCTGGTTATAATTATATTTCACATTATATTTTCTTAATTAGTTATTTTTTTAACTAATTAATTTTACGCTGGTATGATAGCCTTAATCAGCAGTGTCTTACAGACAAAGGTACCTACTCAAAATTTATGTTGCGTTTAAAGTTGTCTTAGTGTTCTCTTGCTTTTGTTGGAGTTGCTCGAGTGTGTCATGCTCTCTCAGTGTCTCTGCGGTGGTGGCATGTGCGTCGGGTCGTTATGTTCCCTAAAACATGGTAGAGCGAAGCGATGGCTGGTTCACGTGTCATACTCGTGAACGGGTGCCGCCTGTGGAGGCTGGTCTGCTCTTGCAATCTTATTTTTTTATTGGTAGTATCGAATAGTCTTGCTTTTTCTTGTTTCAAAGATACTGTAAGACGTTGTTTATTTTATTTGAAATCGAGCAATAGCTGTTTTTTATTGGATATTTTTTTGTGTGTGTTGTGTTGTGATCGTATTAAATGTTTTTTTTGTTGTAATGGAAAATGCCCTTCTATGATAGGGAGGGCATTTTCTAATTTGTATTGACGCTGTAAAAGAAAGGGAGAAAAGAAATGCCCTTGCTGAGTTTCTTGCCGGTTCTTCTCAATACAAGGCTCCCGCCCCATAGTTAGGACTTACGAACCGATGGCGTAGCGACATTCATAAGTGCTCAATTATTGTAGCCTAAATTGAATGCTTAAATGAATTTGACTTTGACTTTGACTTTATGCACGCACGTTCACGAACTCTTAACAGGCAATAATTCACCAAAATTTCACATTAATATTACACAAAACAAAACACAAATTGTAGAAAATAAAACCAAACTACAGATTGACGCTTTACTTTTCCGCCAAGAATCCATTATGGTGTTAAGATTTTTTATTTTTGCGCGAACTCAACCTGACGCTATCAAAGGTAGCTTAGCACGATTTGTTAGATCATTTTAACAAAAGCATATTTTTATAGAAGCAAATTTTCATATCGATTTTTTTAATCTTCGTAATTTTTTTTATTCGCGAATTTTAATGTAGCAATTATTCATATCGCATCTTTTCATAATCGACATCTGTTGTTTTCAAGCTTTCGGCCCTACTATAATATCAAAGTTTTATTCGCTAGTATCATTCATCGTTTCATTGGTTGAAAGTACTTGCGAGATTTTACGTTACAGCAGTAATTTTTTTAAGGGTATATAGTATTCTTTCACCGTTACGCGACACGGTTATAAAATAATATTATATTTATCTCAAGTTAAGCTTCTTTTGAAACTTGTTGTCATTGTTTAAATAAACGGATAAGCACACTTATTATAACGTATTACAAAGAATATACCTGCAGTAATGTAGGTACTTAGAGAATAATTAATATTGCAAGGTAGGGTTGATTTGTACGTGTGTGTGTGAACAGTCGAAATATAGCATTACTACTATCCAGCTGTTTCACCAATCCCGAGTAACACCTACTTCAATATCAAAAAATAATTAGAAAAACAGTTATTTCTCAATTGACCTAACGAGGAATCAAACTTTTGCACCTCACTCAGACATGGCGACGCACCAGAACCGCCAGAACTCGACCACGGAGGTCGTCAAATCGTCGATTTCCAAAACATGATATTTTTCAGATATTAAACATTTCGATTGATAGTCTAACCAGTGTTGCCAATGCAATTGTAGGGAATATATAAATTGAAATAGGTACCCACAATTATTTCTTCCTGAGTTTGTCCATTACATTTATACTTACATTCCCATACACAGCGGGACAGGTATTTTCTATTTCCTTAAAGTCCTTAAGCCGTTCCATTATAACCATTTAATTATGTAGAAAGTACATTACATACAAAACAAAGTTACTTGTTGCAGAATCATTGTGAACCTGTCTAGCTAGGTTCACAGTAAATCTGCGTAGTCGTATACAGCTTTACGCAAACACCGAACCTTGGCTTAGCATTTATATGCGGTTGCAACCAACGTAGATCATGCATTATGTATTTATCGGCGGGCGAACTGCATTAGCATAATGAAACGCACTGAAAAAATTTGAAAAGTGACTAAAGTTGTTCGCACTGGTCTATGATTGGCTTAAAGGCTGTTCTTGTTATATTTACACACATTCTTTTTTATATTTACACACATATATTTAGTGGCTAACACACACATACCTACCTACATAGTGTGGCCTCCAAACCTAAGACTTGCGAATTCATTTAAAATTAACACTTCACGGTACCTATAACATGATGTATTGTCACATGGTAAATTGTTAAAAGTTCAATAGATTGTTTTCCATTTCTTTAGCCTGTAAATGTTGCAGGCTACTGAACTGAAAAACTGTAGTTGTTAACATTGAAAAAAGAATAATTAAATAAAGAAGATAAATTGGCTGCATTCCTAATATTTTTAAAATATTAATTGTTAAAGAATCAATTTCATGATTTGGTCAGCCTGACCCGGCATGTCAAACAGTTGCTCTGATCATCCAAATCGTAGATTGTTTTAAAAAAATTTTTTAATATTTTTTTTTGTTTTGTTAGTGAGTTTGCTTTATAAGACGCAAGTTTTTAAACCTAATAACTACCAGAGAAAAACAGCTGTTAGTGTGTTACAAAACAAAGCTAAATTGTGAACAAAAGGATTAACATACATACCTAAACAGAAATGACTAATTTGTGTCCATGTCTACAGCTTCCTCATTCGACATAGAGAAATTCTAAGCATGCCATATTTTTGTGCATATTATGTGCAATCAAACGTTTCAGTCCTAATTTTTGTGCCACCACAACTTCGTTACTATGAGTTGTTTTATGTGTGTAAGCTGGAGACACGTGTCACCAGCTCGCACACGCCCGTTAAGACAAACCAGTGAGGTTAGGGTTTGGACTATAGCTAGAAATTTTGTGCATAATTTGTGCACTAGGAACAAAAAAAACTAACCATCACACTCAAATACTGTTGAAACTACGATCATAAAACAGTGTGCGAGCTGGAGACACGGGTCTCCAGCTCGCACAGCTGTATCTTCGTAATTGTTCAAGCTACGGTTATGAATTATACCTCAATATGCGCGACGCGACTAATTTAGTTTTACTATAGGCAGGTACCTAATAACCTACCCTACTTTTTATTTTAGATATCTCACACACGAATGTCTTAGTTATTATTGTTGTTGAGACAATTAAATAATTAGATTTGGCATAATGATAAACATTATGGAGGAGTGCAGAACGACAAAATGGTTGAATACTTGAGCCTAATTCGATAAAGAACGGATGCTTTCCAGCAAACTAATCGCTATCGACCGTCACAGAATAAATTTTAACCATTGAAAGTAATTTATTTTAATATTAGATTGTATTACTTCCCATGGTTAAATGTAAATAAATAAATAAAAATAAATGTACTCTATGGTGATATTGGTGATCGAATGACTTTGCGATTAGTCTGCTGGGGCATCCCAATGTAATGCTAGGGCCACATTATCGCGCTAGCGCGAAGATTTGCGTTTTCGCGACACGTCTGGCCAAACACTTCGCGTTAGCGCGTTGTATCATGGCGTTGACGCGCCGCGCTGTTGGTAAATTGCCGATATGCCGGATAATTATGGATTGGAGTAACGATAAAGTATTAAAAGTAATACAATATTACGAATTCATAATTAATAATAATAATAAAGATGCAATAAATAGTAATTATTTGCCGACATGTAATAAAGCGCAATCACCTCTTCCATTTTTTTCGATAAAATTAGGAGTAGGCGATACAAATCGTATAAGGTTACTGAAACGTATTTATTGCATCAATATCGTCAAATCCGATATCGATGCGTTCTGAAACTACACTCGGCGTCAAAAAAATCGCACCTCTTAGAAAATCACTTTCAAATGTCATTTACTCTTGATATGCACATGCAGTCGCATTAATTATGATTTTATTTACAAGGTTACTTAATTAACTTAATAAAAAACATAACTTTTCATTATCAAATAAAACCTAATGCAACAAATAAAGTGTCACAAAAATTCGATGCAAATTTTGCTACCCGTGAGAGTTGCTAGTTGCGCTTCCTTTGTGGGTATAAAACGGTCAACACGGGTTCAATGTGGGTCATTCGCTATTCAACCGTTGAAGAGGACACACGCACAGATTTTGATGGATACCACAGCTGATAAAGCCGCTCAAGTGGTTGCACTACTGCAATCAGGGGTGCGGCAGTGTGATGTCGCCCGGCAACTGAACCTGAGCCGTTATTCCGTTCGAAGAGTGTACCAGCGCTTCATAGAGACCGGTGGCTATATCCGCAGACACGGTTCGGGTAGACGTCGCTGCACTTCGGAAAGAGACGACCGGTTCGTTGTGTCGAACTCTTTGAGAAATCGTTTCTCCAACGCTGTTGAGTTGCAACAGCAGCTCCAGGCAGTTCGCAGACGCACCGTAAGCGTATCTACGGTTAGAAGAAGATTGAAGGAGAAGAAGATAGCGGCCCACAGAGCTGCTACGGGTCCAAAATTGACTGCAGCGCATCGGCGAGCCCGCTTGCAGTTTGCTCGTGACCACGTCGATTGGACCCTTGAGCAGTGGAGAGCTGTTCTCTTCTCAGACGAGACGCGAGTGTGTCTTTTCTGCAACGACCGACGGAGAAGAGTATACCGGAGGCAGGGTGAACGTTTCGCCCAAGCCTGCATCCAGGAGACGGTGGAATATGGTGGCGGATCCTGCATGTTCTGGGGCGGTATGTCTGCTGCCGGCAAAACCGACCTTGTCTGCGTCTCCCGGACTGGAGGTGCTCGCGGACAAGGGTCGCTGACTGCTCGCCGCTATGTCACTGAGGTCCTGGAAGTGCATGTGGTCCCCTTTGCCGAATCTTTTGGCGAGGGGTTCACATTAATGCACGACAACGCTCGCGCTCACACTGCAGGCATCGTGAGCGACTTCTTGCAGAGGTCCCAAATCTCTGTGATGCAGTGGCCAGCGCGAAGTCCGGATCTGAATCCTATAGAGCACCTCTGGGACCATCTTAAACGTAAGGTTCGATCTCGGGATCCAGCTCCTTCGACTCTACAGGAGCTCCAAGACGCGGTGATTGAAGAATGGGGGCTTATCCCTCAAGAAGAGCTCCTGAAGTTGGTGAGGTCCATGAGGGACCGTATGGAAGCCGTGATCAGGGCAAGGGGGGGTAACACTAGATTTTAAGTTAATTTTAAGACACTTTTTGTACATTTTTCTTTGTAAATTATCTGTTGTTAATTAGGACTTAATTAAGGATTTTTATTATTTTATTAATTTTAATGTTGTTTGTATAATTATAATTAAACAGAAAGTTAAATTTAATTGTTTTTTGATACTCCTTTTTGTTACCTTTCTAATGATACCCAACACTATCCTCTACATAAGGTTTAAGAATTTTTAAAGATGATTTTTAAAAGGTGCGATTTTTTTGACGCCGAGTGTATATCTATTTTGGAAAACACTATATCGCGTCAGGAATGCGGTGTGCGTTGAGATCACTATATTGTACGTGATCGAATTCAAGAATATTGTACCGTATCCCTGATATTTATTGAATTATCATTAATCTGTAGTTTTTAACAAACAAATGTGCTTGTAAAAGTTTAATAAAATAAAATTATTATAAACGTTCGATGCGTTCTGAAACTATATAGTGGAAAAAAACACGATATTGCATGAATTTTTTAATAGTCCGTAGATATGGTCGATACTGTTATTTATCACCGATATTAAATTTATGTAGCTATAGTTTAACACTTTGCAAGCGGGCATTTTATTACGCGCATCTTCCCGTGCGCCGGCCTTTTTCGTCATTATTGTAAATTCTATAGAAAAAGAACTATAATAAAAAATAATTTAATTGTGTTCTATCTAATCGTTCTGCTGCTTACCTATACTAACCTCCAGTTATGGCTTCTTTATGTAGATGTTGTCCATCCGCAGTAGATCACCGAGATTCAATAGTAGGCGTACCTTTGTTATCTTATGAGTAGTTAAGTACCTAAAGTTATTTTCAAATGCTAGTAAGTAGGTAGATGCTAAATTTTATATGTACCTATTTCAAACCCAATCCACAGATAACGAAAAAAATATACTTTTATTATTTTTAATAAAGCTATTTCAAATTTTTATTTTACCAGTAGTAAGTAATTCTTACTTTTTCTATTTAAAAGTTAAAAAGTTCGCAAGTTACCAATTCTTCTATGTGTTGATGGCTGACCGACCCCTTGTCAGAATGGTTGATGGTTTAGTTATCGTAGCGTAGTAACTGTTTTTTAGTTAACGTGCCAAAACTAAAAATTCTTCATCTCCTATGGGAGTAGTTGTCAAGACGAATCAAACGAGCGCAAACTCGATGGGGTTGTGTGGTATTATTATAAAGTTCCTGTGTTCTTTTTCCGGCTCCATCATCAGACCCTGAACACTATTTCTCGATAAAGTACTCGTCAAGCGATTCAAACGACCCCGAACTCGTTGGGGTAGCATGGTTTTATTATAGAGTTCCTGTGGGCTTTTTCCGGCTTCATCATCAAACCCTAAACACTATTTCCCAACAGAGTACTCGTCAAGACGATTCAAACGAGCCCAAACTCGATGGGGTTGCATGGTTTCAATACCGAGTTCCTGTGGCTTCTTCTGGCTCCATCATCAGACCCTGGACCCTTTTTTCTAACAGAGTATTCGTCAAAATGAATCAAACGAGCCCAAACTTGATGGGGTTGCATGGTTTCAATACTGAGTTCCTGTGGCCTTCCTTCTGGTTCATCATCAGACCATGGACCTCGTCTAGTCGTCTCCCGTCAGAGTGCTCATCAAAACTAATCAAATGAGCCTGAATGGGGTTTCATAATTTTCTTACAGAGATCCTGTGGCCTTCTTCCGGCTGAATCATCAGATCAGCTCATGACACCATAATATTACATTGTCATTCTGTTCTGACCTATGTTCAAAGTTGCAAGTCTAGCTCATCGGGAAGCTACTATAAAATCGTTTGCATTTGTCGACAAATAAATAAACAAATAAACGAGAAAGCTACCGAATAAAAACGTGGTAATAAAAACATACAGGCAGACTAATTTTATCACTACTTATCATATTAATGAGGTTATTGTAAATACTTAAAACAAAGCATAGCGATATTTTATGAACATTCATAAATAAAATAGACTGCTTTTATTTTAAATTAACCAATTTCCTATATCAGCAGTCTCCTAGTCTAAAATTCTCGGTGTAGAAACGATACGATCGAGAGCGCAAATTAAAATGACACTAAATTAAGCTAGCTCTCAAGTTCAAACTCGATTGCAATAGTGTAGCGCACGGAACGGCAA
This sequence comes from Scoparia ambigualis, assembly GCA_963921215.1. Classification (NCBI taxonomy): domain Eukaryota; kingdom Metazoa; phylum Arthropoda; class Insecta; order Lepidoptera; family Crambidae; genus Scoparia; species Scoparia ambigualis. The sequence continues at coordinate 28,735,073 of OY992508.1, forward strand.
CAGCGCGGTCGGCGCGCGTTTAGCCGCTTCCGAGCCATTATTTTGAATTTTTTGGCGGGAAAACAGTTTTTGGCTTATAATTTATAAAGTAAGAGGCCCAGAGATTTGAAATTTTGCCTCGTGTGTGCACAAATTATAACGTATTATTTTATCTTTAAAACGAAGCGCTATCTTATACAGTTACAATAATTCACCATGTGTTAGCCCGTGTTACGTGTCACCAGCTTATACATACTTATCGGTTCGTAGCTCAAAAACCTATTGAGTTAAAGTTTTGAAAATTTTTGTGCCTTATGCACAAATTCTGCACAAAATTTTGAGGTATAATTCATAACCGTAGCTTGAACAATTACGAAGATACAGCTGTGCGAGCTGGAGACCCGTGTCTCCAGCTCGCACACAGTTTCATGATCGTAGTTTCAACAGTATTTGAGTGTGATGGTTAGTTTTTTTGTTCCTAGTGCACAAATTATGCACAAAATTTCTCGCTATAGTCCAAAACCCTAACCTCACTGGTTTGTCTTAACGGGCGTGTGCGAGCTGGTGACACGTGTCTCCAGCTTACACACATAAAACAACTCATAGTAACGAAGTTGTGGTGGCACAAAAATTAGGACTGAAACGTTTGATTGCACATAATATGCACAAAAATATGGTATGCTTAGAATTTCTCTATATCGAATGAGGAAGCTGTAGACATGGACACACTAAATTAAGCTAGCTCTCAAGTTCAAACTCGATTGCAATAGTGTAGCGCACGGAACGGCAACAGCTCGGTCGGCGCGCGTTTAGCCGCTTCCGAGCCATTATTTTGAATTTTTTGGCGGGAAAACAGTTTTTGGCTTATAATTTATAAAGTAAGAGGCCCAGAGATTTGAAATTTTGCCTCGTGTGTGCACAAATTATAACGTATTATTTTATCTTTAAAACGAAGCGCTATCTTATACAGTTACAATAATTCACCATGTGTTAGCCCGTGTTACGTGTCACCAGCTTACACATACTTATCGGTTCGTAGCTCAAAAACCTATTGAGTTAAAGTTTTGAAAATTTTTGTGCCTTATGCACAAGTTCTGCACAAAATTTTGAGGTATAATTCATAACCGTAGCTTGAACAATTACGAAGATACAGCTGTGCGAGCTGGAGACCCGTGTCTCCAGCTCGCACACAGTTTCATGATCGTAGTTTCAACAGTATTTGAGTGTGATGGTTAGTTTTTTTTGTTCCTAGTGCACAAATTATGCACAAAATTTCTAGCTATAGTCCAAAACCCTAACCTCACTGGTTTGTCTTAACGGGCGTGTGCGAGCTGGTGACACGTGTCTCCAGCTTACACACATAAAACAACTCATAGTAACGAAGTTGTGGTGGCACAAAAATTAGGACTGAAACGTTTGATTGCACATAATATGCACAAAAATATGGTATGCTTAGAATTTCTCTATATCGAATGAGGAAGCTGTAGACATGGACACACTAAATTAAGCTAGCTCTCAAGTTCAAACTCGATTGCAATAGTGTAGCGCACGGAACGGCAACAGCTCGGTCGGCGCGCGTTTAGCCGCTTCCGAGCCATTATTTTGAATTTTTTGGCGGGAAAACAGTTTTTGGCTTATAATTTATAAAGTAAGAGGCCCAGAGATTTGAAATTTTGCCTCGTGTGTGCACAAATTATAACGTATTATTTTATCTTTAAAACGAAGCGCTATCTTATACAGTTACAATAATTCACCATGTGTTAGCCCGTGTTACGTGTCACCAGCTTACACATACTTATCGGTTCGTAGCTCAAAAACCTATTGAGTTAAAGTTTTGAAAATTTTTGTGCCTTATGCACAAGTTCTGCACAAAATTTTGAGGTATAATTCATAACCGTAGCTTGAACAATTACGAAGATACAGCTGTGCGAGCTGGAGACCCGTGTCTCCAGCTCGCACACAGTTTTATGATCGTAGTTTCAACAGTATTTGAGTGTGATGGTTAGTTTTTTTTGTTCCTAGTGCACAAATTATGCACAAAATTTCTAGCTATAGTCCAAAACCCTAACCTCACTGGTTTGTCTTAACGGGCGTGTGCCAGCTGGTGACACGTGTCTCCAGCTTACACACATAAAACAACTCATAGTAACGAAGTTGTGGTGGCACAAAAATTAGGACTGAAACGTTTGATTGCACATAATATGCACAAAAATATGGTATGCTTAGAATTTCTCTATATCGAATGAGGAAGCTGTAGACATGGACACGACTAATTTAACTTTACAAATAGTTTTAAACGCCTCTGAGTAAACTACCCAGAACTCTCTGGAACGATTCCCATCTGAGGTATTGGTATCGGTGTTGAGGTAGTTTGCTTGGTTTGGTTAATATTCAGAGCCTCGCTTCGTTGCAGCACGAACTGGGTCGGCACTCGGCTCACCCGGCATAATACTACCCTCTTTATAAACAAAGACTACCCTCATACGGAACATCGGCGTGAAACATGGCACGCACGCAAACACGTTGCTGTTGTGTTTCTTCCGGTGAGTGAAAAGTACCGGAGGCCACTTTCTCCCCCCTCCCCCCCACAATCCTACACCTTCCTCAAAGGTCCTAACCTCCTTCCTCAAGGCTGGCAACGCATCTACGACTCCTTTTGGTTTTCCATTGGCAGCGGTGATTGATTACTTTCCATCGCCTGCTCGTTTGAAAATGAAAATGAAAAATGAAAATTATTTATTTGCTTATAACATGGTCACATTTGCCTCCTGACTACATAAAAGGCTTGTTTAAGTCTAGGACCTATTTCGAATTCCGGAACTGAATTTCGTTATTGATCGTTGATTCCGAAATTCCGGTATTAGTTTCGTAAATGATGTTTTTTTGTAAAGTTAGGAGATGCGACGTAATACGAAACAATTTTAATCATACTATAGAACTTTTGAATGATACAATCAATAACAGTAAAATAACATGTCTCACAACAAGGATAATTAAAAATAATCATCAATGTCTAAAATTTAGTTACTGTTGTTAAATAAATACTCTTTTTCACCCAAAACTTGCAGATGGTTGCAATGTTATCTCTCCAATGTCTGTTTGTTATTTTAGTATTCTCGTATCGGAAAACTGGTTGCAATGTTAGGTACCTCTCCAATGTCTGTTTGTTATTTTAGTATTGTCGTATCGGAAAACAAGGGAAAGTTACTGACATAAAATTATTAGAATATCGCTGATTTGTTAATAGCATATATTTCCTCAGCAAGTATTCGAACAATTCGAATATTTGTTTCTACACGCAAGTACGCAACACAAACACTGACTTAAATAGGTAGTCCGCGACTGACTGGCGCTAGCGCAGTGTGGGTTTGGTTGCCATGGAAAGTCAACGTTACATTGTGTATCTCCAAGTATCATCTACCTACATTATGCTAAACTACAAAATAACGTTGTTTCAGTCACAATATAATTTTTAATGTTGTATCGGAATTACGATATTAAACTGTTCAATTCCGGAACCATAATATCGAGAAATTCGTTTCAAAATTCCGGAGTTACGAAATTCTGGAATTCTGATAGACAAAAGAGATTGATAGCCAGCCTCACAACAGTAGAGGATTGAGTTCGAATCCACCTAATCTTTATTTATTTTCAAGTGAGATGAAGGCCAAACGTTTAAAAAAAATAAAGAAGGTAAGTAACTGATTTTTAAACTTTGACTACCTACCTAAATATTTTATTGGTCGTCTAATAATAATATATTATATTGAATGTTTTGACTCACTAATCTACTCAAGAAGCTTTTTACTCTTACTATGCAAAATTCGTATGGAAATTTGCATAGGTAAAGAGTAGTGGTAGTAAGATTAAAGTAATACTACTCTAACCCTGTTATTAATAAACGTTAATTAAAGTTACACTTAGGATTAAATTGACGCTGTCTCTATCTGTCTTCTTAAACACAAATCTCGGTGTAAAAAAGACAGCGTCTTTTTTACACCGAGGTGTAACATTTGACCATTTTTATGAATAAGACGGGAGGAGCTCACGGTAAGGCCCCTGATCTCCGTATACGGATATTGGTCGTAGTACGAGATTAGACACGTCAATGCCTGACTGGCATTGACAGTGTCTAATCTCGTACAAATAACACAATTGCTTGCTGTGTTTCGTTGTGCTATATCCAATTTCAGGAACAGCTATAGGCCGAAGTTGTACATTATTCTTAATCCTCTTATCGAGTAATCAGCCGCAAGGTTATCCTAGTGTCGAATGTGGTGGTGCGAATGATACGGCGCAACATAGTGCGTAGCCAATAGATGCGAGCAGCACAGCAGTGCGATTCTCTAAGATAGCCTTGATAGCAGCGGCTGTCGCAGCGCTGAGAGTTGACTCTGTCTCTTTCATATTCATAGAATTGGAAAGAGACAGCTGATCACGGCCACGAACGCAGCGTCTGTGTCGCTTAGAGGATATCAATGCAGCTATGCGATTCTCTAAGCGACAGACGCTGTGCGCATGGCTGTGGTCATAGATGTTACAAGAATCAAAAAGAAGAGAATCAAGAATCAATATCAGATTCTCGAAGTTAAAGCCTTGGTAGTAGCGGCTGCCGCAGCGCTGAGAGTTGACTCTGTCTCTTTCATATTCATAGAATTGGAAAGAGACAGCTGATCACGACCACGAACGCAGCGTCTATGTGTCGCTTAGAGAATCCCAATGCAGCTATGCGATTCTCTAAGCGACAGACGCTGTGCGCATGGCTGTGGTCATAGATGTTACAAGAATCAAGAAGAAGAGAATCAAGAATCAATATCATTTATTCAGGTTAGGCCATGTTTAGATTACAGCACTTATGAATGTCATTATGCCATACAGTCATTATGCACTTACAGCCGTCACATCGTTCGCTGCAGTCACGGCTGTGGTCACACCTACAAGAAATGTGAAAGAAGTGATTCCCTATCACGCCGTTGTCGCCGCTTACAGCTGTGCGGAGCTAGTGTCGAACAGCGTTGAAAATTATTAAGCAGAAAAGGTACCAATAGTACGCTCACCGCTGTTGCAGCCGCTGCTACCAAGACTTAATCGATGTTTGCGCTTAGAGAATCGCATTACAGCCCGGTCGTCCTTGGGAGGGACCTACAGTGCACGTCCTTCGGTTGATGATTACTTTAAGGGTTTTAATCCTCCAGGGACCTTAGTATCTGAGGATTATCGTCATTTACCGTCAGGTGAGATAACGGTCTAGAACTTAACTTAGATTGAGTGTAATTCTGTTGTTTAAAAGAGTTATAGCGTTGGGGTTTGGGTACAATCTTGATTAAGTGTATTTATAATAAACGTGTGTTCTACGTTTGAGGCGTCCTCGTCAGTAGCCGAGCGGATAGATGCTCGGGTTGAACGTGAGAAATCGTGGTTCAATCCCATAGCTCCGTTAAGACTACTGACGTGAACCTACTCCGACACAGACATTTAGATTAACAAGATGGGTTGACAGGACTATACCCCTCAGGCCCCAAGCGGTCGCATGAGACCGCACCTACAAAAACACACTTGGCTTTGTACCGTGTTTTCATAGACTTACAGACTACTTTAGTATGCTTGTTCATACTAAAGTGTTGTTATTTCGGTTCTGTGGTACATCTTATGTATCGTGATAGCAAAATATCGCATAGTCTATGCTCGATTCTGTCAAATTTGACGTTGACAGTTGCGCCAATTTTTTTGTTAGAAAAGTGCCACGAGTGAGTGGTTAATGTGTAAAACGCACATTAAAAATAATCTTTAAAAAAAAACCATCAACCCTCATTTGACAAGCGTGGTTATTAAGCCCAATTCCCTTCAATTGTGGCGATGGCTTAATTTCAATGATGGAGGGCTTTGCCCAGCAGTGGGACTGTATACAGGCTGTACCTTACTTATGGTTTTCTAAGGTTAACGCGAAAACAACACATTGAAATGAAACACTTTTTACGGATGAAACTCGCGTTTAATACTACTTTTCCGGGTTTTGTTTATTCCTAACGTTTGAGCCCCATTTTTTAACTAATTAGAGATGTAACAAAGTCACCTGCTTACATCACGAACATCGAGCATGGCAACACAAAATAAGGAGTTCGTATAGCAAGTTGTGGGCTAAAGCCTTAGAACAAAGTTATTGTTCTGAGGCTAAAGCGAACACAATGGCCGCAAGGGGCTAATTGTCTAAATTCAACACCTATCGCAATAACTTTCAAGTACAAGTGCATTGCTTTGCCAGATTTCTTATTTAAAACTAATTTTAAAATAATCAAACTAGCAAAGCAATGTACTCTAAGGGTATTGCGATAGATGTTCAAGTTATACAATGAGCCTCCAGGTGAATGAAATATTATGTTTTCGCGATAACGGCCTCGTCGGCTAAATCGAAACAACTACGCGCGAGTCTTATCGCTGACGCTGACGGCACGGCGGGCGTAAGTAGAAATTACAACCTTACGCTTCGGTCGCGATAATGCATTCGTAATACCTGTGTACACTTTATAGGGCAAGACCAGGTAGGCTACTCTTGAAACAGAATTGCATTAATCAAATTCCAATCACAAATCTAAAAAATGTCAAATGCCACTTATGTAAGTGACAATAGCGCCACATTGGAATTAAATTGCGTGGAAATTGATTGAACAAAATTATTATCGAGATGGCGTTTCGGAATTATCTTTACTTATCCCAATATCGATACATATTAATCGCATTGGAATTGTATTAAGATTGAGTTTGCGTTCGAGAGTAACCACCGTGGCTAGCTGCATATGACGATTAAATTACATACATATAATCACGACTATTATCCCCGAAGGGTTAGTCAGAGACTAGGCAATGAGGACCGCAAAAGCAGTCCTCTGCCATAGTCCACTTTTTACCAAATAGCGACTACACAGCGTGACAGGTGAGCCCATCGCTGCTCTATGCTGTTGGATGTATGTGCAGTCTTAAGTCCGTTAGTCGCCTTTTACGACACCCAAGGGTAGTAAGGTGGTAGTATTTAAATAAAAGCGAATCCATGTGTGAAAGTGAACGTTAAGCATCTATGCACTGCCGTGCGCTGTCGTTATGTCCTGTGTAGCTTAAAATGTACTGCCCTCATATTCTAAGCCACAGAATAGGTAATAGCAGAAGCAGGACTCCTCTGTTGTTGAGGGTTAACATACATACATAGGTATAATCAAGACTATTATCCCCGAAGGGTTAGGCAGAAACTAGGCAATGAGGACCGCAAAAGCAGTCCTCTGCCATAGTCCACTTTTCACCAAATAGCAGCGGCAGATTTAACCGTACTTATGTATTTTTGGTATGTTCGCGCTATTTACGACATTTATGCAGAGAGATAAGGCAGCCGGTTCCTTAGTAGTTCCGGAATCCAAGTAGTGCAGTGTGCTCCTACCATAGGCCAAGTGCTTACCTACTCGTAAAAATACATACTTGAGTCGTCTAGTTTCAAATCCCGCTATAACGCTTTTTCTTCAAATTTTAACCTTATATAACATTTGAAAGTACCTTTAGCGTAGTATAAATTCGTGAACTTGGTTCCTATCAAACACCGCTAGAAGCGGGTGTAAAATTCATTTCATTAACAGTGTTAGTTGCAAAGTAGGGTAAGAATGGGTAATGGCGGTCACTTAAGGCAAAACAATCATATTTCGGAAAATATCGTTTATTTATTTATGGAGTTTTTAACAAATTAAACTTTAATCAGTCTTCTAGCATTATGGCAACAATAGAGATTAGTATTAATTAAACATTTGGCATAATCAACATTTTAATAAACAATGTCGTTGACCGGTATTAAACGCACGTATTGTTAATTCCGGTCAGTACGTGTCTAACACCGGTCAAGCACCGTTGATGCATATTCACACTAAAAGTTCCTAGGAGAATCGAACCCTGAACATTCTTCATGAGCCCATAGCCCATAAAAAACACACCTATACCACAATTCATTGTCGCGGCCCCTATCATCGCAGATAATACATTTATCCTGGCGATCTTCATCGATGTCTGTATCATCGTCTTCTCGTAAGTCGTCCATATCGATATCCGAGTTTGATGTGTTACTTTCTTTATCTTGCAGAACTTTTCTCTTAACTCTCCTATTCTCTGTATTTTTAGGTAAGTATTTTTTTTTCTTAATAATATTCTTTTTTTGACTGATAGAAACCTATCAGTTCCATTTCCTTCTTTATTTTTTCTGCAGGTTTATTTTTGACGATAGGATTTTTTATTTTTTTTTTAGCGTCATTCTGTCTAACAGTCTTTTTGGTTTTAGTTCCAGCCTGAGTTTTATTTATTTTTGCTTGTTTTCTATTTTCCTTTTCCAAAAAAGTTTATTTTAGAGGAGTTCCAGTTATGACAGTTGAATGCTGTTTTCGAGAAAAAAATCATTCACCATTAGAATGCTACATTAGCACTACTACATAGGCTATATTAAAAAAAAAAAGTTCACCAGTGCGAAGCTGGGGCGGGCCGCTAGTAAAGTATATAGAATTATGTGTTGGTAATACCGGTCACTCTGACCGGCATTGCCCGCATCTATGTTATTTTGAATACAATGAATATTCTAAAATACCGTTAGTTGTAATTGAAAAAGAAGTATATTTAGGTAAACACAGATAGTTTGTTAACACACTTCTACAATAGCAATCTACAGATTATTAGAAAAACATGTACCAACTTCTTATTCTCGTAAGATGAAAAATTAGATCAATTTGGCGGGAAAGCAACTGACGTGCGCCTCTCCTCAACGAATGCTCAGAACTGAGCGGAGATTGAAGCGGGTGTGCGGGGCTATGTCACGTCACGTCACCTTTTATGGATGTGTGCGTGCTCGTATTATGCTTAATTTAGGAGGCAATGTGTTGACCGGTATTGCCGGCTGACCGGCATTACCCATTCTTACCCTACTCTAAAACGAAGCTTGTGAGTTTCAAATTCCGCTATACCAAATTCAACCAATGACAGCCCAGTATTAGGTCACGTGATGCAGAAAATTAGTATGGTCGATTCCATTAAGTACCTTGAAACTGGGATTTGAAACTAGACGACTCACTTACATACTCGTACATACATAATTGTCATCATGACTATTATCCCCAAAGGTTTAGTCAGAGACTAGGCAATGAGGACCGCAAAAGCAGTCCTCTGCCATAGTCCACTTTTCACCAAATAGCGACTACACAGCGTGACAGGTGGTGAGCCCATCGCAGCTATGCGATTCTCTAAGCGACACATAGACGCTGCGCGCATGTCTGTGATCTGGGGCCCAAGTCTGCTAATTTACGAATGGCATAATTGAATCGCAATTGGATCGCATTGTAATTGTTTGACACATTTGGTATCTTTAAATGAGTAAGAGAATAAATACCAAATGTGTCAAACAATTGCGATTCAATTATGCCATTCGTAAATTAGCAGACTTGGGCCCCTGTTGTCTTTTTTCAATTCTATGAATATGAAAGAGACAGAGTCAATTCTCAGCGCTGCGGCAGCCGCTGCTACCAAGGCTTTAACTTAGAAAATGGCACTGCTGCTCTATGCTGTTGGAAATATGTGCAGCCTTTAGTCCGTTAGTTTTACGACACGCAAGGAAAAAAGAGGGGGTGGTAGTATTTTTTCACAAAAAAATTATAAAAAGTTTAGCAATATAAAAGCAATCGATTGTAGCGAGCTTGTTTCAATGATTGAGGCATTTTCCCAGCAGTGGGACAGTACTAAGCTACACTTGACATGTTATAGTAGACTTTTTCTTCTTCTTTGTTTTGTGGCGTTTCCTTATAGATTTCGCCAATATCCAGTGTTCCCCTTGGGAATTTTGAGTTTGTACTGTAAAGTAAAATAAAAATCAAAAAGATCATGGCTCATCAAGCGGCATGTCTGCCATCTTGATAAACCATTTTGAGCTTGTACGGTAAAGTAAAATAAAAATCAAAAAAGATCATGGCTCATCAAGCGGCATGTCTGCCATCTTCAATAAACCTTCTCAAGAATCAGGGCCCTTATTCTGTAACGATTCCTTGTTTTAAAACCACGTTAATTCCTTAAAAAGTTGCGATATCTTCTTAAAAACGTATGCGTTTGACGTTTATGCGCGGTAAGGTTTAGGTGTGGAATCTATAGATTGCGATACAGAATCAGGGCCCAGAAAGAAAGCTTTTTCTTGGACAATCGCTGACCTATAGTAGACTTGTGGACCCGACAGACATTGTCCTGTCTAAATCACAATGACAACTCAACTGGTAGGAAAAAGATTAATGTCGCGAAGAAGAGGTAAGAAAACTGAAAAAGTTTTTAACCCCAATTAATATTTAACACCTTTGCACGACGTCTTTTTATGTTTATTGTTTATTTTTTAAGGAGTTTTAAAAAAATCTCTAACCGTTTATAGTTTGCCTGAGCTTCCACAAATATTTCAAGATCAAAATTAGCCAAATTGGTTCGGTCATTCTCGAGTTATTGGCTAGACAAACGAACAGCAATTCATTTTTTTAGGGTTCCGTAGCCAAATGGCAAAAAACGGAACCCTTATGGATTCGTCATGTCTGTCTGTCCGTCTGTATGTCACAGCCACTTTTCCGAAACTATAAAAACTATACTGTTGAAACTTGGTAAGTAGATGTATTCTGTGAACCACATTAAGATTTTCACACAAAAATAGAAAAAAAACTATAAATTTTGGGGGTCCCCATACTTACAACTGAAACTCAAATTTTTTTTTTCATTTAACCCGTCCGTGTTTGGCACAGAAATATAATTTCTTGTGTGTGGGGTATCTATGGATAGGTCTTCAAAATTGATATTGAGGTTTCTAATATCATTTTTTTCTAAACTGAATACTTTGTGGTAAAATGTGTGTGTCCCCCCCCTGTAACTTCTAAAATAAGAGAATACATTACCAAGCAAACTTCCACCTAAATTTGGTTTGAACTAGATCTAGTAAGTAGTTTTTTTTAATACTTACGTCTTAAATTAATTAATAAAAAAAAATACACTATTATTAAAACTTCGATCAAAGTTACAACGAACTACAAGAACTTTTATATGATGTTACTTGCTGCTACGGAACCATTCATGGGCGAGTCCGACTCGCACTTGGCCGGTTTTTTATTTATTATTAGACTAGCGGCCCGCGGTCCACGCTATCTTAGAAACACCATCATAATAATAATGTACTACAGCCATTTTGCACAAAATATTTACTTAATGATCTTTTTCTATTTATTTATTTATTTAGTAGGTTAACCAACAATTGTACTTATACATTGTTTCTTTCGTTGTAACGTACTTTCTTAATATAACGACTAAATGTTACAATTACTTAAAGGCTAACACAACATGCAACATATATAAATTTTAAAAACAGTTGGTATCTTATAAAAATACAATAAAATTAGGCATGGAGTTGTTCCAATAGGCTCGTTTCAATTCTATCAGTGAAGCCCCAAGTTTAAAAGGAGAAAGCAGAGCCACAGACACAGGGAAACGGCGATTATAATTTACAATTATGTAATGCTGGCTCCACACATGGCTATTTGTATTTGTGATTGCATGTTTGCGTATTTGCCAAAATTTTTGACGTACGGGCGAATATAGGGCAATATACAGGCAAATACGGCAATAAATTTGGCAAATATACTCCCCACACATGGAAATTATTTGTCAAATACTTACAGCAAATACGCGATTACAAATAGCCATGTGTGGAGCCACTATAATACCACAGAATAAATAATAGAATACGCCACTTTACAGTGTGCGCGTAACATGTGCCGTAATGCCACATGTGCCGTAATAATGCCGTGCGTACGCTGCAGTCGTAAAACACAGATTTATTTTTGCACCGAGTTATCAATATTGCATTTGCTAGCGGCCTTGGTCGTCACGCCTGTGTTTGTTCACATTTTCTTGTTATCGTTTTTTTTGACGTAGCTCATATTATTATAACTCACTTAGTAGTTAGTACGTACCTACTTCTTTAGAATAATTTTGTATTTTAGTTGAATGCAACGCTATAACGTCCAAATAGACCCGTAGATAACTATTAGGATTTAAATTCTAAGAGGTTTGATGACACTGTTGCCAGTAAATCAAAAGCGATAAAAAAAATGACAAGTTGAACCAATACCTCGGTGACGGAGTGGTTCACGCAGCCGCCCGGATTGAGGAGGACGTGGGTTCGAATCCCACATGAGGTAATCCATTTTGCAATGTACCGTTATCTTCCAGTAATTATAGTTATTTATTGCATAACTATTAGGCGTTGGCCATTATGTCACCTGGTGGTATGACGATAAGGTCGAAACTGCCTTGGACTATCCTTTTGTTGGAATTAAAACTTGTAAAAATCTGCAGTACCTAATTTGTAACCTTGGATAATAAATGAAACATAACTCTTGTCCGTAGTTCAACGACATCTAATTAGTTCGTACATGTACTTAATTTGTAAGGTGCCTACTTTGTGAAGCTGTACCAAAAACAGCTGCAAACACAACGAAACAAACGCATATTACATTTTCCATGTAATCCCTGTCATCAAAGTGCGGGCGGAAAGTTCTCGAAGCCTCCCCGGGGCGGGCGGGAGGTGCATGTGCAACTATCGATTACACGTGTCTGCACCTACCCGACTCCCTTCATCCCCCCTTCACCCTTTTACACTGTAAACTGCGTACATCAAAGCCAGCTCCGAGTTACACAAGTTTTATGTTATAGCAGCTTTTACTGCGACGCTGAGAGGTTATAAGGTTACTTTGTAATGTTAGCACCTAAAATGTTTACTCCAACATAATTTTAAGCTTTACGCTTCTAGTAGATATGAAATCCTACAGTAAATCGTAGAGAAATATAGTGGCAGCTTCGACATATACATTTGACGTGTTTTGGCCATGAACCGTCACTATAGGTTCATGGTTTTGGCCGAATAGCAATTTTTTAATGAGCATTTCGTCATGTTGACTCTTCTTAGCTCTCACACACACTACTAAATTGAATGATTACCTTAAAGAGGTCCTGCACGAAATTGTGAATATTTACGTATTTTTGAGTCACTTGTTAGTACAAGTGCACAGTCGCTGAATTAGTTAAATACATTAAAAGAACTTACCTATGTAAGTTAGCCTGATCATTGCACAAGGTTATGGCCTTGTTGAAATTTAAAACAAATACTTTATACAATAACAACAATACATAAATCCTCTTAAAAACATATTTTTTCGACATCTTTCTTAATTTTACGCATGAAACAATAATTCTTTCATGAAAATATTTGTATTGATATTCCGCAGGGCACCCCGTTTTAAAAAGTAAATTTTAATTTTTAACACAATCGTGTGATGGTTTTGCACATTTCGCAGAATAAAAACATTGCTCTAATAAAATTACTAGGTCTGAAACTTCAAAGCAGAATTGTAATAATTATAATACCAATATGATTGATTTTGCTTTAAAGTTCATTAAGAGACTTATTGAACTTCATTAAGAGACTTATGTCAGTTTTTGCGATCGCGCGGCACTAGATACTTTTTTATGCGGACGTTTCGGGTCCACGGGTAGTTTTAATTCCCCGTGGTCCCATGGCACTAGGGATTACATTTGGATGAATATTTCGACTTCGATTATATCGATATTAAATTATTTACAAAAATGAAAAATAAAAAAATTAAGTACTTAAGTAAATTATCCGTGGACCCGGTAATGGGTCGACCCACCGGGACCACGGGTAAAGACTCGTTGATTGTCATTTGGGTACGGTACGGTGAAGTTTAGAGAGCAATGGCTCTGGAGGCAAGTGGAATAATCCGCATTTTAGCCGTGTCGTGTAGCGGCTCATTAAAAGACTACTACCACCATCTCTTCCCTTGGGTGTCGTAAAAGGCGACTAACGGACTAAAGACTGCACATACATCCAACAGCACAGAGCGGCGATTGGCTCACCACCTGTCACGCTGAGAGGCACATTGTGCAGTCGCTATTTGGTAAAAAGTGGTATATTTATTAATGTTTTTATATATTTAAGCGTTTTTAACGCTTTAATATACTTAAGTAAAATTTTAAACACTGAAAAAAGACGACAACCTCAGGCGGGAATCGAACCACGGACCTTCCGCATTCCGGGCGGCTGCCTTAACCACTTGGCTACCGAGATCTGGTTTTCACTCGTCGAAATTTGTCAGTGTTTGATGATTGATGAATTTTCACCTCTGAGATCCAAAAGAAATATTTTTACAAATATTTGAACATTCGGTTAAGACAAAATGAAGCTGCGTTATGGATTAATGTTTTTATATATTTAAGCGTTTTTAACGTTTAAATATACTTAAGTAATTTTTTTGGGTGAGGGGAAAACTTACTACACTATGACAATGTTGAAATTTCAATTCGATAAAAGTTAAATGTAGAAACCTGTAATATTAGGCTGGCGAGATGTTTCATTAATCATATATCTGGAAAGAACGGCCCACTGACATTTTTATTCAACGTTTTAATCACGTTTATAAAAGGTTCGGTTTCGGTTTCGGTTTCGGCCGATACTAGAATCAAACCGAACCTTCGGTTTAGGCAAAAAAAACATGTTTCGATCGGACACTAGCTGTACGTAAACCTGCATGCTCGCAGTACTTAACACAAGTTTTATTTTTTAGCTGATTTTACTGTGGAATTAACGGCATAATGGTTGCTTAGTACATACCATAAAGTTACTAAGGTATAGTAGGTAACTTTATGGTACCTACATACCGAAAACGTTTATTGAAAAATAATTTCAAGCAATGTACGGACAGCACGTGAGATTACTCCATAATACGTAAAAGGAGACTTTTCCATTTCGGCTCAAAATATACCGAGGTACACTTTACTTTAAAATATCCTATTAATTATGCAGAAGCCTCTGATGATATAATTTTTCTATAAAACACACCGCAACTAGTATTTTTTTGGAAAATAAAAAGTCACACAATATGGTTTAAGAAATCGTAAATATGAAACGAAACGTGCAAATAAAGGGCGAAAATATGACAGTGACAACTGTCATACTTACTGGTTTTTTGTGGTGGTGACAGTTTGTGGATGAACAAAAAATATTTTTTGAGATCTAAACTCACAATGTTGTAGTTTCTTCCTTGTCCTTTTAGCAACAACACGTGTTGTGAGACTCCATTTTATTTCAATCTACTGTACAAATCTAAATGTACTTTAAAAATAAGTATTTACTTACCACTTGAAATTGGCTTACTGCTAAACGCGAAGCCATTAATTAAGTTATGTTATATAATATCTCACAATGGATAATCAATAGGTGCAAAACCTAGTTTAGAATGGTTTTCTATAAACTCACATAGTCGGTCTACTAATATTTGTCACTCTCAAGATAATCAAACGCACAAAATAAATCAAAACAGTTAAAAACACTTATTTTTGTTACTATTTATCATGTTTTTGCTAAAAACAGGTTATGTTTATGTTAAAATGAGTTACTCTAAGGCTTTTATTCAATAATTAGTTGGCCCATACGTAAGCTAACGAAACGCACCCGACAGCGAGAGAGTTATGCTTGCCAGTTAAATTAATCCAATGTTGCAAGCCGTCAAACCTTTCTAATGATATTTTTAGGTGGTACAATTATAATAAAAAATATAATACATATATTTCTGGAATCTACGATTTTTTTCCTACATTTTGGTACCTTTGAATCTTAGGTACATGAGTGGCCGTAGTTGTATGGGAAGAGGAAAGGTCTCCTTTCTGCATTCGATTTTGGCAGCTTTGTATGGCCAGAAGTGCTGGGGCCTAGACACGTGGCATAACGAGAAATAATGACAAATGGAATAGAATGATGAATAAATGGAATTTGAGGTATGTCAACGCTTGTCAATAAGTGGCCGCTAAAATAATAATAAAAACGGTAATTTAAAAAACTAATAAACCCGACTGCGTTTCTGTGTAATTTGGAAATGAAAAAAACCCTAAAACAAGAAAATCGTCATACCCGATTGCACTTAACTTAAGAATCGTCAAAGTTGCAAAGAAAAATTGTAGCAGTCGGAACCCATTCTAGAAAATTAGAAATGTAGACTTAGTGAATTGAGAGCACGTATAATTATATAACATTGCAGATTACTCCAGTCTACTGACTAGACGGCTGACTTTCTAGAGTAGACCTCGACTGCTACAATTTTTTTTGCAACTTTGGCGATTATTAAGTTGAGTTTTTTAAATTAGGTAGGTACCGTTTTTTTTAGTTTTACACATGACATCCAAATACCTATTGGGTTCCCTATTTTATCCCGAAAACCGTTTTACCGATTATCATTTCAACGAAAACTATTAACCGAACACTCAATTGAACGATGTCTTATTTGTACGAATCTTTAATTTACCGATGTAACGACTCACCGAAAAACCTTTTACCGAAATTCATTTCAGCGACCATACATATAACCGACACATTATTTAACCGATGTAACATTTCACCGAATTTTAAGAGTATGTAGGTCAACGTCTCGGTGGCCGAGTGGTCAAGTGCTTGGCTCGATATCCGGAGTCCCGGTTTCAATTTCCATGTCGGACATAGTGCGTTTTGAATTTGTCGATTCATAGCCCGGGTTTGTGATCACTAACCCGCATTTGGCAAGGGTGGCGATATTGTTATAATTTGCTTAAATTAGTTCTTATAAAAATAAATAATAACATTGAAATTAAAAGGCATTTGATTTATCCCACTTTTATTAATTTACTATAATTTTATGATTGATAATCGTTTCAGTAGCCGGAGCTTATGACCTAAAAGAAAGGAAAGTAATAGTAAGGATATCGAGCCAAGCAGGCGAGAAGCGTTGACCTACATATTCTCAAAATTCGGTGAAATGTTACATCGGTTAAATAATGTGTCGGTTATATGTATGGTCGCTGAAATGAACTTCGGTAAATGGTTTTTCGGTGAATCGTTACATCGGTAAATTAAAGATTCGTACAAATAAGGTATTGTTCAATTGAGTGTTCGGTTAATAGTTTTCGTTAAAATGATAATCGGTAAAACGGCTTTCGGGATTAAATAGGGAACCCATTTGAAGCTAAAATCCATCGAGCCGTTCAGGTTACAGAGCGTGCCAAACATTTGAATTTGGCGCAAAATCCACCATTTTTTTTATTTTGATATGCCCGTGTCACTCTCACAGTAATTATACGAATCTAACGATACCTCTTAAGCTAAAATCCATCGAGCCGTTCAGGCCGCAGAGCGTGTCAATCAAAAATAATATTATACTCACATACTCTCGAAAAACATAACTCTCCTTCTGGCGCAGTCGGGTAAAAATTCAAAAGCGCTAATTTGTGTAAGTAATATTATCATTCTTTATTTTATTCTTTAATCAATTACTTATACTTCCTATCTTTCTTAGTTTTAGTCTTGTCTTACATTATCAAAACATTATTCAGTTATATGACCAATTTTTAAGGTACTTAATTTTAAACAATAAAAAATTATAGTCTTGTAATGAAATCGTATCTGATAAAAGTGTTTTATTTATTATTAACGTATTGTATGACCCAATCGAATAAAATCGTCATCTGTAATCTGCAACCCAACAAAATACAGGAAATGACAACCTATTTTCCCATCGGCCGGCTGTCAAATGTCAATTAATGTTCTGAGGCAATACCGTATTAGCACAGATACTTACTTACATTAATATTGATTAGTATGATATTTTTTGTGCAGATTTTCTTTGACGATCAATGTGGTCTATATAAGTAAGTATGTATTTTGTGAATGAAGAGCGTAACAAACTACTTTTATTTGGAAATACTACTCTGTGTAAAAAGTACCGGGAATTTATAATTTACAGAACGCGCGGTAAGTACATACATAACGACCTATTTTTTTGACGTGACAACGTCTTAAATTAGGTTAGCTGGGAGACACTTATGAAAAAGTGTAACGCTCGTCGGGAACGTAACGATGAGTCACCGAACGAGAGAGAGGCCCGCCGAATGCCTTGCGTCTCTCTCCCACTAAATAGTTAAGTTTAAGTTTACATGTACAATGTTTTAGTAAACAAAATAAAACAAAATAAAATAAAATAAAATAAAATAAAATAAAATAAAATAAAATAAAATAAAATAAAATAAAATAAAATAAAATAAAATAAAATAAAATAAAATAAAATAAAACAAAATAAAATAAAATAAATTAAAAAAAATAAAAAAAAAAAATAAAAAAATAAAAAAAAAATTAAAAAAAAAAATAAAAAAATAAAAAAAAAATTAAAAAAAAAACAAAAAAAAAATTATATTTCTATAGTTAAAATTTGTGCAATTCTTATTTTCATTCAATTCCTTGTTCCTATTGTGCAATTTAATTATATTCATATCAATAAATATTCTACCGAGAAAAAGACGTTGTCACGTAAAATCTTCGCCCGTAAAACCGACTTTACAGGCAACCAATTTTTTTCTATAAGTTGGTAGCGCTGTACTGAGTTACTGTGCGAAATTTGAGCTTAGTGTAATTACAGCTGCCGTTTTTGTATTTCATTGTTTTATGTGTTCTGCGATTTTACTATGGAAGCATTTGTTGAACAAAGAGTTTGCCTTAAGTTTTGCGTATCGAACGAAATTTCTTGTGCCAAATCACTAAAAAACACGGGCATATGAATGGTATAGTATTAGTGTTTAGTAAGGTCAGGTGGGGTAAGAGGAACATACTTTATTTTAATCGGCACATTATTAGCTTTACCAATTAAGGATAACATCTGATTCGAATTTTGATAAACATAAAAGTCGTCTTCATATTTATCAGCTTTCTGTGGTTTAAGAATCGTCACTCTAATGTTAATATTTACAAAGATATGTTTAAAAATGTTCCAGATCAGGCTAACGTATCTCTTTCCCCGATTCTGGGGTAGGAGGAACAACAAGCAAATTTCACACAATTACAACGTATGCGAAATATATTCGCTACTAACTTCATTACTGTAATTGCTGCAATCGAATTTGAGCCTTACTCTATTAAAATAGCTATTATTTTGTAAAATAAATGATGTATTGCATTTTCGGGGTAAGAGGAAAATAAGTCAGGGGTTACCAACCAAAACAAAAGTGGAAGGTTTTTTTACCCGACTAATAAAGAAAAAGTAATGATATTAGCAGACGTGTATGTATGTCCAGATATCTCCTACACTTCGTGTGGTATTTAAAATTACAATTAGGGTATTATTAAAAACACTGCCGTAAGACTTCTCCGGCGTTACACGATAAGTTACGTTATAATGTAATCGAACATATTGAATAGGTACATTACAAAAGTAGTATACCGTAAACCAGAGTTATATATATTTTGGTACTAATCCAACTGCGACACCACCATCTATCTCACTCCGTGTAAAAATCAGTAAAAATTAGGAATTAACCAAAGATAAAGCTCATACGCATAACGAAATTGTTTTAAATGTAAAAAAATATGTAACGTAAAAAAGTACGGACCCAAGAGTCTGTAGATGTAAAAAAATAGTGTTAATAGGGATATATTCAAAAAAAGAAATTTCACGCACATTTGTTATTTCTAACGCATATCTGTAATATGTTTAGTTAGACATCACTTTTACGCTATTGGCTTTAGAATAATTTTGGGGTGTTGCCATAAACATGAAAAAAAAAAGACAGGTGCCCCAAATAACCCGGCAAGTTGTGTTATGTGGAATACGCACATTTAACTTCATTTTTGTCTTAATTTATGCATGAATACTAATTAAATATTTAAAATGTAGTAAAAAAACGGGTCTTATTATTAAAGGCGATGAAACGCATGCATTAAAACTATTGACTTTGAGCCTCAATGACTCCTTAGTTATCGGGTTCCCAGATTTGGTCCCCATACACGAAAATGATATGAACGATGGGGATAATACGTGGTTATCGTTTTCGTTATGGGTCTATTAACACCCGGTATTCTAATATAAAGGTTGGTGATTCCTGGCACGGGGTAAGAGAAACATACTGTTTCTTTTTCCCTGCTAATACTGATCCTCTTTCCCCAACATGATTTTTATAAGTTAGGACTTTTAAAGCAATAAAATCCATGGTTTCTCGCCTAAAGTAAGTAATAAAAGGTCAAACTTACCTCTTTCTGGTACTATATGACTAAAAAAATCTTTCTTTAACACCTTTTTAACAATCAAAAAAACGAAACAAAGATGGAGTGTCCAGCTCGTGATTTAACAACTGACAGCTGTCAGTATTTTTCGCGACTAAAGACAGATGTCTTTAGCAACATCTCATGGCATATTCTTGAACTATCAAGCTTAGACTGTTTTATCGATGGAGAGATCTTATTCTTAGCGTGAATAATTTAATAGTTATGGACTTTGTTCCTCTTCCTCCGGGGTTCCTCTTACCCCACCTGACCTTATTTAGTTTCACTATAATTAATATTTTATTAGATTTTAGATAAATTTGAATAGTTTTATTAATGATTTAAAAAGTCCACAACGCATGCCGTGGCTGTCTGTAAGTAAAAACTGTGCTTAGATAAGGCTTATGTTTGTAACAATATCATTGTTTTTGTTAGTAAATGTTTTTGTTGACTGTCCAAATAATAAATACATAAATAAAGTATTTAAAGAAGGCCGACAAGTGGTAGTTGATTTGCCTCGTTCTGGTAGACCCCCAACCGCTGCGAATGATGAAAACATTAATCTAATCAAGAGTCTGGTACTTGAAAATCGTCGTATGAGTCTTAGAGAGTTAGCTCTACAGGTAAACGTATCTTTTAAATCCGTTCATAATATTCTGACTGACATTTTGGGCATGAAACGCATCGCTGCACGATTAGTTCCAACAGAGCTCAATTTTGTACAAAAAGAGCATCGAAAGCAGGTTGCTGCAGACATGATTTCCCGAGCTTCTACGGATTCCACCTTCACGAACCGCATAATAACTGGCGACGAGACATGGGTTTATGAGTACGGTATGCAAACAAGTCAACAATCTTTAGAATGGCGCCTCGAAAACGAGTCGAAACCCAAAAAACCGCGTCAATGCCACTCGAAAATCAAGGTTATGCTGATAGTTTTCTTCGATTGCCGCGGTGTAGTGCACTACAAATTTCTTCCAGAGGGACAAACGGTGAATAAAGAATATTATTTAGGTGTCATGAGACTTTTGCGAGAGAATATCCGCCGAAAACGGCCAATTTGTGGAACGACAATTCATAGATTTTACACCATGATAATGCACCATCGCACAAAGTCATAAGAGATTTTAGCCAAAAACTCGACGAATGTCATCGACCAAGCGCCGTACTTTCCTGATAATTTGCTCCAACTGACTTTTTTCTGTTCCCGAGGCAATACAATTACACTTCGAGGAAGGCGTTTCGATTCGATTGGATCTATGCTACGAGTAAGTGCTCCCTGGATCTATAAAAGAAAATTCGCTGAAGGAGTTGAAGACCATACCTCAATCAGCTTACAAAAAATGTATGGAGGACTGGGTCAAGCGCTGGCGTAGCTGTAATGTCCGAAAGAGCAGACCTCTACCATAGTCCACTTATCACCAAATAGCGACTGCACATGTACTCAGCGTGCCAGGTGGTGAGCCCATCGCCGCGCTATGTTATTGGATGTATGTGCAGTCTTGAGTCCGTTAGTCGCCTTTTACGACACCGAAGAGGGTGGTAGTATTCTTTCACCGCTACGCGACACGGTTATAAAACCATAGACTTTAGAGTTGTTTTATAATATAATGATTGTTTAAAAATAATTAAATAAGTAATAACACTTTTGTGTTGACTTTACTTGTAATTTGGGACGAAGCACTTCAATAGTGATACTTATGGGACAAACTAAGAATTTTTTGGAATGTGGGACAACGAAGGGGCCTACTTTGAAGGCGACATAATAAATTTATACGAATAAATTTCTTTTTTGGTTTTATTGAACAATTCCCGTTAGTTTTTTACACAGAAGGTAGAGGATCCGAGTGTACAATGACCTTCACTGATCCGGTTAATGGATTATATATTTTTTATTTTATATCAAATTTAATGTGTTAAAAAATATATTTCGAGTGGGTTGGCTGAAAAGTTTCAGTCCAGTATATGATTAATTAAATATTTAAAAATATTTTTTTTTAAATATTGCACTTGTTTCGATAATAGATAAATTACATAGGTACCAATCGAAAGTATGAAGCCTATAGATTTTTTTAAATATTGCACTTGTTTCGATAATAGATAAATTACATAGGTACCAATCGAAAGTATGAAGCCTATAGAATAGAATATGCAAACGTTAGGTTGACTATTGTTTTCCTGTCATAACATTGGGTAGGCACTATCACTATTAGTAATTTGCAACCGTATGGTTAAATAAATAAAATTTATGTTTATCTAAAGATAAGCTCATTACAAACACACACACACCAAACCAGTGCAATGTAAGAAATATATATTTTTTAATATTAAATTAATTAATCATTAAAGGTACTGGACTGAAATTTTTCAGCTAACCCACTCGCGATATATTATTTAACATATTAAAGGGAATCGCCAATTTCGGCCTTTTTTGAACAAGTTGCTCAGTAAAAAGTATTGTTACGAATAAATATAATAAATTCATTAATAATTTTTGGCGCAACACTTATCGCAGGAAAGTGTTCTTTAAATAAAGTTGTAATAAAAAGTATTCTCGCCGATTGCACGCACAAAGCACCGCCATTTTATAGTTGCGGACGTTGCAGCTGCAGCCTTGCAATGCAAGCCCAATTTTGGGTTCCCACACGAACGCTAATACGATAACATTAGTTTTATTAATGAATAATCGATTTCTAGTACCTACTGAAATTAGAAAATGTTTTTTTTGTTAAGAACTTTTACTGTTCAAGTGGTTTGGTACAGATTTTATAATAATTTCACTGTAATTAGTTTTCCTGGCAGGCCGAAGAACGGTGGGTTGTGCTGTGCTCACGGTATGACAATAATGTGGTATTTAAGCTAGGCAAGGCACGAATATAATACTTATTACACCACCTGCCCAGTTTCTAGACAATATTTTAATTACATACGATTCTAAATAAAACCATAATAAACGAATTAATGTTGTTTTATTTTATCCGCTAATTAGATTTTTAAGTATCTCTTTCTTACTTAACTTATTTTAGAAAAAAATAGTATTTTTTTTAAAGTTTTAGTAATAAAATCACAATATTACGCAGCATGCTATATATGGCATGTTTGTACAATTTGCTGCAACTTTGTTATGTTATTTATTTTCTTTTAGGTGTGAAATATTTAAATAGGAATTCATTTAATAATATAGTTAATGTCCACGCCAGGCCAAAGCACCCTAACAAACTGATCAATTCCCTTTGATTTATAATACTTTTCATCCATTTACCTTCCCGGTGAAGGTCGTTCGATACTCGGATCTTAGACTATAAGAGTGTCATTATTCTCATCATTAACCTATAAATACATACATTACTTAAACATATAATCACGACTATTATCTCCGAAGGGATAGTCAGAGACTATGGGCAATGCGGACCACAAAAACAGTCCTCTGTCACAGTCCACTTTTCACTAAATAGCGACTGCACATACGTGACAATGTGCTCAGCGTGACAGGTCGTGAGCCCATCTCAGCTCTAAGCTGATAGATGTATCTGCAGTCTTTAGTCCGTTAGTCGCCTTTTACGACACCCAAGGGAAGAGAGGGGGTGGTAGTATTTATTCTTTCACCGCTACGGGACACAGAAAGAAAAACGTGATTTATAAAAAAATATAAAGTATACCGGTACCTAACCTATTATAATCGGTTACTTTTTCTGTATAAATTAGGCAGGCTGCACACATACAACTAGCTATACCAATGCAACGAGGGTATAATTTACATATTCATATGGACTCGTGCTTCCGGTTGCAAGCACACGATACACGTAAAACACACGTTGCAGTCTACATAGTGTTGTTAAATACAATTTCCATAATTTGTATGTGGCGTACCACAGAATAATGTAATCGACCTAGTTCATACTAAAGTAGTCTGTAAGTCTATGAAAACACGGTACAAAGTCAAGTGTGTCTTTGTAGGTGCGGTCTCATGCGACCGCTTGGGGTTTGAGAGGTAATAACATGGTTGGGTTCCGACAGTTTAGAGATAAGATAGCCCATCAGTTCCGTAGGGGTTCCCTCTATCTGGCAGAATTTTGTTGTTCCGAATTTTATTTGGCATAACACACGTGGCATAATTTTCTTTAAACGAATATGTTCAATGCATAAAAATCATTTAGTATAATGATTATTTCGTCGAATGTTTATATGTCCGAATTCCCAATGGCATACTTTTAAGATGGCAGATTTTCACTAGGCATAATCTCATATAGCAAAATTTCATTTCGCATAATTTCGCTATGCATAACACTTATTTAGTGCGACCATTAATCGGCATAATTTCACTACGATCGATGATGGCAGTTTTCCATTTGGAATAGAATCAGACAGATTTCGTTTTTTTTTTAGTTTTGCTGTTCTTTTCTGCGTACCTACACATATTGCGTTGATATAATTACTTAAATAAAACAAACAGCAAAATTTTTCGAAACTCTTTAAGATTATTAAAAAGGAGCCAAAATTGTAGTCGCTTATGTGCTATCGGTGCACTCCGGTACGACCAAGCAAGGATGTTTCATGGTTTACAGAAGAATCCGAAATGTGAAAACATAAGTATACCGATTTATTCTTGCCAATGCCGCAATATGTTTATACAAACGCAAGATACTCCAAATCCAAACAGTCTCAAGTTTATGCCTGGTACTAAAGTACTAGAACCTGGTCAAACCATGGACTTTCCCAATATTGCTGCAGCTCATTGCAGTCCCTTAGCTAAAATGATATTTAGAATTGAAGGGGTGAAAGCAGTGTTTTTTGGACCCGAGTTATATAACTGTTACTAAACAAGATGACGATGTGGAATGGAAGCTTTTGAAGCCAGAAATATTTGCGACCATAATGGATTTCTTTGCCAGTGGCCTGCCCATTGTAACTGATGCAAAGCCTTCTGGAGATACACAAATAAACGAGGATGATGATGAAATAGTTCAAATGATAAAAGAGCTATTGGACACACGTATAAGACCTACAGTGCAAGAAGATGGTGGGGACGTTTTATTTGTTGATTTCAAAGATGGAGTGTTAACTCTGAAAATGCAAGGCTCGTATTGCATAATAGTTGAGAAAACGTTTTACATTTCCATTTGGTTCTATAAAGTGGGTCATATAAACGTGTCGTAGACGTTTATACAACGCGAAATAGGCCCATATTAAACGACATTATTGTTATTTACAAGTTAAATAAACGTCAGTCAAGAACTTTTAAATGTTACATAAAAGTTTTCGACCGACTGTTATCGAACCACTGAAGTCCTATAACAATTGCATAGACATTAGAAGATGACTGTAATGTCGGTTAAGTGTTTAACATCGACTTTTATTGTACATAGTCAGTTCATTCCATTCATTCGTTCCTGTGACGTTTGCTGGAAAAGTGCGTGTTATCAAATACAAAATTTAAACGGTATATAAGTTATAATTTACTTAACTAGTTTTACATTTACTTTAACAATCTTATACACGAACAGAGTGTTAGGATAACTGTGTGCAGTGCACCTAGTTCTTATGGGACGTTTAGTTTTGTGGTGAAATATAGGTGTGTTGTTGTGAAATTTTTTACGCCCCCTTCAAATTTCTTGAAATTAAATTATTGTAATTGCTTAAAATTTGTTTACATACTAAAATAGCAGCCATCTTGTCTAAGTTAAGAAACTACTTCTATACATCAATTATAGAATGAAAAGGTCGCATAATGCGGTTTCTTGCGACCAAGATGGTCGGCCATGATAAATGATTTTAGAGTTCCGTGAGATAATAAACATGAACAGATAACCTTTAATTCAAATAAAACCTTTATAGATGGTGTCATATTTTTTTATTTATACGACCTACCACTTGGCTTTATAATACGACGATATTATAAAGCAGTCGTAAAAACGTTCACGTAACCTATACTCTAACACCACTATTCGACGTTGTATAAATCAGTCGTAAAAACGTCTACCTAACCTATACAAAGGCACCACTATTCGACGTTGTAGGAATCAGTCGTAAAAACGTCTACCTAATCTATACACAGGTACCACTATTCGACGTTGTATGAATCAGTCGTAAAAACGTCTACTTAACCTATACACAGGCACCACTATACGACGTTGTATAAATCAGTCGTAAAAACGTCTACCTAATCTATACACAGGCACTACTATACGACGCTGTATGAATCAGTCGTAAAAACGTCTACCTAACCTATACACAGGCACCACTATACGACGTTGTATAAATCAATCGTATAAACGTCTACCTAACCTATACACAGGCACCACTATACAACGTTGTATAATACAGTCGTAAAAACGTTTACATAACCTATATATTTGTACCATTATACGACGTTGTATAAAGTAGTCGTAAAAACGTTTACTCAACTTATTTAGTGGACCATTTAGTTACGGGACTAAATCGTTGTAGGAATAACGGTTACACAACGTTGTAGTTGTCTAATAACATCAATTCAACAGTTATATAATCGAAAGTCGCATAGCACAGTTTTTATATGACCAATTTGCTAGTTGGGGTGTTCCTCTTGTCCTAGTTCGATTGTAACTTTGCAAAATGGGGTTCAAAATATGATGCAGTTTTACATACCCGAAGTGTTAGCTGTCGAACAAATTGACGATGAAGGTGACATACTGAGCGATAAGGTTTTTAAAGAATTTGAACAGCTCAAGACCAACGAAAAAACAGAGTAAATTGCATGGTCGAATCATAGTTATCGAATCTTGTAAGTAGCTATATATAGTGTAATTCTATTAGCATAAATAGTAAAAGTGTGATGTGATGTATCTTATGTTTACAATGTAGCTACATCACATCACTTCAAACAAATGATTTCATTAGCCCTTATTCATATTACTGACTGATTTGTTAATGATATTCATTACGTGATTGTGAACACCTGCTTACATTACTTTTTTGTGATAATGAAAATACAAAAAAATTTCTTAAGGCATCATTAGGCATACTATTTCTAATGAATTTTATGGGTGTGTATTATTTCATATAATGACATATAAACTAATTTCAAAGGACATAACGTTCATTGGGTATAATTTTTACTTGTACTAAATACACTTCCTATAACAACATTACGTATATTATTCATTTGATATAAATAATAATCATATTTTCTAACAACTTTTTCTATAAAGCTATATTGGTAGAATAATCATATTCTATAACTTCATTTGATATAATTTTTGCTTATAAATAAAAATAGCATTTTAACCCTAAATTGATTTTAAATATTGTCTTAAAAAGTTAATACGTTGTGTTTTTGTTAAGGTTGTGCTAAAAAGTCAGTGACAGAAGCGAATCGCGGCAAAACCGACTCCACGTAGACTTGTCTGCCCTACGCTAGAGTGTAATTTAAGCCCGCGTAGGCGCGGAGGGGCGGTTTAAGGTGGGTTTTTAAGGGGTGGTGAGCGAAAGCCATCTGCGACGATAAGCTCGCGTGGGACCGCAGGAGTCCCGCAGCGCCGGAGCCGTGACAGAAACCATGCCTGCTGCATGCTGCATGCCTGCCTCCCTGCATGCTGCATGCATGCCTGCTTGCATGCTGCATGCCTGCTTGCATGCTGCATGCCTGCTTGCATGCTGCATTCCTGCTTGCATGCTGCATGCTTGCTTGCATGCTGCTTGCTTGCTTGCATACTGCTTGCTTGCTTGCATGCTGCTTGCTAGCTTGCATGCTGCTTGCTTGCTGCTTGCTTGCTTGCATGCTGCTTGCTTGCTTGCATGCTGCTTGCTTGCTTGCATGCTGCTTATTATGGAAATGAAAAGAATGCTAAAAGAAGATTCTGAATATTGATTTTCTGCGATATGATGGTTCTGCCTCTTAATAATAAGGATATCAAATTTATGCATAAAGATGATTCTGAATGTAAAATTTCTGCGATATGATAGTTCTGCCTCTTAATTATAATGGATATTAAATATATGCCTCAAGATGATTCTGACTTATAAAATTATGGGTTTTGAATGTCTGATTAATGAGTGTGTGCCAAATGATTTTCTGCCAAATGAAGTTTATGCTCTCCGCTGTTGTGCATTATGAAATTATGACATTAAAAGTTCTGCGATAAAAGGTAGACCCGTTCCGTAGCTGTGTCGCGTAGCAGTGAAAGAATACTACCACCCCCTCTCTTCCTTTGGGTGTCGTAAAAGGCGACTAACGGACTAAAGACTGCACATAAGTACATCCAACAGCATAGAGCGGCGATGTTCACATCATCTGTCACGCTGAGCACATGTGCAGTCGCTATTTGGTGAAAAGTGGACGATGGCAGAGGACTGCTTTTGCGGTACTTACGTTTTATAATTAAGATTATTAACATAAATGGCTGTGTACTATTCGCCTACTATACTATGTATAGTTGTGTTTGTGTACATTAATAATATTTGCGTAATTAGGAAGTCATTTCGTTTTAAACTTATGCATGTCAGTTGAGAGAGCTGTCGCCCGAGTTGCGAAAGATCGCGGGTTCGAGTCCCACTGAGGCCGAGGTCTTCCACTGCCGAGACTCTTTCGAGTGCTATTTTCGATTTTTCCATCGAGAACTAAACATTATTCGAGAAGGCGTCATTAACTACACGAGTCAGTACGGCAAATTCAGAAATACCGTCGACGTGGCATGCAAAATTCTCATACAAAACACAGAAAAAAGACCTTTCGTAGTCCCCTGTTTCCTCCTTCAGAACTGGGCTAATTTTTATTACTTTTTCAGCATCGGTTGAAGAAAGAGATTTTCTATGTCTGTATGTTTGATTTTTTTTTGCATTTTTTGTATTTATTTAATAACCAGGAGCCTTCAAAATTTATCGAAATCACTCCGTTTTAAGGCGTCTTCAGAAACATTAAGTAGCTGGTTTAAAAAAAATAATCAAACATACAGACATAGAAAATCTCTTTCTTTAACCGATGCTGTAAAAGTAATAAAAATTGGCTCAGTTCTGAAGGAGAAAACAGGGGACTACAAAACGTCGTTTTTCTGTGTTTTGTATGAGAATTTTGCATGCCACGTCGACGTAGTTTCCTCTTAAGTGGATTCAAGCTATTGAATTAAAAATTAATTTTTAACTGCACTGATACAATTCGTAACGCTTTTAACTATAGGTACAGCAGGGTGGCCCAATCGGTGACACTAAAAAAAGGAAACTATTCATCTTTTTTTGAAAAGATGCATAATTTCCGAAAAAAAAAATTATTTCGATCAAGTCGATAATTCTCAAAATTAAATAAAAATGTATAGCTCGAAAACTACAAATAATCACGGGACATACATGGGGTATTTGCAAAAAAATAATTTTTGTGTCTCCGTTTGGGCCATCCCTGTATGTTTTTATAGCAACAGTGTCTTATCAAACCTCTTACACAATATACATACAGGGTCTAACAAAATTAATAAGCGAACGTTTGAGGGCTGTATCTAATACAGGTATACTTACGTCATTCTGAATACAATGAGAAAAAATAGTCTCCAGTTTTATATTGATTTTTCAAAGTAATGTTTTCTAACAAACTAAACCAATAAAAATAATGCACACCATGAAACATGCTGTATCTTTACTAACACGCACGCAAGCGTCAATAAAAAGATAGCTCAGTGTGCTCCGAGTTTAGTGTTCATGTTCGGCATCTTTGTGTGCGTATAGTACACCTACGTACGGGTTTGGAAAGGGTGTATTTTTGGTGAATTATGATAATGTTTTGTTGATTATCTCGGTAACGAGCCTGTAGTTTTAGACCAAATTTGGTGAGCATGCTCAGTGTGATGTATAGATGCTCCCCTTAAACGTTCGCTTATTAATATTGTTAGACTCTATATACAGTGTATTCGGGTTAGGGCTAGCGATATTTTAAGGTCATGTTATACTATCAATTTTGTGTAGGCGTCTCTCTTTTGAGCATTTATGAGCTTCTGATAAAATGGCCGCTATTTTAAATTTTCAGGATTTTTTTTCTACAGCAACAAAATGAAAAATCCTGAAAATTCAAAATAGCTGCCACTTTATCAGAAGCTCATAAATGCTCAAAAGGGGGATGCTTTCCTACACAAAATTGATTGTATAACATGACCTGAAAATATCGCTAGCCCTATCCCGAACACACTGTATACGAGTACATCACGCCCGTCCGGGGAGGTAGGCAAAGACCACAGCTTTCTAATTACTATGATCCTGCCCGACACACTTATTTTGCTTCATTTACTGTAATTACTCCTCGGTGACCTAGTGGCCAAGCGCTCAATATTCGGAGCTTCCTGGTTCAATTCCCTGGTCGGAAAAAGTGTGTTTTCGCATCTTTCAATGCATAGCCCGGGTTTGTGATCACCAACGCCAATACCCATCAATTGTAGTGATGGATTGATTTCAATTATGGATGCCTTTGCCCTGCAGTAGGGCAGTAGGTATACAGGCCGTACTTTACGTGTAATGGCATGCACTGTAAAAACTTCCAGGGGTGGATTCTAGCTCAAATACATCATAAAAAAATATCTAGTGAAATTTACGTTACTATGTGTTTTTATGGTCATTTTTGGGTGTTGAAAACCGATATATTTGTTTTTTTTCCTAATAATGTTCGAACTTTTGGTTACTTCACTGATTGTTATTTACTTGCGACTAGTTTCACCTTTTTCAGATTTTTTTTTAAAGTGAAAATGATTTCAACTTTTGGTGATATTGTTTTTTTTATACACACAGACAAAAATCGAAGATAACAAAGTAAAAAAGGCTGCCATTTCTAAACTATTGAGTTTAAATTTTTTTAAGGTATATTTGTGTGTAGAATCCACCCCTAAAGTTTGTACAGTGCATGCCAATACACATTGTATACCTCGTACTTCACATATCGCACCTTCGGTGGAACAAGGGCAGAAATTGCACATTTCAATTTTACAGGAGAGCCATTTTAAGATTTTTTGCCATTCAGTATGGTATTACTTCTTTGATATTACTTTAAAGTAATTCTTCTTTGTATGAAATAAACTATACACTATATTTATTTTAGACATTTTGTTATCAAAAAAAATAATGTTTAGTTTATTTTTAATTAATATTTTTTTAAAGGGAGGGGATTGTGCCTTTGTTGTTCCAAAATGTAAATTATTTTGTAGTTACGACCATATTTGAGCTCACATTTAGGATGGTTTTGGAATAAAAACAATTAGATTTTTTGCATAAATCTTGTTTTTTCTTATTAATCAAGTTATGTTTATTCACCACCACATTCATGCATCTTCAAAGTTTTTTCATCAACATCTTTGCTTAAGTTCAAATTAACATCATCAGATGACAACTTATAATAAAGGCCGAATCGAAGTTCATCGCTTTTACAGTGAATTAGTATTTTGTGAGAGTGAATTTATACAGTTGTGACTTTTTCTATCCAAAATGTTTATGATTTATAAATAAAATCATAAATATATTGGACAGACAAGGTCATAACTATTTGAACGGCTTTGTCCCTCCAATTAAGTAATCATAAATTAGGCACAAGTGTGCTAGATGTGTCTTAGTCACTCCAGAAATCTAATTCGTTAAACATATTTACCTTTACGACTTTATCACTCCATGTGACAACGGATTCGCTTGCCGCGGACGACGTAAATGACCAATGACGCGCCAAGATAGTGAAAAAAAGGTGCCAATAAGACAAAGCCACTTCTTTTCTCTGGCGATTTTTGAGGGAACTAAAGAGTAATTTTAAAGCATTTTGGCATACTTAAGTAATTTTTTAAATTTTAGACAAATTGTGCCCTTGTTCTACCGAAGGTGCGACATGTTCGCCGGTTCTATCTAATCACGAAAAACACTGGGTGCTATTTTTTCAAAACGAGCAATCTCCTTAACAAGAAAGATTTATAATTTATTTTAAATTGACGTAATATCTGTCATAAGAGTCATAACTATTGTAATTAAGTAGTTATATAATATTTATTAGTATGCTTTATTTTTTGTTTTTTATTAATAGAGCAGTGGTCAATGACTCTGTTACACTCATGGCTGGGTTAATTTTGTAATTTATGGCTGATAGAATTTAATTTAAGTTATTTTAATTACTTGTAACTTTGAGCAAAACATTTTGTTTCCGATATACAAATCTTAAAGGTAATATATTAGTAAATGCAGAAACCTGTAATTGGCTTTATTTAGGATAATTGTTAGTAGAATAAGTATACATTGTGATAAACTGTTGGTTTCTATAAATAAAAAAATAAACTATTTATCTTTCCTCCTGTACATATAGGCAGTACCTACACACACACGTGGGTGTACTGTATACACGTGTATCAGTTCATAATACATTATAATGCCGCCCTAATATGTTTACATATTAACGTGGTATTGCTTTTCGACTCAAACAGGTTTTCAACACAATGAAGCTAAAATTGAGGTCACGATAGTATGATAAAATATATCTTATTTCGCTTAAAAAAATGAATCGTCATCGATTCCTTAGCAAGTAAACAATTTTACAGGTAGGCGGCGATGCAGTTCGTTGACACATGATTGACTGACATTATGGCTAGAGCCTTAGAGTTATTATTCTATGGCTAGAGCGCTTTGACTGTGATTTCGTGATCATTCAAGTTCATTTTCGATTGCCTATCTAAAAACAAATGATCATGCAACTTCATTTTCGATCACCTATCTAAAAACAAAATTGCCCATCTAAAATCTATTGCGTCATATTTCTAAGCCTTTGCGTTTATTATCAATAGTACAAGTACAGCTTGTATACTTTTTAAACTTTTATGGTCACTACAATTATTTTTAAGAAAAAACTGAATTTTTACCATGTCTGAGTTGTTGGTTTTGAGTTCCCGATATTTCGGCGCAGTTGCATGCACCATGATCACGGAGTAACTGAAAACTCAAACTCAAAACCAACAACTCAGACATGGTAAAAATCTCGTTTTTTCATAAAAATAGCTTGCATACTGTCCCACTGCAGGGCAAACGCCATCATGAGTATTGGCTTAATCAGCTGTTAATCATGTCACCGTGTGGGTCACCAGCTGGTTAGTCAGCCCGAGACACTATGACCGGTGCAAGTCGGTCGAAACGTCTGTCGGGTAAACTTAGACGGAATGTCTATGTCTTATTATGTGATCGATGGTTAAACCTCTTTTAATATTTATTTCTGTTTATTTATTGGCTATTTTTATGCTCAGAATATTATGCCAACCTCATTGTCTACTTCTTTGTTAATAAAACAAACAACATGCGCTGATAAAGGTGTAATAGTGAAGGTCCCAAGTAACATTATCTGAAGGCGTAAGTTATGAGAAAGGCCTTTTAGTCCTATAAAGTATGTGATATGGTTACTGTCTTGCTCGAAGTTTATTTTAAGGAAAAATCAATTACAAACATTGAGGTACAATATTACAAACAGGTTTTAGAACTAGTAAGCTTGTGAAAAATCCTAATATTCTTAAGAAAAAAGTCATAACAACGTTGTGTTTGCTTCAAGTTCAAACTCAAAGGTTCTGAGACCTTTAGGTTTAAAAGATGTTATATTTTAGCCACAATTTAGCAATAAAAATACTTAAACAAGATAATTTTCTCTTACACATTACCTTTTCATAACCACTTGGTCTGTTAAAAAATAAAAAAACCAGTAAGCACTATACGCAACCTATCCTAGAGCAATTAGTTTATTTTAAAACCTTAAGTACTAAATATAAGCCTTACGGAATAAAATATTTCCTTTTGTACTATGGTACAGCTAATTACTTACTAGACATTCTGTTTATTCGTCGTTGTGACTTCTTAGCAGTACCACGGTCCAATTTAAGATCAGTTTGAGACTTTTGATAAACAAACGAATATACAGGATGATGCCCTGGCAACGAATAATTAGGAGTGGACATTTCAAAAGAAACATAAAAAAATTACTACGCATAACAACACTAATTGATAATGTAAGTGTTTCCCATTTTAGCGCGCAAAGTCGCGTTTTATTCATGTTGATTTGTTTTAATTTGAAAGAAACTAAGTTTAAAAAGGTGCTTATTCAGCAGCGAGCTTGCACAAGCGGTGTGTAATGCAAAATTGAGATTTCTTACAGAAAAATCTTGTTGCTCTTAAAAATATCTACCTATAATAGAGCTACTCTTTGCGAGTGATTTTTTTAAATGCAACAAGGTGTAAGTAAAGGTGTATGTACCTATGTAATAAGTGAAAAAATGTAGTGAAAAAAGTTTGCATCTCGTACCTACCTAATATGATAAAAATCAACTTTGCAGCCTTGCATAACAATCAAATATTATTTTCTAGATATAATTTTATTTATTTATTTATTCTTACAAACTTAATCTATGTTTACAGGCTAACCCAATGCAATAGATAAGCAATTTATTTAGGTGTTATAACATAAAATGTACAGTGCTATCCTTGTGAATTCACTCAGAGTGGAACAGATCAATATTTTCAGTTATCTTTTTAAGGGTGCAAAGTGTGCGCGCAAGCGGACACTCTTTGAGGAGGTTGGTCTTTGCGCGCGGCACCACCAGCAGCGGCGGTCTGCGGCGCCGCTCCACGTACCTATCCGGAACACACAGCCCTATGACGCCTAACACCACCGGATTGTGAAGCTTACCTCTGATTAATTTAAATATGTACAGTGCTAATGTTAAACTCCTACGCACGCATAGTTCGTTGTATCCCACCATACCTAAGATGAATAAATTAGGATACATAAGGGGATAAAATGGGTAAACTCCATATTGCCTCAAGTATAGGTATCTTATGAATTAATTTTGAACGCGCTCTAACATGAGACTATTTTTCTTTTGATGTGGAGCCCAAATAACAGCGTTGAATTCAAGGTGACTTCTTACAAGAGCATATTATGTGTACAATGCAATAATAGCCCTCATACTTGTAAACCCGTTAACCCTACGAAGAACCAACCCCAAATTTCAGTAAGCTTTTTTACAGATATTAATAATATGGTCTTAATAATGGTAATATAATAATGTTCGATCAGTGATCAGTCATTCTTTTTAGATTAAACTCTATGTCGATGATGACCCTGTCAAACTTAGCGACAACACAGTGCCGTCTTTTCAAGAATCAGGTTCTGCGGGTCTATCGACAAAAAAATATGGATATGGACATGGGCTTCATTTGACATTTGAAGCCCATATTTGGTCCATATATGGGCATATTATGTGTTTCAAATGTCAAATGAAGCCCATGTACATATTCATATTTTTTTAGCCGACAGGGTAGCAGATCATGCTAGCCTACCAGTAGTTTGAACGACGACAATTGTGATATTATAGTACTATATTATATATATAGTAGAGTTATAGTTATAGTTCAACTTAAGAATTTTGATTTTAGTCAAAATGTTATAGAGTGGGCCCTAAAATACAATATCAAGCAAAATGCTATACCTAAAGGATCTTTTTGGAGTCCTAATGCTGATTTCACAGTCACGCGTTTGATCAGCGCCGACCACACGCGCGCGCTACACTACATAGTAGTTGCGCGTTTGAACTGCGTGATGGATGACTATGAAACGCAACTACTATCTAGTGTTTGTAACCGCGCGCGTGTGGCCGGCGCTGATCATACGCGTGACTGTGAAATCAGCCTAAATAAAAAAACGGATGTAAAATTTCCTAAAGACCCTCGGACTTTCTTAGGCCTAATGGTTTAAGAGAATGCCTACAAGAATTATATCTTAGTATACTTACTTAAAAGTTTTCTATCATGATATTAAGTATTAAAAGTACTTGACCGTAATTCGAAGCTTATAATTTGAGATAGGCACTTCCGTTTCCCGTAGTCTTAGTCTTTTTCAGTACTTTTTATGCCTCTTGATGACGTACTTCCGTTGACTCAACAGGCTTTGGCGCCATCTTAGTTTTCTTGTAAACGAATGGCACCAACCTTACTCATTGGCGTTTTATTCCCCGTAGCATAAACGCGTGCAGAGAAGTTTCCTGCCGCAAATAATTCTTTTCAAATAGATGTGAAAGTGTAAAAGTGATAAAAAAGGTTTTTTATAAGAATCAAGTGAACAGAACAATACCTTTTTGTGAACAACAATGAGTACTATCAATGTGCCCTGAAAAAATGCGGAAAAAATGCCTGAAGCTGGTCCAAGTACGGAGCGCCGCAAGCGGGCCCGCAATAATGGCACCAGCAGTAGCAGCTCTTCTAGCAGCTCCAGTTCGAGTTCCGCTGCAGGCTCTAAGCACAAGAAATCTCGTCGCCGCCGAAATAAGAAAAGTAAAAGAAGTCGGCATACTAGGATACAGGAATGGCGAGACCAGGTGTCCAAGGAAATCAGTGAGTTACGTAACCTTTGTACTCAGCCCCCTCATTATAACAATAATATGGATACAGATCGCTTATCCGTTTATTCAGCAATAAGTGGCGAGCTTTATAATGATATTGCTGGTAACGAATACTTGCCAGACGTTCAGGATACCCCTGTTTACTCTCAATTTACATTTGACATTGAGACAAAGTTAAAGGAACCTTCAGTGCCTAAGACACCTGAAAACTTTATTAAGATGTTAAACGAAATTCAACGTTTCGGTAATCCATCATGGTCCCAAATTAGGTATGCCGATACTCAAAAGCTGTACAATTATGCTCCAGGCTTTGTAGATCTTGAATCTAACCCTGAAATAAAACCCTACGATGTCACAACACAATCGGCAAAAGCTGATAAAGCTTATGCAGCTATATCATTTTGTATCCTTGAACAAAAAGAAGCCTTACAAGAAAGTATACGTGACTTGCTTACTTGGGCTAATTCAAGTTCTAGTAGTATGAATAAATTGGGCAATAAAATTGAGGAATTATTTGTAAATGTTACAACTAGTATGCGGTCATAGATCCGAAGCTATACAAGTAAGAAGAGATGCTATAATTAAACACATAAAAGACCCCACTGTTAAAGTTTTACTAAGTAAAATACCACCCTCAATTACACACCTTTTTGAGACAAATGCCTTTTCAACCACTTTGGAAAAAGCAGGTGGCGTTCGTAAAACCTTTTGGCCTCTTAAATCTGAAAACATTCAGAATGGAGCTTACAGAACCTATCAACCTACAAGAAGTGCCGGCCACAAGAAACATATTACAGAAACAAGTGGTGCTCGGTATCCATGCAATGCATCAGGCTCTTCTAGACCTATGCACCAGCGTGCACCACCCTCGAGGGGTGGTGGCCACCATAGGAATTCACATTTCAATCATAATATTACGGGGCACAATTCAGATTCATTTCAATACCGAGGCTCGAGGCCTCGTGGGTCACAGAGAGGGGGAAGATGTCGAGGATCTTCCTCTTATGTCACTAGAGGTCAATCCAAACATTTTGAACAATGACTCGAGGTCGTTCTAAGCCGGGCAGTTGACACGTCACATAGAGAAGTGGAGGGAATTGGGAGCACCAGAAATAATATTAAAATTAATAAAAGGCTATCGCATACCATTTGTCAAGAAACCTTTCTTGTATATGCCAAAAGCAAACAACCACTTCTGCTCTCGCGTGTCGGAAGAAATGACTGCAATAATCCAAAAAATGAAACATCAAGGAATTTTACAACCGGTTCAGTTTTCTCCCAGTTTCATTTCACCTCTCTTCCTCGTACCAAAAAGCGACGGCTCTCTTCGCCCAATATTCAACCTAAAAGCGTTGAACGAATTTGTAAAAGCCGAAGAATTTCACCTAGTAAATATACATTGTGTTCCCGATTTCCTGCAGCAGAGGGATTGGATGTGCAAAATAGATTTGAGTCAGGCTTATTTTCATGTCAAAGTTGCGCAATCACACCGTCGCTTTCTACGCTTAATTTACGACAGAAAACTGCTCGAAATGACCTGCCGCCCATTAGGTTTAAGCACGGCTCCCAAAACCTTCTCGATTCTCAGCAATTGGGTTGCACAAATCCTGCGGCAACGCAATGTACGCATTCTTGTGTATTTGGACGACTATTTGATGGTTCATCAAGACCCTGTCACTCTTCAAAAGCACGTCCAAATGACCCTAAACATTTTCCACACTCTAGGATGGTGCGTAAATCTAGAAAAGTCGGTAACGTTCCCGCAAAAGAGCCTAACGTACTTAGGGATCCTATGGAGAACATGGGACAACCTAAAGTCATTGCCAAAAGAGAAAGTTACAAATATCACAAAAAAGGTTTGTCAAATTTTAAATCAAAAACAAGTGAACCTCAAAGAAATACAGAGTCTCGTAGGTCTCTTAAATTTTGCCAGTTTTGTGGTCCCTCGAGGGAGACTACATCATCGTCACCTCCTGAGATTTATGAACTCCCAGTTAGTTCATGCAACGAAAACATTTGTGCTTCCACAATTGGTTCAAGCAGAACTCAAATGGTGGCTCAAAAATTGTCATTCATCAACAATGTTGCACCCTCCTCCTCCCATGCACTTTCTAACAACCGATGCATCAGATCTCGCATGGGGTGCTCAGCTAGACAACTTTTCTCTGAGCGGATTATGGTCGCCACTGGAACAAAAACTCCATTGCAACCAAAAGGAGATGCTAGCCATTCTACATGCTGTTCAAAGACATGCTCGCACGTTGAGTCATAGTTCTATCTTAATACAGTGCGACAACAAAACGGTAGTAGCTCATCTCCGAAAGGAGGGCGGGACAAAATCTCTAGCATTAATGGAGATAACCCATCAATTGTTGACACTGTTAGACCAACATCGTATAATATTTTCTATCCACTACATTCCGGGCAGATACAACAACCATGCCGATCACCTTTCACGCCACCGGCTTCCACCGGAATGGCACCTATTACCCGAAAAAATAAAAATAATTTTCAAGAAATGGGGAACTCCGATGATCGACCTCTTCGCTTCGGACAGAGCCCACGTCGTTTGGAATTATGTGTCGTTGGACCAGAAAGATCCAAAAGCGCTCTTTTACGACGCTTTCAGTATACCGTGGAATTACCCTCTAGCGTGGGTATTTCCTCCACCGTTCTTGATACCCAGGGTTCTATCTCACCTCAACCAATCGACAGGGGTGTTTCTGATAATCGCACCCCGGTGGCAGAAAGTGTTTTGGCGAGCAGACCTCCGAGCGAGAGCTCTCGAAGCTCCGTTTTTGTTGAGGAACCTAGACAAGAGCCTAATAGACAAATCGACGGGTCTCCCACCACCGAATGTAAACGATCTGACTCTCGAAGTTTGGAAATGTGGGGGTGGACCGAGGAAATAAAAGACTGGAATAGAAATCAAGTATCTTTATTAAAAAGTTCGTGGCGGCACTCGACATTAAAAACATACTCGGTAGCGTGGAAACGTTGGTTATCATGGGCAAAAAAGAACCATGTTAATGTACGGACGCCTTCGGAATCTGAGTTAGCTCGATTCTTAGCTGATTTGCATTTAATTGATGGATTATCCTATAATACTATTATTTTACATAAAGCGGTGGTTTCCTCTCTGTGTAATGCAGATATGTCTAGCCAACTTAGTTCTCATGTAATGGTCAAACATATTTTAAAATCTATATCGCTTAAGAATCCCAAAAATGCAAAACCACCTATTTGGGATATTGACGATCTTTCTAAATATTTGTGTACTTATTCAATAGATACAAGTAATATATATCAAACATCCCGGCATACAGCTATCCTTTTATTGCTATGCTCAGGACGCCAGATCCATGATTTGACGTAACTGAGAGTAGATTCAGATCATTGCTTAGACTCGGGTGACTCTTTAATTTTTTGGCCGGAGTTTGGTTCAAAAACTGACACTAGTGGATATATGCAGTCCGGCTGGAAATTGATAGCAAATAATGACAACATGCGATTGAACCCGGTATTCTGGATCAATACAACTATATCCTTATTAAAAAATAGACGGGATATGGCAAAGTCTTGTAATTTATTTATGACTGTCAGGGGTCCGCCTAAACCTGCTTCGAGGACTGTTATAGCAGGATGGATAAAGCACTTGCTTAAAAATGCAAACATTCAGTGTAGTCCGGGTAGTGTGAGGTCAGCTGTAGCCTCTAAAAATTGGTTATCTTATCCCCTCGATGAAATTCTAGCGCGAGGAAATTGGCGTTCGGCTAACACATTCGAGAGATTTTACAGACGCGAGGTTCAATCAGCAAACAGTTCCAATAGTGTGACACATTTATTTACCCCTATTAGTTGATGTAAAATTATTTGTATTATTCAATGATATAAATATTACTAAATATACGAGTAGCATTAGACCAAATTGATGAAAAGTAAATTTATTCATAATACCATTTGGATCGTTGAAATAATTATAATGCTAAATAAATTGTTAATAAATAATAATACTTTAATTTCTTAAAAAAAAAAAATTGTTAATTATATCACATTGGCGTTATTCTTTTATTTATGTCCTTCCATTTCCTCACCAGGCGATAACAAACACCTCTCAAATTATAAGCTTCGAATTACGGTCAAGTACTTTTAATAGCAGCGTTTTTCCTGAAATAAAACGCATATTAAAATACTTACCTAATTCGAAGCTTACTTTCTAACTCTGCCTGGTGAATATATAGAGCCAATGAGTAAGGTTGGTGCCATTCGTCTACAAGAAAACTAAGATGGCGCCAAAGCCTGTTGAGTCAACGGAAGTACGTCATCAAGAGGCATAAAAAGTACTGAAAAAGACTAAGACTACGGGAAACGGAAGTGCCTATCTCAAATTATAAGCTTCGAATTAGGTAAGTATTTTAATATGCGTTTTATTTCAGGAAAACGCTGCTATTTTACAATTAAACCATATTTGTCCAACATACGGCATGTTCAAAGAATAACGTTAGTATTATTGACAAAAACAATGCGATTTGGATGTTTGCTTGCACCGAACGTAACACACACTCGGCTGATTTGAATTTGTATTGATCATTATTAGTAATAAATACACCCATATCCCTACCAATATAAATATGGATTCACTGATTAGATCTGGATTAACCTATCAACATATTTATAACAAAAATGTAATTACAACGAACGCGTCTTAACTTATTTTAAATTAAAACTACTTCTTAAATATAGGTAACCTAGGTACTTTAAAACTACCTAATAAAATGAATATAAACTTACCCGTTTGAAGTTGTTACACCCTGTTTATTTGTTTTTATTTTAATGAACAATCATGTTCGTACGCATTCCGTGAAGCACCTTGCGCGGACTAAACACGATCATACGAGTCACGGGCAATGCTGCATGGTCGTCCATTTTGCCAACTAATCCATACATTTTACCAACAAGCCGCTTATTAGAATTCGCCAGGAAACTGATGGCTAAATGGTTATTCATACGGCTAATTAGCCCTGAGAAGTGACTATTTAGTTCTGCTTTAGTCATTTGTGAAACCTACTAGCATTTTTAGATACTTTGTGGACTCCCCGGTTTCTGTTAATTTCAATAAAAGCATTTTTTGTAGCTTGTAAGAATTACAACTCAGGCCACTATATTGTATTAAGAAATCACGTTTGTCTTATTATTTAAATAATATATTTTAGTGAAAATAATTAAACAATTTATATTGTAAGTAAGGGTACTTCAATATTAACTAATTTCTAGCTTATAATAGTGACTGGAGCTAATATTACAATAAAAAATATTTTTATATTATTATTTTTATTTAAAAAAATATTATTATTTGGTAAATATCGAGGGCGCCTGAGTTTTTTAACTGTATAACACCTAACTTCGACGGCGAACTGGTATGCGCATAGTCATTAAGCCCCTAATAACTAGGTAGGCTATCTATATTATTTTATTTTTGAAACGAGTTTATCATAAACATCGCCATTGTATAATTTTGTTTGTTAAACCATAAACAGTTGTGAAAGCTTAATTATGCCTTAAGTAACAGTAAGTTGTTTAGATTTTACACTTTCTGGGGCCGTATAGCTTAATTGTAGTTTTTTTGGAATACCCAAAATTAGCTTACATGCTACTTCAATGGCCACTTTAAAACTAAAATATAACCAAGTAAAACTAAGATTCAGGTTCTACCTATAGTTAATCTTGAAACTTTAAGGATCTATATACTTAGGTTATTTTATGGTATCTACGAATTGCTAAAAGGTTTATTTTTTTTTCATTTGCTTTTTGGTTCTAAATCAGTCAGAGCTTATTGGTTCTGAAGAGGTTGCCTAGGCTGGGCCTTTTTGGGCTACAGGTGGTTCTGTAGTCCAAACTATAACGTTGTTCATACTAAATGGCACTAGCCCAGCATATTTTTCATGAGGTTCTAGGACTTGTTAATGACCTTTCTAGAACCTAAATTGTTGCTTGGGGTGGCTTCTTTTGTTAAATTTTTAATTTAATTTAATTTTTGTTAAAAGTTTTGTTACATTCTGTAATCTGTGAAAAGCGAAGGGATATAATTAGGTGCAGATAAATCTATAAGTACTTGTTCTTATTCTATTGATGAAATTTAAAAAAAACTGGGTAAGTATTTATATTTATTTTTTCTTGCTTTTTTATCAGACAGCATCCACATAACTTAAGTGGCGAACGCAATGTTAAGGATTTTTTTTGGTATGAAAAGAAGGTAGATCAAATAAACAAAGCGACGCGAAAAAATAAACAGGAGGTACTCATAATTTAAGTTATAAATTCAGATACGCGGGTACGCAATTGCATGTGGAATTTAGTGTTGCTGCAGGAATTGTTTAATTTATTTTTAAATCTAGTACTTTATATCGAGTACTAATTATTTACATACATAGTTGTTATCATGGATACCACTACCATCGAAGGCCCATGCGATAATTTGTCACATCCGATCACAAGTGTCGAGCCGTGCACATCTCCAGAGCCAGAAGAAGTGAGTACTTTCAGTTCCGTTTTTTAATATTTTACAACGGGGAAGCCCCTAACCGTTATCTTAACTGCTGATAAGTGACGATAAGTCAAGTGGGACCGCACCCCACACAGAATTCTCTACTTCTGAGGAACCGGGTGTTTAATCGCTATCTGCCGGAACTCGGTACACACCACAGAAATACATATCAAGTACACACATACAAATATTCACCCCATAAACGTCCCACTGGACTTCTTAGCGGGAAAGTGAAGTGTCATGTCTGCAGTTTTTTTTTATTTTCTATAATTTGTGTTTTGTCGAATATTAATGTGATATAATGGTGGATTATTTACTGATAAGTGTTCGTGAACGTCCATGAGTGTTATAGCAAATAAAATAAAACAGTGCAACATCACTTTTCAAATTCTCTCAAGAATTCCGTGTGAGACCCCAATAAAGTCCCACAGCTTTATTAGTCTTAAGTCTCAAGGGGTTTGGGGGAATGTCGTTCATTATCACTCATTATCATCCACATAAAGAAAATAATAATTACTATTATATCTTAGCTTGACACTGGCAAAATGTGCTGATCGCATGAAGCCATTATTTAAGAGAAAAAAAACGTCCCACTGCTGGGCACAGGACTTCCCACATGGACAACGACGTTATGGAGATAAGGTCATAACCCACGCTAACCCACCCTATGCGAGTTGGTGGGTTTTAACGACTGTTATCAATACTATACTATACTCAATATTTTGATTGCACGCCATAATGTCACAAAGTTGTTATAATATAGGTACTTACAGGTTCATGAGCCCTGTCGGGCACAGCATTTTGAAGAGGGTAGACCTTTTCCAATTCATTTTGAAGTAAATTAGCTTATATTCTTATGTTTTTATTTATTATATTATATTGTTTAAGATGTTAATCTATTATTAATTTGAAATTTGAGTTTTATATTTTTGATTATTATATTACTTACTTATGTTTGTCTTCCATAAATTCTTATCTTATCTTACGACAACAACAGGGACCAACGGTTTATCGTGCCTTCCGAAGCACGAAGATGCACGGGATGTGTTTAATTTGGTCACCCATCCGTGACCCGCCATTGCGAAAGTTGCTTTACTGGCAAGATCGCAAACCGAACGCCCTTTCCGCTGCGCTATCGAACAATATACGACCGCAGAGGAAAATATCGCATTGAGAAAATAAATTCCTTCTGTCTAAAGGAGAATGACCAAACCAGCCTATTCGATATCTATTGCGTCTTAATCATTCACATATCAAAAGTGTTCTCTTATGTTATAATGATTACTGTTAAAAAAGGTTTTCTATAGAACGCCGCGTTAAGAGTCAAGTGATAAATAAATGCTGGACTGAACTGATAGTCATACGATAACAGTTGTCATAACCTCAAAATACCTAAAAAGTCGTAAGCTAAAAATGAAGATAGCTTCAAACTCCCGCATGAAATTGTAATGTAATTTTTTCTTCATAATTCAGAGCATTGCTGCAATTGATTAGGTACTATTTATTTCATTAAAGCGCTGTGTTACGCTAGCTAGCTAAAAAACTAGCCTAACTCCCATAGTAAAATAGTCATTCTCCTTTCAAATTGATTAGGTAGGTACACAATTTCAATAAAAACGGCTTATCTAACCATGTACATTATAAAGTACAGACAGGCGCTTCTTCACTTACACACTTCTACACAAACTAAGTAGGTACCTAAGTAGTAGAATTATAAATTCAATTTCATTTTGTTAC
The DNA here is from genome assembly GCA_963921215.1 of Scoparia ambigualis. Classification (NCBI taxonomy): domain Eukaryota; kingdom Metazoa; phylum Arthropoda; class Insecta; order Lepidoptera; family Crambidae; genus Scoparia; species Scoparia ambigualis. Next base: position 28,779,846 of record OY992508.1, read on the forward strand.
AGGTTAAACAGAATAGAAAATTAGCAGTCGTCCTTGGAAATGAAAGAGGTACTGATTCAATTTACGGTAGGTACAGCTATTTGATGGATTGCAAGAATGTTTGTTGTTGTTGTTTACATTGTTGTTATTACTTATTATTATCTATGTATGTATATTACATAGAATTGAATAAATGGGGCCTCGGTTCTGTTTCGAGATTGAAATCAATTGCAAATTGACAGTATACAATGTTGCCATTCATTAGGTACCTATTTATAGCTATAAATGAAATGAGATTGAGGTTGCCTGTATGACTTTTATGTATTTAGCTTGCTCCGTGGGTTTAACTGTCTCATTGAGGCAGACTCTTTTTTCATGTGTAATAAATATCTGTTTTTACTTCGTGTATTTATACCTTCTTATAATCACGACTATTATCCCCGAAGGGTTAGTCAAAGACTAGGCAATTAGGACAGCAAACGCAGTCCTCTACTATAGTCTACTTTACACAAAATAACGACTGCACATGTGCTCAGCGTGACAGGTGGTGGTCCCATCGCCGCACTATGCTGTAGTTAGATGTATGTGCAGTCTTTTTTTTTTTTTTTTTATATATAAGAGGGAGGCAAACGAGCAGGCGGGTCACCTGATGGAGAGTAATCACCGCCGCCCATGGACACCCGCAAAACCGGAGGAATCGCAGACGCGTTGCCGGCCTTTAAGGGAGGAATAGGTTTAAGGAAGGAATAGGAATTGGGAGGAGGGGGGGGGGGGGGGGGGAAGGGGCCTCCGGAACCCTCACTGGTCGGACGAAACACAACAGCACCAAGTGCCATTATTTCACGCCGAATATTAGTGAGAGGGTGGTATTACGCCGGGCGAGCCGGCCCAATGTGTGCTGCAACGCAGCGTGGCTCTACCACTCAGTAAAGTAGTCAGTCTTTAGTCCGTTAGTCGCCTTTACAGCTACGCGACACGATTTGTGAATGTACATCAATATAATTGATGAACTCCGTGGTCTAGTTGTTAGCTCGCCGGTTTAGGCCTTGCTATTACCGAGGTTGATCCCGGGTTCAATTCCAGGTCGGGTTAATTTAAAAATAACTGCTTCTCCTCATTGATGTCGCGTTTGGGTGTTTTCTATGTATTACAAGTATGTAAGTAATCTCATATCTAGTTAACTATTAAACAACTTTTTAATGAAGTTTAACATTAGGCTTAGATAATTGTTGTGAAGGTAGAAAAAGTTTTAGTTCTTAGCATAATATCGCTTTAATCAAAAATAACTTAAATACTTACAACTTATTTCTTGAACGTTCAAATCTAAGGGAGACCTTGTACCACGGAATAACTAATAGTACTCGTAGTACCGTACAGAAGGTTCACTCTCTAATAAAACCACCGTACAGAAAGCTCACTCTCTAAAAATTGAAACTTATCGTGTGACCCGAGCGTTCATATTCGCAACGCTGCCTGCCTCGGTATCGATTTGACGTCATGACGTCACAGAGCGTAGGGTTTACGCACAGTATAAATATTAATACTGTGGTTTACGCGCAGAGATTACGAGTTAGCGACGACACGCGACGTTATAAGAGCTACAGATAAAAGAAGATGCAAGTAACTCGACAAGTGCTACTATAATTTTATTAGTCCCTAGTATTGTATTAAACAATGCAAAGTTAGAATTTAGTTTTATTAAGTATACGTAAATAAAAATTAACTGCCATGAATGTATGTTCGCATCACTTCTAAACGGCTGCACATAAATGGCTAACTCTTTTTTTGTTATATTTGTAATTGTAAGGGCAAGGTTTGCATGAACGCTTTTTTTTCGGAATTTCGTCACGCGGTCGCCGGTGTACACGCGGCCGAATAAGTTGCGTGATGGCTTCTAATACTACTAATATTATAAACGCGAAAGTTTGTAAGTATGGATGGATGTTTGTTACTCTTTCACGTAAAAACTACTGAATGGATTTGGAAGAAATTCGGCATACAGATAGTTTATAACCTGGATTAACACATAAAATACTTTTTATCCCGATATTCTTACGGGAACGGGAACCACGCGGGTAAAACCGCGAGCGGCCGCTAGTTTAGAATATAGGCTGATTACTTTAATACTTTATGAGTAGGTAGATTTATTTCTATTTACTTCTGTGGAAGTCTGTAACAACATGTTACACAATAACCAAAGACCTGGTTTGTAAAGCCGGAAACTTGGACGGCAAGTTTGTCAATTCAATATTCTCGGCTGTTAATATTGTGAAGGTCACATGTTTTCGCAAGCTATTATGTCTTCTCTGGCATATTAACATAATGTTAACAAATAATGTGACGTAACATTAAATATTAGGACTCCTTTGACTTAGCCATTGTCTTTGACGACCTCCGTGGTCGAGCGGTTAGCACGCCTGTTCTGGCGCCGTCATCGCCATCTCTGTGGTTCAACAAGTTCGATTCTCGGTGAGGTCCATTTAAAAATAACTGTTTTTCTGAATTGATTTCGGGCCTGGGTGTCTTCTATGTATAATAAGTATGTTTTTCCATTGTCTAACCAATAAAAACAAAGTCTCATAAGAAGCTTAACTAGGAATTATTTGGTGGTAGAATGGAAAAGTTATACATCCTTCTCAAACATTCCTAGTAGGCTTGCAACTCAAATACACCTACCAAATTACACAAGAGCATCCAACACAGAAAGGCATTGCTTATTCTTAGGGTGTAGTGTAATGGCACTGAAAGATTATGTGTTCCAACTTCAGTGCGTGCAAGACTTTTTTGTGATTATTCTTTTTACGTCCCACCCAACTGTCGTATACTTATGCAATTTAAAACGGTTTTATTTTTATTTTTTTATTATTTTATCGTTACACATACACACTATCTGATGAGATAAGGGCCAATGTTTACTGCTTACTGATAAATAAAAAAACAACAAACAATTACCTAATTAACCATGTCGCGTAGCGGTGGAAGTTTACCTCCTACCTCCTCTCTTCCCTTGGGTGTCGTAAAAGGCGATTAACAGACTAAAGATTGCACATACATCCAACATAGAGCGGCGATGGGCTCAACACCTGACACGCTGAGCAATTGTGCAGTCGCTATTTGGTGAAAAGTGGACTATGGCAGAAGACTGCTTTTGCGGTCCTCATTGCCTCGTCTCTGACTAACCCTTCAGGGATAATAGTCGTGATTACATGTATGTTTGTACATATGTACAATTTATTAATTAACTAGTTGTGCGCGAACATACAAATTACATTCATGGGAATTGATCTTTGTTTAGATAGATGGATTAGCAGCTTTGTTTGGGCCTCCTACTTTAATTTTTTTGTATGATCTATAATGTTATGTATTAGAATTGAGAAGGTGAGTAACAGTATTTGATTGTATTATTAATTTTATTGTACAATCAACAATGGCAACTGTGCTGTGAGTGCTGTGACAAATCTTTGTGGTACTGTTTACATAATAATATGGGTATTGATAAACGTATTATTTCTTGTATAATTAATTAACTATGAAATAACTATTTTATTCATATTTTATTACTTATATAGGGTCTAACAATATCAATTAGCGAACGTTTAGCGGGGAGCATCTATACATCACACTGAGCATGCTCACCAAATTTATTCCAATACTACAGACTCGTTACCAAGATAATGAACAAAACATTATCATAAATCACCAAAAAATACACCCTTTTCAAACCCGTACAGTTGTACTAGACGCACACAAAGATAGCCGAACATGCATACTTAACTCGGAGCTCACGAGCTATCTTTTTATTGACGCTTGCGTGCGTGTTAGTAAAGATACAGCATGTTTCATGATGTGCATTATTTTAATTGATTTAGTTTGTTAGAAAACATAACTTAGAGCCCATTTTTTGTCATTGTATTCAAAACGATGTATAGATACCGCCCGTAAACGTTCGCTTATTGATCTAGTTAGAGACTGTATGACCCCTCAAACCCCAAGCGGTCGCATGAGACCGCACCTACAAAAACACACTTGACTTTGTACCGTGTCTTCATAGACTTACAGACTACTTTAGTATGAACAAGTTTGGTTATTTCGGTTCTGTGGTTCATCTTATGTATTGTTATCGCACAATATCGCATAGTCTATGCTCCATTCTGTCTAATTTGACGTTGACAGTTACTGTCAAAAAAGTGTCAAAAAAATTCAATAGTGAGTGGTTAAGTAGTATGTAATGTAGGTAGATTACGTACCGTAAGTGTCTATACCTACACTCACCTACCTAGATATGTATACATATACATAGTTATATTTATTCTTTATTTATTTTTGACCGTGTTCCGTAGGTGAAAGAATACTTACCACCCCCTCTCTTCCCTTGGGTGTCGTAATAGGCGACTAACGGACTAAAGACTGCACGTAAATCCAACATAGAGCGGCGATGGGCTCACCACCTGTTACGCTGAGCACATGTGCAGTCGCTATTTGGTGAACTAGTGGACAGTGGCAGAGGGCTGCTTTTGCTATCCTCATTGCCTAGTCTCTGACTAACCCTTCGGGGATGATAGTCGTGATTATATGTATGTTTTTTGACTAGCGACCCGTCCGCGACTTCGTTCGCGTGAATACCCTGCCCACAACCCGTGACGAACCTAGCTTACTACGAAAAAAGCATTAGCCAAATTGGTGTGGCCGTTCTGTAGTGATGCCCGACTAAACATTCGTAGCAATTGTTTTTTATTAATACAAGTAGATTAATCGGGCATGTGGCCTTTTTGATCTTCTACCTATACTTTGTCATCATCATCACAGCCAATGACCTTTTATAAATATCATTGATCACAGCCTATAAACGTCCCACTGCTGGGCACAGACCTTCCACGTAGACAGCAGCACAAGGGGAGATTGTGTCATAATGCTCACCAGAGGGCGCAATCTTTGTTTATTTTATTAGGACATGCAATGCTTACAGACATATCCAACAAGCAGGTTTACACAATCAAAATAGTACTTACCAATAAAAATATCAATTTAAATACACAAACAAAGTTCAACGCAATTAAAAACTAATAGCATTCAATTATTGATATCAATAATAGTAATGGTACAATTACGATAACAATAATTATTACACAAAGTCAATCGGTGGATAAACCTAGTGTTTTAAAATTAAAATTATCGTTATTTTTAAAAGAGCATTAACTTGTAACTTAGAACAATACCTCGGTAGCCATGTGTGGCCATGTGGCAAAAGGTCGGCTTGATGTCCCTGGGTACCCTGGGTCCAGGGTTCATTCCCAAAGTCGGGTACATTTTTAAAGTTGAATTATTAGACAACATATTATATCAATTATTTACTTAGGTAAGTTATCAATTCTATCCATGCGATATTACGTTAACTCATTTGGAATTATCATGATGACTAACTTGTGTGACCAACATCTTTACTAAAACAACGGTAAGTACACATATAACAAGCAGCTGTTATCAAAATTGTTTTTTAAATGCTTTGAGGAATTTATTTTAACTGCTACGAATGACTTACCTACAGATGGTGAAGTTGTGAGAACACTCGAGTCATTTGTAGCTCCATAATTATTTATAAGTTTAATGAAGTAGCCACGAAGATGTAATGTAACTATTTACTCCTACTTAAGACCATAGACAAAATATCGTCCTTGCTATGACATAGGGTCCTTCAAGCGAGGCGTGAAGAGGCACTTTGTGGGCCGGCAGAGTGTGGGTGACTGATGATACGTCTTTTACGCTGCACCAGTTGTCCTCGCGCCTGGACTTCACTTCCACTTTACTAGTGGAAGTGAACCGATGTGATCATTTGCCGGGATAATTATAAAAAAAAATATCTACTACTACTAGATTCTTAGGTATCTGCTATAGAAAATAACTTTGAAGGTCAATCCAAGAAGTGCGTTTGGTCTACGATCTTGCCAGTGAAGCAACTTTTGCAATGACGTGCTTCATCTGGATGATTGAAGTTGCCGGGTCACTGGACAAATGTAAAAAAAATTACAATTTTAAAAGTGTGATACTTATTTTTGCAGGCCAGTGTAGTATAAAACTGGGTCACAGCTGCCTGCGTCTTCCACCATCTTCAGTGTACCACAATGAAGTAAATTTATCTCGTAGCATTTCATTACAAAAATCAAAGAGATCGGCAAAATTAAACAATAAAAACATTTCGGTCTCCTCCGTGCTTCGGAAGGCACGGAAAGTCGTTGCTGGTCGTCGTTAAAGCAAACAACCTTGGGCAAGCGTGGTGGGTTATGGCCCAATCTCCCACTGTACTGTTGTCCATCTGAGCCCAGCAGTGGGACGTTTATACACTGATGATGATGATGAATCCAATATGTCAAATTGAGAGGTTATATCTTCGATCATCTAAACCGGTGAAAGAATACTAACGGCCCCTCTCTTCCCTTGGGTGTAGTAAAAGGCGACTAACGGACTAAAGATTGCACATACTTCCAACAGCATAGAGCGGCGATGGATTCACCGCCTGTTACGCTGAGCACATGAGCATTGGTGAAAAGTGGACTATGGTAGAGGACTCCTTTTGCTGTCCTCATTGCCTAGTCTCTGACTAACCCGTGGGGGATAAAGACGTGATTTGTATGTAACATATCAAGTAGTTGCTTCAAATAGATTATAATAGACTTATTATGAAAGTACTCGCCTGTACGAAGCCTTAATGTAAACAATACTCTAGAACAGTAGTTTATTTAGTGTTTCTTACCCATGCCAGGAGCAGTTTCCCGACCCAAATTGAATAGTAAAGTGGAAATCCCGAGGGAAGGTCTATTTGTTTCAATAACAACTGCGCAAATAACTTATAATAAATTATCATACCTTCATGGTAGCCGATTGTTGTAGGTAGGTAGGTCTTTCCAAAGACGGGTACAGTCCGTACAGTCGAGGTTAAATATATACAATGTGATAGGGGTAGTACCTCTAACCTGTAAAGGCTAAGTACTACATCTAAATTCATCGACAAAAAAAAATGGACTTATAAAAAAGTGATATTAAATCACAAAATAATTAAGTAATTATTTTTTCCTTACCAAAATAATCTCAAACATACGAAACAAAGTAATTTATTAGTTAGCCAGTGTCATTAGCTACCGTTTGCCATTTTTTTCATGTTTCTCCGACGTATGAAACCTTTGATATCGCATAAAGTAAAAACGGTCATAAATTATAGGGGGAGGGGGTAGGACCACCCATATTTTTTTTTTGTCGATGAATTTAGATGTAGTACTTAGCCTTAATGGGTTAGATGTACCACCCCTATCACATTGTATAGTAGAGTATAAGGTTACGTTACTGGTACTTAGAAAATAAGTGTAGTTTAATAAAAATAGAGATAAGGCAATATCGTTATATAACCTTTATGCGATGTCGGTACCGAAAAACGTTGCATTTACAGTTGCGGGGTGCGGGATGAGGAGTTTTGTTATCGAGAACAAAGCAAACTAATGCAAATTGATGAGAAAAACCATAATATTAGTTGTTTAAGCTTGAAATGGTTGTTAGCCGACTGTTTCATACCGAAATATAAGTACCTTTAATTTATAAACTCAAAATTACGGTACCGAAATAAATTGGGATATCGGAATATTCCGGTAGCCGTTTTTTTTCGGTATGACGTCATACCGCAATATATAGATATCATATTTTTTGCGTTATTCAGTCCCTGCTTTTCGGTGATATTTGTTTGCTCACTATCTATTAGACTAGCACCACAGTAATATATTACCCTGCTAGAACTATGCACGCTACGCTACGGTTCGTAGGCGCGGTCGAAATGTAGCGAAAGCGAATATCGCCGAAGTGTTCTACGCTTTGATCAACAATGTTGGTATTGCTGACCGAAGGTTATACGGAACTTCCTCGATTGTACAATCGCGGACTCCGTCGCTTTACCAGTCTAAAGGTCAAAATCCCTTGCACGGGTGCGTATCATTAGTAGTAGTATCACAATTGAACTAATTTCAAAGAACATAACGTTCATTGGATATAATTTTTACTTGTTCTAAATACACTTCCTATAACAACATTACGTATATTATTCATTTGATATAATACTCATATTCTCTAACAACTTATTCTATAAAGCTATATTGGTAGAAAAATCATATTCTATAACTTCGTTTGATATAATTTTTGCTTAAAAATAAGAATAACATTTTAATTTTTTCGTTAGGTATGGTTGTGCTAAAAAAGTCAGTGACAGAAACGAATTGCGGCAAAACCGACTCCACGTCGACTTGTCTGCCCTACGCTAGAGTGTAATTTAATCCCGCGTAGGCGCGGAGGGGCGAGACGGCCCACGAGCTGAGGAGCAGGTGGTGAGCGAAAGCCATCTGCGACGATAAGCTCGTGTGGGACCGCCGGAGTCCCGCAGCGCCGGAGCCGTGACAGAAAACATGCCTGCTTGCATGCTGCATGCCTGCTTGCATGCTGCATGCCTGCTTGCATGCTACACGCCTGGTTGCATGCCTGCCTGCCTGCATGCTCCATGCCTGCCTGCATGCTGCATGCCTGCTTGCATACTGCTTGCATGCTGCATGCTTGCTTGCATGCTGCTTGCTTGCTTGCATGCTGCTTGCATAATACATGAGTAATGTTTTATATCATTTGATTATTATATCAAATGTACATTATATCAAGAGTACAATATATCAAATGTACATTATATCAAAAGTACATTATATCAAATGAAATTATACAATCTAAAATTATATTAAATGTTTATTATATTAAGTTAGTTGTTATATCAAATGAAATTATATGAAATGATATTATATTATCTGAACGTTAGACCATAAGTATTTATATCAAACATTACACACCCCCCTTGCACACCGCGTCGTCTATTTGGTTTTTGAGTGTAAGTGCTGTCGGTCGCAGATGACCTTTACAGCTTTACCGGGCTTGTTTGGAGGCGGCGAGAAACTTAAAGGTTCCTCAAGCCGTGATGGTCGAAATTCCCCAGAGGGTTTCCGGTGGAGGGTGGCATCTCGCAGCAAGCGAGCGGAAAACTGGGTACCTCGGCTCGGGTTTACCGTGTCGTGGGGGGTACGCGAGAAGCAGGTACATTACGAATGTAAGTCTATTTGGTACGGGCACGCACCCGGGCGGGCGGCGCGCTTCACACGAAAATTTCTGCAAAGTGGGAAAGCGACTGTGTCCCCGACCGTACCTACTACTTTATAATTGCCTAACCTTTGCAAAATAGATAGATAAAAATAACTCAGCCGCAAAAGATAGCACTGATTAGCGATTTTATTATGATTTTACGTACATCATTATATGTGTGTGTGTGTGTGTGTGTCTGTGTAATATTATTTAAGCCATTTCATTCACATAGTGCTTTTTTGAATATTTCACAGAGTTAAAGTATATATTCTTGGCATCAGTTCCATGTCTTATTTTTTTACACTACTGTTGTAGACATACCTACATACATACATAATCACGACTATTATCTCCGAAGGGTTTAATTCAGACTTTAACTCTTCCTATGATTGACTATGGTGACGTGTGTTATTACGATCTTAATTCAGTCTTGCTTGATAAGCTTGACAGATTGCTCAATAACAGTATCAGATTCATTTGCAACCTGAAGAAGTACGACCACATCTCACAGCATAGGTCTGAGCTAAAATGGTTGCCCATTCGCCAGCGGAGGTGTTGGCGCGCCCTTGCCACACTTTTCTCTATCCTAAATTCTCCTAATGCTCCTTTATATCTTACTCCCCATTTTCAATATCTTTGCACCTCTCACGACAGGAATCTTAGATCTTCAAATAATCTTCTCCTTCTCTCTCCTTGCCACTCTTCTGACTTTGTTCATTCTTCCTTTCATATTCAGTCCATACTCCTCTGGAACGCGCTACCTCAAGAAGTCAGAATGGCTACGACTCGTGACGCTTTTAAAAAGAAAGTCCACATGCTACTTTTTGATAGAACCATGGCAGAATCATCTCAATAACGCCCTATTTAAATATTATTTAGTGTATGTAAGTATATTTATATGTTTGTAAAAGTATTTATGTATATGCCTACACCTATGTATATATATATATATATATATATATATATATATATATATTATACATATATATATTATATATATATATATTATTTACATCTTTTGGCACCGCAGCTAATTGCGCCTACCTTGTCATCTCTGCACCACCCTATGGTTGACTGGTAGAGAATGCCTTAGGCATTAAGTCCGCCATGTAATATATTGTTGCAAAAGCTTTAATTAAAAAAAAAAGGGTTAGTCAGAGACTATGACAATGAGGACCCCAAAAGCAGTTTTCTGCCATAGTCCACTTTCTACCTAATAGCGACTGCACATGTGCTCAGCGTAACAAGTGGTGAGCCTATCGCTACTCTATGCTGTTGGATGTATGTGCAGTCTTTAGTCCATTAAGGCATTCACACACGGCAGCTATAATGTATATTAATGTACATTTACATTTCGGGGTTTAACACGACAGCTATATACATTACCCAAGTAACAAAAGCTTCTATAACCAAGGCATTTTATCACCAAACTGAATAGTAGGCCTATAATAGTAATCATTGTGACTGCTTGTACCATAAAGGTTTAACAGAGCGTTTTGCTTCTATAAAATAATGAGTATTTACGTTCTATAATTTTGCTTTAAGAACGCTTTCAGTACTATATACAAAAGAATCATTAAAGTATTGCACTGTAATAGTTAAGGTAAATGGTAAAAAAAATGGTACTATTTAGAACTATAGACGACCTAATTGACAGTTTTGTGTAACTATTTTGCAATATTATTGCGTGAAAATAACTTTTACAGTACTAGTATTGTAGGAGTGTCGCAAACACTATTACAGGATCAATTTGCACTATAAAAGTACCTTGCACAACCATTACGTAACGTTATATCTTCTTACAAGGTCCCTAAACATCGCTATGGAGCTAGTTCTGTAAAAATCATGATAACTCTTGTACAGTATTTAACAGTACTTACCATAGTGACTCCTGGTGCAGCTGCTAAATAACTTCAATTCTAAATAGCTCTATAGGTGAGTTTGTTTGTTATGCTACTATACTAAATCGTAACAAAAAAGTACTAAAACCGTAGCCATAAATAGTTAATCAAATATGGCTGCTGTTTTCTGCCATGATAGCATGTTAGCAGCACGGCTGGGTGCCAAAGTGTACTATAGCAGCCATAGTCGGGAAAAGTACTTATTTTATTATTTTAAATTTAATTAAAACAAGAAAATTACGAGGGCGTATTGTCAAATTTTAAATCGGCATTAAAGATTTTAGCAATACCATTTATTTTGCAAGTGCAAGTTACGGCAGAGCTACGTAGTGTCCTTTTCATTTTTATTATATCGGCGAATGAAATAAAGCAGAGATATTTGTTTATATTATTTGTAGATTTTTGTTGGAGAACACATGACACGACCACAATATGAATAAAATGATTGAAAAGGTGTGATAAAAAAGATCACTGGAATGGTTTACATGTTTTGGTTACTTTTATAGTGCAAATTTGTGACATAAATGTCGCAGATAGCACTATTTCAGTACCAAAAAGCGTTTCTCGACACTTTTAGGTTTCAACTACAGAGCTGATTTATTACCGTGAGAGCCTTTATGTAATGTTTATAGAATAAATCAGTGATAAAACTAGGGCCTATTTGGGGATGTGTTCCTACCTAGCACGGCCCTCCGAGCTAGGCACGTAAAACTAATGCCAATGCTTCAGATGCTCAATGTACCTCTAGAATTTATCTACAGAATTCAATGTACCTCAACCGTTTTGACAGAAATTACGATAAAATGCCTGACCTTCCCAACCGGGCCCTCGGCTGTATAACGCTCGAAATACATAAAAAATATACTGATCTAATGTATCTCCCGATTTATGTATTTCGCTTTCTCAAAACAAATAAGTAGGTATGCTAACTAAATTTAAACTGCTTTTTGGTAGGAAAATTAACAAGGACGCACCAGTTCGTAAAATCCCTAAGTCAAGTTTTTGCGTTTTGAGCTACAATCGCATAAAGGTTAAAAATAAATCCTGAAACTTTCCGTATGAGTTTTAGAAATAAAAAACCACTGTCATAAATTGAAAAAAATACAAGCATTTATTGGACCAAACAACAGAACTGTAAACTTTGCTTAAAAATGATAAAAAACCAACAACGTTCTTGGACTTAACTCAAATTCTTGGACTAAGAGGTTTTTTGGCGGTTTTATAAGGACTTAGTTAGTTTTTAGGAGTAATTTGTACTGTGGCTATGACAAAACTAACATTGTTATTGAATAATAAAACATGTTTTTACAGTAAGTACTTATTTTGTTTGTAAATAATCATTGTTGTTGAGATTTGAAATGTGCCTACGCTGAGTAGGTACTTAAAATCAAAAAAATAATAACTTTAATATGCTACTAAATAATATAAAAAGACTTTTAAAAATCAACTTTTCTATAAGTCATATCTCTCAAAAATTAACTTATTGTTATGATTATATAGTTTATAATAGCTGAGATCATACAATTACAAAGAGAAAATAATATTTTTGACAACATAAATGAAATATTTTGACGAATAGAGAAAATTATTAAAGAAAGTATTATAAAACGTAAATGTGACTCTGCGTCTTGCATGTTTCTTTATTCAATATTATCGCAGGAATCATCCTGGTTATTAACATTATACAGCAGAGCCGTTTATTGGAAAATTTCTTCGTAAAAAGCCCTTTCGATCTCTGGAATGTATTGCATCAACTTTTTCATGTCGTTTTCGTCGATGTCGTCGTTCAAACGATTCATTGAATATTCCGGTCTTCTCGATAAACCTAAAACTTGTAAATATAATTCTTTTGTGAACCTTTACTCACTTCTAAATAGTTTGTAATACATATTTCGTACGAAAAATACCTACTTACCTCCTTAATTTATTTTCGATGTCCATTTTGATAAAAGTTGAACTGCATTGTTACACTCGAAAGGAAGGTAGTTGAAACTTTAATTCTAAACAAAAACGAGCCACAAATACAAAAAATTAACCGTTAAATTTGACGTACACAAAACAAACATTGCCGGACTAAGTTATTTTTTCAGTATTTTTCGTGGACTTAGAGATTTTATGGACTTAGCGATTTTACGAACTGAAATTGAACCATAATATATTTTTAAACTTCAAAAAAAACTGGTTTAGAGATTTATAAAACAAAACTTCCAAAGACAAAATCGTAGACAAAAATGAGCTCTTTTCGATAGTATTGATAGTTGAAAAAATCACTAAGTGTGACTTAGGGATTTTTCGAACTGGTGCGTCCTAATGAACTATTCACAGCTACCCTCATTGCAGCAAATATTACCTGTTGCTGACCTTACCTTACCAAGCGTGTACTGTTATTTACCAATATCATAATTTTGTATCTAAATTTGGTAAATTGCGAAGAACTAAGAGGTACATTGGAAAAACATAAAAATGGTATACTTTTTTTATTCGTATTCACTTTGATTACAGAGGGTCCCGCTAGGAAGACAAAACTTTAAAGCTGAATATCTTCTGTTCTAATTAGGATTTCTGGAATTTAATCAATGATATTATCATTGAATTTAATACATAAATCGGGAGGTACATTGGAGGTACATTAGATCAGTATATTTTTTATGTATTTCGAGCGTTATACAGCCAAAGGCCCATCTGGGAAGATCAGGCATTTTATCGTAATTTCTGTCAAAACGGTTGAGGTACATTGAATTTTGTTGATAAATTCTACAGGTACATTGAGCATCTGAAGCATTGGCATTAGTTTTACGTGCCTAGCTCGGGGGGCCGTGCTAGGTAGGAACACATTATTTGGGGTTCTATAAACGTTCTTAACAGCATTATAGTGCTAATCATGTTCACTAATTAGCACGTTCTAAAACGTTCTCAGGACTTATAAAGTACCAAATTTTGTTGCTTGGGTATAGCTGTCGTGTGTGGTCACCTGACGATTTCTATGGGAAGATTTAGTGAGATGTATCGTGCTATAATATACATCTTTACATTATAGCTGCCGTCTGTGATAGCCTTTAGTCGCCTTTTACGAAACCCAAGAGAAGAGAGGGGATGTAGTATTCTTTCACCACTACGTGACACGGTACTGTTGTAAATTAACATTTCATTGTAACAGAAACATAACAGACAACGCCTAAGTATCTATAAGTATCATGATAGCTAATTTATAGCCCACCACATAAAGCTATGGTTCTGATGCCACGAATTCTTTTACCAAATACCACCCCAATTTTTCTTTTTTTTTGGTATAAGTAATGATTCTCATTAGAATAAACATTAATTATTGAGGACATAAAATAGCTTAAAAACTTATATAAAACTGACTACCGTTACGTTGTTTACGTCCATGCAGAGATACATTCTGTCAAAAAAGATTCGGGAACAGATGATTTGTGTATGATTCCAAATTCTATTTTTTGTTTTTTTTTGTTGTTAGATTGTTATTTAGATTAAAAATACAGTGCTGTTTTTAGTTAGTTTATAATATATCTAGTGTGTATTGCGAATTTCATAATAAAAAAAAAAATGAACAAAGAGTTTGTCTTAAATTTTGCGTCGCCAATGGATTTCGTGTTCGGAGTCACTGAAAATGTTACAGAAGGCTTACGGTGAGTCGACTTTATCAAAAACACGTGCTTATAAGTGGTACAAATCTTTCAAAAGCGGTCGAGATGTGATGGAAGATTTGCTTCACTCTGGTAGGCCATCAACGTCTTCAACTGAAGTTAACATCGCAAAAGTGAAGGAAATGGTGACTGAAAATCCTCATTCAATTTTGAGATAGATAGCCGCTGAACTTTCTGTGTCTCACGAGTATATCCGTACCATTTTAAATAATCACTTGGGTATGAAACATGTTGCCGCTTGGCTAGTCCCAAAAGACCTGAATTTTCTCAAAAACTCAATCGCTTAAGAGTCGCTGAGGACATGCTAGAACGAGTCAATTCCGACCCAACATTCATGCAACGCATTGTTACTGGTGGCGAGACGTGGGTTTACGAGTTTGACATGCAAACTAGTCAACAAGCTTCGGAGTGGCGCCTTCTGACTGAACCTTAACCGAAAAAACCACGCCAAAGTCGATCAAAAGTCAAAGTCATGTTGACTGTTTTCTTTGACTATCGCGGTGTTGTGCACTCGGAATTGTTGCCGGATGGTCAAACGGTAAATAAAGAATATTATTTGAGCGTTATGCGGCGTTTAAGAGAGCAAATTCGACGAAAAAGGCCAAATTTGTGGAAAGAAAATTCTTGGATTTTGCACCATGATAATGCGCCTTCGCACAAGGCCATCATTGTTAACGAAATGTTGACCAAAAACTAAACAAATACCATCGAGCAACCACCTTATCCAGCAGATATGGCTCCAGCCGACTTCTTTCTTTTTCCCAAACTCAAATTACCACTTCGTGGCACCCGTTTTCATTCGGTAGAAGATATAAAGTAGAATTCGCGGGAAGAACTGAACTCAATTCCGGAAAAAGCGTTTAAAAAATGTTTTGATGATTGGATTATTCGTTGGCGTTAGTGTATCGTTTTTGAAGGAGGATACTTTGAAGGCGATAAAATAAATTTAGATGAATACCTAACATTTTGTGTATTATTGATCTTTTCCCGGTACTTTCTTGACAGAATAGTACATCAGTTTGTAACGATTAAATAAACTTAACTACATTATACCACCACACAAACAATTAACATTTAAAACAAAAACATGGTTTTTACTTATCAATAACATTTATCATCTGTAAATCAACAAGTTTTAGTTTGACAAAACTCGTTAAAACCGGGTTATTTGCGTATCGATTTTTGACGGCAGTTGCTAATAATACCTAATGATGAATGTTTGGTCATCGCGTTTTCGTTTCTTGTTTAATTTTCGATTACATGTCTACTGCCATAAAACCTGACACAGTTGGTTGATAAACATTCAACAAACTCTGTGTTCTACGGCTTTTTATCCCTAACAATGTGTCAACAACATCGTTTCCCAAAATATCTCCATACTAAATAATGTCGGATTCCTTTTAGTCTAATCGACACATGTAGTACTTTCACATATTTATTTAATGAAAGAAAGAATGAAAGAATAGAAGATAGTTAGAAAAGTTTACAGCTATGCGATTCTCTAAGTGACACAGACGCTGCGCACATGGCTTTGATCTGCTGTCTCTTTCCATTTCTATGAATATAAAAGAGATAGAGTCAATGCTCAGCGCTCGGCAGCCGCTGCTATATAAGAGTTTTAACTTAGAGAATCGCACTGCAGATACACAGGACCAAAAATAAATATTTTGTAGCCACACAAAAAGAGAAGCCCCCCCATGTGCCCGTTTTTGAGTGTCAAAATAGTGCCAAAAGGATGTTAAAATCCTATCTTTCGACCGCGTTTCGTTGGCTCATTCGCAAAAGATCGCTTTCGCAAAATGTCTACCGTGCGCAAAACGTCTCTTTCTCATAATGTCTTTTTCGCAGAATGTCGCTTTCGCAGAATGCCTCTTTCGCAAAAAGTCGCTTTCGCATAAGGTCTCTTTCGCAGAATGCCTCTTTCGCAAAATGTCGCGATACTAACTTGAATAAAATTTAGATTTTTAAAAGAAAATCATTTGTTATAGTTATAATGTAAACAAACCATAATTATGTCTTAATCATTTTGAAAATCATATATTGAAGTTATAAAGTAAACAAAAACTTTGGTATCTGCTCCTTATCAAAGCAAAAATATTGGTATGCCTAAGAAATCCAAAATCAATAATCAAAATTCAAATAGGGCAAAACAAATCATACATTAGTACAGTAAAATAAAACTAAATCTATTTGAACATTTGTAAAAAAATGTTTTTTTTATAATTTTTTTTCTAAATGTATGTTTTTGTTTACTTTATACTTCAATATATTATTTTCAAAATGATTAGGACATAATTATGGTTTGTTTACATAACTTTAACAAATGATTTTCTTTTAAAAATCTAAATTTTATTCTAAGTTAGTATCGCGACATTTTGTGAAAGAGGCATTCTGCGAAAGAGACCTTAAGCGAAAGCGACCTTTTGCGAAAGAGGCATTCTGCGAAAGCGACATTCTGCGAAAAAGACATTATGAGAAAGAGACGTTTTGCGCACGGTAGACATTTTGCGAAAGCGACCTTTTGCGAATGAGCCAACGAAACGCGGTCGAAAGATAGGATTTTAACATCCTTTTGACACTATTTTGACACTCAAAAACGGACACACAGGGCTTCTGTTTTTCTGTGGCTACAAAATATTTATTTGTTGGTCCTGTGTATCTGCAGTGCGTAATGTAATGTCTTATTATGAGAAAGAGTCGTTTTGCGCACGGTAGACCTTTTGCGAATGAGCCGTTTCGTTTAGCCGTTGCCGACACGGGACAGTGGAGTTTCAAAAATATTACTACCTACTTGCGTCGTATCGAGCTGTAAAAACTGTACAATTAATGTTAACCGAGTTAATCAACAAGTTTCCTTTCGGTACATAATTTTGTTATTAAATTGACACAGAAAAAACTCACACGCTCACTTTTCATACAATGGAGCTAACATGCTGCTTCTATTTAGATAGATATATTTGTGTTTGTTTGTACTTACTTAGGAGCTCGATGGCGCAGCAGCAAGCACGTTCGGCTTGCGATCTTGTCCGCTAAGCAACTTTCGCAACGCCGGGGTGACCAATTAAATACATCTCGAGCTCCTCCGTGCTTCGGAACGCACGACAATGGCAGTCGCTAAAACCCACCAACCCGCATTGGGCCAGCGTGGTGTTTTATGGCCCAATCTCCCCACCCTACGTGCTCTTGTCCACGTGGGAGGCCTGTGCCCAGCCGTGGGACTGTATAGGCTTATGATGATGATGATGATGACTTACTTAGGCCCTCAGCATGGGCTACAAAAGGTCAGCTTCCTTTAGTCTTTCTAGCACAGGTGGTACTTTCTGATCATACACAAGTTGTTCACTTTATCCATTCCTGAATTTCAATTTCAACCGTCTACCTTATAAAGGTTTGTATTTATTTATTAATTTTAAAGGACCAACAAATCTTACTTAAGTGTTATATTTATTATTAAATTTCCTACCCTCACCCAATTATCTAGCATAAGTTAAGTTTCTTTTGAAACTTGCATTAATGGTTAAATTAGATAACAGATAAATATACTTTTTTTATTTCATGATTTAACATTTTAACATCAGTTTTACAAGACTATGTATCACCATAGCACTTAGAAACCACATAAAGGTATAACCGTGTCGCCTAGAGCTGTAAGAATACTACCACTCTCTCTCTTCCCTTGGGTGTCGTAAAAGGCGACTAACGGACTAAAGTTCAAACATGAAAAGTTCAAGTGTAAGAATTTAATTTACATGGCCAATTATATGGATCGATAATAATTTCTTGCAACACTACCTACAACAAAATAACTTGCAGAAATTATAACTACAAGTTACAATTAGAAGGCGGTCACGGAGGGTCGAGTGGTTATTATAACACGCTAGTTCTGATGTGTCTACACCCAGTGGGATCACCTATCTGGGAGACCTATGAGTGATGCAGGGAATTAGATCTATATTTGTTCTATTGAATTATGCTAAGGACAGAATTTGTTCCGTAAAAGCAACGGAAATAACGGGATATTTACCAAAGTTACGTCTGATGAAGTATAAATTGGTACTAACATTTAGATCTATCATTGTTTTGTTCACCAAAACAAAAAACATTCTTCTACAGTCCTTACTGCAGCCACCGGTTAGAAAAGCATATATTTCCGTTGCTTTTACGGAACAAATTCTGTCTTTAGCATAATTCAATACAAATACAAATATAGATCTAATTCCCTGCATCACTCATAGGTCTCCCAGGTGATCCCGCTGGGTGTAGACACATCAGAACTAGCATGTTATAACCACTCGACCCTCCGTGACCGCCTTCTAATTGTAACTTGTAGTTATAATTTCTGCAAGTTATTTTGTTGTAGGTAGTGTTGCAAGAAATTATTATCGATCCATATAATTTGATGGTCATGTAAATTAAATTCTTACACTTGAACTTTTCATGTGTATCCCTAAATACACGCAATTTGTCTACGAGCCATTGTTTTGTGCTTTCATTGTTTTTTTTATATACAACTCACATGTTAAACAGATAAGAAAGATAAAGCGATATGTCTTGGCACACGCTGACAGTTTGGCACTGATAGATTGCAATTCCTGTTACACCTGTATACGTAGGCTCTAATCTAATCAATAATGCTAACATTTGTAGTAATGTGACGCATTCTTTTAATTTTTTTTTATTTCGATTTTTATCTCGTCTGTGAGCCTTGTCGCGTAGCGGCTAATTAAAAGAATACTACCACTCTCACCCTCTCTTCCGTTGGGTGTCATAAAAGGCGACTAACGGACTAAAGACTGCACATACATCCGACAGCATAGATACGAATTTGAATCTGCAAAAGGTCGTTTCGGAAGGACATTTAAGTAAAAAAGACCTGTAATAGTCTAAGATCCGAGTATAGAACGACCTTCACCGAGAAGGTTAATGGATAAAAAGTATTTTATATCAAATTTAATATGTTAAATAATATATCGCTAGTGGGTTGGCTGAAAAATTTTAGTCCTGTAAATTTAAAAATTAATTTAATAGTAAAAAAAATATATTTTTTTTACACTGCACTGGTTTGGTGTGTGTGTGTTTGTAATGAGAATATCTTTTTTTTTAAATACTAAGCCCGGCAAATGACCCCACTCCACCTGATGTTAAGTGGAAATGAGGTCCAGGCGCGAGGACAACTGGTGCAGTGTAAGAGACGTAGCATCAGTCATCCTCACTCTGCCGGCCCACAAAGTGCTTTATATAAACTTTATATAATCTTTATATAAACATAAATTTTATTTATTTAAACAGACGGTTGCAAATTACTAATATTGACTTACCTGTTTACACCTGCCTACCCAATGTTATGACAGGAAAAAAATAGTCAACCTAACGTTTGCATATTCTATAGGCTTCATACTTTCGATTGGTACCTATGTAATTTATCTATTATCCAAACAAGTGCAATGTTTAAAAAAAAATATTTTTAAATATTTAGTTAATCATATACTGGACTGAAATTTTTCAGCCAACCCACTCGCAATATATTTTTTAACACATTAAATTTGATATAAAATAGTTTTCATTCATTAACCGGCTCGGTGAAGGTCGTTGTATACTCGGATCCTCTACTATAAGCAGCTCGTCCTATTAGCAACATGACCTAATAGCAAATACATTGCGAGATAGCGATTGATAGTCAAAAGGTATTCTTAAAATAAAAAAAAACAACATAAATCACCTTACAGTTCTGCACTACGTAATATTATTCTTGACCAATTTACTACTTATTTGTTTTTATAAGTCTTATAAAGTGGTCAAAACATAATTCGTATTTTCCTCATTTTTCAATCCTATTAAGAGTGAATAATGATCAATTTAATATGGTAGTGAAAATGTTTTTATTTACAGATGCTCTGAGCGCAGTCAAATTGGACCCAGCGGTGCTGGAGGCGCAAATCACTGTCAACGGCAAACAGCAGAAGGACGCAGACCCGCCGCAGACCTCGGCCACACCAGCCACTTCAACCAAAGGTAAATCTTGTGAAGGTCCTATTGGACACAGTAATTTCTACATGGACATCAGCATTCAAGAGCAGTATCGTAGCGCCTTATTAAAATACTAACACCCCCTGTCTTCCCTTGGGTGTCGTAAAAGGCGACTAACGCGCTAAAGACTGCACATACATCCTGTAACAGCATAGAGCGGCGGTGGGCTCACCACCTGTCACGCTGAGCACATGTGCAGTCGCTATTTGGTGAAAAGTGGACTACGGCAGAGTACTGCTTTTGCGGTCCTCATTGCCTAGTTTTTGACTAACCCTTCGGAATAATAGTCGTGATTATAATACATGTACCTATGTATTTATATGAAGAAATTGGGTCATAATAATGATAATACCCACCTACCACGCTGCCGCTGACCCAGAATTATTTGAGGGAATATTTTAACCAAAAAAGAGACAAAAGGTAATACGAGTGAGTAGGGTACTTACATAATAGGTAATACTATTTTTGTTGTTAGATATTTTACAAAAGTAGGTCAAACAAACCTCCACGCCATACTACGGTCAAATTTGATAAACAATGTTTATAAATCAATCATACACAATTATTTGTGCAAATGTCTAGTGGCACTCGGTTCATTACTGTTTTTGAAAGAAAGACCCCATTGTTAGTGGTTTTCCCTTGAATCAAGACATATACATACATGTAATCACGACTGTTATCCCTAAAAGGTTAGTCAGACACTAGGCAAAGGGGACTGCAAAAGAGTTCTTTACCATAGTCCACTTTTCACTAAATAACCACTGCACATGTGCTCAGTGTGACATATGGTGAGCCCATCGCCGCTCTATGCTGTTAGATGTATGTGCAGTCTTTAGTCCGTTAGTCGCCTTTTACGACACCCAAGGGAAGAGAGGGGGTGGTAGTATTCTTCCACCGCTACGCGAGACGGTGACTCTTGAATGTCTCACAAGAAGAAGTAAAAATCCGAGTTAGTAACACTATTAGATATTTTCCAAAAGTATTGTAGCTTGATGTTGGTACGTTTCTGCCGAACCTTCAACAAGTTTAGCAAGGGCTTTATTAAATTACTAGCGGCCGCTCGCGGTTTCACCCACGTGGAACCCGTTCCCGTAGGAATATCGGGATGAAAATATCCTATATATTAATCCAGGTTATAAACTATCTGTATGCTGAATTTCATCCAAATCCATTTAGTAGTTTTTACGTAAAGGATTAACAAACATCCATCCATACTTACAAACTTTCGCGTTTATAATATTAGTCGGATGTGTGTCATTGTTTACAATTAAGAGAATGTTGTGTTGAATGTATTTAATTTTATTCTTATATTTGTTGTTGCCTTAGTTTCTAAGATTTACCAGGACTGACATGGTCACATTAGAGACCAAAGTCTTTTTCTAATAAAGATTTAAAAAAAAAGTATTCTAAATAATTTGTTTACTTACGAGTACAATGCTTACAGACATAAGTTCATAGAATTTGGCCATTGTATAGACTAAGCCCTTAGATTAAAACAAAAAGGGAAGCTAAGGCATTAGCGTCTCGTGAGTGAGCCGCCAAAATTAGGCCTAATGGCACAATTTCACTTCAGTCACAATTTGCCGAGCGAACAGGCTACATCGCACTATTACCACAGTAAATATATTTAGCTCATATTATTTACTGTGCTATTACGGATATTCTACTGTGTGAAAAAGAGAAAGACGCTACTCCGCAGTGGCGTCGGAATCGGTCGTACGTACTCGTCTGTTGCCGACCGAGACGTCAACGCGCTACTCGCTGACTCCCTCGCGCTAACGTTGAAACTTACCGCTTTGTCTCGCTCGCTCGATTTACACTTTATAGGTGTGTGTGTGTGAGTGTTTGCTTAAGTAGGTAGTTGAGTAGGACTATATTTTGCATGACTACAAGTAGGAGCATGCCGTATCTTCCCTTTTTGTTTTAATCTAAGACTAAGCCTATTTTATCGGTACATTATTGTAATCTCCGTGCTTCGGAAGGCACGAAAAGCCGTTAGTCCCGGTTGTTTTCTTAAGATGGAAGTCGTTAAAACCCACCAACTTGCATTGGGCCACCACGTTGGGTTATGATCAAATCTTCCAGTGTAATGTTTTATAAATAAAAAATAAACTTAACTTACCTAAAACTTACCCAGGAAGCTTGAAGTAATGCTTGTTTTGAGCGGTTCTGCTCCTCCCTAGGATCTCTTACATACTGAAGTAGAAAACTATTTTACATAATGAAAACACATTTAACATTTCGTGTGTGTGGGGGGGGGGGGGGGGGGGGGTGAGCGTCCCCTTCATTGGACAAGAAGGGGACGTTTTTATTACTAAAATATTAATTTTTTACCTGTTTACTTTAGGTGGACTGAAGGTCCACCTCTAACAAATTGCGGGGCGCTAAGGAAGGGAAAACAAGGAGAAAAGAAGAAGAAGAGAAAAGAATACAGCAAAGAATGAAGGAATTACGGACACTTTAATTTTTTTTTGTATTTTAGGATTTTGGGGAAGGGAAATTTATTAAGCTATGTGGAATTTTTAATTTGGTGATTTTTAGGTTTAAAATGATTTTAGGGAAAAGGGGATTTTAAAAATTGCAGCAGCGGTAGCGTAGGTTGGAGGATTTGGGGCGACTTGGGAGGTTCGGTTAACGAGCTGTGGGCCGAGGGAAGTTGGTCCTTGAGAGCGGCCATCAGCATGTTGCCTGAAAGGCGAACAAGATCCTCAAGCCGCTCATTCTGCTTGATCAGCTCGTCAACCTTGTCCGCTATGTCCTTACGGACCTCCATAGCCATCTCATTTTGGACGCTATTAAGAGCTTCCTTGCTGTTGTCCAACTTATGTCCCAGCTCCCGGACGCCATCGTCACTTATCTGTTCAGCAAATCCATCTTGTTCACCTTGTCCAGGCACATCTCGATGGTGAAAGCGGAATCTAAGCATATCTCCTTGTTGTTCTTTGTCACTGACTTGCCCGCATTAATCGTCGTCCTTATCCGGCAACACTAGTGCCTAAGCGCTGCTTCAAGACTTGGGAAGTCCGTTACTTCGTTCCAGGAAATTTTTCCCCCACACGTCACACGTTAGGAGACTATAGAGCCCATTATGATAGTTAAAAAATAATTATGATAGTTTTCCACGTGAAAGCCTGTGCCCATCAGTGGGGCGAGAATAGGCTGATAATGATGATGTTTTTTTTAAAACCCCGTGCAAAAAATTTCATCATTCGTTTCGAGAAAACAACGTTTTTATGACCTGTCCTTAATTTAACACCTGTGAATTAATTTAACTTTTTTACCTGCTTGAAGTATTGTTTTTTGCATTCTGTTTTTATATTCACTCTTATATAAATGAGATATAATCATTATATGAATTCGTATATAGATAGATCCGTATCTAACGATGACATAAGTATTATACTATAGGTAGGTACGATATTATAAATAATTTGAATCGTTTCAAGTGACCTCGGCTGTAAGTTATCACAAAGATGATTTGCAAATAACCTTATCAGTTTGAATATATCAAGAGATATCAAGGATGACCACCGACTACGAATAAGTAATCATTACATTATCGAGCAAGCATTGTTACTATACCTTTGACGGATTGTGTTTGGCGACCAAAAGGAGATAATGTTGTTATGTTTTATCGCTAGAGGAGCCATTAGCACACCTACGTAAACATACGACTTTTGACATAAATTATTAGTTAAAAGGATATTATTAGATATTTACCGTGTCGCGTAGCGGTGAAAGAATACTACCATACCCTCTCTTGCATTGGTTATCGTAAAAGGCGACTAACGGACTAAAGACTGCACATACAACCAACTGCATAGAGCGGCGTTAAGCTCACTACCTGTCACGCTAAGCACATGTGCCGTCGCTATTTGATGAAAAGTGGACTATGGCAGAGGACTGCTTTTGCGGGCCTCATTGCCTGGTCTCTGACTAACCCTTCGGGGATAATAGTCGTGGTTATATGAATGTATTTATTTATATTTTTGTTTTAACTTGCGTTGGGGCGGCCCGCTCGCGATTTCGTGACCCGTTCGTCGTGAAGACGCTGTATCCCGCGTCCCGCGTGACGAATCCAGACAATTACTCCAAAAACGTTCTTTCATATAAAAACATGTTCAGACAATAATAATGACAAACACAACAATAAAGAATTAGCCAAATATACCGTGCTTAAGTAATGTGCTAACATTCATTCGTGGTAAGTACCTAATTGGTAAGTACCTAATTTTGGGGGTTAAGTTACTCGCGTCCGTAGGTTTACCCTTGAGACCCTACACGTGACCCCTGGGTGGTGCTAAATGAGTGACATAAACTGAGTGCAGCTACGCTGCGTTGCAGCACGCATTGGGTCGGCTCTCCCGGCGTAATACCACCCCCTCACAAATTTACGGCGTGAAACAATGGCACTTTGTGCTGTTGTGTTTCGTCCGGCGAGTGAGGGTTCTGGAGACCCCTCCCCCTCTCACAATTGATATGGCAGCGAACTTTAATTTAGATTTACCCCAGGGGGGTACCGATACATCCTGTGTCGGAGAATCCCCCCCTGAGCGTTCTCGCTCAGGCTGCCCTACGTATTCTGGGGAGGGCAAAAGTCCGCTCGTGCCAAGGCATGCTGCAGGCAGGAGAAAGGCAAGACAATTGGCACCCCCTCCTACGCTTCGTGTGGACTTCTGCAACATCAGGGGAATCCACTCTAACTTGAGCGCTGTCCATTACCACCTCGAGACGGCGAAACCGGCCTTGCTCTTCCTCACCGAGACGCAGATATCCCCCCCTCCTGACATCTCCTACTTGCGCTACCCGGGATACAACCTGGAACATGCATTTGTGCAACACACGAGCCGGTGTTTGTGCCTATGTCAGGGAGGATATGTGCGTCCGTCGCCTTGGCAATCTTGAAGATAGGGACCTTTCCATCTTATGGCTACACGTCGACTGCGGACGTCATCCTGGCGTCTACGCGTGCCTGTATAGGTCCCACAGCGGTAACATCGGAACTGACCAACTTATCGAGACCGTCCAAGCAGCGACGGACTCCCTTTTCCAACGGATCCCCTCGGCCGAGATTGTGGTTTTGGGAGACTTCTATGCCCACCACGTCGAATGGCTTGGTTCACGCACAACTGACCACGCGGGTAGAGCCGTTCATGACTTCACTTTGGCCTACAGTCTGTCCCAATTGGTAACCGAGCCAACACGGGTTCCAGATGTGGAGGGCCATGCACCTTCTTTATTGGACCTTCTGCTGACCTCGCACCCAGACGGCTATCAAGTTTCTGTTGATGCACCACTAGGCTCATCAGGCCACTGTCTTATTCGCAGCACTGTGCCTCTCACAGAAACTTCAAAACCGCAACCAGCGGCTAGCCGTCGAGTCTGGCATTATAGGTCAGCGGACTGGGATGGGATGCGAAGTTTCTTTGCGTCCTACCCTTGGTGGCGAGTTTGCTTCTTGCTGGATGATCCTGATGTCGCCGCTGACTCTGTCGTTGATGTGATACTGCAGGGAATGGAACTTTTCATTCCAAACTCTGTGGTTCCCATTGGCGGCAAGTCCCAACCATGGTTTGGTCGTTGTTGCAAAATGGCGTCTCGCCAAAAGCGACAACATTACCAAGCCTGGGCTAATGCGGTGTCATCAAAGGATCCAAACACCAGTGCGCTCAGAAAGAAGTACAACTTTGCCGCCAGATCCTTTAAGAAGGACATTGCCGAGGCGAAGTCATCATTCATAGGTAGAATCGGCGAGAGGCTAGTGCGTCTTCCTTCGGGGACGCGTGCGTTCTGGTCTCTCGCCAAAGCTATCTTAGAGAATTTTTGTCAGCCGTCCCTACCACCATTGCACAATACCGATGACTGCCTGGCCTATACTGCAAAGGAGAAAGCCGATCTCTTGGGCTCTCTTTTCGCATCAAACTCGACCTTGGACGATGGGGAAAACTCTCCACCAACCATACCGCATTGCGCTTGTACAATGCCAAACGTTCAGTTCCTGCAAAGGCCAGTTCGTAAAGCTCTTTTTTCCCTTGATATCCATAAGGCGAGTGGGCCTGATGCAGTTCCACCCATTGTGCTTCGGACGTGTGTTCCTGAATTGGCACCAGTTCTAACGCGCCTTTTCCGGCTCTCTTGTGTAAGAGTAGTGTTACTGGCGTCGTCCCGAGCTCTTGGAAGACAGCCCTTGTCCACCCGATTCCAAAAAAAGGCGATCACTCAGATCCGTCCAACTACAGGCCAATAGCATTACCTCTTTACTCTCCAAAGTAATGGAGTCCATTACAAACCGCCAGCTCTTAAGGTACCTAGAAGAGAACCAGCTACTAAGTGATCGCCAGTATGGTTTTCGTCGCGGTCGTTCGGCTGGTGATCTTTTAGTGTATCTTACTCACCGATGGGCGGAGGCAGTCGAGAGTAAAGGGGAGGCACTGGCTGTTAGCTTGGACGTAGCGAAAGCTTTTGACAGGGTATGGCACAGGGCTCTTCTCTCTAAACTTCCATCGTACGGGCTTCCTGAGAAATTGTGTTCATGGGTTGCCAGCTTTCTTACTGGGCGTAGCATCAGAGTCGCAGTCGACGGTTCGTGCTCCGACATGAAGCCCGTTAATGCTGGAGTCCCGCAGGGGTGTGTGTTGTCCCCTACTCTGTTTCTTCTGCATATCAATGACATGCTGCATAACAACAGCATTCATTGCTATGCAGACGACAGTAGGTACTGGGGATACGCTCTACACCGGGCGAGCTAATATTTCTCTGGAAAGCGTCATCGAGAGCCGGAATAAACTTGTGACTGACACCGAGAACATGTTAAGTCATGTCTCGGATTGGGGCCGACATAACCTAGTCCGCTTTAACCCCTCCAAAACACAAGTTTACGCACTTACCGCGAAAAAACATCCCTTCGTCGTACCTCTGAACATTGAGGGAGCTCCCCTTGATACCAATCCGACTATTGGAATCCTTGGCGTCGATAATTTCGAGTGACGTTCAGTTTTTGGTCATTTGGAAGGTAAAGCTAAATTAGCTTCGAAAAAGCAGGGTGTGCTTAATAGAGTCAGTATTTCACGCCGGCCCACCGTTTTCAACTGTATAAAGCACAGGTCAGGCCGCATATGAAATACTGCTCCCATCTCTGGGCTGGAGCACCCCAATACCAACTCCTTCCATTTGACCGCATTCAACGCAGAGCTGCTCGAGTTGTCGACGACGTGGTTATTTCAGGACGGCTCGATCCACTGGCTCTTCGGAGAGACGTTGCGTCTCTCTGTATATTGTACCGTATATATCATGGGGAGTGTTCTGAGGATTGTTCGGCTTGATCTCTGCCGCTGATTTCCTTCACCGCACTACTCGCAATCGTCATTCCATCCACATCACCTTGATGGATGGCGGTCTACTACTGTGCGTTTTTCAAGAAATTTCTTGCTCCAAACTACAGTGTTGTGGAATCAGCTCTCAGCGGCGGTATTTCCGGACCGTTACGACTTAGGGATCTTCAAGAAACGAGCCTATTCCTTCCTTAAAGGCTGGCAACGCGTCTGCGATTCCTCTGGTTTTGCGGGTGTCCATGGGCAGCGGTGATTACTTTCCATCAGGTGACCCGCTTGCTCGTTTGCCTCCTTCTGCTATAAAAAAAAAATTGCTTAAAATTTTAGTACTCTAAGAATCGATGATCTAGATATAATAAATATATTCTGAGAAAGTAGTACACAGCTGGTTAGCAACAATGTAACTTGTGTGAGTAAAATGTAACTAATTCACGACAATTTTAAACTACACGCGACCTCTATAGACTTACATAATAATCTTAATAACTAAAGATAATTAAATTATAATAATTATGCGATCTCATCTTACTATGCCAAATTCGTATAGGAATTTGCATAGTACGTAAGATTAAAGTATTACTGCTCTTTGATGGTAAGGCCTTAGGTCATACATACACACATATAATCACGGCTATTATCGCCAATATGTTAGTCAGAGACTAGGCAATGAGGACCGCAAAGCAGTCCTCTGCCATAGTTCACTTTTCACCAAATAGCGACTGCACATTTGCTCAGCGTGACAGATGGTGAGCCCATCACCGCTCTAAGCTGTTAGTGGTATGTGCAGTCTTTAGTCCGTTAGTCGCCTTTTACGACACCCAAGGGAAGAGAGAGGGTGGTAGTATTCTTTCACTGCTACGCGACACAGTTAATGGCTTTTGGTCAACCTACCAAAAATTTACTTTCTCTCACCCTTATATGATCCTCACAAATAACCAAATCACAAAGTTCAAATTTATTACCGTTTTACATTCCGTAGTACTAAGAATGACCTGCTGGTGTTTGTACATCGAATTATGTAACATTAATCAGAAATAATTGGCGGGAAAACACTTTTTCATTCCTCATACTCTCAAACTCAAAGTGGTCTGAAGTTGCCGCGCGGTTTGAATGTAATACTTTTCAGCCCCAGGGAGATTCGTTTTTCTGACAGGTACTGTCAAATTGCAGCGCGATGTAAAAATAATATATTTTTTGAATTTTTTTTATAATTTTATTTACTTTCAACTATTTCTTTAAAATATCATAGATTTGGGCAAAATATTTACCATTTTTGCAATGATGAAAATGAAAATTAAAACTAAAAGCTAAATAGCTGGCCGGCCACTGAAAAAAATACAAAATAGTAGAGAAAGCTGCAAACTGATATTGAAAAAGTAGTTGTAGGTATTTGATATGTAAAATAAAATTCACTAATGTTTTCTTTAGCTAATTCATGTTTTTATATTTACTTTCCTTGTATTCTTGATGAAAAGCACAGTGTTTACCTCGGGTGAAAGACTTATTTAGTCACCAATCATTCAGCCCCTAACTAAGCATAGTCCGAACTATGGTGACTGAATTACGGATAAACATACATTTACTAATAAACATTCATGACTTGGTCACACTTACAAATGCTCGTGCTCACCTCACAAACATTTGCCCCTACCGGGATTCGAACGCGGGACCGTGGGTTGCGCAGTCAGGGTCTCGCTGACCACTCGACCACCCGGCCGTCTAAATTGAACCACGCAACTCTATTGACTAAAAAAAAATTTTTAGATCAAACTCGTACATTCTGTAAGCTACAGAAGCGCTGCTTACAATATAAAGAGTCGACTCATTTTTGAAGCCTCACGACTAGACTAGTCTTTTATCCCTCATGCCTTGAAGTCAAAACTTCAAAAGTCTAAAACTGAAGACTGAATTGAGTCGATGTCCTCAGGTTAACAAACAAAGTCGTATCTTAAGACTTTAAGCGCCATGGCGATGGTGGTCACATTTCAATTGTGTCTGGTTTTGTGGCAGTTGTAACGTCCCCACAACATTAAATTGCTACACCTAAATCTAAACCTAAATCTAATGCCTTTCACACCTATATGCCTAGCTAGCTTATAATACATACACACATCCTCGCCGCTTTACCTTAACTTAAATTATTATCTAATTCTTAAAACTAATTAACCTAATTTATCTACAATCTAATGGTTGTGTCTGGAGTTTTGTAGAGTGTGTAGCGTTTGTATGAAGATGGAACCTTAGCATAGCTTAATTCTATTTGCAGTGAATTTCAGTCAAGCAATGTAATATTATAATAACTACTATTTTGGCCAGATCGTCTAGTGAACCCTCCGTTGTTAACCGCATTTAAGTAACTCAAGTTCTTTCGTGAAAGTTTAGTAATTGGCTTATCCCTGTGTTAAATTATTTTCTCCTGACCTAATTACCTACCAGTCTATAAATCCTAACATAAATATGTGTAGCCTAGCAATGACTCCGTCTGAACTGTGACCTAAATCCTTCACTGCAGCTGCGGGGAAGATTTGTAACCACTCAAAGGTAATCAGATGATAGCTTAGCTTGTAGGTATTATTATTTATTATCAGTAGCATGATACATAAGAAGCCTGGTGCAATTTATGAGCCCCACCACCGCTCCATAGCGTACTGTACATCTCATGGTTTAATTACAGTTCCGTCACATTGGCTTTAACTTTAATTATTAGCTTGTGCCTTTAATTCTTTAACTGAGAATTTACATCTCTCCTCAAATTTAATTTCATTTTACATTATGAACTATGTGTTAGCAATTTAAATTCTTATTATTCCACATAAATCAATAGAGTTTATCTCAAGGCTTGCTATCATCCAAATATCCTTTTCACATTAAGAACTTAATTATTCAATGCAATAACTTATATTCAGTTCCGTAAAGGGTGGATAATTTAATAAAACGCCAATTCAGGCGGTGGCTAAAGTAGAATGCTATTAATACAGGTAAAACTACTTTTATTTATTCTTAGTATTTATTATACAAGTCCTGTAAAGCTCCAATATAACTACATTGGCTTGGCTGCATTGGCAGATTATCACATCTTAAGTTTATTAAAGGATGTTTAATTCATTCAATATCCTTGACTTTAGGAAGTGAACTGAAATAGAATACTATCATTTGAAGTAAATTACTTTGGATTACTCTTAGTGTTCATTATACAGATCTTATAAAGTATAAATACATCTCAAGTTTATTGAAAGATGCCTAATTTATTCAACATCCCTGACTTTTAGGGAGTGAATGTAGTTAATTATTTTTCCATTAACTTACACCCTCTGTCTCCCAGACTGAGTGGTTAATTTGATAGACTACTAAATCATAGTTAGTATACCTTTAGTAGGTAGTTAATTATCACTGTTAATCATTAAATAAATTACATTTAGAAGTTATCTTTTACTCACTTTAATAAGTATAAATTAGACTGTACTAGGTATTAGTCTGATTGATTAGATTGTTCCCATCAAATATTTCTATGTTTCATATTATTAGAAGTAAGTACTTACATATCTTAAGAGGTCTATTCAAATGGTATTAGTAGACCATTGTCAGGCTAATTAGCTGGTTGTTATCAATCAATTATTTCTATGTTTCAGATTATTAGAAGCTCATAGCTTGCAATGTCTTCTTTCAACGACTTATCCTAGGTTCTAAACTGGTTTTAGTTGTTCAGTTTGTATCAGCTTATTTTTGCTAAGGTATCGGATGTAAAATTTTCCATACTTTGAAGAGTATAGCCATGTGAGATCGTATTGCATCCCAGGGAAAGCTAACAAATGCCTGTTTGGTCATATCAGTGTTAGAAATCAAACATCACAGTACGACTAAGCTTATTTGCTATAACTTTTAGTATTTTTCTTGTAATAGAAAACCAGTCTAGACTTTTAGGTACTCCAAAGTAATGATGGTACGATATTATCATACTTCTGTTAATTATTTAAAATGAATAATTAATTGGTAACAACTTTAGGAAAACAATTAGAATTTTACCGGCCTGCGGTAACAGATTACTTGCCTAGCTAGGACCCACATCACTTCATCATAATTTTATTTAGCGCCGTAACTTAATTATCCCTGCCTTATTAGTCTGAATTAATAACTAACCATATATATATATCCGCCTACCTATAGATTCCTACAACTTTCCTCACTTGAAAATGCCTATATTTTGTCGAACTAACAGTCCCTCTTGTGTACCTTGCAAACTAGGCCAAGCCTCATTTAATTTAAATTCGTGGTGTGTGGTGAGAGTCGCATTGCCCCTGAAAGCAACTAACTCCTAAATGTTCTATCAGTCGAGCCAGTATACTCAGTGTGTTATTTTCCTATCACTACACTGTATGTATGGAGATAGACTCGAGATTGGACTGGGTCATACGGGTCTACCTCCAGCTAAATGGTGTCTGACCTATCTTCAACTTTCACTAGGGAGACAACTGTCTCTCCCCCATTACTCCGTCGAAGATAGTGTATTGTTTAGCGTAATAGTGTAAAACGCCGATCTTATTAAATACAATCAAAGATCATCCAGACCGAAGTCTGTTGAAAGGTACATAGGGTTTTGTTGTCACCGTGACTCGTTTCCGCCGATGTACCCCAGAATACTTCATTCTGTTAACGGATTCGAGTTGCGATCGCAATAGTTTACTTTATTAATAACTTTCAATTTCACAAATCTTAATTAATATCGCAGCTCGAATATCACTTAGCGCACTATCAAGCTCGGACGCTATTTTTCCCGTATGAGTCGTACCGCACTCTTAAGTTGGACCGCTCCGTTGACGTCCCAAAACTGAATGTCCCCTAATTTTCCCAAGCATCTTAACTTTCCCGCCACGCGCGCCTAACATACGCCCCCGCGAGTCCGCTTTTCTTCCCTTCAACCAATCGCTAGCTGTTTCCCCGATGCCCCTCGCCTTTGCGTCGCGCCACGTGGAGCTATCATCCGACCTCTCTTTCTGTCTTTTTCTCAACCTCTCGCTCGCTCATTGCCGCCTTCGCCGCGCAATTCTAAATTTTTTCCATAATCTAACCAAATCTCGTCCGACAGCCAATATTTCATCTTTGAATATCTAAATGTAGCCTTCTATTAACAATTCCCTCTCAATAATCCTCCACTTAAGCCAATAATCCTATATTTTGGGAAATTATAAAAAAGTTCCGTATTCCGACCATAGATGGCGTCCGCCCGTAGGTAGGTGAACCACTTTGCCGACTCGCAAAGCCCCGCGAAATTCAAAATAAAGATAAAGTCCTAGTCAACCTAGCAACCTTACGCGAAGCCCAAGTAAATGACTTCCGCTAGACGGCGCCTATGTCGCAAGGGACGCACAGAGCAGTCCCCGCGAAATTCAAAATAAAGAAGTCAAACTAGCAACCTTATGCGAAGCTCAAGTAAATAACTCACGCTAGATGGCGCCTATGTCGCAAGGAGCACACAGAGCAGTCCCCGCGAAGTTCAAACTAAAGATAAAGCGTTAGACCACGGACCATTATTCTGAACTAGTTTATTATTCCCTTTTTCATGCTTATTATATTAATGGTGCTACGCATTAATATTTATGTTAGTGCTACTCCCACACATTCCTTACTAACGGACGGATACCATTCATTCTGTACCGTTACACAGTCAACGTGTAAGCATATAAGAATAAAACGACTCGCGCAGAGTGGGAGTAGTCTCGTGAAACGTGGTTATGTTCTTCATTGTTTTAATGTAAATTATAGGATGAATTATTATTTAATTCCACAGATTGTTATAGATATTAAAATATACAAATCAGCTAACCATAAATCGATCGCATTTTAACTTATGAGCTTGAACCGAAAGAGTTTTTTTTTAAAAAACAGCTCGAGCCCTTGTATAATGACTAGGTCTTATTACTAAAGACTGGCAACTCTATTAGTCTTCTTTTCAAACTTGAGTCGTGTAAAATGATGACGAGCCTTTGTTAAAGGCCTTATAAGACTGAAATTCTTATTAAGCTTCGATATCATACAAATTATCGATTCCGTTAAGTTTATCGAATGATGAATTCATTTCGCACTCGGCACTTAGAAGACACCGGTATAGAAACAGCTAAGATTTTTGACACGACGATTACAAACGATGTTGACTTAACAATCGCTAGGTACATTATTCATAAAAGATGACACCTAAGTTGATAGCGATAGGGTTCATCGTGTCGAGCTTTAAAAGTGTTTACTTGCTGACTCATCGCGCTGCCGTTACTCCGTTCCGAAGGTTCAAAGGCACCGGAACGTTTCAGCGCCTTTTTTTATGTCGTATGAACTTTAATGAGAATTTAGTTTTGGAGATTGCTGGTGGCCCCTATAAGCTTTTATACGTAACCCGGATGTTATAAATTTTGAAAGCGGCGTGGTGGTGGATCGTTATTAAAAGAAAATTACAAATCCATCTCTTTCCTTGATTGCCGTAAAAGACGACAAATGGACTAAAGACTGCTTATATATCTAACAGCGCAAAGTGACGATGGGCACCACCTATTTCGGTAACCACATATCCTTAAACGACCAACGTGCGGTTTGGGAAAAGTCACATGTCTTTTACAACTTACTAGCGACCTCATCTCTTTTCATCCTGCGAGTTGCGAATTTGACCTTATTCATTGTCTACCTACATCATAAACATTATAAAAGAAACCCCTGTGAAACTTCTGTGCAAATATTCGTCTTGCCACTGATGAGTGACTGAGTCACAGTTCAGAATATTTCTTTTTATTATATTATTATATAAATATGATGATACCACTTTATGTCCATGGTCATGGAATTTGAATGTAAAAAATAGCAGAAGTTTTATGTTTGCTTTTATCAAAAGGCCAACATGTTTTTTAGGCTGTTTGATGTCTTTGCTTGTACGAAAGTGTGATCAGATCAGCCACGTACTAAGCAAAAGGCAGGAATTTCACTGTAGTTATTTTTTTTAACAAAACGTGTTGTTATTGTCAAACTAAATTTTTAATTCAATCTTTCGTGCTCGGCCACCGAGGAGTCAGTTACTCTTATTAGATTAGATGATTAGCCTCAATTGTCCCACTGCAGGGCAAAGGCCTCCCTTCCCTTCTTCCATTTACTCTTATAACATTCTTAAAACAAGCTCGTTTATTACGGGTACTTGACTTGAGCTGACCTTTCACGAGAACTTCTCTGATCTGATCGGAGTACGTTCAGGGTACGAGGTCTACCCCATGATCGTGACGTGATCTCAATGAGCATGAGCTAGTAATAAACGATATACAATGTAGCTTTTCCATCCGTATGATTCCAGAGAGTCAAGAACCTACTCCCCGTTTGGACTTTAATGCGATGGTGATGCGGCAGGAGGCAGCCCTGTTGTCTCTGACTCCGGACCAGCTGGATATGCTCATGCAGTTCACAGACAACATGCGCCGCCAAAGGAACACAATCCAGAGACAACTGGTACGCATGAACTTTATTATTTCTTAACAGCCCCCCTGAACTAGTGATAACGCTTCCTCCTGTCTATTCGTGAAAATACAGCAGCGCGACATTGACAACATAGTACGTGGAATTACGAATAGATAATGGTGACCGATTGACACTTTTTTTAAAATTTTTGACTCGTTATAGTGACTGCATCCTGCCTGATGATAAGCAGCCGATGCAGATACTATGCAGATACTTTGTCTAGGGGGGCAGAACTACTGCCCTGTGGACCTACGCTTGATCAATCTCGACCAATTTCCTACTCATAAACGTCTCACAAACGTTAAATAACTTAGTCACTGGAGTCTCTTGTCACTTTTTAGAAATAAAATTTTCTATTTGCAGCACTGCTATGTTACCTACATTTTCGTCAAAATTAGATACTTAATAGGACCTTTTGAAAGAGCACAATCAATATTATTTATGATAGCGAAACTTTTAAATAACGGCTAACGAGGCCTATTAATCTCGACTATGATTTTTGCGTAAAATGTCCAATTTTGGCGTTCTTGATCTCAGAAACTAAAATACATTAACAATTTTGACTTATTGAATAGTGTAGAATAGCTACTGGAATAGTGCGTAGCGGCCTCGCTTTTTGTAAATTGCTTAACTTTTTAATTAAACCCAAAATTGTAGAGAAATATTTTCATAAAATGCGCGAGGGCACGTTTTTGTGCTCCTAGATTGACCTTCTGTTCTATAATGAAATAAAAAAAATAATGTTCTCTTATAATATAGTTGTAGAGTGCGTAGCGGCCTCGGAATTTTTAGATGTCATAGATATTATATTAAAAAAAAATCATATTCTAAACCAAAAAAACTTCGAAAATCGCTTTTAGTTTACTGTGAATTTCTCCTATGTACAATAATATTATTGAGCAAAATTTATACCACAATTATCAATACTTCATGATGAATAAAGATTTTATGATTAATTTATTATTATATTTCGATAAAAACGATAAATACAACTGTAAAATTACTTACTTCAAAATGCGATGCGCCGGCCGCTCCGTCCGAACTCAGATTATTCTCGCAGAGTGGAGATTTGTAATATTAAGCATGAAATTTATTATCCTATTTCGATAAAAACGATAAATACAACTGCAAACTTACAACAAAATGCGAAAATGGGCATTTTACGCAAAAATCACAGTCGGGATGTAAATAGGCCTCTTAAGTGGAAATCGAAAACACATCCTCCGCATACCGCACGGCTGCATAAATAGTTAGTCGAAACTTTACAACGTTTTATGCAAGCGTCCACAAGCTCCAAACTTATACAAACGCTTGCGTGTCATTTACTGTGTTTCAGACAGGCAAGCTTGGCAGACGCGGATGTAACAGAAAATGTTTTATATGGTAACAGACGTCGAAGTTGTTTCGGCGCTTGCATTTGGTTTGACATATTATTTTTTTTTATTTAAAATATTAACTAAAACAACGAAAGCGAAAAGTTTGACCGAAAAGATGGTAAATGTCAAAAATCCGTACAGTACGAGCTCGTGAGCGACACCAAACACGCGCCAACGTGTTGTAAACGCTTGCCGCAAGCTTCCTTTAATCTGTGTTCAAAAACCGACACTGGTCCAGATCAGCGACAAGCTCTTGCAAGCTCACGCAAGCCACGCCAAACAACCCGTTCACACGCTTGTGTTTGTGGAGGCTTGCCAAGCCTCGGCAAGTGTGTAAACGTACCATTAAAACCTATAAAAAAACAATAAAACATTGAAAATAAAACGTAAGCCGCAGTACAGCAAAAGCTCAACACCGGTCCGACAACGGTGAATAGTCGACTTACCTAACCTTTAGCATCGACCGATTATTGCCGCCTCTTTTCAGGAGTGCTCTTTTTGCAAGAACAACGGTGAATCGACGACTTGGTACTCGTCGCACGGCCTGAAGGACGCGCGCGGCCGTGTCAAGTGCCCAGTGCTGCGCGCGTACACGTGCCCAGTCTGCAGCGCTACCGGCGACTGGGCACACACCATCAAGTATTGTCCCGAGAACATCACCTTTGACTCTGGTAAATACTTACATACATTGAATACATATATTCACGAAGGGTTAATCAGAGGCATTGTCCTAATACAACGCGATCATCGCGTGATTAAATGATGCGACCATCGATCGTACGAGTCGATGATCAAACATAATATTGATCTAGAATAGGTGTCCTAACAGGCGATCGCGGGACTAAAATGTTTAAAAATCTATCTATTTTAGTTTTAGTTTAGTTTTGCTTTTTGTTGTCAGATGTACTGTCACTTTAATTTTAATTATTATTTTTTAGTCGCACGCTGTTTCATCTTAAACAGTGCTTTTAGCTTATTATTTGTATTGTGTCCTTTTAAATCTGCATGTATTGTTGTAACTGTTACTGATTGTCCTTAAATGAAAAAAAATATATATTCGCGCGATCACGCGATGGTCGCATCGTTTATATAATCGCGCGATGATCGCGTTATCTCGTTGTATTAGGACAATACCAGAGACCGGCCATGAGGACCGCAAAAAGCAGTCCACTGCGACAGTCCACGTTTCACCAAATGATAAGCATATGTGCTCAGCTTGACTGCACATACATCTGCTTGATACAGCAGATGTATGTGCAGTCTTTGGTCCGTTAGTCGCCTTTTACGACACTGTTATCTATCACGGAATAGATAATTAACTGTTCTGTGTGGGTTGTGGCCCAATCTTTCCCTAGTGTTGTTGCCCACGTGGGAAGTCCTGTACCAACTTGTACGTATACTCCACGTGGGAATTACTGTACCGAGATGTACGTATAATCCACGATGGTAGGCCTGTACCCACATGTAGTACGTATACTCCACGTGGGAATGCCTGTACCGACATGCACGTATACTCCATGTTGGTAGGCCTGTATCCACATGTAGTGTGTAAACTCCTCGTGGAAATGCCTGTACCGACATGAACGTATACTCCACGTTGGTATTCCTGTAGGTACCCACATGTAGTACGTATACTCCACGTGGGAATGCCTGTACCGACATGTACGTATACTCCACACCACAGGACCCTTCGCACATCTTTGTTTTTTTATATAAAAGTTATAGTTTAAGAGATTTATATACAGTGTGATAGGGGTGGTACTTCTAACCTGTTAAGGCTAAGTACTATATCTAAATTCATCGACAAAAAAAGTAATGTGGACTTATAAAAAAGTGATTTTAAATGACAAAGTATTGATTTTTTTTCTCACCAAAA
The DNA here is from genome assembly GCA_963921215.1 of Scoparia ambigualis. NCBI lineage: Eukaryota > Metazoa > Arthropoda > Insecta > Lepidoptera > Crambidae > Scoparia > Scoparia ambigualis. Next base: position 28,818,639 of record OY992508.1, read on the forward strand.
TAATCTCAAACATACGAAACAAACTAATTTATTACTTAGCCACTGTCATTAGCTTCCGTTTGCCATTTTTTTCATGTTTCTCCGACGTACGAAACCTTTGATATCGCATAAAGTAAAAATGGTCATAAATTATAGGGGGAGGAGGTCGGACCCCCCATATTATTTTTTTTGTCGATGAATTTAGTTGTAGTACTTAGCCTTAACGGGTTAGAAATACCACCCCTATCACATTGTATATAAGGTGGTGTATATAAACGTAGGTACTTATCGCCCAGCTGACGCGGACGGATCAACAGACGGGTGGGTCAACGGCCGGCTGCTGCCCGCGCGTTGTAAATAATCGTTATTTAATAGTTAATTCTTTCATTTTATTTTTCTTATGTTATTGCTTTAAAATAAATTAGTGAAAATTAAAATTGATAAAATTAATATTTAATGAAAATTAAAAAAGCACGAATTTCTTTTTTGTAATTTTTGTCATGTATAAAACACTAGACCTGACCTCCTGCCCTCTAAGTTTCTTGCGGTTTCTAGCAGTGACCTTATAAAAAACTTACTACAAAACGTACTACAAAACTTTTATCTCGCCAGTAGGACCTTTTTGTTTTGATGTTTGATGATTAGACAACCATAATAATATTATTACCTAGCAGCATTCTATAAGTACCTACTTGTCAAAAACCTTATCGCTTTTTTCAATAGTAATATAATGTAATATAATAAAATCAACTTTGGGTAGATACTTAATCATAATTTATTAAAATATATTTTCCGTTTTATTGTCTATTAATTGAATTAAGGAATAAGGTTTGACAAGTAAGTACTAATAGAATGCAGCTAGGAAATATGATTGTCTAATCTGAAACTCAAAACAAAAAGGCTAGCGAGATAAAAGTTTTGTAGGTATATCTGTTATACTAATGACTTTTATAAAAAATAACAAAGATTTTTATTTTTTAAAAAGTCTTATTTAAAAAAAGTTAAGTTAAGTTTTTTTTTTAAATAACAAAGAGTTTAAGGGACTAATATACCTCTATCACAGCCTTGTTATACTGTGCCTCTACATATACAGGGACATAGCTATACTTACTGGAAAGACCTTCAAACAGTGGAGGGTCCTGCTTGAAAACAATTTAAATTTTTTGTGTAACCCTTGAGGTACCTACCTACTAATATTTTACATAAACATTTAAGAAGGTACAAGTACATTACTATAACTTTAGTTGTCAATCGAATCAAACGAAGGGTCTTGCGGAGTATACGTACATTGTACACGCCAGTGAAGCTTTTATAAACTGATGATGATGATAAAGACGGCTTCGTTTTTTGTGAATTTTTTGATATACTTTTCTGTATGTGTTAAACTTCGTTGAACGTGCTCAGACCGACACATTAAGTCAATAAGTTAACATTGCCGATAAAAGACAAAGCAATTTTTTGTCTTAAGTAGACTCAATGTAGTCTTTTGTTTTAAATTTATCTATATTTCTTGAGTCACGTCATTCACTCATATTGATCTTAAAGTAGGTTTACAAACTATACTTACACGATGATTCATCAAGATGTAAGAATGAGTAAAAATAACTGTATTTTGAGGTTTTTAAGTTATGTATATTCAATTAATATTTTATACCTACATTGCACGACGTCTTTTTATGTTATTAGTTTTTTTTAAGGATTTTTACTATTTTTTCTCACCGCCTTTCAAATCATCCCTGAACTTCCTCAAATATTTTGCGAGACAAACGAACAGCAATTCATATTTATATAATATAAAGTATATAGATTTGAATATTTTATTAAGCAAACAGGAGAAATAGTATTTTGTACCGTGTACTTAGTCATTAAACGGAAGGTTATATATACTTTACGTATATACTCAGTTTTAATTATATAATTTCTATATTATATCGGACGCCTCGGTGGCACAAGCGAAAGGCTCGATATCCGGAGTTCCTGGCTTCAATTCCCAGGTCGGGCAAAGTGTGTTTTCGGATATTCCGATGCATAACCCGGGTTTGTGATCACCAACTCGCATTTGGGAAGCGTGCTGATTATGCCAATACCCATCAATTGTAGTGATGACTCGATTTTAATGATGGAGGCCTTTCCTTCAGTGGGACAGTAAATGTACAGGATGTATTTTACTATTTTATTTATTAATTTGCCGGGCTTTCTATATTATAAAATATATATATGTATATGTAGTCATCGTAGGCCTAGGGCTTAGGTCCTGCATGTTTATAGAACATGGGAGATCTGACCACTATCTCATCATATCATATTATTAGGTCAAGAGGTTTTAGCGATTGCCATCTTACGACAACAACCGGAACCAACGGCACCTAATTAACGTGCCTTACGAAGCACGGAGGAGGTCGAGATACTTTAATTTGGTCATTCCTTTTTATTTTTTTTTCCGCCGCCGATAGCTTTTTCTTGCGTCGGCCTACATGACTTTTTATTTGCCTAACTGTTATCTCCACGAGTATATAGAAAACAAAATTTTGGATTGGTCATCGTATTTAATGCACGCGACGGGAAAGAACATGTACCTAGTATGCTCAAGATTTTTTGTTTTAAAAATACTTTTATCGTGCATTACACACCCATACACGCCCATTCTCTTTACTATAGTTCGAGTTAATATCTGGCTTAGGTCAATCACTTCTGGCCATTCATTACCTTCACCGATCAACAGTGTGTAAATACTTATTGTGTTATTTAACGTGTTAATTAAATAGCTCAAAACCTCAGACACCCTTACCTACTTGTTTTTATTATAAAATAATTATATTACTTATATAATTATCGCGAGTTAAGAAGTTAGAAAATTGTTTTTTTTTTTGGTTTTTTTACATCACTTGCCATCAGCTCATTGCGGGTAAAACAGGCGAGCGTACTTATTACGTCCCACTGCTAGGCGCAGGCCTTCCCACACGGCGAGATTGGGCCGTAGTAATCCATCACGCAGGGCAAATTTAAGTTGGTGGGTTTTAAAGACTGTCATGTTACGACAACAACCGGGACCAACAGCTTTACGTGTATTCCGAAGCACGGAGACGCTTAAGATGTTTATAATTTGGTATATTTATTTATTTTAATCTTTATTGCACAAAGAAAACAAAATGTACAAAAGGCGGACTTAATGCCAAATGGCATTCTCTACCAGTCAACCTTAGGGCTAGGCAGAAAGAGTTGTAGGCGGTTCAATATAAAATCTTGTGAATTATCAAATAAACTACACAAATCAACTTACATAGGTAATAATTATACAATAAATAACATTACACAATTTTAATATAAACTACATGAACTTACTTAGATTTAATAAAGATACGGTGATAGAAAACTCTTACGCGGATGATGAAGACTCTCGGAGAAGCATATTGCAGATCCTTTTCTTAAATATAATTTTGCTCGGGGCCCGTCTAACTTCTTCAGGGAGAGCGTTCCATAAACGGATGGCCTGTACCGTAAAGGAATTGCTCACGAAACCTGAGTGGTGAAGGGGAGTGGCAAGAAGAAGATTGTTTGATGAGCGAAGGTGCCGGGCATGAGAGGAGCTGAGAAGAGGGAAACAAGTTTTTAAATAAGAGGGAGAGTGAGGATCGTTTAAAATTGAGAATAAAGTTGAGAGAATCCTGGACTTACGACGTTGCGGGATGGTCAGCCATTTCAGCTGGAGGCGATAAGATGATATGTAATCGTATTTACGTAAGCCAAAGATGAAGCGAATTGAATTATTGAGAAGGCGATCCAATTTGTTCAGAAGATCTTTATTTAAATCTGGATAGCAAATATCAGCGTAATCAATAATCTGGAGAATAAGGGTTTGTACAAGAGAAACCTTGGTTTTTAGGGGCAGAAAGTTCTTGAGCCTATAGAGAGAACGTAACGCAACAGTCACTTTCCGGCTAACCTCAGTGACCTGAAGACACCAACTGAGTGTGCTGTCGATCTGCAGACCAAGGTCTTTCACACAGGAGCTAAAGGGGATGTTGACACCGTTAAAAGAGACTGGCGAGACAACAGAGAGGTCAAGTTTGCGGAGTTGTCGTGGACTACCAATAACAATAGCTTGGCACTTGATGGGATTAACAGACACTCCGTACTGTTTGGACCAATCATTTACATTACGAAGGTCGCCAGTGAGGGCAGCTATCGTCTCGTCAATATCCTCAACATGACATTGCCGATACAATTGCAGATCATCAGCGTACAAATGGTGGGAACAGCGAATGTGGGGGATCAGAGTGTCGATAAACAGGGAAAAAAGAAGGGGGGATAGGATACCTCCTTGTGGAACACCAGTGTGGAGCTTACACCATTTCGATAATTTCAGGTCAGCTCTGACAGCTTGTTCGCGGTTGCGAAGATAGGACGAGAACCACTCCAACGCTATTGAAGAGACTTTTAAATGTGATAGAATGGCTAGCAGCAGGTCATGGTCAACAGTGTTGAAGGCGTTGGAATAGTCGATAAGGACCAACACAGTAACCCTACCTTGCTCCATGCCCTCCCTTACATCCTCAGTCACTTTAAGCAGAGCAGTGCATGTACTGTGATCAGGTCTAAAACCGGATTGAAAATCAGTTATAGGTAAGCGAGTTCTTATGCACGTGCTGGGATATTTGCTTACTTACTACAGCTTCAAGGACTTTCGAGAGAAATGGTAATATAGAGATAGGCCTAAAGTTGTTTAAAGTACTGGGGTTTGACGTTTTTGGTAAGGGTAAGATATAAGCTTTACGCCAGATAGCAGGAAAAGTTCCAGTACTTAAGAAAAAATTTACTAGGTGTAAAAGGGCAGGGGTATCATCTAGGATGGTAATAATCATGGTCCGGATGATGTCATCAACGCCAGTCGCGTTCGACTTGATTGAGTGGATGAGCTTACAAAGTTCATCTGAGGACACTGAAGAGAAGACAAAATATTCTAATATGGATGAGGGCATGGAAGCTATGTGACTGAGGGTCCTTGATCTGGTGGCATGGTCGAGAATCGTAGCAGACGAGAAATATGTGTCAAGATCATCGAGAGAGAGAGTGGGGGGCAGGGGATCGGTTGAGGCCTTACCAATGCCAAGACAATGTATATCCAGTGATCCGTCGTCACAAGAGTGGTCAACTGACAAGATCGCAAACCGAACTAAAGCGTTGGTGAAATTAGAATTCCTTCGCTTAACTGGTATTTCTGAATAAACATTGAATCAATGCTGTTTGAATGAACACTAGCAAATAAATTAAAATTTATAATGTCAACTGAAGTCAAACTAATAATTTTGCATTTGGTTAATACGTCCTACGTCTTAAATCGCGTGCACGGTGGTGAGTAATAGGCTATATCAATCTCCTTGTAATATAGTTCATGTGGAAAGTTCTAGTGTCACTCGGATTGTTAGGTACTGTGTTTTGAAAGAAAGACACCGTTGTTAGTGGTTTTCTCGTGAATCTCTCTTGAGAAAAAGTAAAGATCCGAGTAACTAGAACATTGCACAAAGAAATTATAAATAATTTGTTTACAAACATTCTTCATCGAATAGCTAGAGCCTAGCATAGATTTATTTACATTTCCTTACAAATGATTCCAAACTCGGAGTGCTTCGCACGAGTTTTCTCCACTATTCTAAGTTTTCGGTCCCTTGGGTATTGTAAAAGGCGACTAACGGACTAAAGACTGCACATACACCCAACAGCATAGAGTAGCGATGGGCTCACCACCTCTCACGCTGAGCACATTTACAGTCGCTATTTGAACAGTGAACAGTGGACTATGGTAGAGGACTGCTTTTGCTGTCCTCATTGCCTAGTCTCCGACTAACCCTTCGGGGATAATAGTCGTGATATGTATGTACTTATGTATGTACTATCTATATATGTAGTGACGATGACAAGTGACGATGACGGACGAACTTGGGACGTTAACCGTGAGACGTGTAGCGCACACTTTGCTCGAATTCTTCACAGAGCTGTAGCCGACATTTAATTTTATGTGTTAGCTCAGCTGGAAATAAAGTAAGAACAAAAAAAGGAACAACGGAAAGATAAAAAATAAAGCAAGAAAGAGAAACAGAAGTCGGTTCTCTGTTTTTTCTTTCTTCCTTAATTTTTAATTTTTTGATTCTTTCTTTTTTTTGTTTTGTTTAGAAAACTTCTGTTTTTCTTTATTTTTTCCTTTTTTGAACCCAGCTGAGCTTAAGATTAAGAACCGCACTTGGGTTTCCTCACTCTTTTTTTGTTCCACACAAATTGTTGTCAATAATTAAACTAAACTGCAAATGAGAAGCGTCTGTTCAAAAGGAGATAATTCCACCATAAAGGAATTGTAAGAAAACACGAAAAACTAATATCATGCTGCTAGAAGTTCAAACTTCTTCACCGACAGCGCTAGATACAGTTGATAATGTTATACTTAAATAATTTTATTAGCACGTTTGACATAGCAGGCGGTGAATGTGTGGCAGCGACCTCTCGTAATCATCCGATTAACCTTCAGTGTAAAGGTACCGATACACATGCTCATTACTAGCACGAAAGTATGCCATATTGAGCAATTGCTACTTAGTAGTATATGTGTGTCAAAGCGTTGCTAGTAATTAGCATGCCTATTACGTATACGCTTGTAATAAGCATACTTATTTAGTAGCATGTATATCAGTACCTTAATAATTTTTTACCGGCTGTCGGGACTTCTTTAAATTGGCGACATATACAGTATTTACGCTCGCTCGGCCAGTGGACAAACGGAGAGACTCGCGACGGCGCGTTGTATGAAGCTTTGTCTCTGTTCCGTTTTTTTACTCATTTGCCCATAGTGTTGTAAAGTATTTGATGATAACTTATATAACCTATGCAATATGTAAAAAGGGAGTTACTGGGAGTTAAGGGAGCACTTAGAAATTATCATGATTTAAATCGCTATGGCTTTATAGCAAACAATACCATTCTTTTGAATAGTGGTAATATAGGTAGTTAATTGGAAGGTAAGGTCAACTTGGGTAAGACCGGCATACTTTATTAATAGTTACAATTGATTTGATACTAGGTCTCTTTTAATTATGGTAGAAAGACGGAGTTTAAAGCAGATGACAAAGTAGTCATTTGTGAACATTACAAATAGGGCGAATGTCTTGGCAAATACGGATAGTATTTTGAAAATACATCTTCTAGACGGACTTTCTCGTGATGAGGGGGTGTCCATGTCTACAGCTTCCTCATTCGACATAGAGAAATTCTAAGCATGCCATATTTTTGTGCATATTATGTGCAATCAAACGTGTCAGTCCTAATTTTTGTGCCACCACAACTTCGTTACTATGAGTTGTTTTATGTGTGTAAGCTGGAGACACGTGTCACCAGCTCGCACACGCCCGTTAAGACAAACCAGTGAGGATAGGGTTTTAGACTATAGCTAGAAATTTTGTGCATAATTTGTGCACTAGGAACAAAAAAACTAACCATCATACTCAAATACTGTTGAAACTACGACCATAAAACTGTGTGCGAGCTGGAGACACGGGTCTCTGGCTTGCACAGCTGTATCTTCGTAATTGTTTAAGCTACGGTTATAAATTATACCTCAAAATTTTGTGCCTAATTTGTGCATAAGGCACAAAAATTTTCAAAACATTAACTCAAAAGGTTTTTGAGCTACGAACCGATAAGTATGTGTAAGCATGTATATCAGTACCTTAATAATTTTTTACCGGCTGTCGGGACTTCTTTAAATTGGCGACATATACTTTAACTTAAGTACTAGCTTTTGCCTGCGGCTTCACTCGCGTTAATTATTCGCGGGAAAATAGTAGCCCATAACCGTCTCGATGACCTCATCTACCTATCTATTTAATATTATAAATTAATATTAATCTAAATCGGTTTAGCGGTAAAAACGTGAAAGCGTAACAAACAAACTGGCTTACGCATTTCGGTTTCCCATAAAAACTTCTAAGTTAAAATTTTTCATACCCCTTGAGCATATTTAATGAAACTACATGCTTAAGTGATATGATCATCATCAATAATTAATCACATCAAATAATTATTTTTTTGTTTCTTTACAATAGTAAAGAAACAAAAAAATAACTGAAGCGTATACAGACTAGATCCTTTCGCCTTCCCTATAAATGGGAAAATACAGAGATATAGTTTGTAAAAACATTAAAAAAGAACGTTTATTTAGCTGAGTTTTTGCCATTTTTAACTTTCTATAGGGAACTTTATATCGGAATAATACATTTAAATTAACGTTTTTTAAAAATATTTTCTGCAAACCATTTAGATCTTTGTAGGTATTTTATTTTAGCATGCAGTTTTATTAAAATTGGCTCATTGGTTTGTAAAAATTTTAACTTGGGCGTTTGTATGGGAGACCGTAATGCGTTAGCCTGTTTGTTTGTTACGCTTTCACGTTTTAACCGCTAAACCGATTTAGATGAATATTAATTTATAAATAGATGAGGTCATGGGGCCGGTTATGGGCTACTATTTTCAGCGTATAATTAACGCGAGTGAAGCCGCGGGCAAAAGCTAGTAAGTTAAAGTATATGTCGCCAATTTAAAGAAGTCACGACAGCCGGTACAATTGATTACCGGCTTGTTGACTTTGAATTTTGAATTAACTAATTTATTCATAATCATTACATCGAAGGCGACGGATATTACGAGAGGTCGCTAGCTGTCAAACATTCATCGCCTGCTATGTCAAACGTGGTAGCAAAGTTATTTATATCATTATCGAGTGTGTCCAGTCCAGCGCTGTCGGTGAAGAAGTTTGAACAAAATTAAATACTAGAAGTAAGAACAAATTAGCAGTGCCTTATACTAGGCTCCATAAAATAAATAATTCTTTTAAGGGTCTGTGTGTACGTTTATACAACAAAGTACCAAATGATATTCAGAAATTAGATCTTGATAAATTTAAAATCAAAATCAAAGAAAAGCTTTATAAAAAAGCTTATTATAAAGTGTCGGATTATACAGAAGACAAAACAGCTTGGGTCTGAAATGCTCCAAGTACCTACTCCAACAGCTATTTCTAATTGCCTATAATTAATTTATATAGAGCACCATATTTAATTAAACTATTTACATTCAAATTCATATTTTGTATTTTGTGACCTGGTAACGACTTATAATATATATATTTTTTGTAAATGTCGTTGCTTCTATGCGCTGTGGTTTCTTGCGCCCGTTCTTTGCCACAGTTAAAAAATGATGTCCTGAATGGGTGGTAGGTTAAAAAATATTTGGACGTTTCAAAGTACTTATTAATTGAGTTTATTGAATAAATATATTTTGACTATTGACTATTGACTATTGAACTTTGAAGAGAATTTACCAAAGTTTACCTGAAAGTTGGTTGGACTTCTCTAACAGTTCGCGAGTAGAGTTGAGTTTTTCTTACTAGAGGTTGTTTCAAGTTTGTTGGTGACAAGTTTGTTAGTGTTAATGTGGACAGTCACTTAGTAAGATGGTCACGTAAGTGGAGAAAGTAAATGTATTTTTTCTTTCTTTTTTCACTTATACCTATCTACCAGGCCACTCAGAAAGTTTTGCGATAAAATGTTTTTATCTATAAGGCACTGGCCACTTGTAACTATTTTGAAAAATTTTGTTATTTAAATGTTCGAATTTCGAATTTCCCTCCACATTTTTTCGAGAGCCAAATTAAATTATCGTGTCTCATTTGAAAATGGATAGGCATCGAGAACATTTTCGTGCGATGATTTTCTACAATTTTAAATGTGGCTTAAAACCTGACGAGTCATAACTTCAAATGGCTTTTATGGATGAAGGACCTTCAAACGCAACCATCTACCGTTGGCATAGCGAGTTTAAGCGCGGTCGCCTTGCTTTGGGGGATGAACAAAGGAGTGGTCGTCCTACAACGGCTGTCACGGAAGAAAGTGTGCTGGCAGTAAAAAAATAATTCAAGAAACCAGGCGAATTACATACGAAGAGATTCAGCATACACTGCAGATTGGATCGGGAAGTGTTCACAAGATTCTAAACGAGCACCTTTGCGTGAGGAGGATATTTTCGCGGTGGGTGCCGCACAACCTCACCGAAGCTCAGAAGCAGGCCTGTGTGGAGTGGTGCCGTAATATGGTTAAAAAATTTGACCTCGTCGCGGCGCGTTTACGACATTGTGACAGGTGACGAATCCTCAATTTATCAATACGATCAAGAAACAAAATGTCAGTCGACAGTTTGGCTGTTTCAAAATGAACCAACGCCAACTAAAGTGAAGCGATCGAGAAGCGCAGGGAAAATTTTGATCGCTAGTTTCTTCACTTTGACGGGGTACATAACTGGTTTCGATTCCATTACGAGACCAAAGCAGCATCAACGCCAAATGGTATACCACAAAATACCTACCAGAAGATTTGTCTGCGATGAGCAACAAGCGACCGACCACCGGGCTCCGCGGGGTACTGCTTCACCATATTACAACGCGCCCGCGCACTCAGCGCTCAAAGCAAGAGACTTCCAGGGCACCACACCGGTCAGAGTCTTGGGTCACCCTCCTTACAGTCCTGATCTGGCATCATGTGACTTCTTTTTATTCCCTAAAATAAAAAAAACAGCTGAAAGGGATACAGTTTTCATCGCCGGAAAACGCGCTAGCAACGTTCGAGAAGGCCGTGGAAGAGGTGTCTGCGGGGAACTGGAAAACATGTTTCGAAAATTGGTTCTGACGCATTTAACTTTGTATAGAGGCTGGTGAAGAGTTCTTCGAAAAGAATTAATTAAAATATTTTATCCTTAGAGGAGCTCGATGGCGCAGCGGCTAGCGCGTTCAGCTTGCGAACTTGCCCGTTAAACAACTTTCGCAATGCCGGGTCGCTGGATGGGTGACCAAATTTAAAACATCTCGAGCTCCTCCGTGCTTCGGAAGGCACATTAAGCCGTTGGTCCCGGTTGTTGTCGTAAGATGACAGTCGTTAAAACCCACCAACCCGCATTGGGCCAGCGTGGTGGGTTATGGCCCAATATCCTCACGTGCTATTGTTCACGTGGGAGGCCTGTGTCAAGCACTGGGACGTTTATAGGCTGATGATGATCCATAGAAGTTAGTTTTTTAGTTTCTCAAAACTTTCTGAGTGTCCTCACGTCTAAGACCAACAAAAACTGAGCCCCACGTACCTATATCAATTCTAATTCATTATAGATTTAGATCACTAGTACATTCTTAGATATAAAATATTGTTCATCATCAATAATGAATCACTTATGTGAAGAAATAAAAAAAAATAAGGAAGTCTAAACAGACTAGATTCTTTCTCATTCGCTATAAATGCCCTAACCAAAATAGTTACTACCAAACAACCTGGATAACAAGTGAAGGATTTTTTGTCCGAAAAGCAGAAAAGTGAAGTTTGCAGTTTGGTTCTACGTAAATAATATTTGTGTTGTATCGCTTATTAAAGTGAAAAAATGGTGGATTATTATCCTGTAAATGTTCGTTATCGCGCATAATGTGTTTGCAAACCTAACAAAATTGTGCTAAGAAGTTCGTGTGAAATCTGTCAGTAAAGCCCCGCATTTTTACTGAAACTCAATTATTTTGTGTGGAATTTTATTTCCCATCAAATAATTAACCATCCATAACACAAACCAAACGAATGGTATCGAAAATATTTTACTGAAGGTAGCTTGTACTTGACTTTAGCTCAATGTGCAATAGTGGGTTAGAAAAGAGTCACGTTTGCAGTTTAGTTTAATTATTAACAATAATTTGTGTGGAACAACATAAGAGTGGGAACACCCGATCCAACGGCGTTCTTATTCTTAAGAGGGTTTACGCATTTCAGTTTCCTATACAAACATCCAAGTCGAAATTTTTAAAAACCAATAAGCCAATTTTAATGAAAGTTTGCATGCTAAAGTAAAAATACAGGGATCTAAATAGTTTGTTAAAAAGATATTTAAAAAACCTTTATTTAGCTGAGTTATTGCGGTTTAAAGTTCAATAAAGAAAGTTTAAAATCTCAATAACTCAGTTAAATAAACGTTTTTTAAAAATGTTATCACAAACTATTTAGATCCCTGTATTTTACTCTAGCGATATTGGCTTATTGGTTTTTAAAATTTTGACTTGGAAGTTTGTATGGAAAACTGAAATGCTTAAACCCTCTTAAGCTCAGCTGGGTTTAAAAAAGAAAGAAATATAGACAAAACAGAACTGTTTTCTAAACAAAACAAAAAAAAGAAAGAATAAAAAAATAAAAAAGTCGGTATACGGGCGAAAGTTTTACGTGACAACGACTTTGAGTGGTAAAATAATTTTAATGTGAATATTCATTAGTATAGTAGGAAGAAGGATGAAATAATATGGAAGGGACGCGTGCCTTTCACTTTTTATGTCTGTCTCTCTCGCTCTTAGGCGGGCTAACCATGCCCGAGTGGAAGGGACGCGTGCCTCTCACTCGCTCTCATTGTGAGCGCATAACGTGAGCGGAGCGTAACGCAGTTTCTTGAAGTGTCACCCGGCAAACCAATTTATAAGACGTTGTCACGTCAAAAATAAAAAATTAATTAAGTCAGAACAGGGAACCACTTCTGTTTTTCTTTCTTGCTTTATTTTTATTTTTCCGTTCTTCCCTTTTTTGTTCTTACTTTATTCCTAGCTGAGCTAACACATTAATGTCGGTTAGGGGTAGGGTTACCAGCAGCTCCCGTTTTGTACTACTACCTACCTATTAGGGGCTGAAAATGAGGACGTCCTTTAAAATAAAGGGCATCTTGCAACCCTAGTTACGGGTCACTCTGTGAAGAATTCAACACGTCTCACGGTTAACGTCCCAAGTTCGTCACTCATTAAGCTAAAGTCAAGTAACCTCTTCCTTGACTTTAGCTATCTACAGTAAAATATTTTCGATACATTTGTTTGGTTTATAATAAGTGATAGATGGTTAATTCACCATTATTTTACTTCAATAGGTCAAGGATCATGAGACCGCCGGCGGTCGCGAAACCATTGATTTTCAATTGTACCAGGTTTTACGGTGCTCAATGGGTTAAAAAGCGATACAACATTAATATTATTATGTAGAACAAAACTGCAAATTCTTCACTTTTCTGCTTTTCAGACAAAAATTCTTTCATTTGTTATCCAGGTAGTTTGGTGATATATAGGTTTGGGCTCCCATTTATAGGGAAGGCGAAAGGATCTAGTCTGTTTAGACTTCAGTTATTTTTTTTGTTTCTTTACAATAAGTGATTAATTATTGAAGATTAACAATATTTTATATCTAATAATGTACTAGTATTACAATTGATATTTATGTGAAAAAAGAAAGAAAAATACATTTACTTTTTCCACTTATGTGACCTTCTTACTAAGTGACAGTCCACCAAACTTGTCACCAACAAACTTGAAACAACCTCTGGCAAGAAAAACTCAACTCTACTCGCGAACTATTAAAGAAGTCCACCCAACTTTCAGGTAATCTTTGGTAAATTCTCTTCAAACTTTTTCACCGACAGCGCTAGACATACTTGATAAATAATGTTATAAGTAAATAACTTTATTAACACGGCGATTAATGTGTGACAGCTAGCGACCTCTTGTAAACATCCGATTGGCCTTCGATGTAATGATTAAGAATAAATTAGTCAATACCTTTATTATTTGGAATTTTAAAGACATAATTAAATAATTTATTACCCGGTGTCGGGACTTCTTTAAATTGGCGACATATACTTTAACTTACTAGTTTTGCCCTGCAGTTTCACTCGCGTTAATTATACGCGGAAAATTTTAGCCCATAACCGTCTCGATGACCTCGTCTATCTATAAATTAATACTCATCTAAATCGGTTTAGCGGTTAAAACGTGAAAGCGTAACAAACAAACAGGCTTACGCGTTTCGGTTTCCCATACAAACTTCAAAGTTAAAATTTTTACAAACCAATGACCACTTTTATTGAAACTGCATGCTAAAATAAAATGCAAAGATCAGAGAAGAAGAGTTTGTAGAAACATAAGAAAAACGTTAATTTGTGTTATTCCTATAAAAGTCCCTTAAAGAAAGTTAAAAATGGCAATAGCTCAGTTATATAAACGTTGTTTTTATGTTTTTACAAACTAGATCTTTGTATTTTACTTTAGCATGAAGTTTCATTAAAATTGCTCATTGGGTTTAAAAAAAATTAACTTGGAAGTTTGTATGGGAAACCGAAATGCGTGAACCTTCTTAAGAAAATGTTTGTTTCTTTATAATATAACAAAATTCATAGTACAAAATGGGAGTCAGGATAATATAAAAAACTATGTAAATAGTAAATTAAACGCGAGTTAATCCGTAAAAAAGTGTTTTCAATTCAATGTGTATATCATCATCAGCCTATAAACGTCCCACTGCTGGGCACAGGCCTCCCACGTGAACAATAGCACGTGGGGATATTGGGCCATAACCCACCACGCTGGCCCAGTGCGGGTCGGTGGCGGGTGGCGGGTGGTAACGGCTGCCATCTTACGACAACAACCGGGACCAACGGCTTAACGTGCCTTCCGAAGCACGGAGGAGCACGAGATATTTTTTAAATTTGGTCACCTATCCAGCGACCCGGCATTGCGAAAGTTGCTTAGCGAGCAAGATCGCAAGCCTAACGTGCTAGCCGCTGCGCCATCGAGCTCCTCATGCTCCTCGAACAATGTGTATAGTGCTAGCTTAAACCTCAGAAAACAATAAAATAGGAGTTGTTACAGTTAGTTATGCAGTTGTGGTGACATAATTAGGAACGGATATATAGTATTCACTCATTCAATTCAATTGTATGAAATCTGGTTCAGACAACTTTGCACTGATTTATTTACAATTACCGTAAAACCATCCAATTTTGCCACGTATGGATATTTTGCCCGCTGAACCAATAAGCTCATCCGAAAATAAAAATCAAACTATTCTATTTCTATCGATTTCGTCTTTTGTAGTAGAAAGTAGATTATAATCATGGCAACATAGTGAATTGCTCTTGTCTCTGACTTCACTCAGTGTCTTGTCAAAAGTTGTCAAAGTGTTTTTATGGCGGATCAATTATTCTAAAAATTATGCATTATATTCGCTAAGTGCCCTAAATCAAGACTTATAGCTATGGGCAAAATAAAACGAATAATTTGCGTCTTCCAGTTGTCAATTTTTTCCTATCTAAAAATTAAATAAGGGTTGTCAACTAGTCAACTATTGTATTTTTTTTTTACTTTAGCTAGTATTTCTAATTTACTCCGCAAATAAGAACATTTCTTTATTTTGAAAGGGTTACATTACTCAAGAAGTATGTACTTACGGTACTTTATTTCTTTGTTTTTTTTTTGGTTTTTTTTAAAGGAAATACTTAAATGTGATTTGGTTTAATGGGTACGGGTATGGGTATCTATCCTATGCATATGGGTACTCATGTCAGTAGTACTATTATTTAATCATTTGTTTTTCAGAATTAACCACATTTTAAAGTTTTAAACCTTGAATTCGGGAACGTAAATCGAGGAGAAGACTGGCACAATTGCTTGTGCTAAGTTTTTACCAGAAAAGGTAAAACGGACTACCTACCTAATAACTTACTTTAAAAGTTTTATCTTTATATTTTTGATAGCTGATTTTTTGGTTTTTTCATTGATCTTGTTTAGAGTAAAAAATATAAATTTATGCTACTAACTGTCAAACGCTACCACGTTTGATTTTCATATAAAAAATAACCATAATTTCATCATATTGTTAAAAAAAGTGCCATAATATTATATATTTAAGATTTATTTTATTAAAAACGTTTTCTTACTTGATATAAAAGATTTCTTCTTATAAAAATTATCTTTAAGCATCCATTACCTAACATCCAGCTTTTTGACAACCCTAACATATAAAAGTTGCTTGTATGAAAAAAACTGAATATTGGCGGATAAATTTGCCTACTTGAGTAAATCTGTTGTGGTTGTGAATTAGCAATCGGCACCACGTTAGACCGGCAACTTTGCTGTTAAATTTTAATGGTTCTTAGATAAGAACACCGTAAGAGCTATAGTTTAGCAAATAATGAGTGCGGCCAAACATGGACGAAATGGAGGTAAGTTTGCCCGCCATCTAAATATTACAAAACTTTTCATCATATGTAAATAAGTCGGAATATACAACTTTAACGCAATTCTATAATCACCTAAGTCATAATTAAATCATGAAAAGTAGTTCATATGTATAATATTTTTGCGAAAATCAACAAAATATTAAAAAATCGGGCAAAATTGGACGGTATTACGGTACTTTTAACTACGTAAAAATATACTATCATGACTAAAGTTCCAACCCAGAATATTTTATACAAATCAAATAAACTTTTATCATGTTTCGAGACAATATGCAAACGAGACATGTTTTTGCAATGTACTGGACAAATAATTAGGAACGCAATAATACTTCGTTTTAAAATGGTTCTATATTCAAAATTTTAAACAGAAATTGGCTACTTGACAGTTTTCGAAAAACAATTAAAAAATTACAAACGCTTATTTTATATGTAAGTACTTCTTTTTGTTGATCGAAGACCTCTTACGATCGAAAACGAAACGATTGGTCAAGTGACATTTTGCTCCGTGACGTCACACTTCAATAAATAAACAAATTTATCTTGAAACCTGACAGATAGTTTTTCATAATTTTGTGAAATGTGACGTCCGTGTTTCGGGTCTTGTAATCCATAGATAAACAATCGCAAATATATTTTGTAAAAATAAAATGTTAACAAATTATCATAATAAAAAAACTATTTGATAATTATCGTTAAATCATAAACATATATCCGACATATTTCTTATTTTATGGTTACAACTGTCAAATAGCCAATTATTCGCGAGTGTTTTGGCGCCTTTTTTTAAGCCTACATTACAAGTTGTTAAATATTTAATATTATTTATTTCAAAACATGGAAAAGCAAAAAAGTTTAGCTTCAGTGTTTATACGTATTACAACACGAGTTATAAAACTTTTTATCACTACGTCATATGGTTTAGTAAGTCATGTAGGTGAGTATTTTAGTGTCGTGAGTGTTCGTGGCATTAGTAAATAATAAAAAAAATTGAATATTAAATTATTTATGTGCAAATAGATTTCATACATTGTCTTCGGTACGAGCCGTTCTTAATTCTATGACCACAACTGTATAATATATCAAGATTTTATCATATAGCAAAAAGAACGGGCTTTCATCATGTCTCTTTTTAACGTGGCCATATTACGGCGAGTTGATTTCGTTTTTTATTGGTGGATGGGATCAATAGAACTGAGCCGAGGCACGTGTAAATAACCGCTATGTACATAGGTACCTATATTGTGCCAGTTTACCTAAAGTTCCATTGTATATTGCTTAATTTATGTGTGATTGATAAGGTATAGACATTTATTCTCACTAATAATTACATATATAATTACTTAATATACATGGTAACATCATCAAACATTCTCACTGGGAATCGAATCGAACCTGGAACCGCTGAGTCTAAAACTGTGTTTAATTTGACTGCAGAGGCGATCAATAACTAAAAAATACAGTTAAGTACAGCCTATACGTACCCCTTAATTTTTATTCGTTTTAATTAAATTAAGGATGAGTTCCACCCATGAAACTGAACCACTTTCCCCAAGAAACCATGATCGAAAATGACAAAAAAATTTCGACCTCCCATACAAAACTGTCCGATCAACTGACGACAATACACTATGGAAGTTCGAAACTGTTTTGATTGCACGTAGTTTTCTTGGAGAAAGTTGTTCAGTTCCATTGGTGGAACACAGGGTGAGTTTTCATTTCGTTTAAAGGAATAAAAATTAAGGGTGTAGGTATACTGTCTCACTGCAAAGCAAAGGCCTTCATCATTAAAATCAAGTCATTGCTACAACAAGGGGGAGCAGTACGGGCAGCTGCCCTAACCTACAGATTAAAAAAATAAGATTAGAAAAGATAAAATATTCTTTATTGTACACCAAATTAACAACGAAAGGACAAACACAAAGTAACATACAAATGGCGGCCTTATCGCTAAAATCGCAATTTCTTCCAGGCAACCGTGTTGGACTGAATAGAAAGTGAAATTTTAAAGGGCAGTTCTGGTGTAATATAATTAACTGAAATAATTAACTGTTAAAAATCACAAGAAAATAATGTTGCCCTACTCTGAAACCTTAGGCACACCTCTATGTACAGTGAAGAGGTCGTTTAGTTTACACATTGGAACTTTGTACCGTTCTTATTACAATCGCCTCCTTCATTTAATTCTTTTTTTTTCTCACTTTTATGCCAAAAATTTTAAATATGTTTCATCATTGTGTATTACAATGTAATATTTAAGGTTGTTCATGTAACTTAAAATTGTATGTTGAACGAGGTACCTACTTATGGAAATATTACTCGAATTCTATCGTCGTTTATTGCTGCCCTCTCGTTCGTTCTTATTTATGTAATGGTTAGGTAAATGGTGCTTATTTTCTATTATTTGTCTTTGTGGATAACGGTGTTGATTGTCCAGTTAAATATTTTGTTACTCTAGTTACTTAAGTAAAATACATTGGTCAATTGTTTGTTATTCCAAATAATTGAAAAAAAATATCGGCTTGCCCCCCCTGGGCCATCGGCTAGCGACGCTCTTGGCTACAATTGGCTATTTGACAGTTGTAACAATAAAATATGAAATATATCGGAAATGGTAGTTTATGATATACTTAACGATAATTATCCAATAGTTTTTTTTATTAAGATAATTTATAAATATTTTATTTTAACAAAATAAATTTGCGATTTTTTATATGTGGATTACAAGACCCGAAACACGGGCGGCAAGGGGCGGCCATGATTGAGCTTCATGTGACGTCACATTTCACAAAATTATCAAAAACTATCTGTCAGGTTTCAAGGTAAGTTTCTTTATTTATTGAAATGTAACGTCACAGAGCAAAATGTCACGTGACCAACCGTTTTCGCACGAAATTTGAAATCAATAAAGAAAAATATGTTTTTTTCTGTTAATTAAAGGTTTTTTCGGGAAAGAAAATATTGTACGGGGTAAAGCGTTTGTAACTTTTTACATACTTTTCGAAAACTGTCAAGTAGCCAATTGATTGGTGTTACTGTTGGAATAATCACCACTATTGCTAAATGCGAGTTGGTGATCGCAAACCCGGGCTATGCATCGAAAAATCCGAAAACACACTTTGCCCGATCTGGGAATTAGGGTTGCCACCTTTTTTAGAACGAATAAAGTAGTTTTTCATTTTGTTAGAACAAAAATAAAGTACATAGCATAAAAAGGTAGGTACTTATTTATTTATTTATTTATTTGTCCTTAAAGACGTTTGTTGCTCTTTGCGTCATTTAACAATTATTTGTATTTCTGTAAATAGTTTTAGGTAAATAGAGTATTTTAGCGTACTTTATTGGTGTCGTAGATTATAAAGAGCGCCTACGTGAGAAAGAGGACAATACTCTATTTTAGAGTACAGGTGGCAACCCTATTGGGAATCGAACCCTCCGGATACGGAGCCGAGCGCTAACCACTCGGCCGCCAATGCGTTTCGATCAGTAACTAAAAGCGATTTTTGTATATTTCAGATATCTGGAGTCAAACGGGCAGCATTTAGAAATAAGTTTTGTTTCGCACAATAAATTTATTTTAAATAAAAAATATTTTTTTAACTGAACTTTCATTCAATAGGGTAATCCCACCTTCAGCCACTACCGCCTTACTGGAGCGGTGATCCACCAACCTGCATTGGGCCAGCGTAGTGGGCTATGGACCAATCTCTCCATGTGCTAAGTCCATGTGGAAAGGCCTGTGCTCAGCATCCTCTCTCCTCACATCACTAAGTTTTATTTGTACTGGCACCTCGAGACCAACCGTTAGGTTATGCCAGAAGTGCCAGACGTCCCTGCGCTAGTAAAATACTCGCGCAGGAGACCATCTGCGTTAGGTCTTGACGCCAAATCAGTGCCCGCCGGAGCGCGCTCTTCATTCGGTACTCAAAGACTAGTGTCTCGGGGAGAGTTTCCCCGTGAACGAACACGTGTAGTTCACTGCCTATTGTCTAGATAGGTAACCAGAGCTGTCAAGCACGCTTACTTCTCGTTGCACGAAGGGCACAACTCGCAGCTCAGCAGTGGGACGTCTAGAGCAGTGGTTCTTAACCGGTGGTCCGCGGACCACTGGCGATCCCTGGAAGCATCCCAAGTGGTCCGCGAAGCCATCCTTACAAATAAGATAAGGACTCAGAAGGGTTCAGAACCAAGGATTTAAAGGTTAGTAAAGAGTATGAAATCACAAAATTTCAATAAAATCTGTAAATAGTGGGCTTTGAATAGTTTTATGCGTGTTTTGTTTATTTAAAGATTACCTTTAGTATTTACTTTACTTTTTATTTACCCTTTAGTATCTAAATGCGAATAAATGCCTAAAGTTTAGGTATTTATTTACATTTCATCATCATCATCAGCCTATAAACGTCCCACTGCTGGGCACAGGCCTCCCACGTGAACAATAGCACGTGGGTATATTGGGCCATAACCCACCGCGCCGGCCCAATGCTTGTTGGTGGGTTTTAACGACTGCCATCTTACGACAACAACCGGGACCAACGGCTTAACGTGCCTTCCGAAGCACGGAACAATTTACATTTAGATACTGTACATTATCTTAATTTATCTCTAAACCTTCTGGGTGGTCCATGGCAACGCTGAAATTTTGTCAAATGGTCCCTATGACTATAAGGTTAAGAACCACTGGTCGAGAGCATGCGCCTGAATTAGTTTTGTTACTCGATTACAATGTCATTCATATAAATTGGGTCTGAATCTGAAGTAAGCAACGGCAAGTTGGTACTTAGGCACACAATATCGGACAAATTGGACTAATTTCGTGATTCTTGACGATCGTACCTCCTCAAAATAACTCTCTGAAATTAGACTGGTGGCACGCGTAAGCTGTATCAATGACACATCGTGTATACGTAGCTGTATCTGTATTGCAATTATTATTATTAGAGCCGATTTGTCGATTCTCGTATGAAGCGTAAGGCTACCTGATGAAGCATTACGCGACCAACCTAAAATGTCACCTATAAAAAAAGAAGGGCTATATGATGAGATGGGATTTGCAAAATGATTGTAAGTATAATACTTAAGCAAATAAATAGTTTTAATTGAAAATTGAAACATTTTCCTTATTAATTATATAACTTAGTTATTGGCTTCGGGGAACCGCAGGTTACGCATTCATTCAATTTTAAATGGTACGTATATTTTTATTAGAATGTACAGGATTGTACCTACCTAGATAGAACTAATGTCTATGATAAAAGTAAGCAGTTTTTGGGTAAATCTATATACAAGGTCCATATAGATAGATACAAGTACGTGTTTTTTCTTGAGAATGTTCGGATTGTGAAACAAGAAGCTCAATCACAAGAAAGGTACCTAGCCTACCTACGTAGGTAGAAAAATCCTGAACATTTACTTACCACTGTTTAGGTCTTTGTTTTTTTTTATTCTACAACGGGTAAGCGCTTGGCCTTCATCTCACCTGATGTGACGATAAGGCTGAAGGTGGCAGCGCGCTTCACCCGGAATCCTCAACCACTGAGGAACTGGCTATCTTATCTCAAACTGTCGGAACACAACAATGCTATAAACATCGTTGTTATGGCGACAGACGTAGATAAGATGGTGGTAGCTAGCTAGGTGGACTTCACAGCCCTTCTACCAACCAAACCGAGCACACAAAGATGTGCCCCCCGCTGGGAATAAAACCCGGGACCACTGGGTCTGAAACCGGTGGCTTAGCCACTAGACCACAGAGGCGATTAAAAAGGTCGCCGGTCGTTGACTCCAAGAAAACTGCCAAATGTCCTCTTTGGCAGCAAAACTTTCTTTTTATACTCATTTTCGTAAGACTTAAGACGTCAATCAGGCATAACACGCAACCATTGTCCTCGGCCATAGTAAAATCAAACTCAAAACATTTATTCGATGTAGCTCAATAACATTCGTCCACGTTTCACCAAACTGCACATGTGCTCAGCGGGACAGGTGGTGAGCCCATCGCCGCTCTTTGCTGTTGGATGTATGTGCATAATATATGTCTTTATATAATCCGTCAGTCGCCTATTAACACATCCAAGGGAAGAGATCGGGTTGGTATCACGGAACACAAGCCCCCTTACTCTTGAAACCGATCGCTGTTGGATCGGATTGGTATTGTGAACTTTCGTATTTTTAAGTTACGACACCAGCGCTAATTTGGATTCATATTGGGTGAACTAAGTGGCACTGAGTTTTGTATTTTTTTCACTCAATATCCACGCAATATGAATCCATATTAGCTCTGGTGTAGTAACTTTAGGAGTAATAAAATGCATAATACCAATCCGATCCAATAGCGATCGGTTTTATGAGTAAGGGGGCTGGTCGGTAGTATTCTTTTCATTAGCCGCCACCACACGGCTGTCAACAGTCAAATGAACATTATGATTTAGTATAGTGTGCCTGTGCAAGTGCATTATTGAATGGCTATAGCTATAAGTATGGCTGGACACTTGCCAACATCCGCAGTCAGTATTAACGACCTTTGCTGACACGTGTTGTACACTCGCGGCCAGCTAGGTTCGCAACCACGTAACATTATAAGCCTGTCTGTGTTTTATTGCAAATGGTTGTGTAGATTTTTATTTGTGCGTGCCAGTGTCCATGTGTGTAAGTCGCACTATTCAACACAATCATTAAATAATAATAGAGCCGTGTGGCTAATTTTGAAAGTAAACATGGGGTATAAAAGAGTAATAATAAAATATTCGACGTAAGAATAATAAATGTTTTCTATTTTTAAATATATTTTTTTTTGCTGTTTTTAAATCCTACATTTCTAGGTGCGTGCGCTCACCCTCGCGGTCAAAGCAACGGCGCTCCGTCATTGGTGCAAGGAGTGAATAATAGCGGTCACGCGCATGCGCTTTGATAACAACGAGGCCGCGTGCTAGGTGACAATGATTTTAACTTTCGTAAGGAAGAGTTGAGACAAAAATGTAAAAAAAATACATGTTTTTATTGGATTATTTGGTTGTACTGCTGTTATAGGATCAAAAATTTGGCGGGGAGTAAAAAATTTACCCTGTATAGCGACTCACAAAAATAATACTTACTACCAACCCCAGTCCCCATCTCTTCCCTTAGCCGTCGTAAAAGGCGACACATACTTGCATCCAACGGCATAGAGCGGTGATGGGCTCACCACCTATCGCGCTGAGCACATGTGCAGTACTTACATACATACATACACACAATCACGACTATTATCCCCAAAGGGTCAGTTAGGGTTAGTCAGGGACTAGGCAATGAGGACAGCAAATCAGTCCTCTACCATCCACTTCCCAACTAGCAAAATAAGTACTTAAAACGATCTCAAGACTACTTTTATTGTCACTTATAAGAAACTTGTATCATGCTACAAAGCTGGATTTGGGCGCAGTTATAGGAGCGTTTATTTCTATAACTATCTTATAATCATCTTTTAAAATGTTACTAAACCCTATAATATACTTGACGAAGCGCAATAGCTTCTATAATGATATGAGACTACACAATTACAAGCACAAACGCTCTTGTTAGTATCTGACATAAGTATCTTACTAAAGCAATCTTGTTTTTAATGCACTAGTAATGTACTTAGTTATTAGTAAGTAATAAGTATATTTTATTAGAAGTTATCTTTTTTTTCCTTCGGCTGGTGGTTCCGGTTGTTTTGTGGTAAATACTTAATAAGAACATAAGTTTCTATTACTATTATTTTGTATTATTGTAAAACATTAATTACTAATAATATATTGTCAATATAGTGTATGAACTCGTGGGGAAGTCATTTTTACTGTAAATGTGTACCACAATTTAGTTATTTTCACAATCCCCTCCGAAAAATAGCACATTAGTATATTGTTGTAAATAAAATATTTCATCAATTCTTATGAATATTCGTCATGTTTTGAAATTGCTCTCCATTAAGTACTTTATAGTATCATTGTAGGTAAATTAGTACTTGTAGCAGTTTCAGTCCAGATAACTCGCCTCCATTTAAAAACAAATTAGGGTTCCCTTGAAATATGCCTGCTAATGCTAATTATAATTCTTTATACCTATTTGTCACTTTTCTCCTGTAACTACCACTCCAATCGTTTCCAATCGCTTAAGTTCATGTTCAACTTATTTCCTCGAGACGAAGGGGAACAACTGAATCTCAACAAAATGGCTGACGTTTACTAATAAAGTTATTGATCTAGTAGCTTATAAGCTTTTTTGATCAAATAGCGATCTTATTAAGTACTATTAGATCTAAAAGAGTCTCGAGCAAAACTATACCGGCGCAAACTTATAGTGATCTCAGCTAACTATATTATTATATCTTGTTTTCTCACAAAATGCTACTAAAAGATCAAAATGTTATTCTTGATTATTTAGTTTTACTGTAAACAATTATAGAAGACTTATTCCTAAAAGTGTACTAAAAGAAAATCTTGTAGCTAACTATAAGACTAACTTACAAAGACAAATCCTCTTGAGAATATCTACGTTTCTGAAATGCTATTACTAGTAAAAGTGTCCTATAGATGTTTTGTAGGTCAGTCTTGTAGCGAACTATAAGACCGAGATATAAAAACGAATGCACTTAAATATGTTAAGGCTTGGCAAATGCTATTATAAGTTAAATAGTCTACCGCAATGTCTTTATAAGAACGTTATTAGTAGTGACAGACTTATAAACTTTTTTTATAGGATTACTTTGCTAGTTGGGTTTTCACCAAATAGCGACTGCACATGTGCGACCTCCGTGGTCGAGTGTTTAGCACGCCGGGTCTGGCGTCGCGCCATCTTAAATTCCCGGTCGCGTTCAATTCGTGGTCGGGTCAATTTAGAGAAATTCGGTTCGATTTCTGAGTGGTGGAGCCACGCTGCGTTGGGCCGGCTCACCCGGCGTAATACCACGAATATCCGGAGTGAAATAATGGCACTTGGTGCTGTTGTGTTTCGTCCGGCCAGTGAGGGTTCCGGAGGCCCATTCCCCCTCTCCCCTCTCACAATTCCTATTCCTTCCTTAACCCTATTCCTTCCTTTAAGGCCGGCAACGCATCTGCGATTCCTCTGGTTTTGCGGGTGTCCATGGGCGGCGGAGATAACTCTCCATCAGGTGACCCGCCTGCTCGTTTGCCTTCTTCTTTTACTTATATAAAAAGAAAATGTTTTTCTAAATTGATTTCGAGTCTGGGTGTTTTTTCTATGTTTATGTATATTTAACCTTTCAAAATTTAAAAGAAAAATAGCTGATCTCCAAAGCCAAGTCGGTAGTACGCCGAACGTTGGGCGTCGCCGACTCTGACTTACAAACATATATACATATATTTATATACATAGGTATAGTTACGAATATTGTCCCCGTGGGGTTGGTCAGAGAATGGGATGCGAGGACCGCAAAGCGGTCCTCAGCCATGCTTTATTTTTTACCAAAATAGCAACTGCACGTGTGTTCGGCGAGACAGGTGGTGAGCCCGTGGCCGCTCTGGGGGGTTGGATTTACGTGCAGTCTTTAGTGCGTTAGTCGCCTTTCCCGATACCCAAGGGAAGAGAGAGGTAGTAGTAATCTTTATCCGCTACGCGACACGGTGACGACTATTACTCTGTGTCACCGGGTTCGATTCCTAGTTGGGCTCGTTGTTATAAAATTGTTGATAATTCTGATCCTCATAGTGGCTATGGCTCCTAGCTTTGACGTCATACAAATTTAAATTCATCTCTGTTGTTTTCTAGTATACTTAACCTATAAATATAATTGTCTTGCCATTGTCCACCTGATGGGCTGTGGTTGTATTTTTTTAAGTTTTAAATAGTTACTTAAGTCTTAATATATTAAATCTTAGTATATAATTAATTAAGGATAGCATAATTGTTATCCTTAAGATTTATGACAAATGGTTATGTTTACTTGCCAGTGGACGCCTTCCGCTCCCTACCATTTTATAAAATATGCTTTCCGTGGCAGCCTATAAGTAAGGCAGCACCTTTGTTACATAATATAAAATGAAATGTTAGCATGTAAGGTGTATGTCTTGTTGGTTGTCCAAATAAATAAATAAATAAATAAATTTATCCGATAACTACTACATTAACGAATTTTAAAAGTAAAGTCATCTTGGTCTAGATAATTGGTGTGAGCGTAAACAAAAAATTAATTAATGAATGTGCTCAGCGTAACAGATGGTGAGCTCATCGCCACTCTATGCTGTGGTTGTATGTGCAGTCTTTAGTCCGATGTGCAGTAGTAATTTGTAATTTGGGCAAATATGGACTATGGCAGTGTACTGCTTATCCTATCCTCATTGTCTGCAGTTCCTGACTTACCATTTAAGGATAATAGTAATCACAACACCGGCTTTCCCGCATGCCAATTTACCATGGACAATGGAACCCCCTGTACGGACATATCACATACAGCACCAATGTGGTTTTAGTGAAAGTTTTTCACGGTGGTAGAGTTCTGAGGATAATCCGGATGTCCGACCACCACACAACACAATAAATAAATTAGAAAAGAATAAACTAGTGGTTATTTAACATTAGTTATACCTACCTACGATAACCAACACAAATAATCAAGACAGAAATAGTCTTTCTATAATAATGTATCTCAGTGTATAGTCAATAAAAGTAATTTCAGTAGGAAACCAGTAGACATTTTAAAAAAAGTGGGAAAAAAATCTATGACAATTGTAATTCTCTTGGAAATATCGGGGACTCAAAAACAACAACTCAAACATGGTAACAGTCCCGTTTTATCGTAAAAATAATTGTAGAGATCTTATAAGTTTAAAATGTTATCTCTGGTTTGGTTGGCGGTAGGGCTGTTCTGCCTGGCTAGCTACCACTATCTTATCAAAGTCTGTCGCCATAACAACGCATTATTGTGTTCCGATAGTATAAAGTTAAGATAGCCAGTTCCTCAGTGGTTGAAGATTCCGAGTAATGCGCGCTTCCATTTTCGTTCGGCCTTACCATCAGGTGGGCCAAGCGTTGAAGAATAAAAAAAAACCTTAATTATTATATAGGTAAGTAATATTATATAAATTACATTCAACAAATAATATTAACATTCTTATTCTTGTTAATAGATATTATTTGTTATTGCTAATTTGCAGGTGTGTTGAAGAAAAGAGAGACTGATGATGGAAAGTTCAGCTCTGCAAAGTGCAATATATCGGCTTTGGAAACAATGGCAGTGGACCGCAGATGTGGTCAAGTGACGTTTCAGTTGACGTTTACCCAGATAAAAACATAAGTTGCGTAACACTGAGTTAAGAAAAAAAAGTAAATAAAATATTGACAATAATTTTATATTCCGTCATATAAATAGATACTATCGAAGGCTGTCTCTAACTGCCGTAGTTAGAGACACCAATAAGACATCAATTAACTTTTAATGACAATTAAGTTACTTGCTGTCACTTTCATATGTAGTAGGTACCTATTAGGGTAGTAATAAATTAATATTAATCAAAGAAAATAATATTATTTGCCATTAACAGTAAATTGACGTGTCTGAGTACATACGTCAGTAAGTAAGTGCATGTAGGGAGGTCATTTTAAATAGGTATTTTCTTAGCTTATTAGTAGACGTTATTGAGTGGCAATATGAGTTTTAATGGTAAATGGCATTCCCCAAACCCCGCTTCAGTAAAAATGTGGAATTTTACTTAAAAAGGACTTCTTGAGAGAATTTGAAAAGTGATGTTGCACTATGCACTGCTTTGTTTTAGTTGCCAACACTCATTCATGCACCTTCACGAACGATTAACGGTTACTAAACATACATTCTGTCAAAAAAGTTTCGGGAACGGATGATTTGTTTAGGATTCCAAATTCTATTTTTTGTTTTTTTCTGTTGTTAGAATTTGGCACAACTGTTATCCATTTTGGCGCGGAGTTTGAGTTGCATCTGTTGTATATTAAATACAGTGCTGTTTTTAGTTAATTTATATCTAGTGTGTATTGCGAATTTCATAATGGATAAAAACATCGAACAAAGAGTTTGACTTAAATTTTGCGTCGCCAATGTAATTTCGTGTTCGGAGTCACTGAAAATGTTACAGAAGGGAAGGAAAATGTTACGGTGAATCGACTTTATCAAAAACACGTGCTTATGAGTGGTACAAAGCTTTCAAAAGCGGTCGAGATGTGATGGAAGATTTGCTTCGCTCTGGTAGGCCATCAACGTCTTCAACTAAAGTTAACATCGCATAAGTGAAGGAAATGGTGACTGAAAATCCTCATTCAAGAGATAGACGCTGCACTTTCTGTGTCTCACGAGTCGATTCGTACCTTTTTAAATAATCACTTGGGTATAAAACATGTTGCCGCTCGGCTAGTCTCTCCAAAAACCCAATCGCATAAGAGTCGCTGAGGACATGCTAGAACGAGTCAATTCCGACACAGCATGCAACGCATTGTTACTGGTGACTAGACGTGGGTTTACGAGTTTGACATGAAAACTAGTCAACAAGCTTAGGAGTGGCGCCTTCTGACTGAACCGAAACCGAAAAAACCACGCCAAAGTCGATTAAAAGTCAAAGTCATGTTGACTGTTTTCTTTGACTATCGCGGTGTTGTGCACTCGGAGTTCTTGCCGGAAGGTCAAACGGTAAATAAAGAATATTATTTGAGCGTTATGCGGCGTTTAAGAGAGCAAATTCGACGAAAAAGGCCAAATTTGTGGAAAGAAAATTCTTGGATTTTGCACCACGAAAATGCGCCGTAATGCACAAAGCCATCATTGTGAACAAATTTTTGACCAAAAACTCATCAAATACCATCGAGCAACCACATATTCACCAGATATGGCTCCAGCCGACTTCTTTCTCTTTCCTAAACTCAAATTACCACTTCGTGGCACCCGTTTTCATTCGGTAGAAGACATAAAGAAGAATTCGCGGCGAGAACTGTTCTGAAAAAAGCATTTAAAAATGTTTTGATGATTGGATTATTCGTTGGGGTAAGTGTATCGTTTCTGAAGGAGCATACTTTGAAGGCGATTAAATAAATTTGGATGAATAACTAACATTTTGTGTATTATTGATCTTTTCCCGGTACTTTCTTGACAAAATAGTACATACATAAACATATCACGACTATTATCCCCAAAGGGTTAGTCAGAGCACAGCAAGAGCAGTCCTCTACCATAGTCCACTATTCAGCAAATAGCGACTGCACATGTGCTCAGCGTGACAGGTGGTGAGCCCATAGCCGCTATATGCTGTTGGATATATGTGCAGTCTGTAGTCCGTTAGTCGCCTTTTACGACACCCAAGGGAAGAGAGGGTGGTAGTATTCTTTCACCGCTATGCGACACGGTTAACGGTTAATAATCCACCATTAATTATTTCACACTAGCAGACTAGTACTATTATTAGATATCATTATATTAAGTAGGTGTTATACTATTCATTTCGATCTAACACATAGCTGTGTAAACATGGAGTGGGGTACCACAGAGAATCGTGAGAGTCAAGATGTTGTTGCAGAGACACGCATAGACGGTGGCCACCGGACAATTCTCTTACGGATGATAAAAAATTTTATGATGAAGAGAAGTTTAACCGTAAAAACGATAGGCTGTATGCACACAGCTCTCAAGAAGCTACTGAGAAAATTTCAAAGGTCGAAAGAGGCCACCAGCCAGCATCTGTGATGGTTTGGTAGGGCGTGTCCTACGAAGACGTGACAAAGCTCCATTTTTGTGAACAAGGGGTGAAAACACGAGCAACTAACTATTAAAGCGATATTTTAGAGAAGGTGGTTAAGCCACTAAGTAACACTGTGTTCGCTGGTAAACAATCGATATTTCAACAAGACTCAGCTCACAAAGCGAAATCAACCCAGTGCTGGTTAGACGTGAATTTAACGGATTTCTCTGAAGAATGGCCCCCTGCAAGTCCTGATTTTAATCCATTGGTTTATTGCCTAAGAAAGCTCGCTAGAGCAGGCTTGAGAAAGCCTGCTCTAAACCTCATCGAAATATCGAGTAGTAAATTTTTTTTCATTCGTAAAGAGAATTGTCCGGTGGCCACCATCTGCGTGTCTCTGCAACAACTTCTTGGCTCTCACGATTCTCTCTGGTACACCACTCCATGTTTACACAGCTATGTGTTAGATCGAATTGAATACCCAGTATATAAAACCTACTTAATAAAATGATATCTAATATCAGTACTACCCTAATATTATTTATTTTAAAATACCCTTATTTAAGTTGGGTCATAGAACTTATGGCACGACTATAAATATACCTCCCTAAATCTTTTCCATAATAGGTACTTTAATTTACCTATGCAAATGTTTAAGGTCGTTTTTATTTCATGACCACGTGTAACTCCTTTTGCACATACTTACAAATTACTTAGCATATTTATTTTCGCAAAGCAAAATTTTCTCAGGGATTAGTTAGTAGGCAACGTTAAGACGTATTTCACCTTTGTACATGCATGGCCAATTAGTCATTAAAATATGTAAGTTCAAGGTTTAGGCTCAGAATAACTAATAGCACTACCGTACAGAAGGTTCACTCTCAACTAAAGTCAAATTTAGGTAAAAAATATGCCTACTCTTACAACTTTTACGCGAAATTGAAACTTATCATGTGACTCGAGCGTTCATATTCCGTTAAGCAAGCTGACTCGATATCGATTTGACGTCAGGAGCGCAGGGTTTCCACTCATGAGTATATTTAAGTGTACAGGGTTAAAGGTTAAGTCGACCTAAATGTGGTTTCCATCAATTCTGACTGATTTGACTATTAAATACCGTTATCCAAACTAAACCGTACTTTGAAGTTTTTTTTTATAAAAATTGCTGTTTTTTTTTCTATTATCCTCTGTTTTTTGTTTTGTGCCTCTAACTTACTTAGTTTTGGTATTTTTGTGTAGGAGATTATCAGCTTAATTATTCTGAACACTAAAATTGCAAGTAGTTTTACCAACTGAGTCGTAGACGATGAACAGTATAAAAAAGAAATTAATTCCGAAAAAAATGTAATTTATTTTTTCTTATGACAGTTGTGCTGCAGATAATCGTAAAAATATCTACGGTTCCTTAGCTTTCTATCAAGGTCATTCAAGGTATAACAAGCTAGGGTATTAACAGGATTATCGGAAAAAACTTTGATGAAAGTCTCCCAGGTAGTAATCAAAATAACGGTATTACGTTAAATTACTCCCTGCGCCTATTGTCCTTTACGGAATTTGTACAGTAGGGATGCGCAATCCGAGTCGTCGATCCGATTTTTTGGATCGTAAAGGATCGTAACGCGACGATCCGATCCGCAGATCGGATCGCATGCCGTCGATCCGATCGTCAGGAAATAGATCCGGATCGTATGCAAATAAGTAAGACACAATTAATTTTAGATCTTTATTAGGTACGTCAGGAAATAGATCCGGATCGTATGCAAATAAGTAAGACACAATTAATTTTAGATCTTTATTAGGTAAACCCATATAAACCTTGTAAAGAAGTATGCATGTGACTGGATATACACATTTTATGCTTCTAAACCTACCCACAACATTCGGTTATTATAATTTAACAGCTATAATATCAATCTACCCGCAAATGTTGCCGCCAAAATCAAAATGTAAACAAAGTTAGAACAGGTTTGTAACAAATGAACCTAAGTATGTACCCAATTTTTTTAAAACAAACCGCGTTTTTAATGCTTACGATCCAAGCAATCCGACCCTTCAAATTTTGTATCGATCCGGAAAAAAATCGTATGACCTTGATCCGATCGGAAAATGATGCCGATCCGATCTTTCAAAGGATCGGATCGGATCGGCGCATCCCTATTGTTAAATGGTTTGGGGTACGTTGATTCATAGTCAAATCAGTCAGAAATGATGGAAACTACATCCCCATAAAGGATATAGATCGACTTACCCTTTAACCCTGTCTATTAACATTTCTTCTTTTATTTAGGTACCCGTAAACACAACAGTATCTTTTATACGGATTATAAGAGCGTCTAGTACCTAGTCATTGTTCGGTGCGCAAAAATCACAGAAAAAATATCGTTCTTTTTACGAGCGACGACAGACGCGCGACCTGGAGCCTGCGAGCCAAGCGGCAACCTACTTATCCATTAATCACGTGATGTTTTTTTAGCATTTTTTTAACCCCTCCTCCCCCTTGGTGATACGTGGTGAGGTTTAAGACTAACCCCACGCCCCTACGCAATATCACGTGTATTTTTTAAAATTTAAAATTTTTGTAAAATCTTAAATTTTTTAGAATATTTATTATTTTTAAATACAGGTAGGTAAGCATAAAGTATTAAGAATTCGCTTTCGATTTAGAAATCGCGCGTTTTACGAAAAAATAAATACACATGATATCTTTCTACACTCCCCCGCCCCCCTTGTGATTTCTCGTGTTTTTGCCGAACCCCCTCCCCCCCCTTTCGAGCCTCACATGATTAATGGACGGCCCGCTACCTGCCATACGCCTGCCCGGCCCGGGAGGCGCGCCGGCCGCACGTACACTAATTGGTATAGGCAGGCCTCACACAACCGGAATGGCTTGCTGAATTTAGAATCAGAATTTAAGATTCTGAATTCCGGCACCTTGACACACACATTCTTAAAAATTCAGATTGATCAGTAGTCTTGTGACTCCCGGCATATGCAAACGTCTCCGAGACGTTAACCGCTTGCTGTTTCAACCAGGGTTGCTATTTTTTTTACGCTGTTTCTACCAATTGACGTCCTCCGTGGTCAAGTGGTTAGCGCGCCGGGTCTGGCGTCGCGCCATTTCTGAGGTCCCGGGTTCAATTCCCGGTCGGCGAGTCAATTTAGAGAAAACTGTTTTTCTTAATTGATTTCGGGTCTGGGTGTTTTTCTATGTTTATGTATATTTATCCATTATCTAGTTTAACCATATTAACGAGTTTCAATAGAAGCTTATATTGCTTTCAAATTTTATAAGAATAAAATATAAAAATAAAAATTTATGGTAAATCCTGCTAAAACTGCTAAGCGTTGTTTATAAAAATGCACCAAAACTGCTATATTTACCTTTATAATTTTTAGGAATTGAAAAACATCGAAAATAAACACATACAAACTAAATATCCAAAATTTATTTTTAAAAATGCTAAAAAAGCAGGATCCTACTAAAAATGGCAACACTGAAATAATTCAGAATCTGAATTCCAGCATGTGTGTGCCGCTCCATATAAAATGTATGGGAATACGCGCGTTCTGAATTCAGAATCTTAAATATTCAGTCACGGAATTCCGGACGATCGTCAGCTCATTCTTCCAGATCGATCTGAGAATTTCAGATTCTGAAAAAATCAGCATGTGTGTGGAGCATACTGATATTGTATGGTATTCCGGCCTTTCTGAATTCAGAATCTGAATTTAAGATTCTGAATTCCGGCACCTTGACTCACACATTCTTAAAAATTCAGATTGATCAGTAGTCTTGTGACTCCCGGCTTAAGCAAACGTCTCTAGCCGCTTGCTGTTTCAACCAGGGTTGCCATTTTTTTTTCGCTTTTCCTACCAATTGACGTCCTCCATGGTCAAGTGGTTAGCGCGCCGGGTCTGGCGTCGCACCATCTCTGAGGTCCCGGGTTCAATTCCCGGTCGGCGAGTCAATTTAGAGAAAACTGTTTTTTTTAATTGATTTCGGGTCTGGGTATTTTTCTATGTTGATGTATATTTATCCATTATCTAGTTTAACCATATTAACGAGTTTCAATAGAAGCTTATATTGCTATCAAATTTTATAAAAATAAAATATAAAAATAAAAATTTATGCAAAATCCTGCTAAAACTGCTAAGCGTTGTTTATAAAAATGCACCAAAACTGCTATATTTACCTTTATAATTTTTAAGAATTGAAGAACATCGAAAATTAAAAACTATTAAAGCAAGGTATCATTATGATAACATACAAACTAAATATCTAAAATTAACTTTTAAAAATGCTAAGAAAGCAGGATCCTACTAAAAATGGCAACACTGAAATAATTCAGAATCTGAATTCCAGCATGTGTGTGCCGCTCCATATAAAATGTATGGGAATACG
This sequence comes from Scoparia ambigualis, assembly GCA_963921215.1. NCBI lineage: Eukaryota > Metazoa > Arthropoda > Insecta > Lepidoptera > Crambidae > Scoparia > Scoparia ambigualis. The sequence goes on from OY992508.1 coordinate 28,852,800, forward strand.
CGCGTTCTGAATTCAGAATCTTTAATATTCAGACACGGAATTCCGGACGCTCGTCAGCTCATTCTTCCAGATCGATCTGAGAAATTCAGATTCTGAAAAAATCAGCATGTGAGTGGAGCATACTGATATTGTATGGTATTCCGGCCTTTCTGAATTCAGAATCTGAATTCAGATTCTTAATTCAGAAAGCGATTCCGGCTGTGTGAGGCCGGCCTTAGGCTTCAATAATGACATTCAGATATTCCCACAAGAAGAGGCCTATTACATTTTGAATGTGATTTTTGCGTAAAATGCCCATTTTCGCATTTTGTAGTAATTTTGCAGTTGTATTTATCGTTATTAACGAAATAGGATAATAAATTTGTGCTTAATATTACAAATCTCCATTCTGTGAGCATAAGTTGAATTCGGACGGCCGGCGCATCGCATTTTGTAGGAATTTTGCAGTTGTATTTATCGTTTTTATCGAAATAGGATAATAAATTCATTATAAAATCTTTTTTCCTCATGAAGTAACAATTACTCTGGTATAAATTTTGCTCAATAATATTATCGTAGATAGGAGAAATTCACAGTTAACTTATAGCGATTTTCGAAGTTTTTTGGTTTAGAATAAGATTTTTTTCCTATATAAAATCAATGATATCTAAAAATTCCGAGGCCACTACGCACTATTCGACTATATAATAGATAATATTATAATTTTTTTATTTCACTTCTCTACAACAGTAGTTCAATCGATGAGCTCAAAAAAGTGCCTTCGCGCACTTTATGAAAATCTTTCTCTGCAATTTTGGGTTTTACAAAAAGCCAGGCCACTACGCACTATTCCAATAGCTATTCTACACTATTCAATAAGTCATAATTGTTAATGTATTTTTGTTTCTGAGATCCATAACGCCATAATTGGCCATTTTACGCAAAAATCACAGTCGAGATGTAATAGGCCTCTTATCCGTATCGCGTAGCAAAAGGTTAGTAAAAGAAATACTACCACCCCCTCCCTTCCCTTGGTTGTCGTAAAAGGCGACTAACGGAATAAAGACTACACATACATCCATCAGCATAGAGCGGCGATGAGCTCACCAACTGTCACGCTGAGCACGTGCAGTCGCCATTTGGTGAAAAGTGGACAATGGCAGAGGACTTTGGAGGTCCTGATTGCCTAGTCTCTGTCATCATCAACCCAACTAACAAAAATTATTCTTATAATGGCTTACTTTGATAAAATTAATAGCTTTATAATAGCCGCATTATCTCTTATAAACCTGCGTTTGGGCACAAATTATAAGGACAATAACTTTATACCCTTCTTATAGTGGATTTATTGATAGCTATTTTTTCTTATACGTGTTTTATTATGGCCAGCAACAAGGGAGTAAAATTTATACCAGCAAAGAAAAGTATTTTATAAAGCTGTTTGCCCTATATGATTCTGTAATAAGTATAATGGATAGATAGTGATTTACATTTTCGTAAAAGCTTGGCGAAAAATTAAAGTGACAGCGTCAACCATTAAAATGACAAGAACAGTAAGTTTATATTTTATTTTATGTTGTAACTGAGTATGTGCTCTGTATATAGTGAAAACGGTGTGGGAATTCAAATGCATGGCAAAATGTGGTACGCAGTGTGTTATATTTTCAATGCGCCCTTGAATTTAGGCTGTTTTGTGATACAAAAATGGTTAATTATTTATTCATGTTTTTAATAAGGCTATTATAAGGGGAAAATGAATCGCACATCGTTTATAAGGAATCTTAAGCTAATGCTATTGCCATTTTGTATAAATTTAGGGTTCTTTTCTCACCAGTAAAATCCCGTACCCATGTTTTATTGCCAGAAAACATTCATTTATTTTATTTTACTTTACTGTTTTGTTCATAATTTAATTCTTATTTCTTTTGGAGTAAGTATAATAATATTTTACGGCTGATAAAGCCGAAGTAATAGAAGTGTAACCTATTGAAACAAGAAATTAAGAAAACGCAGTAATAATAGTAATAGACTTTTTTCAGTCCTTCCTTCTTTTAAGTAGGTAATTCAGCAGCCAGCCAGCTATCAATAGACGCCCAATCGTCTAATTACTTAAATGCTGTAATATTTTTAAATAAGTGAATTGCTAAAAGTTAAATAAAGGAAATATTGATTTTTACTGCCCTGTCTTTTATATACCTACACCAAAATTTCAATGGATTTAGTGGGGCGACGGAACCCGTAGCTGTTTTTGTAACAGCTAGATAATTTCAAACATGACGAACCATGGTTTTGTAAAGTTATATAGAACACTTGAATTTAGTCATCTAGAGAATAACGCTCTTATAAAATAATATGAAATCGAATATGGTTTGCTTTCATTCTTATAAAGACTATATAAAATGCTTTTACTCTTTTGTCATATAGACATCTTATAAAAAGCTCCTATAAATTCAATATCAATGTAGTTACTCTGTGCCTTGCTTTTATAAGAATAATTGGCACTATTAGAAACCTTTACATAGCTTTTAAATATTACATGGCTAAAAAGCCATATAACTAGCTCCTATAAGAATACCACATTTAGAACCCTTATTGTGGCTATATTATTTGGATTTATTACCGTTTACCCAACTAAATTACAAGAATAATGGTATTATTAGCTAAATCTTCTTATAATGTACCATTATAAGGTTCATTGACATATTGATTGCTACTTTAAAACAATTATAAGAGTCTTGACCTTATATTTTAATTTTATAAGGGTATATTGTTAGTTGGGAAATCATAGGAAATGGGGAGATTAGGCTACTCGACGATCGATCGATGTGAGTGCATTAACGACCGCTATCTTACGACATCTGCTTCGATCTCAATAGTTATAATGTTAGGGATATCTGTCAACGGCCAAGATTAGTGCTATAAGTTTCTTTCGTAGCATGGATAAGATCGTTATATTCGTAGTATCTGTTTTTGTAATGGGTTCACTAGAGTAATATTATCTGAACATGGATAATCGTCAGTCAAACTCTTGGATATGAAGATCATTTTCTGCAAGATTTTTTACGGAGGGAATCAGTTTTCCCTAATAGATCATAGGGTTATCAAGTTTAAAAAGGTTAGGAACCACTAGCGAAGGCTAAGCGTGATCTTGGTAAGCCCATCGCCGCTCTATGTTGTTAGTGTATCTATGCAGTATTTAGTCGCCTAGATGGGTTTGTAGTATTATTTTAATAATAAACCACCAGCTCACAGCTCGATTCACAGCCACACAAATTCCAACAGGTTGTAATATTTAATTTTCAGTTAACAACGCTTTAAAGACTAGGTATACAATAGCTATTCTAAACGACGCTCTAACTTTCACACGAGCGACGCATGGCGGGCCGGGGGGGAGCCGAATGAGATGTGTGCTAATGCTATAAATACGGGCCCTGCACGACCACAGATAAAAAATGGTGTTGGGCGAGGTCGTTGAACTGCAGCAGCCGCGCGACGCCATTTTGGGGTAGGTCGCGAACGCCCGCCGCCGCCGACACGGCCGGCGGCGCGCGGCGGGCGGGAAACTAACGATATTGTTCCTGTAGGGCTGGCAGCTTTATACTTTATATTGTTCTATGGTAATGTTATTGAGCTGTGTTGTATATACTAGTTGGGATGAGTTCTAAAGAGTGCTTAGTAAAAATGTATATTTAGACAAAGACGAAGATTTTTATTTTGCTTCAAATATGGTACATAAGTGGTCTTTATATAATTAAGTAAGGATATTAAAATATACAGTCCACGTTACAAGAAAGAATTACTTAGGGAATTCTGGCAAAGCTGCCATGTCATGTTACTATTGTAACTAAGAAGTTAGGAACCCTGCATTTAACAATGGTCCGTCTATTGGAAGGATTGGCAAGTCCCAGCCCTAAGCCGTGAAAAATAGAAAAAGGGTAGGGAAAACCATCACTGTGACGAGCCAGGCTGAATATTCCTAGTAAAAGAAGAAGGTTTTGTAAAGAAGTAAAGAGTAAGTTTTTTTCATCAATTGTTAATTTATAAAAGTATTCATTCTCGTTTCACAGAAGGCGTCATATGAATATACTTCTATCAAGATTACAAAGTTTATCCCAAAATATTATGGCGAACTTGGTTTTTATTACAGTGTTAGGTACAGCGCAACCCTACTACTTGTAGCCATTTGTAACGTTGTAACTATACATATGGCCTTCTAATCTTGAACCACTGTAAATGCTTGACAAAGAGTGGCATTATGACTAGTTCTTTTTAGCTGAGCTACGTAGTAGACATCATCTTTAGTGACATAACTGTTTTGTTATTAGTGTTATTACATATTATTACGACTCTCGTTAGGTAATGAGAAAAGGCTTTTATTAAAATAGACGATTATGGCAAGAATTTGTGGGCATGACACACACAGACTACCATGGTGTGTGTCTATCCTACACATATTGAATTAAATCTATTTTTTAGTAAAGACTTAAGTTATTTGGACAGTTGAATTAGATGATAACTCTTGACTAGAGTACCGCTACCTATTTGGAAAACAGTTTATTGGTAAGGTGGATTGGCATTTTTTCATAAATTATGTTCCTTATTTGATAGAATTTATACCTACTGGACCAAAACCATTTTAATAATATGAATATAATATATTATTTGATAATAATATTACTAGACTATTTGCTCTCAACTTTAGGAAAAAATACGGTTGATAAACAACCGTATTTTTTAATCTAAATCTATTTAGGTAAGAAAGACAAAACATTTTAAGTTCATGTAAAAAATGTAGAGAGGGCTATCTTGGTCCTACGAATTTATCTTAAAAAAATTGGTTGCCTGTAAAGTCGGTATACGGGCGAAAGTTTTACGTGACAACGACTTTGAGTGGTAAAATAATTTTAATGTGAATATTCATTCGTATAGTAGGAAGAAGGATGAAATAATATGGAAGGGACGCGTGCCTTTCACTTTTTATGTCTGTCTCTCTCGCTCTTAGGCGGGCTAACCATGCCCGAGTGGAAGGGACGCGTGCCTCTCACTCGCTCTCATTGTGAGCGCATAACGTGAGCAGAGCGTAACGCAGTTTCTTGAAGTGTCACCCGGCAAACCAATTTATAAGACGTTGTCACGTCAAAATAAGGTAAGTATTAAAATTAAAATAAAATAAAAAAATAAAATTAAAATGTTAATGAATGAAACCCAGGTAGAGATCGTTTAATTTCCTATCTAACAGAGTAATTAATGTAATGTGCACGTGTTGATGGATGGAAGAACAAGAAAAGAAAAAGAAAAGAAGTAGTGAGGTAATATTAATGGAAAGAGAGAGAGAGAGATATTTATGAGATATTTTTAAAGCCTATTATATACCTTCATTTAATTTAAAGCCTAATTTAAGCACAATAACCGTTAGCGGTGAAAGAGTACTACCACCCCCTCTCTTCCCTTGGGTGTCGTAACGGACTAAAGGCTGCACATACATCCAACATCTTAGAGCGGTCATGGGCTCACCACCGGTCACGCCGAGCACAAGTGTGTGTGTGCTTTGCTATTTGGTAAAAAGTGGACGACGGTAGATGACTGCTTTTGCTGTCCTCATTAGTCTCTGACTAACCCTTAATAATAAATAAAATAAATAAATCTTTCCTACAGTCACACCAATTATCTAGCCCAAGAGAAGCTTCGAAGAAACTCGTTAAATGGTTACTAGACAACGGATAAACATACTTAAAATACTTAAATACATACTTATTATACATAGAAAACACCCAGACCCGAGACAATTTAGAAAAACAATAATTTCTAAATTGACCCGACCGGGGATCGAACCCGGGACCCGAGATGGCGACACCATGAAAACCGGTGTACAAACCACTCGACCAAGGAGGTCGACTACCTACCTTAGTGGATAATTAGTCGTCGTGGTCATATGTATGAATGTTTAAAGCCTAGCATGTAAAACGAGTAGAAAATAAATATTTGGTATGTGGAAAGAAAATCATTAGATAGGTACTTACCTAAGACGTACTTTCCGCCTTATGGTAATGTTATGTGTAAATATAACGTCAAGGAAATGTACCTATACCAGGCCTGGCCTGGCGCAAAGTAGCCGACCGGACGGACGCCCGCGAACACCCTGCAGTCGTTAGAAGAGATAAGAGCTACGCGATAGTACGCGATAGAAAGAGAGGCAACTTCTAGGTGAATTTAACTGTAAGTATGGGAGCGGTGCGCGACCTGAATTGCACTTTATTGTGTCTTAGCAAGAGTCGCTATTTCTTTATATGACTTTGCGGAGTGAATCTTCTGTACTTGTACTATTATGTATTATATGCCTATACCATTACGGTTTCACATTTTCAATTGTTGGATTTTGGAGTACCTAACTAGGTACCTAAATGTTATTCAAAACCGTATTACGTCTGAGAAATAAATAGGTAGGTACACTATCAATGTATAGCGTTTCATGTATGTAATACATATACCCAACAATACCTAACAGGTATTTATTACATTGAGCTAATCTCTCCGTAGTCTCTACATTGTCACGTAGCCACGTAGCGTTCTACTATAAAAGCGAAGGTAGCGTCATCTGTTGATGATAGAACTCTGTTACCTACTTTATAAGGATCAAAAGTGTGCTTTGATACGTCGTTGTTAGCACATGCTTCGAGTTCAGTTAGTGTCGTCACGTTTTATTTAGATGGCGCTGCTGTTTATATTGTAAGGAAGGAAGTTCTAACTGTTATTAGCAGAATAATAATTCTTTTTGTTTTAATCAAAGATTAATACAAAGATTATAATTGGTCAGTCAATCAAGAATCAGGTCAACCAAATATTGAATAAAAATATACTTAGTTATCTTTTTAACATCACCAACAAAATGTACTTCTAAGCTTATTAAAAATTACTCTACAAACTAACTCTACAATTAAAAATTGTTAGATTTTTATAATAACAGATATTATTTATTTAATAACACACAATAATAATCCATAACAGTAGATTTTAGTAAACTAAAATACGGTATACATTAATGTGAGAGAAAAAAAATTGATAAGACCGATTAACCGATACCTTAACCAGTAGCTTAAAAAATTGTTATAAAAAAAATAATAAAAAGGTGGATTATGTATGGCATTCATTGAAAGGCAAATGCGACCGACGACGGCGGTTGCCGGCTGTGGCAAGGGTAGGGTCGAGGCAGGCTGCGCGCGCGCCGACGATGACGGATAAAAGCGGCGGCGCGGCGCGCGGCGTAAACCATCATTCGTTAACTCGATGTAACAAAGTGTGATCGTGTCGCTACAGGGTTCATTGTAGTTCGCACGAAAGCCCTTATCAGTGCCTATTCAAATGTAGTCCCATTCGTGTTGCCAACATCTAAGGCACCTACTGAATTTCGAGAGGAAAATCGATGAAAACGTAAGTACTTACCTACTTTACATTTTTAAATACGACTTTTTGAACATATTGATTGCACAATTTTCACTAGTCTGACTGAACTGAGTAAACCACAATAAGTTTCCATGCGAAAACATTGCAATTATGCTGAGTTGTTTTGTGGGGCGTCCTTTTAGCGACTTTCTCTTTTGCAGCATAGATAATCTATCTGTATTACAGTGTATAATCATTTACCTACTGATTTAAAGGCATTGAATGGTCATATTTTAAACCTAAGTTAAAAACTTGGTTATTTAATAATGTTTTCTATACACTAAATGAATACTTTGGTTTTAAGACGAATTGATTGTAAAATTCATGATATATTTGTTAACGTTAATAATAATAATTTGTGCACATTGCATGCCCGATCATGGGCAAACTGTTGATAATGTTTTATTATTTAAGAACTTCTTACACAGTATATGCAATAAAGAAATTCTATTCTATTCTATTCGTTATTTGCTAGCTCTTTTGTGACACTACCTACAGCTAGCGTAGCTAGCGTATTTGTGACAGCTGATAGAATGGATGCAAAAAAATAAATGTTTGAGTTAATAGTTATCCAAAAAAGAATGGAGTAATCATATCATACGATGCCAAATACGCAGAGCAGAGCGTGCGTCTAGACGATGGTATTTGACCCCAATCGGTTTTTGAACCGAACAAGTCGGAACATTGTCCCCACGTCTGTGCTCCAGCCCAAGAGCACGTGGTTGTTAAATATAGAGCTCGTTCTTGGGGCACATTGCAGAATCACTCGGCCGGCGGCGTGATAAAACATGTAAACGTTTCGTGCAAATATCGCACTGTGTCGAGTAAGTGATTCATTGAATTCATCGTGACATACAATGTTCTCATCGAGTTTTCCTCCTACAAACTCTACATGATTTATTAAATCGTCATGCGTTATGCTTTCAGATCGTTTTAATTCTTGATAAGAACGCTACTTAATTATATTAATGGTCGTAAAAATAATGGGCTCGTTTGAATTGATCTCATGAATAAAGCATGTTGGCACGTTATCTGAATTAAGTTTGGTTACTAAGCGATAAGATTCGCCGCTCCGATAATTGGAGGACAGAGTCATGGTAAATTCCATGGAAATGTGTAAAATTGCAAAAACGATAGACGTAAAACTTTATTTAGCGACAAGCAGCGTTTAAAGTAGACATAATATTTGGACATACCTACAACATTATAAGCACGCAGGTACTTACATGTTAATCTACTGATATAAGTAGATAGTATATATAGTATTAAGTATATATAATATTTAAATGTACTTTATTTATTTGTCCCTTTTAAAAATAATGATCTGGAGGCTTTTTAAAAGAATATATATTATTAGATATTTAATTTATATTTTATTATAATGGGAAGTAGTTACCTAGACTTTACCATATTAAATGAAAAAGACTTCGTGTGTAAAATTTCAATATTTCTCTGTATGTTTTACAAGCCCAATTTACACGCAATCATAATTATGTATGATGTGTAAATTTCAATAGAGAAATAGGTAAGTACCTATTATTAATGTAGGCTTAATATTTATTAAAAAAAATGTTACCTAGCTCCAATGATATTATATCCTAGCTCTATAAGACTAGTTCCGTTAGTATTGTTATTTATTTAACTTTACTAAATACTAATATATTGTAAAGACCTTATATTCTGTCAAAATAAAGAATAATTTATACGAAATTGTCCATCAAATTCCAAATGAATGTTAACTAGATATATTGACTAAAATACTACCTTGATAGAAGGGAATCCAGCAGTGGAATTTTATATGACCTTCCATCACTTGTCAATTCATGTTTTTTTAAGAGTTTGGTAGTTAGTAGAATTTAGTAAGTTTGCATTGTGTATGAGAACGAAACTATAGAAATATGTTCTATATATTGCGTCATCAATAGGTATAGGTAACGAAAATGAAAATGGAGAAAATTGCATTTCAAGGTTTATGAAATGAATATTAATGAATTCTGCGCGTGGTCCCTGCTGATAAGAGCACTAATTGGTATGGTAGCGCATGCGCATGTGTACAGTACCTACGTAGGTCGTATGTTATGTATGGTTAGCAACTAAACAAATATACCACTAAGTTAGCTATCAAGTTTATATTAAAATAAGTAATTTCAAATTGTTCTGTACACACATTTATAAATTGATAATGTTAATAGTGTGATCTTTTACTCGGGGATGGGTATTACGGCCTGTTAAGTTTCCTAGATTGGACAGAGTAACACTTTCTACTCCATCGAGCGATAAATAATAATTAAAATTATTGAATTTCATTAGGTATATTACATGTGTATAATTGCATTGAAAACACTACTTCTTGTCATTATCACAAACGTGTTTTAAGATGTAAGTAATTCACGATTTAGTGATTGAAGCATCGCCGAGTTTCTTGTTTTAAAGAATGTACAAACTATAAATCACGTAGTATAGTTTCTTTTTCTGAATTATCACGTTTCTTGACCGTTAGAAAATTTATTATTATATAGGGTAGAGCACACAAAAAGTACGCTCTGGTCCAAAAACGAACGGGGTCATATTTCCTGTTAAAAAACAGAGACCGACAGGCTCAAAAAAGTTTTAAGGACAGAGAGGTTTACTAGTCAATAAACATTAAAACACCGGCTTTTATTATATAAGTGGCAGGCACGTGGCAGTTAACATCCCACATGGAGTATTGTTTTCATCTGTTCTATAGGCTGCAGCAGCCAAGTACCAACTTTTACCGGGTGCGCCAAAGTTCAGTACCTACCTAGTTAAGTTAGGTCATTATGGAAATTGTGTTTAGGGATAAAAGCGTTATGAAAAACAACAGCAGGAGTTTAAATATATTTACATTAGTGATATTATTAATTACAATTTTCGGGAACATGAATGTTATGAACATCGTCGGTAGTAGGTACAAATTGTATGAATGAAAACTTTAGGAAGGAAAATTTTAGGAAGAGTTATCATTCGGAATACAAATGGGTAGTAAGAACAATTACGGCTAAAAACCTTTTGGTGAGTCAATATGGACCCATTTTTACCGGGATTGTCTTAAATTTCCAACCTGTCACGTGACCTACAGGAATAGGACACCGTCAATTATTTAAATAATAGTGTAAAAGACGGTTATGTTTAGAAAATATAGGAAAACAAATACTAGCCTAATAGATTGTTATTGCTACTGACATTATGAAGTTGAATGATTCGGAATTATGAACATTAGAAACAGAGTAGTTAGGAATTGTGATTGTTAGGATGAAAAATGTTAGGAAGAACATTTTCGGAGTTCCGATTACCTATCGGAGTTGAAAATTTAAGCGAACTTTGGCGCACCCACTTTTACCAGTAGCCCCTCGTCTGCCACGAAGACTCCTAGAGGTTACTAACAATTGAATTTATATTGTGTCTGGTGTAACGGCAGCTGACTCTATACAACGAGGCGGGCAGTACGTACCTACGTATTGTTCATTCAGAACCGATTACGCCACAGAAAATAATGACATGGGCTCTCTGTGTTTTTACTGGAACCAGTGATCACCTCCGTATAATGTGATGAGTACTCAGAGGACCTAGTGCCGCCGTCTCAGTTCTACCATTGCACCTCCCAAAAACAAGCAGCTTACCTCCGTCTAACTCCAAAACCACAGGAATATCGTGTTCTTATGCGGACTTGTAAAATATCGAATAAGTGTCATTCAGAGGTGTTTCCCGTGAGATATAAGTAGAGTTGATCAATAAACGTGTAAACAGGGCTATCAAACATTAATTATTCTTTGAAAACGATAACGTATTTAAGTAATATGCATATCTACTGTTGCTTATGCTGCCTATGTGGTGTTGTGCCCTGGAGGTTGTGTCCATGGAAGGTGATGACTGATGAGCTAACGAGCAGACGGCAATTCGTAAATAAGCATGAATGCCACCTGAATAGAAATATCCTGGAATATAATATGGGTTTGTCTGCTCGTTTGCCGCTTTTCGCACGTAAAAAAGTAGGTCTCCAAAATAAACAAGCAACCAAGAAAAGAACAATTTTGGTTTGGTTCTAATGCTGCTACTGTCACTGATTAAGAGTAATACGTAGTTACTACTACCTACGTCTACTGTTTCGTTCTACTATTGCTCGTCGCACTCGAAATCAATGACCTTTTATAAATAGACTAGATAAACGTGAATGAATTGCATTTTAAAATGGCGAAATTGTTTCTATGACGTAATACACGTCGAAAGAGAAAATCATATCATTAGCCTATTGTTAAAAAGAGATAGATAATACTTTGACTTTTGGTAGTTGACCAATGTAGAATTTATGCGCTATCTCGACCGCCATTGTTTTTCTCTTTCACTCTTACAGAAAACATAGTTTAAGCTCTTCACTCATGCATATCGGATTGGCAACATGGCAAATGTCATCACTAAATGAAAATTTGTATTTTACAATACTTACCAATGAAATAAGACATTTTTATTGTCTCTTACGGTTGCAGTGCAGTATAATTTTTACAATTTCTGGATACATAGGAAGGCATTTTAACCAATTACCAAATAAAAAACCTATAATGGTAACGATCGTGTAAATCGTGTTGACGTGTCACTGACTGGCGTGTGACCATGAGACCTGAGTGAAACTCGGGCAATTACCTGAGTTTGTTCTAGTCATTACGGAGGGCAGACAACGTATCTACACATACTCGTATAATATCATTGCTCGAAATAGTTTAAAAATAAAACGATGGTTTTGTGCGTAAAGTCTGTAATGATGACGTATTCGACACATATTAGTACTTATAGAGAATGATTCCAGCTGAATAAATCAAAAATTGTTTGAGCGTCCATTGTTAATTATTTAATTTAAAAAGGCACACGGGTCTGGTGGCTCTTCAAACAATATTTAATTTACCTTTGTATGAGAAGTGTAAGTGTAAGTAAGCATTATGGTGGTGTGTGTACAACCCCTCAGCCCCCAAGCGGTCGCATGAGACCGCACCTACAAAAACACACTTGACTTTGTACCGTGTTTTCATAGACTTACAGACTACTTTAGTATGAATAAGTTTGATTATTTCGGTTTTGTGGTACATTTTATGCATCGTGATCGCAAAATATCGCATAGTCTATGCTCGATTCTGTCAAATTTGACGTTGACAGTTGCGCCAATTTTTGTGTCAGAAGAACTGACAGATTCGGCACCTTAACTGACAGATTCGGTTCATGAGATTAGTGTGGCTTAAGTGATTTACTTACATACTTATTTCCTAGTTCTGAATCAGGGTCTGTTTGTGTACAGTCAGAAGTTCTGACTAGGTAAACCTTCGCAAACATAGCCTGTTTTTCCATGAATGTAAATAAAGTAAGAGCGCATTCTTGTAAATTTGTTATTTTAATGACGCAATCGGTGACGCAGCCGGCCGGCGGCGGTCACCTTCCTTATCAAAACATGGTTTCTGTTATCATTCACTGTATACCGAACTGACGTTGGCTCAGTCTCAAGAATTCAATATGTTTCACAGCACAGCGTAGTGTGTTTCCGAAGTTTTGTACTGCGCAAAATGTAATATTTTAGTAAAAAAGAAACAGGAATATAATTATTTACTTGATGTAATGTTGGGATCAGGCGGCTAATTGTCTAACTTCAACACGTATCGCAATTCCTCTCAAGTACAAGTACGTTGCTTTGCTAGTTTGCTAATTTAAGACCAATTTCAAAATAATCAAACTAGGAAAAGTATTGCGGTAAAAATATACAATAAAGCTCCTGGCTTCCTACATACACAATAAACAATTTAACATTTTGTGATACTGTTTCTTTTAATCCTCACATATGTTAGTATGTAATACCTATCCCAGAGAAGTTTGGATTCCTCTTTGCATTATCTTTTTACGGTGTAACTAACAGTCTGACGAACTATGAAACTAATGAAGCATGAAAAATTAAACCGAGATTTTACTGAACTGAATTGTAGTGTTATACTCTTCTTCTTCTTCTTCAGCGTCGTCGTCCACTGCTGGACGTACGCACTGTTATACTCGTATAGTACCATTTATTATATGAACTAATTTAAATAGATACACTCAATACCACAGATATTCTGTGCTTAATACGTTGTAGTCCAACCACGGAGCCAATATTAGGTACCTACCTCCAACAGTCATCAACATCGTTTGTTACAGTGAACAACCGTAACTTCGTTAGATTTCACAACAGTTCTAGATAATAAATTTAAGCCAAGTTTTGTGGGAGCGTGGTGGGAGCAAAGGCCAAAATCATAAAAACCTTAAATAATGTTGTGATTTGTTATTACTCAATACCTAGTAATCAAGCAAAAAAGTAGCCTTTTTTCATACAATATTATAAATCGTAAAATATAGCATGTAAGCAAATACAGCACAATTATGTTATTATTATTAACATATCGACTGGGTTATTATGTAGGGCTGAGAACACTCCTTTAAAAAAATGACAATCAGCCTATAACAACTTCTGTGCACAGGCGACATTAGCACTGATGAGACACGTTATGCCCCCTCTTCACATAGGCAGACGCATCCGCAGACGTCATCTGCGAATGCGTCTGCCGACGTGTAGGGGGGTGATTTGTGCGTCTTTAACGTCTGCAGACTCTGCAGATTCTGTAAACCTACCACAGACGCGCAAATCAACCCCCCTACACGTCAGCAGACGCATTCGCAGATGACGTCTGCGGATGCGTCTGCTAATGTAAAGAGGGGGATTTAGCCCAATTCGGGTGTAACTTCTTAACAAATTAGTGTGACGTCTGCAATTAAATAAATAAAGAAAAGAAAAAAAATCTTTATGAACGTCAAATGAAAGCTATGGCTTAATAAACCATCTTGATACAGTGGAACCTTGTACCGAGAAGAAGCTACCAGAAACTCGGCCGAGGCTATTTTCTTTCACCGGTTTTGTGTTACAAACTGTGAAAGTAGAACATCTCACTACTTATTTAAAAAATACATTATTACAAAATGTTTTCACTTAAAAATTGTATTATTCTGAAATCCCGACTTTTCATGACAATAGATTTTGATATGACTTTTGATATCAAAGATTAGTTATGATGTTATGTTAAAAACCAAATGTATTTAAAAATTTAAACAAATATAAAATTACGATAATTTGCCTAGTTTAGGTAGTTTATCTTATTAAAAGTAAGCATTTACACGAACGTACAGTAGACAGACCATATCGTGTATCTATACTCAAACAAAACCCATACAGTCTTCACATGACCAATTAGAGGTTCTCACGTAAACAATGAAGTTTATCATCGGCATAGAGACAAGGGTATAATGTTACTAGCGTTATCGTTAGCGGTTGTACCGCTCGGCTGCAACTACAAGCGCGGGCGGTTTGCGATTGGCGACGCGACGTGCGATTTCTCTGTTCGTGCGATCTTTCTATTACCGCTGTATAAGGCTGCCGTAGGGATACTAGGCATAGAATGGATCTAGATTATTCTTTACAAGCTTCAAATTACTGTCCTACTAGACAGGCACCTTATACATATCCGAGATTTCAGGTCAGGTTCCGGGACAGTACTCGGCGAATGCTCACTCTATTCGATATTCAACCACATAATATAAAATTATTCAATAAAGAGCAAAGATAGCTCTTTAGAGTTTCAATTAACCAATTTTAAGTTCACCAAATGACGTATCATTGGCTTATGTCAATACCACACATTCTCCTCCATTCCTTAATTCCTTTCTTTTACCATCGATGTAGTCTGTGTCGTCGACTATCGACCGAAAATTTTTATCGTTTCATATTTTCTTTTGCCTACTAGAGTTAGAAATAGACTTATAGACTATGTCTGCCTCTACTAGGTAAAACAACAGATAGATTTATTAATAAATTCGACCGTTACACTACCATAGGTTGTTGTGCAACATGCGCTTATTAACCCGCTTGACGCGTCACAATCGCGAACCGCTAGTTCTTGCAACCGAGGCCTTACGCTTTACGGTAATGGGCCCACCGGCGGGCGGTGCGCCCGCGCCGCTAATCGTTCATCTCGTCTCGCAGACTCCGTAATGGCGTCTTGGTGCTCGCTAACTGCCGGGTGTTCGGTGACGTCGGCGAACGCCCGCCATAGTTGAGACGGTCGGCAACGTAACTTTTGTGTTTCGCCATACTACTCATACTCATAATATCTTTATGACAAGTTGAGTACCTACGATAATTATGATTTAATTTACTAAATGCTGATATGACGGTTAGCAACGTAAGTCGCTTTTCACTTTAGTTTTTTTTATGCTAACCTATATCGTTTAGTTAGAAGGTAACTAAATAATTTCATTGAGGGGTGTGGTCGTCTATCATAGTTGAGACGGTCAGCAACGAAAGTACCTGCTCAAGTTAGTACTTACCGAGTCATGATAACCGCCTCTGTGGTCTAGTGGCTAAGCCACCGGTCCCAGAGGTCCCGGGTCTGATTCCCAGCGTGGTGAACATCTTTGTGTACTTGGTTTAACTGATGGTAGGGTTTGTTAAGTTCGCCTGGCTAGCTACCATCATGTTATCTAAAGTATGGCGATTTGTTGTTAAAAGATAAGATAGCCAGTTCCTCAATGGTTGAGGATTCCGGGATACCATCAGGTGAGATGAAGGCCAAGTAATTACACGTATTGGATAAAAAGGCAGATTTTTGTAGTGATTTTGTGAGACAATTAAGCTTATGAATATAATATTGGTCAGGAAGTTCTACCACTATGGAATTAGAGATGCTCTTAGTTTTCTAATCTCATACTTGAGTAACAGGATTCAAAAGGTCGACGTTAACGGTGAAAGATCTCCGGGATCAGTGGTTACAATGAGTACCACAGGGTACCCCCCGTAGGTACCCGGTGTCTTTCCAACACTTTCTCGTTCGTCCACGCGGACGAAGAAGCGTGTGGACCTCTAGTTTAAAATAAAAATAAAAATCATCGCTACGTGTCCTAATCCCGTAGCACAATGCTGAGTGCAGATGTTTGGCGACACTGTGCATGCAGCATCGTATGCTAAAGTATCACTATTTTAAGTTCATTTAAGTTTTGATTTTTAGTTTTTGTTTATTTTTAAATGTACTTATTTTAAGTTAATTTATTTTTGTTTTGATTTTAAATTTTTGTTTATTTTTTCTTTGTTGTATGTAAAGTGTTGTTTAAATAAAAACTTTCTATTCTATTCTACTTGTTGGGTGATGTCGGCGTACTTGAGCAGCAGTTGATACGACTGAGCGTTTTATCACTTTGCCATAATAATTTTGTGACAAGTCGCCTAGTAGCGCCTGTTTAAAAGAAAATCGCAATTAATAAAAAACCCAAACCAACTCAGGACTATGGGCTATGGCTCACGAGTCACGATCTTAGGCAATCCGGGCGACAACCCAATATCTAAACTATACTTACTTACGCCTGAAATTAATAAAATATCTATAGATTGTTCAGCCTACAGAGTAAGAAATTTGACATAATTTGTATGGAACTCAAATAAAAATAATGAATATAGAAGGCTAAACCATACGTTATTAATTTCATGCGTTAGTGAATTGTTTTCCCTTATAAAATTTTGTACATGTTTGTTTGAGAGCGTGGTTATAAGTTGCTTTGGTAAAGTACTAAAAAGTTTAAAGACTTTCGCTGCTGGCTGTACGATGATACAGATTTCAGAGGTTTTATAAAGCAATTGACAATATGAGCTCAGAATTAGTACAATTGTTATTAGTAACATTAGGCATCATACATCAAATGGGCAGACACCACAGAACAATAAAAAAGGTTATTGTTCTGTGGCAGACACCATATTCTTGTGATTAGGAATTACGAAACCTCTCGGTGTCGGGTCAGGCTTTGCGGTTGAGGTAGGTACAGTTAATTTCAGGGAAGATTATTTAATTAATCATGGCCACAACATTAGTGTAATTAAGTATTGACTGTAATAATTACGCTAATTAAATAATAATTAATAATTTTATAGGTACAATAATGGACAATAAATTGTGTTTGCAGATTATAATTGAATACTAACTAAGTGTAGCCGCTATAGGTATGCGAAACGAAATATAGGGACAGATAGGATAGAATACTGACACTAACATAATTTTAAAAGTAATAAATAAGTAGTAAAAGGCTGCTTATTGCACATACACAGTACATATGAATAAGTTACGGATTAGCAAAAAATAAACTTATTTTAGGTTTACGCGAGCACTACACATTGAAATGAAAAACTGTTTACGGATCTAATTCGCGTTTATTAATACTTCTTACCACGAACTCTGTAAAGAGTCCGAAACATCAGGACTAAAAGAAACCCCTACAAAAATATGTTAATAGGGTTTGGTTTCTATATGGAACATAGAAACTAAGTCATTTCAATAGCACCACCAAAGCAAAACTTATCAAACGGATACGCTAAGTAGCCTTCCTCGCCTTCATAATAAAATTTGGCAGTAAATTGTAAATTCAATGAGAAACGATCGTATCATTCGTAACAGCGGAACTGACGTAATACATAAGTAGCATATTTGCACAAAACTATGAAGGGGCTTAGCTAGCACCAACGAGCAAGTAATTTAATATATGTTAATTTTAAGACAAACAAAATGTATCCAATTGTTGCGTGTAAATGAGTTAATCATGTTTGTTCAATCGGACCGCTGTATTTTACGAAGACGGTTTTGTCGCACGAAGCGCTGGCCTTGTGGCGGAGTTTTAGAATATCATTTTGTTCTTGTCAATTTCAAACAATTGACTTTAATATGTTAACATTATACTTGTATTCCCGTGAGTGATGCAATCATATACTCGTACTCTATTAGCGTCCTAAATTTTTTTGTGTTTAATTTTTATGAAAGGTTATGAAAGTTTTATTCTGAAAATCCATTGCTGTTAACTGCCTATAGCTTTATATCGTAACAGGATATACGTAGGATGAGAAACCTGATGGTTCCTCAAGTTGTAGAGAGCTACTTATCCCTGGAGGTTGTCTAGGAGTCAGCAGGATGCAAACGTGGCCCCATACCTTACTAGCTTCTCGAAGACGGAAAACCGGGCGTCACTAAAGGCAACGACCTCAGCCTGAGTTTTTGTTTTAATACCATTAATGTGTCAATAGCGCGTACGTACTTCTCAAGTTATGCGCTTACCAACGAAAAGCATTTAATGTCAATTCACATAGATTTGATAATATTTACATAAACTGCCAACGTTACGCTTCACTTTCCCGCCAAGAAGTTCCACTTAAGAGGCCTATTACATTTCGAATGTGATTTTTGCGTAAAATGCCCATTTTCGCATTTTGTAGTAATTTTGCAGTTGTATTTATCGTTTTTATCGAAATAGGATAATAAATTTTTGCATAATATAACAAATCTCCATTCTGTGAGCATACGTTGAATTCGGACGGCCGGCACATCGCATTTTATAAGAATTTTGCAGTTGTATTTATCGTTTTTATCGAAATAGGATAATAAATTCACTATATAATCTTTATTCCTCATGAAGTAACAATTACTCTGGTATAAATTTTGCTCAATAATATTATCGTAGATAGGAGATATTCACAGTTAACTTACAGTGATTTTCGAAGTTTTTTGGTTTAGAATAAGATTTTTTTCTATATAAAATAATTGATATCTAAAAATTCCGAGGCCGCTACGCACTATTCGACTATATAAGAGACAATATTATAATTATTTTATTTCACTTGTTCAGAACAGTAGTTCAATCGATGAGCTCAAAAAGTGCCTTCGCGCACTTTGTGAAAATCTTTCTCTGCAATTTTGGGTTTAATTAAAAAGTTAAGCAAAATTTACAAAAAGCGAGGCCGCTACGCACTATTCCAATAGCTATTCTACACTATTCAATAAGTCATAATTGTTAATGTATTTTTGTTTCTGAGATCCATAACGCCAAAATTGGCCATTTTACGCAAAAATCACAGTCGAGATGTAATAGGCCTCTTAACAGTTACTAATATTTAATAACAGCGCGTGTTTGCCATATCGTTTGTCATCTGTTTCTATTTGCGCCTCCTTGTTAAACTTAAACTCAGTCATATCGTTTGTCAACTGTTTCTATTTGTGCCTCCTTGTTAAACTTAATCTCAGTCATATCGTTTGTCAACTGTTTCTATTTGTGCCTCCTTGCTGAACTTAAACTCAGTCATATCGTTTGTCAACTGTTTCTATTTGTGCCTCCTTGTTAAACATGGACTCAGTCATATCGTTTGTCAACTGTTTCTATTTGTGCCTCCTTGTTAAACATAGACTCAGTCATATCGTTTGTCAACTGTTTCTATTTGTGCCTCCTTGTTAAACTCAAACTCAGTCATATCGTTTGTCAACGCTGTTTCTATTTGTGCCTCCTTGTTAAACTCAAACTCAATATCGTTTGTCAACTGTTTCTTTTGTGCCTCCTATTGTTAAACTCAAACTCAGTCATATTGTTTGTCACCTGTTTCTATTTGTGCCTCCTTGTTACAGAGCAGTAGCGGTCTAGATCAGTGGTCTACCGTCACCCCCGACAGCCACAGTTTCTTCCCGATGGGTTGAGAACGCCGACTCGACGTGTTTGTGGGCTTACCACCGACGCTGTGAGTATATTTGCGTTTTTTAAAATGTTTTTTTATATTCTTTAACGGCCTTCATCTCATCTGATGTTAGGTGATGATAATGCTGATGGTGAAAGCGCACTTCACATGAATTCCTTAAATACTAAGAAGAGAGAGGATGTGAGAGAAAAGGCCTAGTGTGATTCGGAATCGAGCAATTAATTCACAAGTTTGTTATAGTAGATTTCTATGCTCAATGCTCATTAGGAGATGAAGCTTTCTAGCAATAGCCTGCGAATGAAGTATCTGTTTAACTTAAACAGATAGACAGACACGGACGAACTTTATGCATAAAGCCTCAACATTGATTTTATCAGAAGTATTTAAGTGGCAATTACCCTTAAATTAGGTTTCATAGAATTAGGCATTGTGTCAACCGATTGCATCAACCTATTGCGTAATGTTAACGAGCAAATATTAATGTTTCCTGAACATATTTTACCTATGATATGAAAATTTTGTTCTAATTTAACCTTTTAGATGTAGGCTCTATGTAGGGAAAATTATTGTGTAATTTTCAAACATTCAGCTGTACCTATATATTGCTAAACTAGCATAAGATATTACTTATCTTCATACTTTAAATATACATGCACTAGTGACATCGTTAAATCGTAATCACGAGATTTAGTATCTACGAGAGAGTAGTTTTTGAGTTTGATTTCTTGGTGAAAGACAGGTTTTATTATGTTATCTATTCTTTATTCCATAACAAATACTAGTAAGTACCTATAACAAGCTAAAGAAAAGTAGGGACTATTTAGTGGTTCAATGCCACAAAAGTTGTTTGAAGTTTAAAACAGTTGAGTAGAGATATAATTAAGTACAAAATTAATGTATGATTAACACATGAAAATGTTGCTTAGCCATTTTATTTTCGGTTTTTCTTTCCATTAAAATACAAGTTTACAACTATTCAATTTAAAAAAAAACGATATACTCGTAGGTATCTTATCAATTTCATTTATAATTTATGTACTTATCTTGATACGCACATGTACGTTACTGCGCCTCTCATCAATCAATCACCACTTATTCTCACATCGTAATATTGTCACGTTGCGCACGATATGTTTTCCGCATGTCAACACATAGTTAATACTTCCATAGCTCTAACATGACATGTATTATCAACTATGTACCTATTTGAGGAAACTATACAAGCCAATATTGATTTTTCTACGATTCATACATAATATACCTAAGTATCTATTTTAGACATGCGCATTGTAGTTCACTGAGGTGAAAAGAGAGATATAGTTCGTTACGATACGACGAACTACATCTTTCATTTAGTTCACTAGTTCATTTAGTTCGCCGTTTCAATCAGCTCCCCCATACACGAACTAATCGACTTTATTGATCATTTCTTTCTATCAGATTATCTCTGAATCTTTTTGAGCACAATACCGCACTTAGTTAACCTTGCATAAATGCAATAAATCATAATTGGGGCAGCAATCGATAGGTACTTAAAAATTGTTTTTTCCTTCATACTTGACAGGCTTAGGACTGTCAACCTTTAGTCATACTTAGATAATAAATAAATAAAATATAATTTTAATAATTTGTTTCAGGTTGTATAAGTATAGTCAACTACATCTTATCAACCTATTAAAAAAGGAACAAAATTCCTCAACTGGTTTTTTAAGAATATTACATAGAGGTCACGTAATTATACCAAAAAACTCTCAATTTTTTCACCACGTATTCGGTCACACAAATGAGATGACAAAATACAACTAATTAATACCTATTTTCAAATTCTCGCTCGAGCGAAACGTAAACAAAGTATCTGTTTCACTTTTTAATACGAAGAAAAAACGAGACAGCCGACAATCGACACTCGGCTCCGACCGTAAGAAGCCGACACGCGCCGAACTGAGGCGAGCGAGAGGAAATTTACTTCGCTTCGAACGAAAGAACTAGGCACTGAACGGCGAACTAAATTGAACTACAGATACAGTCAGAACGGTACTGAACGAAAGATGCACTGACAATTTTGTAATGAACTAGTTCATTCTTATCTCTCGTTCGCGAACTACACATCTCTAATCTATTTATATTTAATGTGGTTATAAAAATGATTTATTTACATAAATAAGTATTTCAAAACAAAATTAGCAGCTGTCTTAAAAATTAATAGAGTTCATCGATTCAAACATAATTCTGTATAGAATGAAGTTTGGGGAATTATATATTTATTAAATTAAGTATTTCAAAGCAACATAACCTTTTTTACAAATGATTAACACAAACAAGCAAATTATAAGCTAAATTATATTTGCCACAAATAAAGTTCACACTGCATATTAAAACGTAATTAGGATAATTAAGTGAAGAATGTCGAATCGATCGGCGGGGCTTCTCCGTGTGGTCGTTGACCCTCGAGTTCATTAAAGAGTTCATTCAAGAGTGCATTCACTCTGCACTTTGCACATGCCCGCATGTTTAAAAGAGTTGTGTTCAATGAGCGTTGCAAGGTTTGAATGCGAATAAATGTATGCCCATAAATGTCTCGAAGCTAGTTTCCGGCGCGTTCGGCCAAGTACCTACCTACCTTTAGTTTATGTCACGTTGTCGTCCCCTCCAGGAACTTTTCCAGACACAATAATAATATTTTGACGCTATCTTTGAATATTAATTTTTGTATGTTTGTACATATATTTTTCATCCCCCCATCTCGGAAAGAGTATTTTTACTCTTCGATATCTGAGTGCAAAAGCCGTTTTTACCCGCTAGAGGACAAAGTAAATTGAATTTATAACATCGTGTGCACTTAGTATGTGTATTCAAAACATCATTAAACCTATTTTCTTCTTCTTCCATCGTGCCGATTTATCATACGACCTTTTTAAATTGTTAAAAACTCAGACTCGGAACCTTTTTGGTGTACCTACTTTTTTAATTTGGTTAGTAATTTCCTCGTTGAGATGGGATGAAAAGTTACGTGTTGCACTCGAGTGCAAAGATTTTTCACCTCGTGCTCTTTTGATTCCCTCGGTAACGCTCAAGATTCTAATTTTAGAGTCCTTCGCTTGCTCGGTCATCAAAATTGAGCACGCGGTTAAAAAGCAAGTTTGCACTCTTGTATAACAAATAACTATTTTAGCCTCACGTTAGTTCTTACTTTTAAACGTTGTATAATAATTGTCGACTTTTCGTAGATTTTTAACAGATAAATAAACTCCTATGCTCACATGTAATTAATGAGAAAAAAGAAATCGTCTAATAAATCCCTATATCTCTTAAACTCACTGGATACACTACATAATATACGCACGGTATTGTTAATGTATAAGCAAATTATTGTTTTAGTACATTTTTTTTACATACATATAATGACGAGTATTATCCCCAAAGGATTAGTCTTAGAGACTAGGCAATGAGGACAGCAAAAGCAGTCCTCTACCATAGTCCCACTTTTCACGAAATAGTGACTGCACTGGGGCTCAGTGTGACAGGTGGCGAGCCCATCGCTACTCTATGCTGTTGGATGTACGAGTATGTGCAGTCTTTAGTCCTTAAGTCGCCTTTTACGACACCCAATGGAAGAGATGGGGTGGTAGTATTCTTTCACCGATATACGCGAAAGGGTTATTTTCTTTACTTTTACTTTTTACATACATTCACTCACGACTATTATCCCCCAAGGGTTTTTAGGATGAATAAAGTATTTTTTCATTTTGTGTGAACAAAAATAAATGGGTGGTTCTAAATGAGTGACAGTGACTGACTGTGGTAGAGCCACGCTGCGTTGCAGCACGCATTGGGCCGGCTCGCCCGGGGTAATACCACCCTCTCACGAATATCCGGCGTGAAATAATGGCACTTGGTGCTGTTGTGTTTCGTCCGGCCAGTGAGGGTTCTGAAAGCCCTTCCCCCCCCCCCATTCACAATTCCTATTCCTTCCTTAAAGGCCGGCAACGCGTCTGCGATTCCTCTGGTTTTGCTGGTGTCCATGGGCGGCGGTGATTACTCTCCATCAGGTGACCCGCCTGCTCGTTTGCCTCCTTTATTTTAAAAAAAAAAACAAAGCATAAAAACAGAGTAATTATTTATTTGTCCTAAAAATCGTATCTATTATTGCTATTTGCGACATTTAATAAAATATTTGTCTTTTAGGTACATAGTTTTACGTAAATATAGTATTTTAGCGTACTTTATTGGTGTCGTAGATTATAAAGTACGTCTACGTCATGAAAAAGAGGACAGTATACTATAATTTAGAGGACGGGTGGTAACCCTACGACTAGGCAATGAGGACCGTAAAAGCAGCGGGTTGTTGTACATTTGCCACAAAGTTAGTTTGCCACAGAAAAAAGTATGTGCAAATTGGCCACAGCTCTATTTTTATCAAGTAAATTCGCCACACTCTTATTTTCGACACAGACAGCAGAAAAATCAAACAATAAGTGAATTAAATTAAACATCCATAATTTTAGAATAAAATAACTACCTTTTATTTCGAGCGCTCAAAACGAACTTTCCTTGCTATGTACTTTATGCAAAAATGATGTACTATGAAGACTTGTGGCGAATTTACAATAACCTTTACCTACCTGTGGCAAATTTACTTTCAATGTATGGAGTTACAAAAACGTGGCAAACTATCTTTGTGGCGAATGTACAACAACCCAAAGCAGCGCATGCTGCCCTGCCACAATCCACGTTTCACATGTGCTCAGCGTGACAGGTGGTGAGACTTTATGCTGTTGGATGTATGAGCAGTCTTTAGTCCATTAGTCGTCTTTTACGTCACTCAATAGAAGGTATGAGATAGTTTTTTTTTAAACCAATTATCTAGCCCAAGAAAAGCTTTGTTATGAAACTCGTTTAATGGTTACTAGACAACGGATAAACATACTTAAAATACTTAAATACATACTTATTTTACATAGAAAACACTCAGATCCGAGACAATTTAGAAAAACAATACTTACCGTGGATCGATCCCGGGACCTCAGAGATCATGGGAGGCGACACCATGAAAACCGGTGTACAAACCACTCGACTGTAGGGAACCTTCCTACACTCAGGTGATTTAAGTTATTTAACTATTATGTATTTAATTATTAACTATTTACAATTTAGTCTTTAGTCTAGAGATCATGGGAGGCGACACCATAAAAAACCGGTGTACAAACCACTCGACCAAGGAGGTCGTCTAATAGTTAGTATAGTAGTTAGTATTCTTTAAAAAATCAGCCGCACACACAGTTTAAAATGTATAAAAGTCTACTGCAGTTTCTTTTACACTTTGTACCTGGCTACTTTTTAGGTTTTATTATTTTAAAAGGACTCCATTCATCCTTTGTGCATAGTCGGGAGCGATGACTCAGTCATTCACCTGTTTAAGTTTTTTTTAACCATACAGGAATTTCCGGTGCTCGGCCCGGAATTCCCGCATCGGTTCGCCTGAGTTTAATCCGTATATGTTTTCTTTCATCAAATTCATAATGTTTAACTAAATGAATCTAGGTCTCATTTTTATTGAACCCTATGTAAGGTATGTAGTTTGACAGTATTTCTGGTTTTGTATAGATTAGCTGATTTTGCTCCTTTACATATAGTCATACTTTGCATTTAGTAGAAGTTGGTTCAATTCTTACTTTAGGCACAAAATAAATAATTGCCTTAGGTGGTAATTTTTTCAACGTTCCGTTATCTATAAGTTTATTTGAGGATACGCAAAATAAACAAATGTTATAAAACAAGTGCCTTTAAATAACAGACGAATTATAATGTTGATTAATATTACAAATACAAGTATAATAGACTAGACTTGCTTAACAATACCTACTCCTCGCATGAATGTGAGGCAGAAGATTGAAGAGCAGACTAGCAATATAGTCTAATGGCAGTTCAATGGTATGTCACTGCAAAACCATTGGTCTTAAATGAGTAAGAGAATACCAAATGTGTCAAACAATTACAATGCGATCCAATTGCGATTCAATTATGCCATTCGTAAATTAGCAGACTTGGGCCCCTGCTTACTTACCTGCTTATTTGTAATTCCTTTTTTGTCATTTTTGCCATGTTTAAAACACTTGACCTGACCAGCCCTTGAAGTTTCTTGCGGTTTCTAGCTGTCGCCTTATATATCTTTTGAAGGATTAGGTTCTGTGATCACGGTTTCGCAATGGAGTATTATTACGGTTAGGCGTGAAAAAAGAAATGTTTAAAACAACTCTACTCAATTTCTTATTCCTTTAAAACCCTACAGTTATAGTATTAACGTAGGTACCGCTGCTGTGTACAGGCCTATGCTAAAATTGTTCCTAAAGCGGCAAAAAATCTGCTATGCCATAATAAAACGAGCAGTACCACAAGTAATCGTACCCTTGCAGCATTAATGGATCTTCAAGAAGCCGAAGCCGTGTTTCTTCCCCGCTGTGAATAAAAACCCCTAGAAAGAAAAGAAAACTAATGCCCGTTTGCACTAAACTTAAGAATCGCCTAAGTTCTTGCCTAATTTGTTTAGGCTGCTCTTAGCGAAAAATTTGCTTGCTAGTAACCTTAGGCAATTCCTAACTCCACTTAGGAGATTCATAACTTTATGAGCCCGAATAGGAAGCGCCCAACGAGTAAGGTTTCAGCATGGAGATTTCCTTAGCCTGTCCAACTTCGATTGGCAAACGACAAAATAAAAGAGTATTTTATGTCATTTTCTGTCTGTCACAACCAAATCAATTCAACAATCAATCAACCCCTCCACAATTTGTTTTGAATGTGTGTGTGCATAAACGTCACATTGTACAGTAAAGCACCTACTTCAAATAGCAATGAACCGGAAACGCATAAATGGCTAAAAATAAAAACATACCTACCTACCTATTGACGAATCCATGAAAAAGATCAATCTTTACGATATCATTATAAGGTACAAATAGGAAAAAAGGGCGTTTGCTATTGACTTGATTGCAAAACAGTACAAGTGTTTTTTTAAATACAAAAAAAAAACCGTCTATTTATTTAACTTTATTATAATAACAGCAAATCTACAAAGAGGAAATATAATTAAACAACCATGCCGTATGTGAATGATAATTACATACGGCATGGCAGACCAAATAATTTCGAATTAATTTTGATTTGTGTGCTGACAGCTCGCTCGTTGACAGTACCTAACTTTCAAATTCTCGTCGATTTATTGCTCGACTCAAAGCTCGACCACTCAACTCATAATTAAAGGACCGCTCGATGAGGCGAGCGTGTGTCAGTCATACAAAAATGGCAAGAGCTCCCATACTGATAAATTAGTGACTTAAGTTGACTCAACCTATCGAGCGACAGATCGATGTTTTTGTTTATCTTCGGTCTACAGTTGCCATAGTAACAGAATTCACACATCTTCATTGAACACCGATGCATTGTAAATATTATTACGCACACACACCTAACCATGTGACAAAATTATGTGGTTGATCCTCAGAATAATATTAGTTATTATTCTATGGGTTGATCTCAAGCTTAGTAGCCTATTTATGGGATTGTCAAGACAAGACGTTGACAAATTCAAACAGATTTTGTTTTTTAAAATAATAGACCATAAACAATCTACCATTCCAATCGTTCGTCATTCTTTCATCATTCACTTTACTAGGCAATTCCTTAGTTTCGTCACAGCTGAGACAGAACTGTTAGTGCAAACCAATTATTTTGTTAGGCTGCTCCTAAGCTTAGGTGTATCTTAACTAAGACAAGCCTAGAATAGAATAGAATAGAATAGAATAATTTATTAACCATATAACTCGGAACGTTATACAAGGCAAGTCCATGATACATCATCGTTACAATACATACATTATATAAAAAACACAATTATATTAAATTAAAAATAGTACTATGAAATGAACTATGTAATGAAATTATTAAAATTAGTCGGTAAAAATGTCAAATTTAAAGTATTAAAAATATAACATAAACCAAAATGGATTATTGATCAGTCATAAATTAAAATTTATTTTTACAGTACAATATTATAATACTTAATAAATAAAATAAAAAAATAAAAAATTTGGTGGTTTCTATTGCAATTTTAAAAATAATTTAATAAACTAAAATGATAATTATGTAAATCTATATAAAATCTCCTAATATAAGACCGAGGATTCATTAAGACGCATATAGCCGTGAACTCGTTAATTGAATAAAATTGGTTTGAAACAAAAAAATGCTTTATATTATTTTTGAACTGATTTTGGCTAAGTTCAGTAATTGCTAATGGTAATTGATTGTACATAACTATCTTGTTGCATATTCCTTGTTTCTTTACCTTTACCAGTCTCGTCCTAGGTTGGTTTAATCTCTCCTTATTACGTAGGTTATAGCTGTGTATGTCCATTTTTCTTGATAGTGCCTGTTTCTCTTTGTGTATTTCTCCAAGGCTACTAAATATATACAATGATATAACCGTCATAATTTTATTAACTACGAAATATTCTTTAGCCGATGCACGCTTGCGAAGTCCGTTTATGATCCTGATTGACCTTTTCTGGCATTTAAGGACTCGATTTACGTCTGAAGCATTTCCCCCAAACTGTTACAGCATAATTTATGAAGGAATGAATGTATGCAAAGTAAACTGAGACTAATGCTTTCTTGTCAATTACAGGTTTAAGTTTAAATAGTGCGTAGTTTGCACTGGCTAACCTAACCTAAGTTTAGTGCAAACGGGTGTAAGTCTTTGTCACAAGCTGATGAAAATAGACACGCTATGCTACTCAGATCTTTGACTATGTTTTTTAAAATAATAGACCATAAACAATCTACCATTCCAATCGTTCGTCATTCTTTCATCATTCACTTTACTAGGCAATTCCTTAGTTTCGTCACAGCTGAGACAGAACTGTTAGTGCAAACCAATTATTTTGTTAGGCTGCTCCTAAGCTTAGGTGTATCTTAACTAAGACAAGCCTAACCTAAGTTTAGTGCAAACGGGTGTAAGTCTTTGTCACAAGCTGATGAAAATAGACACGCTATGCTACTCAGATCTTTGACTATGTTTTGATTCTTTGTTTAGTTACAGATTGTCTGAGCTTATTTTCTTCAGTTTTTATCTTAATGCAATAAAGAAGAAACCTTAAGACGTCCGTATTAAGTGTGATTATATTCTAAATTCTTACTGTATAATGTTGAATAAAATCACACGACCAACCTACGCAGTTCATTATCACTATCAGTTATAAGTTATTTATGTTACAAACAAATTAAATAAAATTTTGTTAGTCTATAAACTTTCATTAGGTACCTACTCATAGTGGTACGGGTTAAAATAACTTCAAAAAATCAAAGTACACTCTGTTTTATGAAAGTCCGTAGTCTTTTTTCTTAAGCTCTAGCTAGCTAATGATATCGGATCACCCATCTGTTGGTCTCTGGCTGCTTGGCTTATTACATTTCCTTATTCGCGCATACGGCAAATGTGCCCCATTACTACACTGGCCTGTAAAAATGAGTATCACACTTTTAAAATTGTAATAACTTTTAAAGTACACAAAATAAACAAGTCACACAAGACTTAAAGATGTACTATTGTATAATTTACTATAGTTTCAAAGAAAGCTGATGAAATTGCTATAAAACGTTTTTGATAAAATTGCTATAATTTTTTTTTTTTTTAAATCTCTAAGTTCTATAGTTTGGAAAAAAAATAATTTTATAAGGGTGATACTTATTTTTGCAGTGTATTTGTGTGTGTACTTTTTCACATATAAAACTGTGGAAAATGTGTGGAAATTTATTAAACACTTTTTTCCCCTCAAACCCCAAGCGGTCGCATGAGACCGCACCTACAAAAACACACTTGACTTTGTACCGTGTTTTCATAGACTTACAGACTACTTTAGTATGAACAAGTTTGGTTATTTCGGTTCTGTGGTTCATCTTACGTATTGTTATCGCACAATATCGCATAGTCTATGCTCCATTCTGTCTAATTTGACGTTGACAGTTACTGTCAAAAAAGTGTCAAAAAAATCCAAGAGTGAGTGGTTAAATTGTAATTAGTACGCCACTAAATTTGCGTAAAAATTATGTAATAGACGCCTATTTAATATTTACTCATGTTCTTCTTCTTCTATAAGTAAGTCTTTATGTGCAAGAGGCAACCATTATAAAAATAGAAAGTCAACATCTCAGAATTTAAATTATCATCCGTTATCTTCCTTGTGTAACAGCTACGGTAAATGAAAACGTACATAAACGTTCGATACAGTACCTAAGTACGAGCACCTACCATAGTAGAGGGAGAACATAAAATTCATAAAATCAAATATATGCTCCAGCTTCTGATCGGTATTGATTTACTTCCAATATGCTTACGTATTCGGCGGACGTACATGTTTACAGTTTTCACGTCGGTTATTTGTAAAAAGTTTATATGTAAATTTCCGTCAGTTCAAGAAAACACAAACATTCTTATTAATTGGTGTCCCATGCAGCATCGTGCGTTTCAACAAAAGTGTACAATTTCTGTAGTAAAAGCCTAGTGCACCTAATCCTTGGCCGTGAGTTTCGCATTACCGATAATTTATAAGTACCTAGCTATATCTTCTCACGGATCTTTGGTGAGTCAAATCGACGTTGCGAATCAAAAGTGATTAGGTATATCTATTATTTCAGCAGCGGCGCGCGCGCACCATTTTCGATGTCATTTTTTTGTTCCGTACTTGTTTTCAATTCAGTGGCGTAGCTTGCCTTGGACGGGCCCTGTATCAATATTTGTAGAGGGGGTGCGGGGACTTATATAAAATCACCTGTAGCTGCTTTTAGTTTTTCTAGATTTACTGCCTCTATAGACAATAATGACAAGTCTGATAACTGTTCCTATCCCACAGAAGTCCTAAGATATGTTTTATATTGAACGTTCGGGGCCCCTCTAACCCGGGGACTTTTCATACTGTGCGCGGGGGCCCCGTATCATTCAAATTATTTCAGTAACTAAAACCTATTCACAAATAAATGTTGGGATTCTCCTTTTAAGTCCTGGTTGTCTGGCAGAAATCGCTTTTTGCGATAAGACCGCCAAATTGTAACATTGTTTTTATTTTTTTTTGTTTGCTCTTTTATGTAAATTTTTGTGTTATTCTGTTACAATAAAAGTATTATCTATCTATCTATCTAAATAGTTTAGTATCTGTTACAGGAGAATCGCCATAACAATGTTCTCTTAATAATTTAAGTTACATATGTACATTACGTTGATACGGCGGTAACTATAACTACGCCCCTGTTTCAATCTAAAGTGTAATAGGAAGTGTTGTGGAATAAGAGATCGGTTGCTATGGCGCTAGTCGTCAGCCGTGTCACGTTACAAGATAGCGCCAGGTAAACTGCACACAGGCGGAAGTGCGAGTTTGCACGCATTTCGAAACAAGTGCACGCGCATTAAGGTCACTAACGTGAAACGTTGCTATTTTCATGTTGGTATCGTTTTTACAGATCTAGGCATTGAGGTGTTATAACTAGAGAGTTATCAAGTTTTTGCGCACTAAGTTGCGACCTATGAGCTGCAATTATTATTGCAAACGCCTCATTGATTGTGAGTGATCCAAGCGAATGTGGACCTTGCAGCCACAAATCAGATCGCATAAAATTGCTTCGCGGTTACATCTTTCGTTAATTAATGTAAAGTAGATTCATAACACATATAAAATATGTTGTCTATGTTAACTTTAAGGAATTTACCTAAATAGCTGATTAACTTTGGCCTGATTGACTCAAGTGCTATTAGGTATGTTCATGTTAGAAAGGCCTAATTCCAGTTTACTGACTGTAGATGATAATATCAATAAGAATCTTAGTGTCTACATATATTGGATATTAATTTGACGTAGAAGACCTAAAATGACGTCTGTTTAACCTTTTTTAAACTGCTAGCAAGCCGACTAGCCAACACGCTACACCTCACTAATGTCCTATGTAAAATAATTGTACATAGATTAAAATCTAATTCTGGAATCTTCGCTAGAACAATGGGTATGCAACATACTTAAGTAGGTAGGTACCTACTTACCTGCTTATAATCGATTTGTTTTTTTAATCTGACACTTGTAGACAATATAAATTGCTCCGAATTAATTAAGCTAGTTTTAGCTAGGGCTTTTAAATAAAAATAGGTATATCAATATTTTTAGATGTAATTGAATGTGCAAAATTTATATAATATTATTTATGTACTGGAGATAGGGAAATTTGTCAAATTAAATTATGAATATTTCACAGAAGCAAAGGACCATTATAGAACAAATTCGGGGAACCCACGTAGGTTGGTATTGGACACTATTCCCAAAACAACGCGTTATTTAAATAATTGTTACGCAATGAGCACAATTATTTATAAGGAAGCTCCCCATATACTAGGTTTAAGCTAACGCTCTGAAAATGGTTAGTATCTAATGTTTTTTATACAATTGATTGAATTTATTAACAATGATTGTAATATGTAATAAGTAATGATGTATTTTGTTTCTAAATTTTAATTTTTACTACATTGATTGAATAGTTGTATGCATTAGCATAAGTATTAACTTTAGCTAAATGTGCGTTCAACCTAACCTGTTCCACCTATGTAATGTACCACATTTATTACAAATAAAATAATTTAAATAAAAAAAGACTGAAACTGTAAAAATAAAATTCTGCAATGAGCCTCTATGTCAATACTTTATAAAATAAACGAGATTCTTATTTAAAAAAGTTGGTTTAAACGAAAGGTTCCCAGCAACACTTCATTAGTTTCACTTTATCATTAAACCTGTAATGATACTTGAAACTGACTTATTCTCACCACTAAGTAAATAAGATCTCTATCGAATTATCACTTTTTTACATGTAGTATTACTGGGCAAAGGCGTCGGTCATTAAAATCAATCGCTACATTATTGATGGGTAATGGATTCAATCACCGCGCTTGCCGAATGCGGGTTGTTTGAGACCTGGGTTATGTATAGGGTTGCCACCCGTTCTCTAAAATAGAGTATTGTACTCTTTTTCATGTAGGCGTATTCTATAATCTACGACACCAATAGAGTAAGCTAAAATACTCTATTTACGAAAAACTGATCGTTACTGGTTATGAGTACTTTAGCGTTCACTGAGAGGAGTCTTCTCCCTTATGAATGTAAAGTGGAGAGACAAAAGAAATAGAGCTACCCTAAATTTAATAAAAAAAATGAGTTGATTATATTTTTTAATCTAAATTTTGATTGCAAAGAGGCTGTAAATATCTTCAAGAAAGACAAATATTTGTTAAATGTCGCTAAGAGCAACAAAAATACCTTTTTAAGGACGAATAAACAAATACTCTTTTTTATGCTATGTACTCTTATTTTTGTAAAATTAAAAAATACTCTATTTGTCCTAAAAAAAGGTAGCAACCCTAGTTATGAATCGAACATTTTGAATTACGCCTGCTCTTGGGAATTGAACTTAGGAAGCATTCGGATGTATGGACATGCGCTTTGTTACTAGGCCACCAAGCAAGGCAATTTGGCGGTCTTATCGCTATAAAGCTATTTCTTCCACCAGACAACCAGTCGGATGGAGAGAACTTATACACTTCAGAAACGGAGGTATAGTTTTTAGTCTTCTGAGGGTGCTAAACGATGGCTCTACCGCACACGTTGTGCATGGTAGAGCGATCAAGAGCGACTTTGCATTTGACTTTGATTTTTAATCTTTAGGGAGAAAGCTGCCCCCTTGGTGACACCCTTGCATGAGTGAATTGATGTACTGTAATATCTAAGATATGTAGCCTACCGTAAAATGGTTAGGAGTGTTGATATTCCATAAACGTAACTTTATGAATGTACGCGCGTGTAACTATTTATTCTCTGATATTCGGTATAAATAGGCTTTACGTTAGTAAAACCCCCCTCGCTTCGTTTATACTCGTAGTTTTGGCGCAAGTTCCAAGGTTATTTATTTTAAATTCAATACCGAGGAAGCACTGGCCTTCATCTTACTTAAAGGTAAGTGACGTTAAGGTCGAAAGTGGAAGAGCACTTCAAAAGGGATCTTCAATCTATCTTACTACCGGCTATCGTACGTCTTGACTGTCAGAACACAACAATGTTACTAAGACCGACTGTTACAAAAGTGGTGGTACAAATACCAAGCGGGTTTAAAACATACCATCACATCAAGTACTTACTAGTGGTGGGTAATATATCTTTTTTGTAAATCGATTCGAAACTATATATCGATATTTGATATCGGATTTTGAAAATATATATTGTAATACCGGTGATATCGGTATCGACCATATCTATCACTGTATAATATATCAATAAAGGATTCGTAAAACTTTACTCATCTGATATTAGTAACAAATAAAAATGATTTAATGTCATGAAACTGTCACAAGCACATTTGTTTGTTATATACTAACGATCAATGATAATTTAATGAATATCAGCAATACGGTACAATATTCTTGAATCGGATCACGTACAATATATTATTTTATAGTTATCTCAGCGCACACCGCATTCCTGACGCGATATACTTTGTGTTTCCAAAATATATAGTTTCAAAACGCAATACGCATCAATATCAGATTTGACGATATTGATACAATATACGTTTCAGTAACTACGCACACCGCATTCCTGACGCGAAATAGTGTTTTCAAAATATATAGTTTCAGAACGCATCGATATCCAAAACCAAAAGACCGAATTAATGGCATATCATGGATACGTAAGTTCTGTCCTTAGGTATGGGCTGGTCATGTGGGGTAATTCAACCGACATAAATCGTGCCTTCATTCTACAAAAAAAAAATGTATAAGATCCATTTGCTGTGTAGGGCAGTTAGAATCGTGTAGGCCTCTATTTAAAAAATTAAACATCCTTCCGTTACCTTCACTATACATATTTGAAGTATTAGTATTCGCGAAGAAAAATACGGATCTTTTTACAAGGAAAAGGGAAAAATGTGGTTTCCGAACAAGATACCCATTTAAACTAACTATACCACCTTCCGCTACAACCTGCTTCACCAGAAATAGTTACAGTATGTGCATTAAGTCATACAATTTACTTCCGGAGCCGATTCAAAATCTACTATTTGCAAAGTTTAAGCGGTTCATTTTTAGAATCCTGGTTGAAAATTGCTTTTACGACACTGATGAATTCATAAGATTCTGCCGTGATGGACATATTAGGAAAATGGCAAATAAATTGTGACCCTTTGTGCTTGTTTCTGTGTTTTAAGCGAATAAATGGTAATTAATAATAATGTTTAATAATTATATTTATGCTAATTGAAATGTTTGGTTGTCTATTTTGTATTGCTAAAGGTATTTTAAATTAATTATTGATATAAATAATTGTAGGTAGGTATATAGAAATTCTATTATTATGATATATTCTACTAATTCTAATTTATTTTATATGTTAATGTTTCAACTAAAATATTATGATTAAGATTAAGCATGACGACAATAAAAAAAAAAATTTTGCTTATCGATAATTCGGTAAAACATGCAAGTGCTGTAAATATTACATTAAGAACCAAAAATGTACCAAGTTTTCTGCAAATAAAAAATCTTTATCTTATCTTATCTTATCTTATCGGATTTTACGATATTGATGCAATATTCGTTTCAGTAATTTTATACGATTTGTATCGCCCATTCCTAGTACTTACCCACTATATATGGTCGAGTGAGGAGCGTTTACTTAATTTTAATTCTGACGTTTTACATCCGTGGTCGCAGAGAGACTTAACTCAACGAAAACAATAACCTGTAATTGTTACAAAAAGTAGGTACATATTTACAATTATTATTATTTAGAAAGAACTTTAATAAACTTGCAATAAAGATACACAGTTAATCAACCTAGCTAAATAAGGAACGCGTTCACTGAATAAATATTTTGGTTAGAAAAGCTCTAATTTTACATTACTATAGAAAATTGCTGAGTGCTGTTGGCTACATATGACGTTTACAGCTAGGGTATTAGACTTATTAGCGATAGGATACTTGATAGGTTGACATGGTATTATTCTTCTTAAAAAGATGAGAATAATGTAAATGAAAGAAGTGTTAAAGTAGGATCGTTAAGCCGTTGGTCCCGGTTGTTGTCGTAAGATGACAGTCGTTAAAACCTACCAACCCGCATTGGGCCAGCGTGGTAGGTTAAGGCCCAATACCCACGTGCTATTGTTCACGTGGGAGGCCTGTGCCTAGCAGTGGGACGTTTATAGGCTGATGATGATGAGTAGGATCGAGCAAATGGAAGGCTCTCTGCGTGGTCTCTGCCACCCGTTCTCCTCCTGGAAACAGTCGTTGTGGGTGTATGTATGTGTTTATGAGTGTTTAAGGATGTATGTAAAAAAAACAATCAATAAATCAGATGGATGCACGTGGTACGCCACGAATTGAAAACAAGACCACATCACTTCCCAAATGAACTGTTTAACAAACGACCGGCACTGTAGCGTCGCAAACCATTGTTCATTGTCCCTGAGTCGATTTGTAAATTGTACTTTGCAGACGGAAAATGTGTCTGATTATTGCTCTGATAATTGTGATGGCGGCTCTTTAATAATCGAATACTGCTAAGCTAAGCCACCTTTATTCCTGGGTGTCGTAAAAGGCGGACGGACTGAAGACTATACAAGTGCACATACATCCAACAACATATACGACTTTATTCTACTCGACTTTATTGAAAGCGGATGTTTTGAGAATGACAAGATCTAATGGTGAAAGAATACTACCACTCCCCTCTCCCCATGGGTGTCGTAAAAGGACTAACGGACTAAAGACTGCACATACATCCAACAACATATACGACTTTATTCTACTCGACTTTATAGAAAGCGGATGTTTTGAGAATGGCAAAATGTAATGGTGAAAGAATACTAACACCCCCTCTCGCCCCATGGGTGTCGTAAAAGGACTAACGGACTAAAGACTGCACATCTATCCAACAATATAAAGCGGCGATGTGCTCACCACCTGTCACGCTGAGCACATGTGCAGTTGTCATTTGGTCAGACGTGGACTGCGGCAGTGCACAGCTTTGCGGTCCTCATTGCCTAGTCTCTGTTCTTTTTATCATTACACTAGCGACCCGCCCCGGCTTCGCACGGGTTACTACCCGTACCTAAACAAACTATACTCTATAGCCTTCCTCGATAAATGGGCTATCTAACACTGAAATAATTTTTCAAATCGGACCAGTAGTTCCAGAAATTAGCGCGTTCAAGCGAACAAACTCTTCAGCTTTATAATATTAGTATAGAAATAAATATTCGTCTCTTGTTATTGGTGTAAGCGTTAGGCTTTTCTAAACATATTTGAATTAATTAAATAAAATTTTATTGATTTTTCGTTGCATTAATAAACGTTTTTATTTTGCTTCCTTGCTATTTACTACTTTCAGACCGTATATGTTGCCAGATATAGTTAGGTTTATTTATTATCTACAAACAAATATTACTTTTGCTCAAATAAACATAACTGTTTATGCTTTCGGATGTTGGCCGGTACAATTTTACTACGCCTACGTTACGTTTCCAGAACTTTTACATGGGAATGTATTTAGCTTCATAAAGGCTTAGAATATCTATGCATAAAGGTATAAAACCGTACAATTTTAGATAGAAGTACCTAACCAAAGGTTATATTTATCTTTATATAATCTTACGTTTAGTTCGCCTATACACATTCAACATTTCCTGCAAATTTTGAACAAACGTGTTTTATACTGGCCTTGTCATGTTTATAACAAACAAAACAAAACAAATTGCCTAAATTGCCTGTCAAGCCTTTCTCAATTGATGCTCCGTGATGTAGGTATCACGGAGCATCAATTGAGAAAGGCTACAATGCTACAATGTAAATGGCCACATGTAGGCATGTGGCCATTGACTTTCTTCTATATTTATAACTAATAGGCAGAGGAAAAAGTTTCTTCGCATTTTTTTTTTCTGAAAGAATTTAAGACAATTTTTAATATGGTTTATTTACATTTAACTAAAGTATGTAGGTGCCATTTTGTTCGATAACTTTTTGCCATCTTGTAGGTCAGGACATTATCCCATTTCTATAGAAATTTTAGGACTTCTGATCAAATTACCGCGACAAGTGGTTTTGGCAGTCTTCTAGTGATGTTAACCTGACACTGCCTAAAGAATTCTGAAGAGACCGAAACAGGTGAAAATCTGAAGGTGCAAGGTCAGGACTATACGGCGGATGCATTAACACACCTCCCAGCCAAACTCTCTTAATTTTTGCAGAGTGGCTAAAGATATGTGAGGTCTGGCGTTATCATGATGAAAAACCACACCCCTTCTGTTGATTAATTCCGGCCGCTTTCTCTCAACTTCTTCCTTTAATCTCATCAGTTGTTCGCAGTAGAGTTTAGAATCGATGGTCCTGCCTGGTAGTAACAGCTCATAATGAATAATACCCTTCCAATCCCACCACACACACAGCATCACCTTGTTGCGAGTTAACCCGGGTTTCGCCACAGTCTGTGAAGCCTGACCGGCCTTTTACCACGACCTTTTTCGCACGTTGTTGTCGTACATGATCCACTATTTATCACCAGTTATCAGCTTCTTCAAAAATGGTTCGGTTTCATTACGTCGTAATTAAGAATCATAAATGAGTACACGGATCATTAGGTTTCTTTCAGTGAGCTCGTGAGGTACCCAAATATCGAGCTCTTTTGCGTACCCACTTTTTTCGAATGCGGCAAAACTGTTTTGTGGTCAATTCGACCGACGAGCGATCGAGTGACGTGCCTCTTTGACATCAAAATTTCCGGATTGAAAACGCTTAAACCAAATTTGTGCTACTCTCACAGACACTGCACTTAGGTCCATGAACATCGCAAATTTTTTTCGCGGCTTGTGTGCCTTTTTACCTTTTTGTAGTAAAATTTTAAAATGTATCGAATTTCTTCATTAGATTTACTTGTATTGACAGTAAGAAAAACAAATGAAAATCACACATTTTCCTAATAATTAATTAATGATAAAAACCAGCCAGATACAAATAGTATAGCCAAAGAGATTTTATTACAAGTTCATACATAACTACCTCGGCGTCAAAAAAATCGCACCTCTTAGAAAATCACTTTCAAATGTCATTTACTCTTGATATGCACATGCAGTCGCATTAATTATGATTTTATTTACAAGGTTACTTAATTAACTTAATAAAAAACATTACTTTTCATTATCAAATAAAACCTAATGCAACAAATAAAGTGTCACAAAAATTCGATGCAAATTTTGCTACCCGTGAGAGTTGCTAGTTGCGCTTCCTTTGTGGGTATAAAACGGTCAACACGGGTTCAATGTGGGTCATTCGCTATTCAACCGTTGAAGAGGACACACGCACAGATTTTGATGGATACCACAGCTGATAAAGCCGCTCAAGTGGTTGCACTACTGCAATCAGGGGTGCGGCAGTGTGATGTCGCCCGGCAACTGAACCTGAGCCGTTATTCCGTTCGAAGAGTGTACCAGCGCTTCATAGAGACCGGTGGCTATATCCGCAGACACGGTTCGGGTAGACGTCGCTGCACTTCGGAAAGAGACGACCGGTTCGTTGTGTCGAACTCTTTGAGAAATCGTTTCTCCAACGCTGTTGAGTTGCAACAGCAGCTCCAGGCAGTTCGCAGACGCACCGTAAGCGTATCTACGGTTAGAAGAAGATTGAAGGAGAAGAAGATAGCGGCCCACAGAGCTGCTACGGGTCCAAAATTGACTGCAGCGCATCGGAGAGCCCGCTTGCAGTTTGCTCGTGACCACGTCGATTGGACCCTTGAGCAGTGGAGAGCTGTTCTCTTCTCAGACGAGACGCGAGTGTGTCTTTTCTGCAACGACCGACGGAGAAGAGTATACCGGAGGCAGGGTGAACGTTTCGCCCAAGCCTGCATCCAGGAGACGGTGGAATATGGTGGCGGATCCTGCATGTTCTGGGGCGGTATGTCTGCTGCCGGCAAAACCGACCTTGTCTGCGTCTCCCGGACTGGAGGTGCTCGCGGACAAGGGTCGCTGACTGCTCGCCGCTATGTCACTGAGGTCCTGGAAGTGCATGTGGTCCCCTTTGCCGAATCTTTTGGCGAGGGGTTCACATTAATGCACGACAACGCTCGCGCTCACACTGCAGGC
This sequence comes from Scoparia ambigualis, assembly GCA_963921215.1. NCBI lineage: Eukaryota > Metazoa > Arthropoda > Insecta > Lepidoptera > Crambidae > Scoparia > Scoparia ambigualis. The sequence goes on from OY992508.1 coordinate 28,893,004, forward strand.
ATCGTGAGCGACTTCTTGCAGAGGTCCCAAATCTCTGTGATGCAGTGGCCAGCGCGAAGTCCGGATCTGAATCCTATAGAGCACCTCTGGGACCATCTTAAACGTAAGGTTCGATCTCGGGATCCAGCTCCTTCGACTCTACAGGAGCTCCAAGACGCGGTGATTGAAGAATGGGGGCTTATCCCTCAAGAAGAGCTCCTGAAGTTGGTGAGGTCCATGAGGGACCGTATGGAAGCCGTGATCAGGGCAAGGGGGGGTAACACTAGATTTTAAGTTAATTTTAAGACACTTTTTGTACATTTTTCTTTGTAAATTATCTGTTGTTAATTAGGACTTAATTAAGGATTTTTATTATTTTATTAATTTTAATGTTGTTTGTATAATTATAATTAAACAGAAAGTTAAATTTAATTGTTTTTTGATACTCCTTTTTGTTACCTTTCTAATGATACCCAACACTATCCTCTACATAAGGTTTAAGAATTTTTAAAGATGATTTTTAAAAGGTGCGATTTTTTTGACGCCGAGTATAAGCGAAAAGACTTTTTCGCCAACCTTACCTACGTGAAAAGATGTTTCTACATACTTACATCACGCCCGCTTCCAGAAGGCGTATATGCAGAGACGACAGCTTTCGTGAAATGTCATATTTTTCATTAAAAATAAAATAATTTACTTAGATTGAGTACACAGCGCGTTAGTTTAACCGAGGGACATATTAAGGGAGGACATTAGATAGTCGATTCCCGTACCGATTCATTAAAAAAAAATCATAACTTTTCTATTAAATTAATTTAAAAAATAGCGTATAGGTACACTAAGCGCAGGAAAAGATCAAATATGATCAAGTATAAAGGAAAAACGGGTCACACCAACCACGACAGCTACTTATTCAATACCATACGCGTAAATGAGTCGAAAGCACTAGTGTGCCCAAACATTACGGAAAATTTTATGAAATTTTAACGTCAATTTTCTGAATTATTTCATATACTTCGAGTAGTATTTTTTTTATTTTTTTATGTTAACCCAGGCATAAACTACCACAGGTTTAAATATGTCCCTCGTGTAAACTAACACGCTGTATTTTAATTACAGTGCTATTTTATCTTGCTGTGTCACTGTGTGAAAGAGATCTCTTTTAGTGATAGTACTAGAGGCGATTTTTTCGACGATTAGTAGGTATACATACGTCAAAGAAGTGCGTTTATTAAAGAAAGCCTATTCCTTTCTTAAAGGTCGGCAACGCATCTGCGACTCCTCTGGTTTTGCGGTTGTCCATGGGCGGCGGTGATTGCTCTCCATCAGGTGACCGCCTGCTCGTTTGCCTCCTTCTTATGTAAAAAAGCAAGAGTATTTTATTCAGTTTTGCAGTTCAAATTCAGCGCACACATTATATATCTATATACAGACTCGTATACATCACGCCCATTTACGAGTGTTAAAATTTTTCATACAAATATTATGATTATCGTATGATATTAAAACCTATTATGGCACGTATTCCATACATACATATCGCACCTCCAGTCGTAAACTGGCTCAATCCAAAATTCATGTTTTTTGGGAAATGAAGAAAACGTGTTTCGGTCTTCGACAGTTTATGGTATATCACACTATAACTTTATGAAATAATGAGCTATTTACAAAATTCAAAGTCCTACAGTTTATTTGGTCTAAAGACTACTGGTACGGATAAAAATTTCTTTAAAAATATTTATAAGTATAGTAGTAAATCGTCGCTGAAAAAAAACTTCCATTAAAGAGTCAGTTTAGTACTACAAAAATTTTTGAACGTTGGACTTTTGTACAAATATGTCTCTTTATTTCTTAGCAATATGTTTGATTGGATGACTTATTTACAAATAGTTCCCTTTAATTCTTAACTTCAAGACTTTTTTCGGTGTAATATTCAATTATGCAGTTATGTACTAAAATAATTCTATGGTACTCGAAATAAAACATAAATTTAAATCACTTTCTTTTGTTCTCTGTTTATTTAAACTTCTTAAACAACCAACTTACTTAGTATTATTTATTACTTAATCAGCTTTCAATATCACATGCTGTGCTTATTTCTAAACAATAAAAAATAAAATACGAAATGTAATAGTCACGACAAGAGCTATTATCTAAACCTAAGTACCTATGACAATTAGATATTTTTATTTGTAAGTATAACAGGTGGTACCTAACATTAATCAGCTACAAAAACAAATTTTGGTAAGTACCTACTATAAAACCTAAACCTTAAGATTAATCAATAATATTAATCAACTACAAAAACCAAAATTTTTGAACTTTAGAATATAATAGAATGATTTTTAGTTATGAATTACATACACTATTACACAGACACACATAAAAATAAAGTAAAGCAGCGAATCAGTCAATGAGGTAGAAAATTTCAAAATGTTTACTTACCTAAGTACTATTAAAAATAATCACGACAGTTATACCTAATACAAGCATTGCTACAATCAGTGAGTATATGTTTACATAACTTTATCCTATCTTAAATTAAAAATTGACAATTCCGATGTGTTCCATATTTTGTACACTTAAAGAATGCTTGGATACTACTAACAATACGTAGGTACCTAATTACAGATTGTTATAAAAACTTTCGTAATAACTGGGGAATCAATCTTTTTCTCACCAATTCCTTTAAGTCTTTTTATTTGTTTTCTTTTAAGCCCAGTTCCTCCAAATATAACTGTTCCATTTCGATTACGTCAAAGCTTAACATTTTTTTCCTCTTGTTTCTCATATTAATAGTTTTGTATTCCGTGTCCGTGTAAGAAGTCTTGTAATCGAATTCAAAAGTATTTTCTTTTACGAATTTCAAAACTTTGATGTTATTTCAAGTTATCGTTCCTTTTTTTGTTTGTGTTTTCATTGTAGTTGAGGCCCCATTTTGCTTGCAAGCTTTTGATGTTCAAGATAAACCTGTAGTCTAGTTCCTTGACCCTAAAAGGTTGGCCTGTTTTTCGTGCCCTTTTGATAAGTGTTGCGTATTGGCAAGGTATATAAATAGGACTACATTTTTCATTATTTGTGATCTCTTTTTCTATGAGGCTACATACGTTGTCCGCTTCATTCCGCGTGTGGCCTTTTATTTAATATTTGTGGGTTATTCTTACAATGTTAAGCAATGAGGTCACTGCAAATGATATATAAGCTAGCAATAGTTTTATTTTTATTCTGACCGGCACAATTATTGGAATAAAAAGAGACGTGCAACTTTTCAGTAGTTTATTTTGTTTCCAATTATCAGGGTCCCTTTTACATTTTCTAGACTTGCGGGGAGTGTCGTCAGATCTTAAATAATTCCTATGAGGCGAGGACGAGGATGACGAGTAGCTTGATCGAGAAATATTTGAACACCTCTACGTGTATTATTTGCGTATGTTGGGTCCGAGTCACTCAAGTCTACGTCACTTTCATTAGAGTAGATTGGTGATACCTGATAGTTTGGACGAGCTGCTGAACATGTAGCTGAATCAGTGTGCCTTGACTGGTTTGAAATTGATGAACTCTTAGAACTCAACAAGGAAGAACTTAATGAGGAAGACCTGGATGAGGAAGAACTGGATGACGACGAACTAGTTGATCTTGATCTGATAGAAGCTTTCACAAAAGATATTTTTGGTTCATTTTCAGTTCTTTCTGTATTTTTTTCTACCTAAAAGTAAGATTACATAATTTATAAAAACTCATAATAATGTAAAAGTATCATAAAATATATTTAATTACATACCTCAATTCGACTACTATCCACTTGCATCTCGGGCGTCTGTGTAAACAGGATTTGGTTTTCAATAAATGGTGGTGGACTGTTATAAGCCTTTTCAACATCCTTTATAATCTGAAAATATTAAACAAATTTAAATAATAATTTTCAACAGTAACTGATCACCTAACTGATCATTCACGATCATCTAACCCGAAGTCAAGATTCTTTAAGAACTTGTGTTATGGACATTAAACTGAAAACTGGATATTAATATTATTAAAAATAACAAATACTTAAAATACTCTAATAAATAAGTAGTTATTCGTTTTAAATAAATCAGTACTAAAATAATAATTGTATGAACCTAGTGTGTTCGATTTTTTTCATTAGGTAGGTACAAAAATGTTTCATCTTGTTCTAGCGTATTTTCAATAATAGACGGACTGACGGACGGATCTCTTTCAGTAATCTGCACAAAATTTTTTGTTTATATAATGGGCAGATAGTAATGATAATGATATTATTAATTATAACGTCATGTAAGAATAAATATCAGTTGTTTTAAACACATACCTCAGCCTGAATTTCTCTTTCTGGTATAGCTTCGATAATTAATTGATTATTATCTCTTGTTTAATTCTGTGAAATAGTTAGTGAATATTATTGTGTTGTGTAAACTAAACAGAAAAGACTCGGTGAACCAATTTGGTTGAGTTTAAAGAAGTATACAATTATTTATTAGAAGGCTGGTGCACTAAAACCACTAGGTGCCTAGGTATTTTATTAAAGAAAACATGATAATTAAATTGTTACATAGTAGCTACTATGTAACAATTTAATTACCTAGGTACCTACCTCTTCTTCTCGCGTGGTCATTAACATTTCCAAAATATGGTCAACTCTTCTCTTTATTATACAAATTTAAATCTAAAACAAACGAGTTCACTATTTAATTGCTAAAAAAATAGAAATTAACAGACCCTTACCTAAGTGCAACATCAGAATTTTTGTTTTATTTATTCAGAAACAGACCTGAGCACCAAATATCTAAAAAAGTTATAAATTAATTAATCAAATACAGACTTAAAATATAAAAAGCCCGTAATTCTGATCAAATATTCAGTGGTAAACCAACCCTATTTGGTTTAGGTCACAAAAAAAGCTCAGTTTACAGTTATAAAGTGACTCAAAACAAACTTCGGTCACTTTACGATTAAAATGAAAGTAGTAAACTTACCCCAAGTTTTGTACTACAGTGACACATTGAGGTTCAAGCCACTTCTCCACTAGTTGCGCAGCATCTAACTCCAACGCAATACTAAATGCGTCACTATCGTAATGACGAAAGGCGCAGGATTCGTTAGTAAGAAAGAGACACAAGATTGAGTTTCTCCTTTTCTAGCCTTAATAGGGCAGTTTCTGATTTACTAGGCGATAGAGCGCGATTTTTTTAATTGTTCTGTATACTTAACTCAATTCAGCAAAATTTTGGATTGGGTCAGTTTACGAATGGGTGTGCGATATAATCACGACTATTATCCCCGAAGGGTTAGTCAGAGACTAGGCAATGTGAACGGCAAAGCAGTTTTCTACCGCAGTCCTCTTTTTACCAAATAGGACAAAACATATAAATTACAAAAGACAACCACAAAAATATTTACTTTACACCACATAAACATTTTTGACAAAAAAGTAGGTATTTCAGGAAGAGTAATCTCTTCCAAAAAACCTTTGGAAGGACAAGATATTCTAACACCATAGCGACATAATAAACTAGCCGTCGACAAATGGATAGAGAAAACGTTATTATTAGGCCATTGTCTCTGTGGCACGTGTAACCTAGGCGGTATTTAATTTCAGGCTATCCATTGTTGCTTTTTCGTACACGATAAGGTGGGCGTGTCTATAAGTATCACATATTCTCACATGTATCGAGATTTAAATACTTAAGTAAGTTGAATTTGAAAATCAGAGGGGAGCATCTTAGCCTTTTTCAAAATTACTGTATTCCGCATTTTTTATATTTAGAATAAGGAATCAGAGTATGCATGCTTGCATACCTCAAAAGGAAGGCCCGCTCAATCACCGGTGCCCTAACTGGGCACTATGCCACAAAACAAATGCTCTACAAAATGCAACTATCAATAGACAACCTGTGCAGGGCATGTGGAGAGAAAACGGAGTACATGCAACACCTATTGTGTGAATAATGATGAGGATAAGGAAAATAATGAATATACTGGAATCGGATAACCTAAAACCAGAAAATTTTAGGTGGTCATTCTCACGAGGAGACAGGGTGATAGACGGGGTTACACAAAAATATCCCAATGGATGGACATGCTACTGCGAGAGGGAGAACTCTGCAGGCAAACTAAAACAAAATAAGATAAGATTCATACATTTGAACTACGATTCTACTTTGTTTTGAACTTCAGAATGGTTACTGGTGTAAAACAAAAGTAATTTTTGGTAAATATTTGAAACAGACATAGTACGTGCCATTGGATCGTAGACGCATCTATCTGATAGCCTCTCATAGATACTGACAGTACAGGGAAAACTGGGCAATATGTCAAGTGGTCTCGTTTCGTAGTCGTGCGTATAAAAGTGCAAAGTGCATGTAACTTCATAATTTTCTGTTGATGCTAATAAGAGGAGCAACACAATAATTAAAAAAAAAGTTTACTTACGTCTTTTTTTCTGTTTTTCTTTTGTTAATTGTGACTTGGTGTCGTATGCAAAATATTTTTTGGTTGGCCACGATCGTCTAATCACTTCGATCATCTAAACACGAAGCCACAATCACTACGTACAAAAGTTTTGACGTGCATGGCTGTGAGCCTCACAAGTTGAGCAAAAGAACAGTTTTCATACTATTTTATTACACTATGGAGCAGCGCTTGGTCTTCATCTCACCCGATGGTAAGTGACAACAAATCCTAAGGTAACCCTCAGCCTGATTGACTGAAGAACTGACTATCTTATCTGTAACTGTCGGAACAAAATACTATTAACATATAAGGCGATAGGCTTTAGGACAATACCAGAAACCAAACCAAGCATCGAAGAAAAACTTACACATTTTTTTCGGAATTAAACCCGAAACTTCTTGGTCTGAGATCATTAGTTTTGGACTAAAAGTTCTTGCATCTATATAATATGTAGCATTATTTACAGCAGCTGAGTACAGCTGATTTTCAATGTTTAAAAGAGTTTTTCTTTAAATGTGCTCTTCATTCCAGTGTTCCATTCGATTGTTGCAAGTAATTCCGTTCAAATTCATCTTTCTATAGGAAACATACGTAGAATTCTTGATGTTCAAACAAAATTTTAAGACAAGCTTGTCACAATTAGTTTCGTATCGTTACTATTTTATACAGTACTAGTACTAGTTTGATACAGTAACTAACTTGTCATAATTCACATTTCATGATAACACGAGAGATACACCTCATGTAAGTGAGTACACACAGGAATATCTTTTATTGAACTTGTGATAACAATAAATTTACCTGACTACTGTTCTTATTGTGCCGGCAACACTCGAAACCAGTTCACGTGTGAAATAATTAGAAGTTATTAAAACTTACTTACGTACTTAGGAGTAGAATTTGACTTTTTACTCTAGCAGAACTGTCTACAGTTTAAGCGCAAATTGATTTGTGATTTAGTTGGAAGAGTTTAAAGCGTCGTTTCTACGTGTTTATCAGTGATGGTAAAATAGTAATGTAACTTAAATAGCTATACTAGTGGTGTCATCCTTACCTAAACAGTTTGCGCGGCAAGTTAGTTACTTTTTTGTTTTTGTAAGATACATAGGCGTTGTGTTTTCTGTTCAGTGATGGTAAAAACATCAATGCAACTCTAAAATGAGTGGTGTCATCTCTTCCTGAACAGTTTGAGTGGCAAACTACTCTTTGTTTTTGCTTGAATCGCGTTGTTTTCTGTTCAGTAATGGCAAAAACATTAATGCAACTCATAAATGAGTGGTGTCATTTTTCCAGAAAACAGTTTGAGCGACAAATAACTATTTTGTTTTTGTAATAAAATTAGGCGTTGGTTTTTCGTGTTGTCTGTTCAGTGATGGCAAAAACATGTTCACTCATGTTGCAACTATAAAATTGCAATACGAGTGTGGCTACTGGTGTTATTACGCTATTTACAATCAGCGTTTGCTTGTTTACCGACAAGCGTCAGAGAGCGGTAATAAAATCGTTTGATTGTGGCTATTACCCATGTAAACAGAATGGTTGGACGAGTTACCTTGCTACCTTTATATAGGAGGCTGGTCTGCTCTTGCAATCATATTTTTATTGATAGTACTTAGGTATTTATTAGTCTATCTTTTTTTAAAGATACTTTAAGACGTTGTTTATTTTATTTTGAATTGAGCAATACCTGTTTTTTATTTGATATTCTTTTGTATGTTGTTGTGTTTGTCTTGTAATCGTATTTAACGTTTTTTTACCTTGTAATGGAAACCAATTTGCATTGACGCTGTAAAAGAAAGGGAGAAAAGAAATGCCCTTGCTGAGTTTCTTGCCTGTTCTTCTCAGTCAAGGCTCCCGCCCCATAGTTAGACTTACGAACCGATGGCATAGCGACATTCATAAGTGCTCAATTATTGTAGCTTAGATTAAATAAATAATTTTGAAATCAATTGAACTGAATAGGATGCTTGTGTGGATAGGGCTTTATTAACAATAAAAACATATTTTCTCAGTAACCATAATATTGTTGAAAATTTTAATTTAGATTTTTATAACAATCCTTTTGTTTACAATATTTGTTTCTTAGTCGTTAATTTACTTGTATATTGTTATTTCAGTACTTCGTAGTTTCAGTTTTAATTAATCACATTTATGTCAAAGCTGTAATTAACATTAAACGAGTTGTATTTCACTATCAATAACGTAGAAAGAAATTACTATTACTAGAGTTGTGTTCAGAAACAAAGTGATTAATGTAATGACTAACATATACTATTATATACGCTTCGCCGTATAACATATGTGCGTCCATCAATGATTTACGTCAACTGCGTTAAACGTATCATCGATAAAAATTACCTGGTTATAGTATGATGACGTCACACAAAACAATCATTCTTTGCTCGCAATCATTATTTGCGACTTTAAGGCTCATGTAACTTTTAAGGAGGTTTACGTTGATATTGTCTAACAATGAAAACTTTCTTTGTTTCAGGGTTAACAGTAATAGTAGTAGGTACTACCTATACAAAGTAAGGTGTGGAGCACACAAATATAGAGCTTAAGGAGCCGAGTCCAATGTGGTCTCCGCTGCCAGCCGTTGCAGCACCGTGAAAAGCTGTTAAGCATCTTTGATGCCATACCACCAGCTCGAGAATATCATCTACTCGCGCTGTCACTTCATTATTATTAAATACCTTAACATCTTCTTTATATTATAGTTTATTCTTATTTATATATATATATACATTGGAAATAAAAGAGCGGAACAATGAGTAAAATCCTTAAAGTAGTGGGGGCGTCGTGGCTCCAAACAAAGATCAGCTCGTATGTCCTGGGAATCCTTGGTGTTCTGGCTATACTAGCGTTGTTCGTAGGACAGATAGAAAGGTTGGTAGCATTTTATAGTATTGTTGAATCTAAGATAACGAAACGTTGAAACAAATTACTACCTCATATGAGAATCGAACCCGCGTCCTCCGCAAATTCTAAGAAGTTTTATTAGTAATAAGTACTTGCTATAAAAGTCAAAAGCTATGAAAAATGTTGATTAGTCTAACCAATACTTCAGTGGCGGAGTGGTGAACGCAGCCGTCCGGATTGCGGAGGCCCGGCCGTAGGTTTGATTTCCATCGGAGATAGTAATTTTTTTCAACTATTTGTTATCCTGGTTTATTTTGAACGTTATTGAACGCAAATAAACAAATATTACGAATTGTTAAATCTTATAAGGACTGGCAAGTTGCAGCCCTAAACCGTGAAGAGGGAGAGGCCTTTGCCCACCAGTGAGTCAAGCCGGGCTGAATAATAATAATAAAATCTTATCTTTAACGCCGTGACGCAGGCAGTGCAAAGATTCTGTACCTACATGCACTTACACGTTGGCGCACACCCAAAATAATAAATGTTTGCTTACCGATAGCGTTTCAATTTCAACAACACGTAGCCTTCTCAGGTATTCAAGTTTATTCTCGTTTTAGAATTCAGGAAGATGGCAATTACGCCGCAACAGTATTTTACTCCGAGAAAACCGGATACCGTATCGAGTACTGGGGTCAGAGCAACGAGTTGGCTGAAATACCTAGAGGTGCCGCGAGAGCCTATTTTAGAATGGACGTTGAAACAACTGGGTGAGTTTAATAACTATGTGCATTATACACTTTTAAGCGTCTGTTACTAAAGGAATATCTTTTAGGTGTAACAAAAGAAGAATTGAAAGTAGTAGTAGTTAGTTAAAGTAGGTAACACTAACATAAAGAAAGAAAAAAAACTTTTCTCTTTTGTATTATGTAAGTATAAAGGACACAAAAACGGGAATATTATAAATACAGAAATGTAAGAAAAAAACGATTAAGTATGTGAAATTAGATAATGTTTGAAGTAAAAAAGTAATGTGACTATTATTTCGAACACTTTCAGTTGGTCACTGCTAGAAGTGGAAACGGACAGTTCGTACCCTGACGAGATACAAGCGTATGCGGCCGGCATAGTTGAGGGCGCTCTGACCTGGTCCCTCATACACACTCACCTGGAGAACACCATCAGGGCTCGTTGCGAGCGCACACCATCCAATGAGAAGCAGTGCAACAAGCTGCAGGACGCGCTGGACAAATCAGTTGACACTTGGAAGTCGTATGCGGCGGAGCACGGCAGCACCGAACCTTTCTGGCATCAAGTGAGTTGACGAGACCGAGGTTACCATTGGACTTTTGCACCTATAAAAAGATGATTCAAGCAACATTTAAGCCCCCAACATTTAAGAACCCTTTAAGCCTTTCAGTCAACAAAATACGAAAAATGAGAGCTTCTTGCATGCAAACCAAGAAAATTCCATGTCTACATTAAAACGTACGTTTTACCGACAGAGTACCAATGTTTACGTTCGTTTATTTCTAGGTTTCCCTGTATTACATCCAAATCAGTGGAATTTTCACTGGCTGGAAACATGGTGTCGAGCGCAGCCAAAATGAGTACGACACCGACTTATCAGAGTTGTATTGGCTGAATTCCGTTGGCGAGGTGACAGAGATCCAACACAAGTTAAACATATCGTTGGACGATGACGCCATCCATACCTTGCCAGATCTGTCCAGCGGATTCTTGAGGATCGTCAACGAAACATCTGAAGACGGAAGTGTCACCAAGAAGATCTATCTCGCTCAGAATACAGCTGGCAGGTAAATTTTTTACCATTGTTATCCGAATGATATTTTATTCTTAAACTAATGAGCAATGTGGGGCTATGAATATGAATAAGAATATTCTCTGGGTTTCTCTGCGGAATCAATTCAGAAATTAGGAAATCCGTAGAAGAACTAAGGTAACCCGACCAACCCCGAAAAATTATTAAACTCAACTGTAAATGGGCAGGGCACACCGCTCTTTGAACCGACGATCGATAAGGCAGACCGGTACCCCATATCGATCTTAATTTATATCGGGTAGAAGATCTACGATGATGAAAACATGTAATTTCTATTACAGTTACACTTCAATGACAAGAATACTAAAACGCTACAAACTGAACTACCACCAAACGTCGAAGAACACCTCTGAATTAGTTCCTGGGTTGTCTGTCGACTTCTCAGGATACCCAGGGTCCGTGACCAGCCAAGATGAGTTCTACGCAGTGAGAGGAGACGAGCACAGGCTGGCTATATTAGGCACGCCACTAAAGAACTTTAACAGCAAGCTTTGGAAGGAAGTCAACATTACTCACCAAGTAAGTACCTATGTAGAAAACTGTATGGTTTTCAGTCGTAAAACTTAAATCAGTGGCCTGCGTTTTGCGTGCACACCCTATAATGTTTAATGAACTATAATGTTTTTATAAACCATGCTCCTTCCCCTTATAAAATAACATTCTACATAGGAACATAATTATCAAGTCGTCGGCTTAGGGTTCTATGATACTTTTTTGTAAAGCTGAGCAGTTTCTTGCGCCCATTCTTCTCCCTAGCTTAAAACGTCCTGAATGGCTAGCAGGTCAAACATGTTTTTTGGACGATTTGGAAATATTTATTAAGTTTACTTTAATAAAGAGATTATGACTATTACTACCTCGACCTGACCTTTCACGAAAACGTCCACTACCTGTCGGAGTAAATTCGCCGAGGTCTTCTGCTTCCGTGTTGCTAACCTAACCGTGATGTGTAGCGGTGAAATCATACTACCGAACCTCTCTTCCCTTGGGTGTTGTAAAAGGCGACTTACGGACTAATGGCGGCACTTCACTTGGCGTATCGTGTTCATGTGGCGATATCGTTGTGTTTGCCCAAATAATCTGGCACATCGCTTGGCGTCAAACAAGCCATCCACACATGGCCTATACGGGCAAACAACGCAAATATTCACCATATTTGCTTGTTCACAAACAAATTGAATGCAACAGTGATGGACGTGTCAGTGGCAGCAGCTTAATAAATTTATCTGAATGCGGCTAGCCAACACCTGTTTTTTTTATTGTGCAGGGTTCTCTTAAGTTATTTTGAATATCGATTAATGCAACGTGTTCGGTTTTTGTTTTTATGAGAGGCATTTTTGGGGTCCCAAACACTAGGATGCATTTGGTATAATTCCAAAAATCGCAATACGGTTCTGGACAGTACCAAGTGTGGATGGCCGACGCAAATATTTGCCGTATTTGATTCCTTTGATGTGTGATCAAAAACCGACAAGTGGACGGAAACGCATATTCGCTAGTTGCGTTGTTTGCCTTATTCGTGCAAATAAAGCAAATATATTCAAATAGGCCGTCTACACATTGCCGTGTTCGGACAAATAATGCAAATACGCGAACACGATACGCCATGTGAAGTGCCGGCATAAGACTGCACATACAGCATACAGCGGCGATGGGTTCACCACCTGTCACGCTGAGCAACATGTGCAGTCGTTATTTGGTGAAAGGTGGACTATGGCAGAGAACTGCTGTTGCTGTTCTCATTGCCTAGTCTCTGACTAACCCTTCGGGGATAATAGTCGTAATTATATGTATTTATGTATCTTCTGCTTCTAACGGTTCCATTCGCCCACTCCATCTTTTGGTTACAAATATTCTGTATTTGTTCAGGTGCCCCTCAGTCCTCGTATACTTGCCGCCAACCACCTGGCTTCCAACGTGAGCTTGTGGGGCCACATCATCGCCAGCAGCAATTCCGGTACCGGCTGCAAGCAATGGCTCGTCGTCAACTTTGACAGACTGGACCACGTTCACGAGCTGTCTCCAGAACAACACATATCCAAGCATACTAAGAACGACATTGTCAGCCAAAGCTCAGTGATTAGGTAAGAAATAAATTTTTCTTACTTTTATTTATATGGTTTAATCGTAATCGTAACACATACTTTATATCATTAATGTTATTCATTTCACCTGGTCTAAGTGAAGATAAAAGAACTACTTACAAAAATTTTGTTTTTAGGTTTTTCCACGATTCCTTTGCTCTGGCTAGTTCAATATGGTTTTCTATGTTTGCATTGTATTACTCGTAGATTGACCCACCATTTCTAATCATCAGGGACGTCAAGCACACGGTAATTCATGCCAACGGCGCCGAGAGAAGCGGCAAGGGCATGGCCTGGCTGATTGAGCAGGTGCCGGGCCGCACGCACTCGGCTGACCTTTCCGACCTCCTGCTGGAACAGGGCTACTGGGCCACATATGGGCTGCCCTTCTTCAAAGTAAGGAATTATATAATAATTTTACAAATAAATTATATATCTAATTCTACTGGCACTACCATAAACCACTGAGATTTGTCTACAGTGCTGAGTTCAGTGTTCAAAGGAAGCTTTACACAACAGTTTAAAGTTATTTTTATTAGCAAAATATTGACAAATTGTCTCGTCTCGAATGGGAACTAGGCAGTCACGCTGACTGATTATAATCCAGAAGACATCTGCCTCACAAGTTGAAGATTACGGGTGCTTGTGATGGGTGTATTCCCAAATCCTGAAAAAATTAAGTACTTACCTACACAGAAAAAACGGTATTCTTCGAATAAGTAAAATAATCTTGCATGAAAGCAAATTGCATTAAACCAAGATTATGGTTGCCTCATATATATTGAAACATATATTTTCTTACATTAAAAAAAAAATAATTTTAAACTGATATTTGAAATAATCTTGAAATAAAACAATTCTTGATTGATTTAAAATAATACATCTTTAACCAAGAATTATAAGTATTCTTAATGTAAGTTGATAATTCTCTTGATGCAAGCTTAGGATGTATTTTTATTTCAAGAAAATATTGATTTCAATTCAGATAAGTTTATTTTAATTTGAGAAAATTATATCCTTAGACCAATAAATAATATTTTAAATTTCAATTAATGCTACCTTCATAAGGAAAAAGTTTTCTTGTTCCGGGAAAAATATTCCTTCATTCCTTGCAATAAAGAGTCCTAAAAGCATTTAATTAAATGTCAGTACTTATTAGTTTTTATTTTACAAAAAACATTCTTGCAGGAAACACATGTCCTCTATTGAGACTTAAGAGTACTGAAAGAATACTCAGTAACTCGACAGACCAAGAATGATCCAAATATACTTGGAAGGAACCTCAGTGCAATGCAAGATTCGATACGTTAAAAAAAACAGATCCGTACTTATACTATTGATGAAACGAAACCATAGCGCGATGCAGGAATCAGTACAGCGCCATCTAGGGCGTCATTGTTGTCGTCACTTTGTCCACTAATTTTACATCTGGCAGCCACAGGCCTAATCTCAAACAGTACAAACAGTTTTAAACTTGCTTTGCATGGCGCGCACACTCACAATATCGTTAGGTAAGCGTGGGTTGACATATCAAAAAAACTATTATTGGTAAAGATAACTAGTTACTGAGTTAAAATATTTTTATCTTTTTTCAATATTTTATTTTATTGAAACAATGTACTATAATATTTTGTAGCAAACCAGGATGTTTACTCAAAACAAGATTAGATGTCATTAGTTCAAGAGATATTTTTTTAAATTTGCTCAAGATATGATTCAAGATAATGTTTTCTTCATCTAATGAATTGTATCATTGTGATAAAAAAACTTTCAGTTTGAAATAAGTATTTCATTGTATTAAAGCAATAACATTTGAACTTCTTAGATTAATTTTACTTATTCTTCATTGAAAATATTTTTTCTTGATTGTAAAAATGCAACAAGAAAATATATCTTTTGTTTTAAGACTGCCAATATCTAAAAATGAATAAACATTACTTGTATTAAGACAATTTTCCTTAAAATAACGTAATATGTCAAGAAAACTATTTTTCTTGCTTTGAGAAATCCTTTTTATCTGTGTACATGGTATTTTTTTATTATTTATGTTTATTACTTAATAAAACCTACACGTTTTTTCAGGACATCGCCGAACTCACGCACATCAGTGAAATGGAACAGCTGTACGGCGCCGTATTCTCCGAGACAGAGTCGCCGCGGGCGGTCCTCTTTAAGAGGGGCTTCAAGAACGCCACTTCCCTGGACAGCATCATCAAACTTATGCGGCAGAACAACGTCACCGCCATTAACCGAGCCAGTGACGAGGCCCCATGTGACGTAGGCCTGGACTGCATGCTGGACGAAACAGGCTACTGGTCAGTGCTCGGAGTGCGTGGAGACATGGTGCAGAAGCACAGAGCAGCGTACGGGATTATCGACACTAAGGTGGTTACTGGTGAGTTGGTTTTTGTATTTCACCGTGTCGCGTCGCTACGCGGTATAAGAATATTACTACCACCCCCTCTCTTCCGTTGGGTCTACTTGGGTGCGTAAAAGGCGACTAACGGACTAAAAACTGCACATACATCCAACAGCGTAGAGCGGCGATGGGCTCACCACCTGTTACGCTGAGCACATGCGCAGTCGCTATTTGGTGAAAAGTGGACTATGGTAGAGGACTGCTTTTGCTGTTCTCATTGCCTAGTCTCTGACTAACCCTCCGGGGATAAAAGTCGTGATAATATTATAAGTATGTTTTTGTATACTAACTAGTGTATTTCTGAATGAGAAGTTAATTATCTGCTGAGTGCTGAAAGCTAGGGACGCTGTTTGTTTTGTCAAAGGGAAAATGTTTGTGTGATTAATTTTCAATTGTACCTAATCGAGTTAAAGAATATGTTTTCCATTTTATTTTAATCCAAAATTTTGAATATGCCATTCGACCTTGATTTGAGGTATTGATTTAATGGTTAGTATGATCCATGATTGAACAAAAATCTTATAACACTTTCAGGCTATTCAAGAAGTGCAAAGAAAGCTTCCACCAAATTCATCGCGCTAGCCGGTCCCCCATACACAAAAGCAAAGACGACTAAACTAAACAGAGGAAATGTGGCACCAATATACACGCACCAGTTTGACAACAAGCCGACCATCGACGGGCTCGAAATCAGGGACCTCGTCAAGCAACAGATCGAGGAAGCGCAGCAGGAAAACTTGGAGTACCTCAACAGGGACGTCGTCAAACCATTCCAGTGGTCAGAGAGCGAGTACAAGGACCAAAAACACCAAGGTCTCCCCGACAAGTGGGCGTTTGAACCGTTCGCGCCTAGGTGGTCTTGGTGAATTTGTTTCCTTAAATATCGTCGTTGTACAGTCACCAGCATTAAAATGTGACTATCGACGGCCTGAAAAAATATCTGATGCTTGGTGGAGGGCATATATATGCCTTCCACCAATGATCAGATATTTTTGCACATCACATCTTAATGCTAGTGACTGTACACACGCCTGCAGATCAACTTATCCAAAACTGTCAAATTTCTCCAATAGATATTGATTATATATACAATAGCTATAAAGTTTAAAATGTATTGAAGAAAATTGAAATTTTGTGGTAGATCGTAGTGCTGGCTGGCATCTATACTGCGAAAACTATGTAACTCGAAGATTTGAGCTTTTGAGTTACCTACAAGCATTCGAAAGTTTAGAAGAATGCTTAAAATCGTATGATATAATTTATTTTACCACATAAAGTACTTAAGTAACTCCGAAAGTATGCTATATATATATATATATATATATATATCCTATCAATTATAATGAGATTTTCCAGACGAAAGAGCACAAAAACTGAATCGATTTGTTGTAAGTAAGTACTTACATAGTTTGTAGCACGGTGCATGGTTTGTAGAGTCTAGCTCGAGGTATCAACAATTTTCGATTTGCTTGGTTTTCGCATTGACGATATGGACTTTAAATGGAGCTTAAAATCTTGACAAAACCTAATTTACTGCGTCAATGTTTATATTTATATGTTGGATATTTTCCCACTCCCATCAGATAATACGAGCACAACGTTTGACCATTTTCTACCAGTCTGTCTCATTAGAAAGTTTATTTTAATTATTTTTACATTGCTCATCAAAATACTACCTACTTAAATGTTTTAAAAAGTGTTAAAGTAAGATTTTATTTATTGATTTTTGTAAGTGGATGTTCGTCTGTTAGTCGTATCTGTATATTTTTGTTGTAGGTACTCGTAAACATTTCAATTCCATTTACAAATTGTTTTGTATAAATTGTATGTTCTTATTGAGTTGATAGTATATGTCAATGTGTGTGTTCTTAATGTTTTCAATTTTTTTCCACCAACACCATCTGTCGTTTTAGCAATCTAGAATGTAACCTTACGTTACGGTAAAGTCTAATTTTCGTCACAAAGGACTCATTAATTATGTATTTTATTCATTGCTTATCTTATCATCATACATATTTCCATTGTCATGTCTATATGTATAAAAATATTGTAATTCTTATATTTTATGTATTTAATAAAATGAAGTGACATGAAGAGATTCGATTTAGCTCTCGAAATTAAAATGTTTTATAAACAATTATTTTTAATTTTATTTTAGTTAGGTACCTATCCTTTATAAATACCTAGGTAAGATACCTGTATTTAGAATCTGGTGTATTAGTATACCTACTTGTATACAGTATACCTAACTGCACTCTGCGATAGTACCATGGAGCAAGGTCCTTTTAATGATGCAAAAAGTGTTTTTTAAATAGGACCTACGGTAATCTTCCGAGGCATCCGAAGCTAAAATCCGCTACATTAAAATTTAGCTGTAAATTACTTTAACTTAACAACTTAAGTCACAGATTAAGTAATAGTTACTACGTAATGCTACGTTTAACCTGAGTGGACGAGTGGCAAAGCGCTCAGCCATACACCTGGAGTTCCTTGGTTCAATTCCCATAATTTGTTTCATATTTTTCTATGTGTAAATACCTAAGGGTATCTACCTATTACGCAAATACTCAATAATGGTACCTGCCGATGACTTCACTATAATGAAGGATGGGGCAAAGACCCAGCTGCGGTATAGTTTATGCTATTGTGTTAATACTCTAATTAATACCTACTTCAATATGCTTTGAAGAGCGAAATTTTTACACTCTTCGTGCACCGCGCAAACCGCAAAAATCGTTTTTCTGACAGGTACTGTCAAGTGTAGTTGTGATTGTGAGTTATTCTTAAAATAATACTAACAACCCATCTCTTCCCTTGGGTGTCGTAAAAGGCAACTAACGAACTAAAGACTGCACATGCATCCAACAGCATAGAGCGGCGATGGGCTCATCAAAATAATACTACCTACCAACCCTTTCTTCCCTTGGGTGCCGTAATAGGCGACTACGGACTAAAGACCGCACATACATTCAACAGCATAGAGCGGCGATGGGCTCATCTAAATAATACTACCGACCTCTTTCTTTCCTTGGGTGTCGTAAAAGCGACTAACGGACTAAAGACTGCACATACATCCAACACCAAAGGACTAAAGACTGTACATACATCCAACAGCATATAGCGGCGATGGGCTCATCAAGATAATACTACCAACCCCTCTCTTCGCCTTGGTGTCGTAAAAGGCAACTAATGGACTAAAGACTGTACGTACATCCAACAGCATAAAGCGGCGATGGGCTCATCAAAATAACTCTACCAACCCCTCTCTTCTCTTCGGTGTCGTAAAAGGCGACTAACGGACTAAAGACTGTACATACATCCAACAGCATATAACGGCGATGGGCTCATCAAAATAATACTACCAACCCCTCTCTTCTCTTCGGTGTCGTAAAAGGCAACTAACGGACTATATACTGTACATACATCCAACAGCATAAAGCGGCGATGGGTGAAAGACTTATTTACTGCCTCAAACTATTGCTCAACTAGCAAATTGGTCATATAAAAACTGTGCTATACGACTTTCGGTTATATAACTGTTGAATTGATGTTATTAGATAACTACAACGTTGTGTAACCGTTATTCCTACAACGATTTAGTGACGTAACTAAATGGTCCACTAAATAAGTTGAGTAAACGTTTTTACGACTACTTTATACAACGTCGTATAATGGTACAAAAATATAGGTTAAGTAAACGTTTTTACGACTGTATTATACAACGTTGTATAGTGGTGCCTGTGTAAAGGTTAGGTAGACGATATACGACTGACTTATACAACGTCGTATAGTGGTGCCTGTGTATAGGTTAGGTAGACGTTTTTACGACTGATTCATGCAGCGTCGTATAGTAGTGCCTGTGTATAGGTTAGGTAGACGTTTACGACTGATTTATACAACGTCGTATAGTGGTGCCTGTGTATAGGTTAAGTAGACGTTTTTACAACTGATTCATACAACGTCGAATAGTGGTACCGGTGTATAGATTAGGTAGACGTTTTTACGACTGATTCCTACAACGTCGTATAGTGGTGCCTGTGTATAGGTTAGGTAGACGTTTTTACGACTGATTCATACAACGTCGAATAGTGGTGTTAGAGTATAGGTTACGTAAACGTTTTTACGACTGCTTTATTATATCGTCGTATTATGAAGCCAGGTTGTAGGTCGGATAAATAAAAAAATATGACACCATGTATAAAGGTTTTATTTAAATTAAAGGTTATCTGTTCATGTTTATTATTTCACAGAACTCTAATATAATTTATCATGGCCGACCATCTTGGTCGCAAGAAACCGCATTATGCGACCTTTTCATTCTATAATTGATGTATAGAAGTCGTTTCTTATCTTAGACAAGATGGCTGCTATTTTAGTATGTAAACAAATTTTAAGCAATAGTCTATAATCATTTTATTTCAAGAAATTCGAAGGGGGCGTAGAATATTTATAACAACACACCTATATTTCACCAAAAAACTAAACGTCCCATAAGAACTAGGTGCACTGCACACATTTATCCTTACACTCTGTTCGTGTATAATATTGTTAAAGTAAATGTAAAACTAGTTAAGTAAATTATAACTTATACGTTTAAATTTTGTATTTGACAACACGCACTTTTCCAGCAAACATCACAGGAACGAATGAATGGAATGAACTGAATGTGTACAATAAAAGTCGATGTTAAACACTTAACCGACATTACAGTCATCTTCTAATGTCTATGCAATTGTTATAGGACTTCAGTGGTTCGATAACAGTCGGTCGAAAACTTTTGTATAACATTTAAAAATTGTTGACTGACGTTTATTCAACTTATAAATAACAATAATGTCGTTTAATATGGGCCTATTTCGAGTAGTATAAACGTCTACGACACGTTTATATGACCCACTTTATAGAACCAAAAGGAAATGTAAAACGTTTTCTCAACTATTATGCAACGATAATTTGTTACTTGGGTGGCGCCCTCGCTACGCTCGGACGCCAAACCCCGTCTCGGGAGTAAATAAGCTACTTTCTCCCCTTTTTTTTTTTTTTTTTTTTATACTGGGGGAAAATGCTTTCCGCATACCCGGGGTCCGCCGTCAGGGGACCTCTCCGGGTTATGTGGGACTCTCCCCCCAACTCCCGCTCCCCCGTCCAGGCCCTGCGGCCTCGGCGGGGGTTCGGGAGGAGGGGGGCCTACCCACTAAAAACCCACCAGTAAACGCCTTCATGACCGTAGCGAAGGCAGAGACGGGACCAGCCGTTGGCAATCGGCCGCCCCCACCCCCTGGGCCGCTGGTCGTCACACCCCCGCTCCGAGGCACCCCTTGTGCCACTGAGCCCCGCAGGGCCACCCTCTCTAGGGTTGGATGATTGCTCCTCAGCTAATCATCGAAGTAAAAATCCTCTGGACTAGAGTAGGACGGACTGCGGAGTGGCCTGACGGTCGCCACGCTCGACGCGGAGTCCTCGAACTCCTCCTCGTCGTCCAGCCCGGTATCTCTCGAAAGAGAGACATTGGGGCTGGGCTGCGGAGAGGACATAGGTCGATCTGCTGGGGTGCTGGCCGGGGCCGCATCCTCCTGCATCGGAGATTCCTCACTCACCAATGGCGGTGCCCTACGTGCGGTAGTGTGTGCCCGGATGCCATGGGCAGACTCGCTCCTCACTCTCTTCAGAGGAGGGTCGCACCTCCTACTGCCCATTATGTGGCCATGAGCCCTACCTGCCTCCTCACACACAGCGCAGTGCGGCTCTGTCGCCGCGCACGCCGCCGACTTGTGGCCGGGCAGACCGCAACGGAAACAGATCCCGCTGCGGTCCACGCTCACCAGGCACGTGGTCCGTGTATGGCCGACGCCCATGCATTTATAGCATCGCAGTGGGCGCGGGCTGAGCACGGTGACCCTCACCGAGTTCCAGCATAGGAGCAGGCGACCCTCCATCCCCAAACTTCTCGCTGCCTCAATGGGGCAGCGGACGAGCACCGAGAACAGCCCGTTGGGGCCCGGGCGCAGTGCTCCCACCCTCACGCGCTCGACAACGCATCCACCTCGCTGCGAAACCGCCCTGGCGACATCCTCCGCCGTGACCGTGTCGTCAAGTCCCGAGAGGCGCACATCGGCGCTCTTCTCGGGCCGACTTACCTCGGCCACATCCCCCACGACTTCCCGCAGCCTCGCAGCAAATCGGTCGGCTACTGCCGCGCTGTCGGCACCCGGCACCTCCAAAAGCCTGGAGCCGTTTTGCACCGTGCGCGATCTCAGGCCATCCGCCATCCCTAGGTCCGGCAAGGAGATTGCGCCGATGGCCCTCCGGATGGTCTCGGCGTAAGTGACCCCCCTCTCTACCGCTTCGGGTCGCAGTTTTAGCGCCACAGCTGTCGACCGTGGCCGCTTTAACCGGACCCTAGTGCGCTTCCTTCTTGCAGGAGCTGCAGGAGCAGGCCCTGGAGGAGTCATCTGAGAGGAGGCGGGCGCGCGGCCGTCTGCCGCAGCAAGCGCCGCCGTCCTCATGGCCTTCCTCTGCCGTCTTGACAACGTGGTCCGTGCCTCGGTCCCAGCGGCGGAAACCTGGGCCCAGCTGGTGGTCCGCTGGGGATTGGCGGTGGAAGGACCGACCGTCGTGTGTTGGGGCGTATTTGCGCGAACCGTCAAAGCCGGAACACGAGTTCTCGGCGGAGCCGCTCTTGGTGCTGGGAGACGAGGAAACTCCTCTCGTCTACCCTCATGCGCCAGGGGTGGGCGGGGCCTCTCTGGCGTTGGAGACGCCAGCCTGTGCTCCAGGTCAAGCCGGGACCCTACGGTCCTGAGCGTCTCGGTGACGGTCCGCTGCATCTCAATGACGCACGCCGTTACCTCGTCTACGTCCGGAGGAGGGGCGGGTACTTCCCTCGCAGGAGGGGACCTTCGCCCAACAACATCCTTGCGCAGGGCCTCAACTTCTGCCCTCAACGCAGCCACCTCTTTTTGTAGGTCGGAGTTGACTCGCTCCAACCTCTCGTTTTCCTCGTTCCTGCTGCGGGACGCTAGGTTTGAAAGCGCCCGCTGCAGGTTGGTGCATGCAGCAGTGAGGGTTTGCTGGCACGAGCCCTTCAGGTGCTTCGACCTTCGAGACACCTCTCGAATTGCCCTCGCGCACATGAGCCCCTGCTCGTGCACCTCGTACGCCGAGAGGCCTTGTGGGTCGGCCGACCACGGGATGGGTTCCCGGATGGCCTTCTCCATCGCACTCATCGGCTGGGATTCCGGGTCCTCCTCGAGGTCACCCTCCTGTCCCTTCCCTTTCTTTTTTCGGCCACGAACGTCCGACTCATGTTGACGCAGCTTCCGCTCATCCTCGCTGATCTCAGCGTTGAGCTCCGCATCCATCTCCTCTCTTTCCTGCCGGCGAAGGGCATCATACGCCTCCTTCAAGCCTGGATAGACTCCAGATGAGACCGCAGCGACAGCGCGACCGCGGCGCGAACTCGCGACCTTCGGTGCACCAAGTGCTGCAGACTCATCCCCTGACTGGTCATCGGAGTCGACCAAGTCAGTCCGCGACCTTTTTCGGCTGTCGCCGCCGCTTGGGTTTCCACCCGTTCCTCCGCCCCTCCTGGGCTCTCCCTCCCTCGACCTTCCAGGAGCATTACTGGCACCTGAGGCCTGGTCGCCTACCTCAGGGCAGTCTTCGGTAGTCCATTTCACACATGGGTCCCGGGTACCCCCATGCGCCGGGCGCTAGCCGGATCGCATCGCAAATAAACCTCATTGTCCGACTTTTCCATATTAAATCGGAAATAAGGTTTCCTTCCCCCTGGTCGCTAGGGGGTGGGCTGTTCGCCGCCCACCAACCCGTCCGAGAACGGGCGCCCGTCGCCGCGCCCCGCAACGACGGAACCTTTGCGCTGAAACGGCGCCCAGAAGGGGCGCCGGACTACCCCATTCCCCCCCGTGTAACGACGCCCAGAAGGGGCGCCGTCAAAAACTCCCCTCAAAGCCGCTCTGGAGTGAGCGGCGAGCGTGCGACCCAGAGTGGGCCGCATGTGGAGATCCCCCCCGCAGGTCCGAGTGACCTGCTGTGCGGTCCAGAAGGGACGCGCGTTGAAGGGGGTGCGATGCCCAGAAGGGGCACCACCTACTTTATTCGGCGCCCAGAAGGGACGCCAGGGATTAGCATAAGGCCCCTTGTCCCACGCTGAACGTGGGCCGAGAGGCCTTACCCCAGGGTGCACCACGAGGAGGTTCCCAAATTTGCACCCCAAGCTACTTTCTCCCCTAGGGTAACAATGTACAATTAACATGTTGTCTGGTAGATATCCGTGACACAGGCAAAGAGAAAAAAACATTGCCAAAACACGCGGTAGATGTACACCAGCATGCTGCAGGTGCTCAACGCTTAAGTGATCATGACCCGGTGATTTACCCTTAGTCATATTTCTCAAAACAGTTTTAATTTCCTTAGCCCCAATCACAACTAACTTCTTCCCAGCACACCCACTGCTAGCTTTACATTTAACATTATTTCTCTCAGCACAACAATCGGTAGGTTGAACCCTAAAGTGTTCTTTAAACATTTCGGCTATCTGAGAGGACCAGGAGAGGACTCATTTAATCCTTCACTCACTCACACTCACTGGAGCACTTGGCTTTTGACTCAACTTTTTGTGTGTTTTTAGAAACTACAGAAATTCTTTTTTACGTGTTCTGTGCATTGACCTAATCGCTGGTTCTGTGCCCAAAATATCCATCTTTATATGTTGCTCATTATTTTGACACCATTTTAATTTGTCTTTAGAAACATTTCTAGAAACACGCATCATAAACAAACCGAGCTTAACTGTGAGCGGTTTTCACTCGGACCAAATATTACATGGACAGAGTCTTACGACGTTGCCGCTTTTACATACGTGTATCAAAGTAAAGTATTTGTATCTCTGTCTGTATGACTGTAGTGTGATATGAGTAAAAGAGATAGTTAATGTACGTTTGGCAACGACGCACTGTCGGTGTGAGACGTGTCATTTCATGACCGACTACTAGGTCAAAACATTGCTGGATTGTGCGAAATAATAGTGAAATATTAAGAAATCTTAGTGTTTGTGTTATTTGTGTAATATACAATTGACATAATGTCTTGTTCTGCTGTTTATTGTTCGTCAAGAACAACAAAAGGAGGTGTGAGGGACCAGGAATTATCATTTCATACGTTAGTGATTTCTCATAATATGTATGCTTTACTATGAGTTTTTTAATAATTAAAACGGCAAAGCATTAATTTTTGCTAGTTCTAAATCATACTATATCGTACACTATTCATAAGAATCAGGTTTTAAACCTTAATTAAATGTAATTTAAAGGCTTTGTTTTTGGCATAATGATTAGTGATGTACGTATTTGTGTATCGAAGCTTTATCGATATTACTAATATTCTTTTTATTATTCTTTTTTTAGGTTTCCAAAATGCCCGGAAATAAGACGTGAATGGGTTAAAGCTATTAGACGTGATAACTGAGAGCCTACAAAATATTCAAGGTTCTGTTTCAAACATTTTGAAAATCTTTTTTTACAGTAAAAATTTTAGCCTTAGTTCAAAATTGAATCTTAATAATATGGGCGGGAATATGAATAGTAAAAAGTATTGCTCTTCACTTTACTACACAAATTATTATTTTTAATTTGTTTGTTATTTATAATACACTCGGCGTCAAAAAAATCGCACCTCTTAGAAAATCACTTTCAAATGTCATTTACTCTTGATATGCACATGCAGTCGCATTAATTATGATTTTATTTACAAGGTTACTTAATTAACTTAATAAAAAACATTACTTTTCATTATCAAATAAAACCTAATGCAACAAATAAAGTGTCACAAAAATTCGATGCAAATTTTGCTACCCGTGAGAGTTGCTAGTTGCGCTTCCTTTGTGGGTATAAAACGGTCAACACGGGTTCAATGTGGGTCATTCGCTATTCAACCGTTGAAGAGGACACACGCACAGATTTTGATGGATACCACAGCTGATAAAGCCGCTCAAGTGGTTGCACTACTGCAATCAGGGGTGCGGCAGTGTGATGTCGCCCGGCAACTGAACCTGAGCCGTTATTCCGTTCGAAGAGTGTACCAGCGCTTCATAGAGACCGGTGGCTATATCCGCAGACACGGTTCGGGTAGACGTCGCTGCACTTCGGAAAGAGACGACCGGTTCGTTGTGTCGAACTCTTTGAGAAATCGTTTCTCCAACGCTGTTGAGTTGCAACAGCAGCTCCAGGCAGTTCGCAGACGCACCGTAAGCGTATCTACGGTTAGAAGAAGATTGAAGGAGAAGAAGATAGCGGCCCACAGAGCTGCTACGGGTCCAAAATTGACTGCAGCGCATCGGCGAGCCCGCTTGCAGTTTGCTCGTGACCACGTCGATTGGACCCTTGAGCAGTGGAGAGCTGTTCTCTTCTCAGACGAGACGCGAGTGTGTCTTTTCTGCAACGACCGACGGAGAAGAGTATACCGGAGGCAGGGTGAACGTTTCGCCCAAGCCTGCATCCAGGAGACGGTGGAATATGGTGGCGGATCCTGCATGTTCTGGGGCGGTATGTCTGCTGCCGGCAAAACCGACCTTGTCTGCGTCTCCCGGACTGGAGGTGCTCGCGGACAAGGGTCGCTGACTGCTCGCCGCTATGTCACTGAGGTCCTGGAAGTGCATGTGGTCCCCTTTGCCGAATCTTTTGGCGAGGGGTTCACATTAATGCACGACAACGCTCGCGCTCACACTGCAGTAGGCGGGTCACCTGATGGAGAGTAATCACCGCTGCCCATGGACACCCACCCGCAAAACCAGAGGAATCGCAGACGCGTTGCCGGCCGTTAGGGGAGGAATAGGTTTAAGGAAGGAATAGGAATTGGGAGGAGGGGGGGGGGGAGGCCTCCGGAACCCTCACTGCCCGAACGAAACACAACAGCACCAAGGGCTATTATTTCACCCCGGATATTAGGGTGTTACCAGACCAATCGATCGATCGTCGATCGATGGTTGAATGGATTAGTCGACGTCGATCGATGTCGATCGACAATCGACCGGTAAAATGGATTGGGTGTTAAATCGAGCTGTTTGATTAGACGCACCGGCCGCTTCACTTTTCTGAGTGGTAGAGCCACACTGCGTTGCAGCACGCATTGGGCCGGCTCGCCCGGCGTAATACCACCCTCTCTAATATTCGGCGTGAAATAATGGCACTTGGTGCTGTTGTGTTTCGTCCGACTAGTGAGGGTTCCCGAGGCCCCTTCCCCCCCCCCTCCTCCCAATTCCTATTCCTTCCTTAAACCTATTCCTCCCCTAACGGTCGGCAACGCGTCTGCGATTCCTCTGGTTTTGCGGGTGGGTGTCCATGGGCAGCGGTGATTACTCTCCATCAGGTGACCCGCCTACTCGTTTGCCTCCCTCTTTTATAAAAAAAAAAAAATTATTTCGTGCCCATGGATAATAATCGTAATATTAGATTATGTTTATGTTGATAATAATGAGTGATGATAATATGAACGTTTAAATACTAAATGATATTCCCCCAAACACCTTGGGTAGCACTTTAGATTAAGCAACACCGAAAAAGGAGGGAAGGGGAGGGGGAGGTTGAGCCAAAGTGCGAAAATGCATAGTTTTCAAGATATTTTTATCGAAACGAAATTCATGACAATCGCTACGCAATAAAAAAACAAAAACAAAAACCGCTGCTTAAAATGTCATTTGGATAAAATAAGCGATCGTTGGCTTTAAAAAACGGCCGCATCCAGATTCTTCTGCGTTTGCGTCTCCGTAATAATAGTACGAGCAACATCGTACTGGCCAAGAACAACGAGTCCTTTTCTGAATACATTTCGCTGATGGAATTTAGCCAGGGTTAATCGATCAACGTCGACCGACCGTCGATCGATGGGTTAGACGAACGGTATCCGTCGATTGATTAAAGCTACCACACCTATCGATCAACGTCGACCGACCGTCGTCGATCGATTGGTTAGTCAAACGGTAGGTATCCGTCGATCGATTAAAGCTACCAGACCAGTCGATCAACTTCGATCGACGTTGATTGATGCCGTCGATCGACGATCGATCGATTGGTCGGGTAACACCCTTAGTGAGAGGTTGGTATTTACGCCGGGCGAGCCGGCCCAGCGTGCCCGGCGTGCTGCAACGCAGCGTGGCTCTACCACTCAGTCAGTGTCACTCATTTAGCACCACCCAAGGGTCACGTGTCTAAACGGTAAACCTACGGACGTGAGTAACTTTAACCCCCAATTATAATAACGAACTAGGTACACACCACATTAAAGTGATTATATCGATATACTAGTCACATCTTTAGTCACGCACACACGTACAGATAGAAAGCTGCACACTAACAAAATACGGACATGCTAAAAATCCAAAGACTCTGTCCATTGTGATATTTGGTCCGAGGGTTTTCACGTGTTTATTCCAACCACAGACAATTTATTTTTACAATTAAACTTTTTCTTTTTACTGCTACGTATTGTGGCCTCAAGGCTTCATATTATCGACAATTCAAAGGTAGAAAAAAAAAGTCTGGCTAACGAAAGCTGAACCAGAAAAAACGCGGCAAATTCAGAATAATCATGACTGGTTAACACAGGGTCACTCACACAGCTGCATATTTCTCAGAAAATTTCAATTTGACATACGACATGACACCTCAGAATCTTTTTCTGAGCCTCAGCTAAACACACATAGAGACAAAGTGTTGGCAATCAAATAACTACGAGGTTCAGCTTTCGTTGGCCAGACTTTAACACTCTCGAACCTCTACATTTGGGTCGAGATATTGTGTCACTTGGCGTCTTGTACCGCTTATTTGAACCATGGCGAGTGCTCTGAAAAACTCTTTGACCTCATCTCTTTTTTTTCCCTTTCTCCAGAGGTTGTACCTCTGGAGCGTGCTGCTCTCCGGAGTCATCGATTTACTGTCTCCATCGCGCACAAACAATTTGGGTTCTTCAGGCGTGATGAGGTACCTAATGGACAGGCAGGGTGAAGGTGACTGATACTAAATTTTTTCAACGCTGCAACAGTTGTCTTCGGGACTGGACTCCATTTCCACTTAGCATCAGGTTGAGTGGAGACAGATGCCGGGCTTGTATAAAAAAATAAACTAAGATTATGTGTACAGAAACTACATAATTTAATTGTATGGCTTGTAACGTCCTTGTCTCCTTCAAAGTATTCGTGTAGTTTATAATTTATTACGCCTTTTCACAAAACATTACGGTGCGCATGCCCAATAAATATACACCTTGTCACAACAACTGACATGAAACGACTAATAAACACAGCGCGTGTGTGGTGGAAGGTGGAGCGCGAGTAGTGCTCGCAGGGCTAGGCAGCGATTTTATGAAGGTGCGGGCAGGCAGGAATAATCATCTAAAACTCTTTTGTTTCATGGCATTCTGATACGAAAGGTACAAAATAACAAATAGTCTGCTAGGAACATTGGGCAATATTCCCAATGTGCCCGAAAAACTTCCGGCCACATTGGGAGTGGAAAGTTTCCGGTAATGTCAATGTTCCCAGACGTAGGTACCTACATCACTACATACCTACATGCAATGTACACAATAGTAGATAATGCACCAAGGGGATAAAGTAGTGTCTTAGGTAGCGGGCGTCCCGTATTGAATCCCGAGCAAAACGAAGGATTCTAGCGTTAACTCCCGAGCGTAGCGAGGGTGTTTAGAGTTATCTCCCGACCCGAGCAAAGCGAGGGAGATAAAAGAAGAATCCTGAGTGCAGCGTGGGATTCAAGATCGCCCAAGACGAAGGCACCTTTATTCCCGAGGAGAATACTCTACTTTTCACACCATCTACGAGACAATAAAAAGCAATAGTAAAACAATAATAGATTGTTATACAAGGAGCTAAAACGACCCAAGCGGACTAATGACTGCACATACATCCTACAGCATAGAGCGGCGATGGGCTTATTAAAATAATACTACCAACCCCTATCTTCTCTTCGGTTTCGTAAAAGGTGACTAACGGACTAAATAAATACTGCACATACATCCAACAGCATAGAGCGAAGATGGGCTCATCAAAATAATACTACCCCCCTCCCTACCCCTGCTTGTCGCAAAAGGCGACTAACGGACTAAAGACTGCACATACATACAACAGCATAGAGCGGCGATGGCCTCATCAAAATAATACTAACAAGCCTCTCTTCCCTTGGGTGTCGTAAAAGCGACTAACGGGCTAAAGACTGCACATACATCCAACAGTATATTGGCGATGGGCTCATCAAAATAATACTACCAACCCCTCCCTTCCCTTGGGTGTCGCAAAAGGCAACTAACGGACTAAATACTGCACATAAATCCAACACCATAGAGCTGAGATGGGCTCATCAAAATAATACTACCAACCCCTCCCTTCCCTTGGGTGTCGCAAAAGGCGACTAACGGACTGAAGACTGCACGTCACCCATCGCCGCTCTATGCTGTGGATACATCCAACAGCATAGAGCGGCGATGGGCACGTCAAAATAATACTAACAACCCTCTCTTGCACACCTACCTACGAGTACTAGTAAATGTTCGTATGCGATTTCTATTTATGTTCCAAATTCAAATCACATTAATGACCAGCGGGTCATAATGAAATTCAGTAGGTACAATATTAACGCCCTGCTAGACCTCAGGTCTTTATTGACTTACTTTATGATAGATTTGCATGACATATAATTTGACGTTGTCGAGCAGGTGGTGTGAAAATATTAATATTAGCATTACCATTAACAAAATACAACATGAATTTAACAATTAATTCGTCCTAAAACCAAAGTATTTATTTAGTGTACAGAAAACATTATTAAATAACCCAGTTTTTAATTTAGTTAACTAAACGAAATAAAGTTAAAATATAACCATTCAATGCCTTTAAATCAGTAGGTAAATGATTATTAATTTTATTATGCGTAAGTATACATTTCTTTTGTAGTATGAAAGTAACTACTATGTGAATTAACAGAATTACCCTATTATATAATTTCATACGTTAGGAGGAGAGGATACACATTACCAAAATAAGCAGTTCGAACCATTTTAGAAAAGGAATTTTCTGCCTGAATAGATAATGCATAGCTATAACTAAAAATCTTTCTATTTACTTAAGTTATTATTATGAGATTTCCAATTAAAATTTGAGTCTATCGAAACACCAAGAAAGTTGCTTTCGTTAACGTCTTCTATTTTTGTGTTAAATTCATAATCTTGAATGTTTAAATTATATGAGTTCGCCTTGTAATTACGAAATTGTACAAATTTAGACTTATTCATATTTATTCTAACATTTAAAGTTATAAGCCAGTCAACTAAATGTTTTAACGTTTTATTAATTTCATTTTCGAAGACAGTTGTGTTTTTACTATCATCTGAAATAAAAATTGTGGCATCATCTGCAAATATAACACATAAATGACTTAAGTCTTAAAGAGGGTCCAGAACGCTACCTTGAGGTACTCCGAGAATTACTTAACCAGATTTAGATGATACTTCCTCAAAAGTTTTATTGGCGTTATTGAAAATGTAAATCACTGTATATAGTTCTCTATTTTTCAGGTAACTTTCAAATAGTTTTAATGATATAAATAATAAATACCACGTACGCCTAGATTTTCAAGTTGAGTCAAGATTATAATATCATGTATTACACCTTCGATCAACAATATAGTAGATTGTTATACAAGGGGCTAAAATTACCCATTATATACGAGGTAGTTTTACTCTCGAGCTTTAGCGAGGGAGTAAATAGAAACCGAGTTTTAATGGGTTTCTAGCGCCGTGTGTTACACTCTGATTTTCACAACGAATGCGAGAAAATAAAACAATCCAATACACTTTATTTTATTAAAAATTAACCCGTTAGTTGTTTTAACGACACCCAAGGGAAGAGAATGGTTGGTAGTATTATTTTGATGAGCCCATAGTAGTAGGGATTCGAGAGTTCTGGCTAACTCAAAACTGGCCTTCTTCTGGCCCTCGCTCGGCTAGTTCAAGTCGTACCCAAAACTAAAAAAAAAAAAAAAAAAAAAAAAAGGAAAACCCCCCCCATTTGAATCGATTGCGCTGGGTCCCAGAGCGATATCTTTAACCGTTTCCGAGATACAATTTTCGAGCGGCAGCTCTCAGTTCATTTATTAATGAATCGTTAATGACTCCTCGGTCTTAATCACCATTCCCGATGCACATCATTATCTAATGACGTACCGATGCCACTGTACTTTTGTTCAGTTGATTTACTAATAAATGACACCTCGGTCTTAATCACCTTAACAACTATGCGATTGTATTTTATTGATTCTTCAGGAAAGCGCTTTGTCTTCATCTCACCTGATGTTAGGAGATGAAAAGTAAGATCAAAGGCATAACTTCACCTGGAATCCTCACTACTAAGGCGACGGATAAACTAAGCTCTTTCTTGATGTTATATCTTAATTACGAATAAATTTATTCAACATTATATTTCTTTGGTTTTTTTCTTTATTACTCCTCTAGGTTTTTCTGAGGTAGGGGAATCAAGTAATAGGCAAAACATTTTGTTTTGTACAGTTTTATTTCAATTTTTTTTTTTTTACTTACAAATTTAGCTTACCTATGTTATGAAAGTCTTAAACATTTGCTTTAGCATTACATCATTTTGAATAGTATCATCAGTAAACATATCAATAAAATCTGTCAAACTCATATCTCTAACTTTGAAATACAAATAAAGTAAACAATATTCACCACAAACAGATGAAAATACACTTTGAATAACTTTATGATTATAAATCCATCTATTGGTATTTTTTCTTAAAAATGATAAATGATAACTTTCAGGTTTACGACCAAAAGTATCAAAGTATTCGCCAACTCCTTTATTGTTGATACATAATGCTATCCAATGTGAACCAGGTCTAGTATCAGGATCAAGATTACTAATCATATAGAAAGGTGGTGTAACATGTATAGGAATGCGATTAGCTGCGTAAACATTGAACTCCAGTGAATGACATACTTTTTTCAAACATTTTGTTATTTCTAGGGTATTCATAATAATATAAAACATGTGTCTTCATACACAATTAAAACTTAACTACTAAAATCTACACTTATGTTCCTTTTTTATCTATTTCTATAATGTTATCAAACTCGGCATAAACAATACAATTAACAGTTTGTGTTAGAGCTGCCTCAAATCTAACTTCTAACCGAACACTTCCATGTCGGATAAGATTCCAATGAGCTGTTGAATTGGCTGATAAATCTGGAGTTAAGTCAAACGCCATCAGGCAGTATCCATTAGCGTAATCAGCTCTAGAAATACCGTTACCCTCATTTAGGAAATGAATTCCTGTTCCAGAGAACAAAGTATGATAAGTTGATGTAAACAAGTTGTTGCTAAAAACAGGTTGTAGAGCTTTGGAAGGAATCTGTGTTCCGTGGATGTATAATCAAAAAGAACTAATACCATTATGATTGAAATCAAAAGGATTTTTTGTAAGACACCCATTAAACGCTGTATTATCTACAAATCCTACTATACATCTTTTTGGTACTTGACCGAGGAAAATATTATCAAGAGTTTTTCCCTGAATACCTGCTGGAATGGTTAGAACTTTTACTTCAGCCCTAGTAATAGGATATTTAGCTGAGGTTGATAATAAAACCTTTTGATGGGCAAGCAAAACAGTAGGGTTTACACGAGCTTTTCGAATCATAAGTGTAGCATCAATAATGGAAACTTTTAATTTTACATCATCAGAGGAACACAATAAATTAAATGTATCTCGAGAACGTACTAATTTTACACACATTTCAACACCATTAATCAAAAACTTTTCTTGGTTGAATATGTCTCCATGTAAATGTCCTATCATTTCGACCTCCTTACTCTCCTTTACCAATTTTTGTCTAATAGTGATTCCTTTATTTGACTCATCAGTTGAATTCATTTTTCCTGTTGTGTCTTCATACCAGAGTCCACATGTTAGGTGTGATTGTTTTGCTGATGGTGCATAATTTAGTAGTGTTACAATGTAAGCTCGATAACCATAAGTATTATTCGGAGGTGTTATCAGTTTTTGATTCAAATAAACATCTAACTGGCTAAAGAGTGAGTGTAACCAATTATTAACCGGAGCCACAGTAGTTGTTGCTGTCAGAGGTGTTAAATCCTGATTTAGAATTTTTGCTTTTATGTGTATCAAAGTGTGTGATAAATCTATGTAGTCATCACCACTTCCAGGAATCTGAAATTCGATTGGTCCATCATCACTGAGCGATGAAATTGGTTTGTAGTGAACCCACTGACCGCTTTCGATACTAGTTTGAGTTGATGGTAATGCAAATAAATCCAACTCGGACTTAACACATTCACATGAATGATTATGCAAAAAAGACATTATTTTAAATATATTTTTTAACACTCTGAAAATATGTCGTTAATTTTTAAATTATTATTCTTCTTCGTTTTTTTCAATGCTCTTCGTTTTGAATGCTGCGACTGACTGATACTTTGTAACTGTTGTCTTTTACTTTTATATCCCGAACCACTCATGACTTGATCTATTTTTTCATCGGATTTCCTTTTTAAATTTGAAGTTGCTTCCTTAACACGATTTTTAAGGATTCATTAAGCGGTCTTGTGTGTACTGTAGAGTTTATACCATGTTAGGGCGCTGGCTGGTTTTACTTTATAGTAATTTGTAAAAAACGTAATTTGAATTGACAAGATGTCAAACCGGGAATTGAGGAGAACGATCGGAAGTGCCAACATGGGTAGACTTGGCCATGTTATTTTTATATTGTAAATATGTAATTGTAAATGTATATAAAAGTATACAATAAATGAACTCGTATACTAAATAAAGGTTGTTGTTATTAAAACAAACGCCCCCCAACCTTTACGAGTTCTACAATGGTGGAGGCGTCAAGAGCCGGCCGTGCGCGAAAAAGTTTCCGTTTTTCAGGTGGCACGAAAGCACTGAAAAGAATGGTGAATAAGCTAAGTGTAGAAGAATGAAGAATAGAAAAGAAATTAAGATAATCTAACCTGAAAAAAAAGGAAATTATTTTTAAGCAAAATAGATCGCGTAGTCACTTGTTTTACGGGTCATTTTGATGAGTCGGTGGAAGAGTTTCTGGAGCAGTTCCAAGCAGTAGCAGTTTATAAGAAGTGCACTAGCTCTGAGGATCAGTTATTGTTGTTGCCAGCATTTTTAAAAGGGTCTGCACTTCACTATTTCCGATCAATAAAAGCTTCATGTAAAAGCTTTGAAGAAGTGGTGGATAAATTGAGGGAAGAATTTGAAGTGTGTGATTACTCCGAATTATTTTATAATGCCAAGCAGGACCAGAAAGGCCTGAGCGAGCATTTTTATAATTTATCGGAGTTGGCTAGCAAAGCAAATATAACCAAGGATTCCACGTTCATTACGCAATTTTTGAAGGGATTAAAGCCTTACTTCAAGAATAAACTAGCATATTCTCACTATGCGTGTAAAAGAGACCTCAGGGAGGTTATTTTGCAATTGGAGAAGGTGTATCCACAAGCACGTGAAGAGCAGATGAACTTAGCGCAGAATCCTGCTGCGTTCGTTCATAAGTTTGTTGGTGGGGGAGGTGATCATAGTACGCCCACTCCATTTGGTCCGCCAATGACAACGGAAGTGCAAAATGTATGCCGCGTTGTACCAGGACCTGCACCTTCAAATAGCTATAATTTACGTTCTAATTTTAGGAAAACGCAGTCGCAGCCGGGTTTTCCACCGCGCCGACAATAAAGAAGGCCAATTGTCGCGACGGTGATGTTTTTAAGATGTCGTCTGGTCTTTTGCAAGCGCACACATCTGACGTGAAATTGCAAGCGATGGATGAAGCTAGTCAACAGGTTAGACCTTCTTCTACGTTATTGCCATTATTAGTATTTTCTACAAATGAGATTAATTCTGTAGCTCTTGTAGACACAGGTGCCACGGTTTCCTGCATCAGTCAAGTTGCCGCGGATGAGATAGGAATAAAATGTAGAGATATAGAAAATAGATGTATTAGTGCGAGTAATGGTAGTAGGTTAAAAGTAGTAGGAAAATGCGATATAATGTTTTCTTTGTGCGATTTTTTATTTAAACAAGAATTTATAATTATAGCTGACTTAAAGTGTAGTGTAGTTTTAGGTCAGGATTTCTTAATAACGAATAAAATGTGTATTGATTTTTATAACAATTGTGTGTCTTTTTCCCAAGGAAAAATTCATTTTGTTCAACAAAATGTGTTGAGCCAAAAAGATGAATCCGCTTTTGTTGCAAGACAGGATTCGCAAAGATCGAGTTCGATTGTTAGACAAAAGTTAGGAAATATTCATTTAGTTCAGCCAAATGTGTCGAGCGATATAGGTAAAGCCGCTATTGTTGCAAGACAGGATTCAGAAAAATCGAGTTCGCTTGTTAGACAAAAGTTAGGTAAGTCATCGAATGTTCCATGTCAAACAATTGGTTTAGAAAGTTTGAAGTTAGAACAAAAGTCAGATAGGTCATCGAATGTTCTATATCAGGCAATTGTTTTAGAAAGTTCCGAGCCGGGCGCGGAAAAGAAAAACATTGATGTGTCAACAAGTGACAGGCATCAATCGATTGTTGACTTTATTGATTTTCAGAAATTGCGTAACAATGATTACGTATATTTCTTAAAGGCACCAAATAGTGGTGAATTTTCCTTGCCGGTGGAGGAAAAACGTTTTGTAACTAATGTAGATTTAGGAACGGGTTATCCTAAAACGAAAATTCGATAGAACAGGTAGGTTGTATGAGTAGATTATTTACGAAGGCACTACGTAAGAATTAGACCGGTATTCTTTAACGTCAATGATTTAGTTTTATTATGTTCCAAGGCGAGTTATTGGCAGATGTACGAAACTGGCACGTCTTTATCAATGGCATATAGAATCATTGAGCGATAGGAGGTCTAATGTTGGTGGCTTGTAAAGTTCGTTTTTCATACAAATCGCCTAAAGCATTTCATGTCACGATGATGTGTGTTTGTAGACACTATTGTGTATGTATGTTTGTAAAATATAATAGGTTTGTGTATAAAGGGAAGGCTTTAGTAGGTTAATTTTAAGTTATATGTTGTCATTGTTATTTACTAATATGTGTCTTAATGTTTCATATGTACGTGAGAAATAAGAATAACGTATTTTAGGTAATCTAATGATGGCAGGGAGCAATTGATGTTTGAAAAAGAGGCCCAAATACAAATAATAAGTAGTAGTTTGATATAATTAGAAAGGAAATATTGTTAAAAAACGTGAGATAGGTTTATTAACGTATATGTAATGTTGAATGCTGGTAAAGTAAATATTTGAGGAAGGTAATGAGATGTAAGGGTTAAGTAGAATTAGATTGGTAGATCTAGTCGACTAATTCTATTATTTGGTGTAACATGATTAGGCAATAAGCTATTTGTCATGGATTCCTGATTTGGGTTTCACACACATAAATGATGGGATATAGGGTTAGTATCTGGTTTGTAAATGGTTTGTTATTATTGAGGGTTAAAGGATTGAGTATTTATAGCATAGTTGGTGAAGGTTTAGGAGTTAGCAGTATGTAGTATGCAGATAAAGGGTTGAGTATTTATAACATTAGTTTATGAAGGGTTAAGGAGTTAGTAGAATGGGGGAGTATGATGTTGTAGGTTATTTGATTTATAGAAGTAGTGTAATAGTAGTTTAGGGTTAATTAATAGTTTGTTATTTTAGTAGTTTGTAGTGAGTTAATAAATTTCTCTCACGATAAGCAATTTCTGGTGTAGAATAGAGTGACTATTCTCATAAGCATTCGGAATTACTTAGTAGAAGTTCTACCTAAGTAATGGATTGGAAATAGAGGGATTATCTTTTGCCTTAAAGTTTAATCAATAATTCCCTAATTCTATAGATTATGAGGGAATATTGTATTGTTGAGTATCAAGTCATAACGTGGGATAGTTGACATGTTTTTGGGGATTCTATTTCTTACCTTGTACTTGAACCTCTTGAATTCATGAGAGTTTTAAATATAATGGTGTAGAATATTTTTTCCTATTGATAAGTTGATAGTATCTGCTTTGAGTCTTGCTATAAAGCTTAAGTTTAAGAACGACTATCACACCCTTAGAAAGTTGGAATTTTTCTCTGCATTAACATTAAATATTTTAACATGCAGATTGATAAAGTTAGTTATGTAATTTTTGTTAAGGGTGATGTATATGAGTCGTGTTAGTTTGTAATTTAGAGGATGATTCGAAATAGGTATATAGTTTTGACGGGTTTATATGTGCCAAGTTCTTCGAAGTTTAATTCTTCGAATAGCTAAATCCAAGTCGGATTTAGGTTGAATCATTCTTGTATGTATTATTTTTTCCCGTTTCTGCTAGGATGTTTAGAAATGTTTAGAAATGGGTAGAAATGTAAAAAAAAAAGTTGGAAAAAATTTTTTTTGTATAAACATTTTTTTTTCCCCAGGTCGGGAGGAATGTAGAGTTTATACCATGTTAGGGCGCTGGCTGGTTTTACTTTATAGTAATTTGTAAAAAACGTAATTTGAATTGACAAGATGTCAAACCGGGAATTGAGGAGAACGATCGGAAGTGCCAACATGGGTAGACTTGGCCATGTTATTTTTATATTGTAAATATGTAATTGTAAATGTATATAAAAGTATACAATAAATGAACTCGTATACTAAATAAAGGTTGTTGTTATTAAAACAAACGCCCCCCAACCTTTACGAGTTCTACAGTATCATGTCTGATAAAAGTCCTACACCAGCATTTAATGCTTCTTTACCGATAACTTTAGCCCCACTCGACAATAAAGGTAATACTGAACGGAATAGCCCACCTAAGAAGCTTCCAATACCGTGTCCACGTTGATGTGCTGCACCCTTATAAATCACACCAACTCCGGAACCGGCTTGATGCATATAGTAATGTTCATAAGGACAGATATTGTTATATTTTGGATACATTGTTATTTCCGTTTAAAGTGTAGTTTAACACAAGTCGTTCCAAATTGGAATGGTACGTTTTCTCCTGTGTTCGTTCTTATATCTACTTCTATCGTATCGAACTCTCTTCGCATAACAGATACATAATGTGGAGGTGAGAAGATATGCATTTTATTTGATCCATACGTATATTTAGCTGGATCCAATGGTATAATTCTTAATAATGAACACATAACATCACCAACCATCTGGGGTTCGATAATATCACAGTACACATATAACTGTGATGGTAAACCTAGATACAAATTAGCAGGAAATTTACTGACTGTTTTAGTAACCACATTAGTATTTGGATCAAATCCAAGTTGAAGACTTAACTTTGGTGAAAATTGTAAAGAAATAGTTTTTTTATCTTCATTAGTGAGAGTGACATATTTCGATATCTTATCATAACGTAATCTAAAAGTTTCTCTCGAGTTACATGCCGTTAAAACGTCTTCAATGTTTTCGTAACTGGATGCTGGTATATGAGTTTTATATGTTACCACCAACTCATTTCCTTCATCACCTGGAACTTGCATTCTTTTGGTAACGTACATTAAATTTTCATGATCTTGAACAGTAAACATGGTACAGGGATATTGAAACTCTACTATGCCCACATACCATTCTCCTTCTAATTTAATCGACTTCGGTAATTTTGTACAGAAGTTAGTGGTTCTGTTTTCAGGAAAATATGACATTGAACTGTTACTTGGTAACGTTAAATAAAAACTGTCACTCGTCATATTTTCTCAAGACTTGAAGCTAATGTAAGGTTATCCGAATAAGTTTAATAGTTGCAACTATTAAACTTATTCGGATAACCTTTCCATTTGACCAACAATTCCTTTCTGAGACCAGAGTATCGAGTACGCAGTATTTTATCTATTTTATACTTCGAAGAGGAATCATGACTAACCTTTTGCATTTCCTTTTCATAGAAAGTTCCAGTAATCATTTCATTTTGTAAATCTTTAAGGGTGTATACCACCCAAGGTGACCTATCTATAATCGATGTAATAACAAAGATTTCGTCACTCCAATTAGTTTCATAACCTTTTTGGAATATGTGTTTATATTTTGTGATTCTAACGTAATCACCAATACTAAATTTTGCTTTGTATGTTTTAGATAATTTTGTACTATCACTATACAAATTACGCCACACAGTCATAATATTACTTGAATTAACATCACAAGGTCTCATTTTTATACTTCTATGAAAACTGTGATTATAGGAATATAGCAAATTGTCTAAGATATCAATGTAACGATAAGTATTATTATGTGTGAAGTAGCGCCACATTTTCGTCTTCAAAGTTCTTTGGAATCTTTCGACTATACTTGCTTTAATATCAGGGTTATTAGTTGTGTAATAATTTATGTTATAAGTTTTTAAAAACATTTGAACATCTTTCGAAATAAACTCAGTCCCTTTGTCTGATTGCAAATGTGTGGGAGTCACCTTTGCTTCAGATAATATACTTGCAAGACATTTTTTCACTGTAACAGAATTTTTCTTTCTCATTGCTCTTGCGTACGCATATTTACTGAATACATCAATGATACACAAAATGTAATTAAAACCATCATTATATTCACTATAAGATCGCATATCACTTAAATCGACTTGCCAAAGTTCATTAAAATTAAATAAAATGTATTTGTTTCTAGGAAATCGTCGTTGGACAGGTTTATGTAGAGTGTAAGTTTCTTGAGATTCTAACCAGTTTTTTACTTCCTTTCTTGTCATTCGATTTTTCATAGCATCTGTTAATTGATTTAAACTTCCATAACCAGTAGGATGAGAGATGTCATAGTAAATATCGTTAATTTCTAATACGGAGTCCATTTCTGCCAATCTATTTTCTTTTTGACTTTTTCTTTACTCGTTATGGCGCTTGAAGGTGGTGTAGAATATTCGAAATCTTTTTCTAAGTTAGATTCAAATCGTCTACCAAAATTCGGAGTACTAGAGATATCATTGATGTAAGTTGCTCTTCTTGGATTACCGATGTAAGTCAAAGGTACTCTTAATTCCTTTAATGCTCTAGAAAATTCTGACCACCCGTTTGGTGAAGTGTTTTTCAACGGTCTTATAACATCACTGAGTAAATCAACTATGTTGCTCTTATAAATTTCCTTGTTGTCGATGTAAACTGTTCCTTTATGATCCCAATAAATTTTTTGTTTATTTTTTAATAATAAATCTATTAAGAGCTCACCTTTTGTTTTGTATGTCTTGGGTAAAAGGTTTATTAAAAGCCTTTTAGAATAATTAATTTCGTTGTCTTCAGCGTTGGGTTCGACTATCTTCGAGGTGTCTTGTGTTGCTTCTGGAGGATGATCCTCACGACTATCTTTTTTTATAATTTCTGTTTCATTAAACGATATTATGGGTATTTCTAAAGGCTTTCGATCTTTACCAATAAAATACAAATATCTTTGTAGTGTTTGTAAATATAAGGACCATTTTTCTCGATCATCTATTTTCTTTTTTAAAACTTGATTCATTTCTTCGTCGAGTCGTGATAAATTGTTCACGTTTCTGTCTGTGTTATCATTTTTTAACTTTTCTATTATTTCAGGTTCAATTAATATCATTTTTTTTGTATTCTCCATAGTGGTTATTTGGTGACTGATCCCAATAATGCACTCAATACGGCTCCCAAGATAATCGGTAAAAATGCGCCACCTTTTTGTATGATAATATTTTTTCTCGTTCTATTTGCTCCTTTTGAAATAAGCTTTCTTAAAATATGTTTATATTTTTCTAGTTTGTGTTTTTCTTTAGTAGGAATTGATATTTTTCCTTGAAGAACGTTGTAAATGCATTCACAAATGCAATGTATTTCTTCTTGGTTACAAGATTTTAATAATGCCTTTCGAAACTTTGGTTTAAGCACATGTAATGCTTTTAAAAAGTTTGTATGCGTAGTAACTCTTGGTTTCATAATTATGGAATGAAGCTTTCATGTTGGCTACTACTGTATTTATACCCCTTCTTAGATACATAACAAATGGTATACTCATTCGGAAATATATTTGTTTTGAACCGATATACGTCATCAGTGTTTTGTTTGAGATCAATCATTAAATAACCATGTGGTTTATTAGTGGCATCTCTATAAGCCTCTTCAACCAGTTTTGAGTTCTCAGGTGCAATTTGACAACCTAAAAAACGAATTTGTGTCCTATCTCGAGGATTTTTGAAATATATAAACATATTTTAAGAAAGCTTATTTCAAAAGGAGCAAATAGAACGAGAAAAAATATTATCATACAAAAAGGTGGCGCATTTTTACCGATTATCTTGGGAGCCGTATTGAGTGCATTATTGGGATCAGTCACCAAATAACCACTATGGAGAATACAAAAAAAATGATATTAATTGAACCTGAAATAATAGAAAAGTTAAAAAATGATAACACAGACAGAAACGTGAACAATTTATCACGACTCGACGAAGAAATGAATCAAGTTTTAAAAAAGAAAATAGATGATCGAGAAAAATGGTCCTTATATTTACAAACACTACAAAGATATTTGTATTTTATTGGTAAAGATCGAAAGCCTTTAGAAATACCCATAATATCGTTTAATGAAACAGAAATTATAAAAAAAGATAGTCGTGAGGATCATCCTCCAGAAGCAACACAAGACACCTCGAAGATAGTCGAACCCAACGCTGAAGACAACGAAATTAATTATTCTAAAAGGCTTTTAATAAACCTTTTACCCAAGACATACAAAACAAAAGGTGAGCTCTTAATAGATTTATTATTAAAAAATAAACAAAAAATTTATTGGGATCATAAAGGAACAGTTTACATCGACAACAAGGAAATTTATAAGAGCAACATAGTTGATTTACTCAGTGATGTTATAAGACCGTTGAAAAACACTTCACCAAACGGGTGGTCAGAATTTTCTAGAGCATTAAAGGAATTAAGAGTACCTTTGACTTACATCGGTAATCCAAGAAGAGCAACTTACATCAATGATATCTCTAGTACTCCGAATTTTGGTAGACGATTTGAATCTAACTTAGAAAAAGATTTCGAATATTCTACACCACCTTCAAGCGCCATAACGAGTAAAGAAAAAGTCAAAAAGAAAATAGATTGGCAGAAATGGACTCCGTATTAGAAATTAACGATATTTACTATGACATCTCTCATCCTGCTGGTTATGGAAGTTTAAATCAATTAACAGATGCTATGAAAAATTGAATGACAAGAAAGGAAGTAAAAAACTGGTTAGAATCTCAAGAAACTTACACTCTACATAAACCTGTCCAACGACGATTTCCTAGAAACAAATACATTTTATCTAATTTTAATGAACTTTGGCAAGTCGATTTAAGTGATATGCGATCTTATAGTGAATATAATGATGGTTTTAATTACATTTTGTGTATCATTGATGTATTCAGTAAATATGCGTACGCAAGAGCAATGAGAAAGAAAAATTCTGTTACAGTGAAAAAATGTCTTGCAAGTATATTATCTGAAGCAAAGGTGACTCCCACACATTTGCAATCAGACAAAGGGACTGAGTTTATTTCGAAAGATGTTCAAATGTTTTTAAAAACTTATAACATAAATTATTACACAACTAATAACCCTGATATTAAAGCAAGTATAGTCGAAAGATTCCAAAGAACTTTGAAGACGAAAATGTGGCGCTACTTCACACATAATAATACTTATCGTTACATTGATATCTTAGACAATTTGCTATATACCTATAATCACAGTTTTCATAGAAGTATAAAAATGAGACCTTGTGATGTTAATTCAAGTAATATTATGACTGTGTGGCGTAATTTGTATAGTGATAGTACAAAATTATCTAAA
Source organism: Scoparia ambigualis (assembly GCA_963921215.1). Lineage (NCBI taxonomy): Eukaryota > Metazoa > Arthropoda > Insecta > Lepidoptera > Crambidae > Scoparia > Scoparia ambigualis. Next base: position 28,936,566 of record OY992508.1, read on the forward strand.
ACATACAAAGCAAAATTTAGTATTGGTGATTACGTTAGAATCACAAAATATAAACACATATTCCAAAAAGGTTATGAAACTAATTGGAGTGACGAAATCTTTGTTATTACATCGATTATAGATAGGTCACCTTGGGTGGTATACACCCTTAAAGATTTACAAAATGAAATGATTACTGGAACTTTCTATGAAAAGGAAATGCAAAAGGTTAGTCATGATTCCTCTTCGAAGTATAAAATAGATAAAATACTGCGTACTCGATACTCTGGTCTCAGAAAGGAATTGTTGGTCAAATGGAAAGGTTATCCGAATAAGTTTAATAGTTGGGTATTAGCTTCAAGTCTTGAGAAAATATGACGAGTGACAGTTTTTATTTAACGTTACCAAGTAACAGTTCAATGTCATATTTTCCTGAAAACAGAACCACTAACTTCTGTACAAAATTACCGAAGTCGATTAAATTAGAAGGAGAATGGTATGTGGGCATAGTAGAGTTTCAATATCCCTGTACCATGTTTACTGTTCAAGATCATGAAAATTTAATGTACGTTACCAAAAGAATGCAAGTTCCAGGTGATGAAGGAAATGAGTTGGTGGTAACATATAAAACTCATATACCAGCATCCAGTTACGAAAACATTGAAGACGTTTTAACGGCATGTAACTCGAGAGAAACTTTTAGATTACGTTATGATAAGATATCGAAATATGTCACTCTCACTAATGAAGATAAAAAAACTATTTCTTTACAATTTTCACCAAAGTTAAGTCTTCAACTTGGATTTGATCCAAATACTAATGTGGTTACTAAAACAGTCAGTAAATTTCCTGCTAATTTGTATCTAGGTTTACCATCACAGTTATATGTGTACTGTGATATTATCGAACCCCAGATGGTTGGTGATGTTATGTGTTCATTATTAAGAATTATACCATTGGATCCAGCTAAATATACGTATGGATCAAATAAAATGCATATCTTCTCACCTCCACATTATGTATCTGTTATGCGAAGAGAGTTCGATACGATAGAAGTAGATATAAGAACGAACACAGGAGAAAACGTACCATTCCAATTTGGAACGACTTGTGTTAAACTACACTTTAAACGGAAATAACAATGTATCCAAAATATAACAATATCTGTCCTTATGAACATTACTATATGCATCAAGCCGGTTCCGGAGTTGGTGTGATTTATAAGGGTGCAGCACATCAACGTGGACACGGTATTGGAAGCTTCTTAGGTGGGCTATTCCGTTCAGTATTACCTTTATTGTCGAGTGGGGCTAAAGTTATCGGTAAAGAAGCATTAAATGCTGGTGTAGGACTTTTATCAGACATGATACTGTAGAACTCGTAAAGGTTGGGGGGCGTTTGTTTTAATAACAACAACCTTTATTTAGTATACGAGTTCATTTATTGTATACTTTTATATACATTTACAATTACATATTTACAATATAAAAATAACATGGCCAAGTCTACCCATGTTGGCACTTCCGATCGTTCTCCTCAATTCCCGGTTTGACATCTTGTCAATTCAAATTACGTTTTTTACAAATTACTATAAAGTAAAACCAGCCAGCGCCCTAACATGGTATAAACTCTACATTCCTCCCGACCTGGGGAAAAAAAAATGTTTATACAAAAAAAATTTTTTCCAACTTTTTTTTTTACATTTCTACCCATTTCTAAACATTTCTAAACATCCTAGCAGAAACGGGAAAAAATAATACATACAAGAATGATTCAACCTAAATCCGACTTGGATTTAGCTATTCGAAGAATTAAACTTCGAAGAACTTGGCACATATAAACCCGTCAAAACTATATACCTATTTCGAATCATCCTCTAAATTACAAACTAACACGACTCATATACATCACCCTTAACAAAAATTACATAACTAACTTTATCAATCTGCATGTTAAAATATTTAATGTTAATGCAGAGAAAAATTCCAACTTTCTAAGGGTGTGATAGTCGTTCTTAAACTTAAGCTTTATAGCAAGACTCAAAGCAGATACTATCAACTTATCAATAGGAAAAAATATTCTACACCATTATATTTAAAACTCTCATGAATTCAAGAGGCTCAAGTACAAGGTAAGAAATAGAATCCCCAAAAACATGTCAACTATCCCACGTTATGACTTGATACTCAACAATACAATATTCCCTCATAATCTATAGAATTAGGGAATTATTGATTAAACTTTAAGGCAAAAGATAATCCCTCTATTTCCAATCCATTACTTAGGTAGAACTTCTACTAAGTAATTCCGAATGCTTATGAGAATAGTCACTCTATTCTACACCAGAAATTGCTTATCGTGAGAGAAATTTATTAACTCACTACAAACTACTAAAATAACAAACTATTAATTAACCCTAAACTACTATTACACTACTTCTATAAATCAAATAACCTACAACATCATACTCCCCCATTCTACTAACTCCTTAACCCTTCATAAACTAATGTTATAAATACTCAACCCTTTATCTGCATACTACATACTGCTAACTCCTAAACCTTCACCAACTATGCTATAAATACTCAATCCTTTAACCCTCAATAATAACAAACCATTTACAAACCAGATACTAACCCTATATCCCATCATTTATGTGTGTGAAACCCAAATCAGGAATCCATGACAAATAGCTTATTGCCTAATCATGTTACACCAAATAATAGAATTAGTCGACTAGATCTACCAATCTAATTCTACTTAACCCTTACATCTCATTACCTTCCTCAAATATTTACTTTACCAGCATTCAACATTACATATACGTTAATAAACCTATCTCACGTTTTTTAACAATATTTCCTTTCTAATTATATCAAACTACTACTTATTATTTGTATTTGGGCCTCTTTTTCAAACATCAATTGCTCCCTGCCATCATTAGATTACCTAAAATACGTTATTCTTATTTCTCACGTACATATGAAACATTAAGACACATATTAGTAAATAACAATGACAACATATAACTTAAAATTAACCTACTAAAGCCTTCCCTTTATACACAAACCTATTATATTTTACAAACATACATACACAATAGTGTCTACAAACACACATCATCGTGACATGAAATGCTTTAGGCGATTTGTATGAAAAACGAACTTTACAAGCCACCAACATTAGACCTCCTATCGCTCAATGATTCTATATGCCATTGATAAAGACGTGCCAGTTTCGTACATCTGCCAATAACTCGCCTTGGAACATAATAAAACTAAATCATTGACGTTAAAGAATACCGGTCTAATTCTTACGTAGTGCCTTCGTAAATAATCTACTCATACAACCTACCTGTTCTATCGAATTTTCGTTTTAGGATAACCCGTTCCTAAATCTACATTAGTTACAAAACGTTTTTCCTCCACCGGCAAGGAAAATTCACCACTATTTGGTGCCTTTAAGAAATATACGTAATCATTGTTACGCAATTTCTGAAAATCAATAAAGTCAACAATCGATTGATGCCTGTCACTTGTTGACACATCAATGTTTTTCTTTCCGCGCCCGGCTCGGAACTTTCTAAAACAATTGCCTGATATAGAACATTCGATGACCTATCTGACTTTTGTTCTAACTTCAAACTTTCTAAACCAATTGTTTGACATGGAACATTCGATGACTTACCTAACTTTTGTCTAACAAGCGAACTCGATTTTTCTGAATCCTGTCTTGCAACAATAGCGGCTTTACCTATATCGCTCGACACATTTGGCTGAACTAAATGAATATTTCCTAACTTTTGTCTAACAATCGAACTCGATCTTTGCGAATCCTGTCTTGCAACAAAAGCGGATTCATCTTTTTGGCTCAACACATTTTGTTGAACAAAATGAATTTTTCCTTGGGAAAAAGACACACAATTGTTATAAAAATCAATACACATTTTATTCGTTATTAAGAAATCCTGACCTAAAACTACACTACACTTTAAGTCAGCTATAATTATAAATTCTTGTTTAAATAAAAAATCGCACAAAGAAAACATTATATCGCATTTTCCTACTACTTTTAACCTACTACCATTACTCGCACTAATACATCTATTTTCTATATCTCTACATTTTATTCCTATCTCATCCGCGGCAACTTGACTGATGCAGGAAACCGTGGCACCTGTGTCTACAAGAGCTACAGAATTAATCTCATTTGTAGAAAATACTAATAATGGCAATAACGTAGAAGAAGGTCTAACCTGTTGACTAGCTTCATCCATCGCTTGCAATTTCACGTCAGATGTGTGCGCTTGCAAAAGACCAGACGACATCTTAAAAACATCACCGTCGCGACAATTGGCCTTCTTTATTGTCGGCGCGGTGGAAAACCCGGCTGCGACTGCGTTTTCCTAAAATTAGAACGTAAATTATAGCTATTTGAAGGTGCAGGTCCTGGTACAACGCGGCATACATTTTGCACTTCCGTTGTCATTGGCGGACCAAATGGAGTGGGCGTACTATGATCACCTCCCCCACCAACAAACTTATGAACGAACGCAGCAGGATTCTGCGCTAAGTTCATCTGCTCTTCACGTGCTTGTGGATACACCTTCTCCAATTGCAAAATAACCTCCCTGAGGTCTCTTTTACACGCATAGTGAGAATATGCTAGTTTATTCTTGAAGTAAGGCTTTAATCCCTTCAAAAATTGCGTAATGAACGTGGAATCCTTGGTTATATTTGCTTTGCTAGCCAACTCCGATAAATTATAAAAATGCTCGCTCAGGCCTTTCTGGTCCTGCTTGGCATTATAAAATAATTCGGAGTAATCACACACTTCAAATTCTTCCCTCAATTTATCCACCACTTCTTCAAAGCTTTTACATGAAGCTTTTATTGATCGGAAATAGTGAAGTGCAGACCCTTTTAAAAATGCTGGCAACAACAATAACTGATCCTCAGAGCTAGTGCACTTCTTATAAACTGCTACTGCTTGGAACTGCTCCAGAAACTCTTCCACCGACTCATCAAAATGACCCGTAAAACAAGTGACTACGCGATCTATTTTGCTTAAAAATAATTTCCTTTTTTTTCAGGTTAGATTATCTTAATTTCTTTTCTATTCTTCATTCTTCTACACTTAGCTTATTCACCATTCTTTTCAGTGCTTTCGTGCCACCTGAAAAACGGAAACTTTTTCGCGCACGGCCGGCTCTTGACGCCTCCACCATTGTAGAACTCGTAAAGGTTGGGGGGCGTTTGTTTTAATAACAACAACCTTTATTTAGTATACGAGTTCATTTATTGTATACTTTTATATACATTTACAATTACATATTTACAATATAAAAATAACATGGCCAAGTCTACCCATGTTGGCACTTCCGATCGTTCTCCTCAATTCCCGGTTTGACATCTTGTCAATTCAAATTACGTTTTTTACAAATTACTATAAAGTAAAACCAGCCAGCGCCCTAACATGGTATAAACTCTACAGTACACACAAGACCGCTTAATGAATCCTTAAAAATCGTGTTAAGGAAGCAACTTCAAATTTAAAAAGGAAATCCGATGAAAAAATAGATCAAGTCATGAGTGGTTCGGGATATAAAAGTAAAAGACAACAGTTACAAAGTATCAGTCAGTCGCAGCATTCAAAACGAAGAGCATTGAAAAAAACGAAGAAGAATAATAATTTAAAAATTAACGACATATTTTCAGAGTGTTAAAAAATATATTTAAAATAATGTCTTTTTTGCATAATCATTCATGTGAATGTGTTAAGTCCGAGTTGGATTTATTTGCATTACCATCAACTCAAACTAGTATCGAAAGCGGTCAGTGGGTTCACTACAAACCAATTTCATCGCTCAGTGATGATGGACCAATCGAATTTCAGATTCCTGGAAGTGGTGATGACTACATAGATTTATCACACACTTTGATACACATAAAAGCAAAAATTCTAAATCAGGATTTAACACCTCTGACAGCAACAACTACTGTGGCTCCGGTTAATAATTGGTTACACTCACTCTTTAGCCAGTTAGATGTTTATTTGAATCAAAAACTGATAACACCTCCGAATAATACTTAAGGTTATCGAGCTTACATTGTAACACTACTAAATTATGCACCATCAGCAAAACAATCACACCTAACATGTGGACTCTGGTATGAAGACACAACAGGAAAAATGAATTCAACTGATGAGTCAAATAAAGGAATCACTATTAGACAAAAATTGGTAAAGGAGAGTAAGGAGGTCGAAATGATAGGACATTTACATGGAGACATATTCAACCAAGAAAAGTTTTTGATTAATGGTGTTGAAATGTGTGTAAAATTAGTACGTTCTCGAGATACATTTAATTTATTGTGTTCCTCTGATGATGTAAAATTAAAAGTTTCCATTATTGATGCTACACTTATGATTCGAAAAGCTCGTGTAAACCCTACTGTTTTGCTTGCCCATCAAAAGGTTTTATTATCAACCTCAGCTAAATATCCTATTACTAGGGCTGAAGTAAAAGTTCTAACCATTCCAGCAGGTATTCAGGGAAAAACTCTTGATAATATTTTCCTCGGTCAAGTACCAAAAAGATGTATAGTAGGATTTGTAGATAATACAGCGTTTAATGGGTGTCTTACAAAAAATCCTTTTGATTTCAATCATTATGGTATTAGTTCTTTTTGATTATACATCCACGGAACACAGATTCCTTCCAAAGCTCTACAACCTGTTTTTAGCAACAACTTGTTTACATCAACTTATCATACTTTGTTCTCTGGAACAGGAATTCATTTCCTAAATGAGGGTAACGGTATTTCTAGAGCTGATTACGCTAATGGATACTGCCTGATGGCGTTTGACTTAACTCCAGATTTATCAGCCAATTCAACAGCTCATTGGAATCTTATCCGACATGGAAGTGTTCGGTTAGAAGTTAGATTTGAGGCAGCTCTAACACAAACTGTTAATTGTATTGTTTATGCCGAGTTTGATAACATTATAGAAATAGATAAAAAAGGAACATAAGTGTAGATTTTAGTAGTTAAGTTTTAATTGTGTATGAAGACACATGTTTTATATTATTATGAATACCCTAGAAATAACAAAATGTTTGAAAAAAGTATGTCATTCACTGGAGTTCAATGTTTACGCAGCTAATCGCATTCCTATACATGTTACACCACCTTTCTATATGATTAGTAATCTTGATCCTGATACTAGACCTGGTTCACATTGGATAGCATTATGTATCAACAATAAAGGAGTTGGCGAATACTTTGATACTTTTGGTCGTAAACCTGAAAGTTATCATTTATCATTTTTAAGAAAAAATACCAATAGATGGATTTATAATCATAAAGTTATTCAAAGTGTATTTTCATCTGTTTGTGGTGAATATTGTTTACTTTATTTGTATTTCAAAGTTAGAGATATGAGTTTGACAGATTTTATTGATATGTTTACTGATGATACTATTCAAAATGATGTAATGCTAAAGCAAATGTTTAAGACTTTCATAACATAGGTAAGCTAAATTTGTAAGTAAAAAAAAAAAAATTGAAATAAAACTGTACAAAACAAAATGTTTTGCCTATTACTTGATTCCCCTACCTCAGAAAAACCTAGAGGAGTAATAAAGAAAAAAACCAAAGAAATATAATGTTGAATAAATTTATTCGTAATTAAGATATAACATCAAGAAAGAGCTTAGTTTATCCGTCGCCTTAGTAGTGAGGATTCCAGGTGAAGTTATGCCTTTGATCTTACTTTTCATCTCCTAACATCAGGTGAGATGAAGACAAAGCGCTTTCCTGAAGAATCAATAAAATACAATCGCATAGTTGTTAAGGTGATTAAGACCGAGGTGTCATTTATTAGTAAATCAACTGAACAAAAGTACAGTGGCATCGGTACGTCATTAGATAATGATGTGCATCGGGAATGGTGATTAAGACCGAGGAGTCATTAACGATTCATTAATAAATGAACTGAGAGCTGCCGCTCGAAAATTGTATCTCGGAAACGGTTAAAGATATCGCTCTGGGACCCAGCGCAATCGATTCAAATGGGGGGGGTTTTCCTTTTTTTTTTTTTTTTTTTTTTTTTTTAGTTTTGGAAACGACTTGAACTAGCCGAGCGAGGGCCAGAAGAAGGCCAGTTTTGAGTGAGCCAGAACTCTCGAATCCCTACTACTGCCCATCGCCGCTCTATGCTGTTGGATAGTAGGTATGTGCAGTCTTTCCATCTCTTCCCTTGGGTGTCGTCAAAGGCGACTAACGGACTAATGACTGCACATACATCCAACAGCATAGAGCGGGGATGGGCTCATCAAAATAATGCTACCAACCCCTTTTTACCCTTGGATGTCGTAAAAGGCGACTAATGGACTAAAGACTGCTCATCTATCCAACGGCATAGAGCGGCGATGGGTTCATCAAAATAATACTACCAACCCCTCCCTTCCCTTGGGTCTCGTAAAAGGCGACTAATGGACTAAAGACTGCACATACATCCAACAGCATAGAGCGGCGATGGGCTCATCAAAATAATACTACCAACCCCTCTCTTCCCTTGGGTGTCGTAAAAGCGACTAACGGGCTAAAGGCTCACCACCTAAGCACATGTGCAGACTGTGCAGTTTTTTCTTGCTGAAGCGTGGTCTGTGTTGTCCATAGATTCAAATGATTACTAATTTTACCGTAAACTTCAATAATAATTATCTCAAAAAAGTTGTTGATCTAAGTAAGGGGCCGTCCATTAATCACGTGATGTTTTTTTCAGCATTTATTAACCCCCCCCCTCCCGCTCGGTGATATGTGGTGAGGTTTAAGTCTAAAAAAATTACGTGTATTTTTTAGTACCTGCAAAAATCTTATAATTTTTTTACAAGCTTTTATTTAACTTGCAATGTATTATGTATGTCTTTTTCGGGTGGAATTTAATAACTCAATTTTGAAGCAGATATCTTCAACCGATTGAGTTGAAATTCAGCATACATGTGTAAATCGTGTGACAATGCAATATTATGATGACATGGTGCTTGCATGCATGGTGATTTGATGATGGAGCCGGAAGGTGGCCATAGGAACCTCACAATGAAACGACACAACCTCATCGAGTTTGGGCTCGTTTGAATCGTCTTGACGAGTAGTTTGTCTTTCAATGGTAACCAGGGTCTGATGATGGAGCTGGAAGGTGGTCATAGGAACTCTGTAATGAAACGACGCACCCCCATCGAGTCTCGCCTCGTATCATTCATCTTGACCAGTACTTTTTTTTTAATGGTTACCAGGGTCTGATCTGATGATGGAACTGGAAGGTGGTCATTCATAGGAATTACGCAACCCCATCAGGTCTCAGCTCATTAGCTCATTTGATTCGTCTTGACGAGTACTTTGGTGCTAGATGGTAACCAGGGTCTGATGATGGAGCTAGAAGATGGCCATAGGAACTCAGTAAATTAAATAATTTTTTTTTTTTCTACACTCACACCAATTATCTAACCCAAGAGAAGTTTCGTTATGAAAATCGTTAAATGGTTACTAGACAACGGATATACATACTTAAAATACTTAAATACATACTTATTATACATAGAAAACACCCAGACCCGAGACAAATTAGAAAAACAATCGTTCCTAAATTGACCGACCGGGGATCGAACCCGGGACCTCAGAGATGGCGACACGATGAAAACCGGTGTACAAACCACTCGATCAAGGAGGTCGTCAAAGTAATTAAAAGACATAATCCTATCGAGTATGGGCTCGTTTGATTCGTCTTGACGAGTACTTTGGTGCTAGATAGTAACCAGGGTCTGACGATGAAGCGGGAAGGTGGCCATAGGAACTCAGTAATTAAACGACATAACCCCATCCAGTATGGGGTCGTTTAATTCGTCTTGACGAGTAGGTACTTCAGTACTAGATGGTAACCAGGGTCTGTTGATAGAGCTAGAAGGTAGCCATAGGAACTCAGTAATTAGTGACACAACCGCGTCGAGTTTAATTTAGTTTTAGTTTTTGATGGGTGGTGAGCGGTGGTGGTTTGGTGGACGTGAATAAATTCTTTAGGTGTAGGTATACACGTTCAGTGAAAAGAACAGATAAAAAACGAGTCCAGGAGTAACTAAAAATAAAAATAAATTAAAATTAAAAAACTTTTTTAAAAAACAAGCTTCTATTTAAATGCGCTAAAAGGAAAAAAAACTTTTACTAACAACTTCTAACGTCATTACTCAATTTATATTATAAATTAGGTTGTCGCGAGATTAACTATATAATTAAGTGCTATATACCTATGTTTTAATAAACAAGTAAATTAAATACCTTGATACTGATTGATTTTAACTATAAAAAATTTCAATCTAAGAATATACCAGTACAATTTCGCGACAACCTTTTATGGAGGTATATCATATAAATTGTGTAATGACGTTTTATGTTGTTAGTAAAAGTTTATTTTTTTCTTTTTAGCGCACTTAAATAAAAGTTTGTTTTTTTAAAAAAGGTTTTTCACCATTAATTTTAAGAATATTATCTTTAAATACAGGTATAAATTTTAATCTAATTTTATTCCAGAAAATTAAGGACGAATGAATAACTTTCTCAAAAATTTTTGAAAAGGAAGGAAGTAAGTTTAACGGTCTTTAATCGCCAACGTCTGCTTTTGATCCTTTTTCAAATACCTACCTAATGCTTTAATTTTGTCTTTTTTTAGTTCGTCTAGAAAAGTTCCTGTTTCTAACATTAAATTTATAACAAAGATATGAGGTTCAATTATTATAATTGAAAATGAATTTTTAAATTATGATGCTTATGTATGCTGTCATGACCGAGAAACCCGATCATCTATTCGCTCGGCTACCGACGCCTATAAACTTGGGAGTCGTGGGTGGTTCAGTTCTTAAACTATCTACTTCCAAGTTCCTTTCCTTCGTGTATTACAAAATAACAATAGGTACAAGGTACAACTCACGCTTCTTCTATGCTTTTGAGATGCAGCTTTTGATGGGGATGGATGGGCTTGCCGAGGTTTTCGTCATATCCTAAGCCTATTTTGTTTTGGCTATTATTTTAGTCGAATAGCGAGTTAAATAATTAAAACTAATTTTTCAACATTCATATTAGCAGTGCAATGTAGTATTATATTGTATTCTGAGTAGGTACCTACTTACTCTCCATGTACACACGGCGTCAGATCAACCTACGCAAAACCGTCTACAATCAATTTTGAACTTTATTCTCTTTACCCATAGGTATTCATTTGAGAAAGACAGTTTAGGGTAGGTTGATCTGACGCCGTGTGTACTCTCTACATGAACTTTACCTACTAAATTACGTCAACAAAAAAGTGACATACGATAACGAAACGTTGAAAAAATGTCTACCTCAGGCGGGAATCGAACCCGCGTCCTCCGCAATCAGTTTTAAATTAAATAAACTGTTGAAAAAGATGACATTTTTTTCAACAGTTTATTTAAACGTTTTAGAACGCAAATATACAGGGCGTCCCACAGATATGCCACATAGAGGGAAAGTACCTTGAATAATAAAGATGGAACATTTTACTGACAGAAGACATTATTTGAATTTAAAAAACAATTTAAACTGCATTCATAGATATTTAAATAATTAACTACATGGTTAAACCGGGAATCGAACCCGTTACTCAAGAAAAAAAATCATCCACACACACATCACAAATAAAAGAAAGACCATGAATTTTAAAGCCGGCTCCATACGCTTGCCAAACAACGGCAAACAGCAAACAACAAACACGAACATGTGGACGAGTGTTTGTCTGTGTTTGCCTGTTCGTGTTTGTGTTTGCCAGTGTTCGGCATCGGTGTCGGTTTTTCATCACAAATCAAAGGATGTTTGGCAAACAGTTTGCGATGTCTCCACACGCTTGTTGAGCATCAGTATTGCGCGCGAGCTTGCGGGCGGCGGACATTCCGGTTATCAGCAGTTTTCCGCGCGCAATGTGGCGGAGCTAAGAAAATGGCTGATTGGTCTGAGGATACAACTCTATCCTTTTTGGAAGCATACCTACCATAATGAGCAAAGCATTTGGTATACTAAAGATGCCAATCATAAAAATAGGCAGAAGGTGACCGATGCGTTGGACGCGCCTTAGTTTTTGTTGTCAGAACCAAAATTTATAGGAAATAAAAAATAAAAAGGAAATATTTATATGTTTTTATTGATAGGTAACTACTTAATTTAAGTAATTTTTTTTTACTAAAAACATGAATATATAGCACTGACAAATTTCGACGGGTGAAAACCAGACCTCGGTAGCCAAGTGGTTAAGGCAGCCGCCCGGAATGCGGAAGGTGCGTGGTTCAATTTCCGCCTGAGGTTGTCGTATTTTTTCAGTGTTTAAAAATTTTACTTAAGTAAGTATACAGCGTGTTTCTTGTAAGGTGTCAAGCCGATGTGTGGTGATAGGGAACTACCATACCTATCCATTGAACCCCCATGTATGTTCTACGATTTTTGTAGTTTTCGAGTTATAATTTTTTTCGTTATTTTATGATTCAACGACGAGACGGCTCTAAAAAAATTTTTTTTTTTTGGAACGACTTTTCTTCGATATTTTTTTTAAAATACATATTGATTGCACTTTTATGAGTAAAAAAATCTTCTTCCTAACTTTAACTTAAGGTACTAAATCTTTGATCCTAACTTTGAAAATTGGATTAATCAGAACAGAATGGAATTATCAACTTAAATAAAAAAAAATTAAAAAAGAATTTCTATAGCTTTTGACTAGTTTTAAAAACTGCCCAACCAAATATGCTTTCATACTAATACAAAAAAAGATGTACTATATGGGACTTTTTTTGCTGAAATCGGTCGTTGAACGTGGTAGATCGGAAATTGTGTAATTTTCATCTGTACTAATATTATAAAGAGGAAAGATTTGATTGTTTGTTTGTAGTGAATAGGTTTCAAAACTACTAGATCGATTTAAAAAATCTTTCACCGTTGAGAAGCTACATTATCTTCGGGTGACATAGGCTACAATATATTTTCAAAAAAATTAGGGATCCTTACTAAAATTCTAATAAATTCCTAACATCGCGTGCGCTACGAAAACTATTGATGATAGAACAAGTGCGTCATCACGGCGGTGCCGCATTTTGAGTTTAAATGTAAAAAATACCATTATTAATGAGATAGCCAAAATAAAACTTAAAATGCGACACCGCCGCAAAAATGTAAGAAAAACATTTTTGCGGCGGTGCCGAAAGTGATCGTTTGGTGGCCGGCATTTTGAACATATTAAATTTTTATCGCATTTTGAGTTTTATTTAGGCCCTCTCATTAATAATGGTAATTTTAAGGATAGCATTAGGTATGAAATGTATGTTATTACTGTCAACTGAGCTCTTCTTAAACGTAAAGGGATAATTAATCTCCTGGTAGACAAGAATATGCAAAGATACTAAGAAATTATAAAATACTAGCAGACCGCCGACGACTTCGTTCGCGTGGACCCCGTGACGAATTTTCAAATTGACTCCCCTCGCGTACCCCAGTGACGACAACTACATCGCATTTATTCTATCATCAATAGTTTTCGTAGCGCACACGATTTAAGGAATTTATTAGAGTTTTAGTGAGGATCCCTAATTTTTTTGAAAATATATTGTAGCCTATGTCACCCGGAGATAGTGTAGCTTCTCAACGGTGAAAGATTTTTTTAAATCGGTCTAGTAGTTTCGGAGGCTATTCAATACAAACAAACAATCAAACCTTTCCTTTTTTTAATATTAGTATAGATGAAAATTACACAATTTCCGATCTACCACGTTCAACGACCGATTTCAGCAAAAAAGTCCCATTAAGTACATCTTTTTTTGGATTAGTATGAAAGCATATTTAGTTGGGCAGTTTTTAAGACTTGTCAGAAGCTATGGAAAATCTTTTTTAATTTTTTTTATTAAATTGAAAATTCCATTCTGTTCTGATTAACCCAATTTTTAAAGTTAGGATCTAAATTTTAGTACCTTAGGTTAAAGTTAGGAAGGAGATTTTTTTCTAATAAAAGTGCAATCAATAGGCATTGTATTAAAAAAAACATCGATGAAAAGTCGACCCAAAAAAAAGATATAATTTTTTTAGAGCCGTCTCGTTGAATCATAAAATAACGAAAATAAATTATAACTCGAAAACTACAAAAAATCGTAGAACATACATGGGGGTCCAATAGATAGGTATGGTAGTTCCCTATCACCACACATCCGCTTGACACCTTACAAGAAACACGCTGTATTTAAGCGTTATTAAAACGCTAAAATATATAAAAACATTAATCTTTAAGCGCAGCTTCATCTGAACCGAATGTTCAAATATTTGTAAAAATATTTCTTTCGGATCTCAGAGGTGAAAACTTCTAAGATTTGATGAAGCAATGTTGACTAAAAAACATAAGCATCAAGCACTGACAAATTTCGACGGGTGAAAACCAGACATCGGTAGCAAAGTGGTTAAGGCAGCCGCCCGGAATGCGGAAAATGGGTGGTTCGATTCCCGCCTGAGGTTGTCGTCTTTTTTCAGTGTTTAAAAATTTTACTTAAGTATATTTAAGCGTTATAATAACGCTAAAATTTATAATAAACATTGATACATATTTTTTTAATTTTAAATAAAAATATGTCAACCTACAACTAATAGCTGCTACAAATTCGTCGTCCGTCATGTTTGCCGATCCGGAATATACTAGCACGTTCGCCAAGCGTCTGGATGCCTGTTTGTGTTGGGTGTTTGTGGTCGATGTTTGCGACTTTGTTTGTAGTGATCGGTGTTTGCGGCAAACAGCAAGCGTCTGGAGCCGGCTTAACAGTTCAGAAAAACGAAAAGCTGACAATGCCCTAGGTACATACAAGTGACATTATCTTATGTACCTATTACTAATAAATGTACCCACTTGAGAAGTACGCATCATTTCCCTATTACAATTTAATTGTATGAACATAGACGTATTATTCTAAATATCCAACAGAACAAGATCAAAAAATCAACAGGGAGCAAAATAACCAAAAGAGTGCGACTTTGTATTTATCAGGAAGGGACTCATTTTGAGCATTTGATAAATTGATTAATTTTGTATTAAAAATATTAAAATTCATGGTCTTCCTTTTATTTGTGACACTATGTGATTTAGCAAAAAATAATCCTTTTGATAAAACCTATCGATCGGTATGATAAAGCTGCAGGTGAATATTTTTTTCATGTAACGGGTTCGATTCCCGGTTCAACCATGTAATTATTTAAATATCTATGAATGCATTTTAAATTGTTTTTTAAATTCAAATGATGTCTTCTTTCAGTAAAATGTTCTATCTACAATATTCAAGGTACTTTCCCTCCATGTGGCATATCCGTGGGACGCTTAGTATATGAAATAATCAAATACATAATACGAAGTGACATACGGTAAAATAGTGAAAGTGAAATTGACATTTGACTCAAAAATGTCAATGTCGTCGTGACTGCAATGAAATGTACGAATACGAAATACTATAATTTTTTAGACGTGAATTAGTCATCCTTGTAAGCACAGAAAACATTTATTAAAGATAGTAACTATCAACCAAGCAAAGTACATAATAGTTGCAAACTTTAAGTAGCAATTTATAAGTATTACGGTGACAGGCAGCTCAGCCACAAAATAATGAACTTTTTTCGAAAAGAACCCACTGTGAAAGGTATGTTGACAGCAATCTGTAAGATTTGAAGACAGTGATGAGTAAAATATGTACCTACCAAGTTTTGAAATACTTTTGAAATACTCATTAAAAGTCAGTGTAAAAAAATGTACCACTTAGAATTTAGTAAGAGACTAAGCCAAAAATTTAATGTATAAAATTATTATTGATTGATGCTAAAAATGAATAAAGCCTAATGTTGCAATTAAGTCAGGTACTTGATCCTTCTTCGTACCTTTTTGCTTTAATTTGTGCTAACTTTAATTCGTGTTATGTTTTAGAACAGCAAAGACAAAATGAAAGGGAACTCCGTAAGGCTACTAGAGATTTAGACAGAGATAAAAATGCACTTGAAAGAGAAGAAAAGAAACTGGTAAGTATTTAGGCTTCAAATAAAAATAACCAATACAATAATAAGACAGTAAGTAAGTACTGCATCATTGTCCAAAATTACGTATTCTATTGATCATAAATAATTACTTACATCATACTGTTGTTGATATAATTCGTAAACCATGTCAATTGTCAAGCATCAAATGGTCTTGTAGAGAATGTAAATTACATCATATTTATATAACAATCTCTCTAGGATGTGATTCATATTATACATTTATAATTATGCTAATTTGTTTACAGTTGATGCATCATGCATACTATATTATTATTGGCATCTATAATACATACTTACATTATTATCGAATACAAGTTTTAGTTTATTATAGGAAATGGAAATCAAAAAGATGGCTCACGAGGGTAACAACGAAGGTTGCAAAATATTGGCCAAACAGCTAGTCCAGTTGAGGAAGCAAAAGAACAGAATATATACTGCTAACAGTAAGGCAAGTAAACATTCCATTACCATCACTTGAATTAACCCCTCAGTCTTGAATTTTTTTTGACACTTTTTTTGGCGCAACTGTCAACGTCAAATTTGACAGAATCGAGCATAGACTATGCGATATTTTGCGATAATAATACAGAAGATGTACCACAGAACCGAAATAACCAAACTTGTTCATACTAAAGTAGTCTGTAAGTCTATGAAAACACGGTACAAAGTAAAGTGTGTTTTTGTAGGTGCGGTCTCATACGACCGCTTGGGGCCTGAGGGGTCTGTTTGTGTACTGGCTGGTGTGTGTGCTGCAAAAGTTTGACCCTATAACAGCGGGCCTAACATGCGCAACACAAGAAAATTTTCTCAACCCGTTTTCTCGTGTTATGTCTATACACAATATTTCAAAAATAGACAATTGTAGTTTTTGCTTGTCTATGGTATTTTTGTCTACAAACCATAACATGCAACATAATTTTATCGAGTTTTGACTACTGTTACGGAGATTATATACATATAATCTGTGCCAGATAAACATGCATAAATCTCTACCCCTGTACCACTGCACACTGAAACAGGATCGTGTCGAAGTGTTGAACCGATATATAAGCCGTAGCAATAGAATTCTGTGTAAACAAACGTATCTTGGTACAAGACAAAATAGCGGCAAGTGTCTCACCCCTGGCATCACAAATGGCTAAAATTATAATTTATCATTTTTTGGGATGAAAGTTGAAGAACGATAAATCATAATGAATTGTTAACTTATGTTAACACTTTAGGAAATAAATGTGATTTCCAATTATGGTAATAATATTTGTGGTAATAGAAATCTGAAATAACTGAGTTTTTTAAGTAAAATAAATTATCGGCTGAACTGAGTTTTGGAAAACATTAGTATTATGGATGACATTTTTAATCCCATCTAGTCGAAATGGACGACTTGGTTCTCGTTTAAGTGCACTTAAAGGTGGTGTTTTCTTGAAACTTTTAGCGGGCATTAATGATTTTGTAATCCTCTTTATAAGTGCGCCACAATTATCTTTGCCGCGCACTTTTTGTAGTATTATTTTAACGAGCTTATTGCTGCTCTATGCTGTTGAATGTATGTGCAGTCTTTAGTCCGTTAGTCGCCTTTTACGACACCAAAGAAAAGAGAGGGGAAAAGCCACCAAACAGTAATCTACATAAATAAAGTTACAGTTAAAGGGGGTTAAAGTTACTCGCGTTCGTAGGTTTACCCTTGAGACCCTACACGTGACCCCTGGGTGGTGCTATATGAGTGACACTGATTAAGTGGTAGAGCCACGCTGCGTTGCAGCACGCATTGGGCCGGCTCGCCCGGGGTAATACCACCCTGTCACGAATATTCGGCGTGAAATAATGGCACTTGGTGCTGTTGTGTTTCGTCCGGCCAGTGAGGGTTCCGGAGGCACTTCGCCCCCCCAGATCACAATTCCTATTCCTTCCTTAAAGGCCGGCAACGCGTCTGCGACTCCTCTGGTTTTGTGGGTGTCCATAGGCGGCGGTGATTACTCTCCATCAGGTGACCCGCTTGCTCGTTCGACTTTATCTAATGTCTTAGATAAATTTTTTTTTTGTGTTACAAACACTTTCAGGGCGAGGTTGTATGAAAGAAAATTTTTAGAGATTTATCACGGAACACCCGGTGTTAACGCGGACGAAACCGCGGACGGGCGGCTAATATAGTTATAAAAGTATAATGTTATATTGGATAGGAACTTAAGCCTGTGCCAGTTGCCTGAAAACTATTTCTCTCATTACAGATATCAAATGTTCAGCTGCAAAACAAAACAATGGGTGCCAATATAGCAATAGCGGGTGCCATGGGCACTACGGCCAAAACGATGGGCAGCATGAACAAAGTGATGAACCCGCAACAGATTGCTAAAGATATGGAGGCGTTCCGGCAAGCAAACGCAAAGATGGACATGACAGATGAAATGAGTAAGTGTTATTTACAAACAGTACATAGTAATAATTGTATAAAATATTTGGCCGAATATTCGGCATAATTGATTCCTTTACGTAAACAATACAAGTCTGAACTTGTTAACGCAAAGCGCGCAAATGGAAGCCGTACCCTCCCGCCCGCTACCCCCGCTGTACCCGATGTTTTAGCTACACTAAGTAGAAACTAAAAATCTTTGACTATATACATGCCTAGACGGAGCATCGCGGTACAAACGCTTCTCAAAATCCGCCCGGTTTTTGTATTGAATTTGAAGTGTGCGTGACAGCCACGTATCTGACACTAGCGCGAATGGTTGCCAGCGAATGCCTAATTAAAAAAATTATAAAGTAGGGAAAAAATATTTATGCACAATATAATTTTAAAATTATTCATAACATAACATAACTTTTTAAATTACGTACCTATGTCTATCGTATATGTAGGTATAACGCATAAAAGAAGCTGGTGTGTTTAGAAAAAATGGATGATTGAAGGCGAGGGCGAGTACAATAAAGTAATGCGCTAATGCTTCCATTAGCGCATTATTTTATTGTGCGTGCGTGTGATATGTTTGTAATTGGGACGAAATAGAAGCAACAGGCAGGATGATTTACATTTAATACTTAATCAAAATTGATTTTTTAATTAGAAAAGAGATCATTCGGGCTCCATACATTTTTGGGCCTTTTATGAAAGTGCCGGCCAACATAAAAATAAGTGTACGTATTGTTAGAACTAGCTATTTGGAGTAATAGTTAATATGGCACAAAAGTTGTAGGATTGCTCTGAGCCAAGTTCTACAAGTTCGATGATTCATCATTTTCATACATTTATTGATTTCTGAAAGTGCTGGGACTGGGAAACATAAAATAATGATAGATATTGCTAGAACTATTGATCTGAAGCAATTGTCAATGCAGCGCAAAAGCTATGGGGTAATCATCAATTCTGTTTATACTTACAAAAAAAATTTAAGAATCAAAAAAATGTATGAAAATGATGAATCTTTGAATTTGTATAACTTGGCTTGCAGCAATCCTACAACTTTTGTGCCATATTAATTATTTCTCCAAATGGCTGTTTCTAACAAGACGTACCATTTCTTTTTGTTGACCGGCACTTTCATAAAAGGCCCAAAAAAAATTATGTCCTTTAAATTAAAATGTTTGCTATGTGGTCGAACAATTGTAATGGTTACATGTGATTACTGCTCATCAATATCCGTGTCCAATAGTTTACCTTTTAAGGGCACAAACATACACCCGCACTTTCTCAAACATCGTCATCATTATCATCAGCCTATAAACGTCCCACTGCTGGGCGCAGGCTTCCCACGTGGAGATAGCACGTGGGAATATTGGGCCATAACCCACCACGCTGGCCCAATGCGTGTTGGTGGGTTTTAACAACTTTCATCTTACGACAACAAACGGGACCAACGGCTTAACGTGCCTTACGAAGCACCGAGGAGTTTGAGATGTTTAAAATTTAGTCACCCATCCAGTGACCCGGCATTGCGAAAGTTGCTTAGCGGGCAAGATCGCAAGCTGAACGTGCTAGCCGATCCGCCATCGAGCTCTGTAGCATACATACTACCATCCCCTACATACATATACTTAAACACACACTTCTTACATAAATACCTACGTACATTCCATTTCAAACATAATAATTTTTTTATTCATATCGAATATTGATACCATACCACAATAACAATTTATAATAATAGTATTATAAAATATCACAGTAGGTATTATATTTTTTCTTGTTTTAGAACGGAACCTATTCTCCAGCTAAATTCGAGGATTTTACTTTTTCTTGAGAGACACTCACAAGAAAACAGTTAACTATTGTGTCTTTCTTTCAAAAAACAGTAAAAATCCTAGTGAAACTAGACATTTGCACAAATTACAGTAATATGTTTACAAACATTCGGCATCGAATAGGAACCGTGACATTTATTCACGCTCTTATATATCAGACATCAGTAAAAAAAAAGAAAAACTTTGAAAGCGTTCCAATATTAATTATATTTAATGTATTTACTTTATTTACAACAAGACCATGTATAAATACTAACTTACAAGACTGAGTATTTTTTATCATACTTATTTTATTTAAACCTCCTTTTATATTCTGCCACCAATAATGGGAATTCTAACATTTGATACCAGCAACACTACACATACATGGCCGTTATTATTGTTAAACTTTTAATTTTCATTAAAATTTATCGATACTTACAGATGAAACGTGACTTTCCATTTCGAAAAAAAATTTCTTTTGTAGTTTCGAAAGAATTTCACTGAGCAAACGGTCATTTTGCGAACAATTTCACCGAAACGCGAGAGGTAAACACTGCTTGACGGCACAATGACACTGACCGCCAGGATTGCGCGATAGGCCAATTTTGGCCTATAAATTTTTCTACGTTTTTTTACGGCCATGCTCTATCTAGACATGTATGTAATCAAAGCTAAAAATATGATTTATTTTTTGTTGAAATGTAATTTAATCATGCAACTCTTGATTAAAAACTTACTTTATTTCTCACAATAAAGACCTGATTATATTAACAAATTATTTTATTTTAAAGAATTCACTGTAGCTTAATCTCAAGACAGCCACATACTTATATTTTGTTTTTAATCAATAAACATCTTTTTTATCTGCTGTTATTGGAAAAAAGCTACATAAATAGTCAACAAAAACAAAGCCTTACTGTACCTCATAAAAATAACACATTTAACACAACTCATACATGGCTCAATACAGTAAAAAGTTAGAGTACCACTTTGCCGAACATTCGGTAATTTAGCCGAATATTCGGCCCATACACACATACATTATTGTGATATTTTTGACTTATAATTAATTAATTAACACTAATGACATGTTTAACTTCTTTAAAATGTTTGAATTTTTGCATTCACAGTATTTATGTTATGATTAACTTAGACATTTTAAATTGACATTTGCGTGCTGTTTTATAATGGCTAAACATGTGCGCATTGTAAATTTTGTACCACCCGTAAATTACTATGTTTTTGGCAAATAAATGATTATCTTATCTTATCTAGATGCACGACTAATATCCCCAAAGTGTTAGGCAGAGACTAGGAAATGAGGATCGCGAAGACAGTCCTTCTCTACCACTGTCAACCTTTCACCAAATATTAACTGCACGTGTGCTTAGCTGTAAGCGGTGAGTCCATCGCAGCTCTATGCTGTTGTATGTATGTGCAGTATTTAGTCCGTTAGTCGCCTTTTACGACACCTAAGGGAAGAGATGGGTTGGTAGTATTCGCTGCACAGATAAGTTGTAATTTTGTGATGAATAACTTTTTGTGAAAAGGTATTTATCTCAAAATTATAAAAAGATTTCTGTTAGGGGAGTCCTGCACGAAATTGTGAAAATTTACGTATTTTTAAGTCACTTGTACTATGCGCTGTGTTAAATACATTAAAAGAACTTATGTAAGTTAGCCTGATCGTTGCACAAGGTCATGGCCTTGTTGAAATTTGAAACAAATTCTTTTAACAATAACAAACAATACATTTAAATCTAATGTCTCTTAAAACATATTTTTTCGACAACTTTCTTAATATACGCATGAAACAATAATTTTTACATGAAAATATTTGTATTGATATTCCGCAGTTCACCCCCTTTTTTAAAAAGTAAATTTTAATTTTTAACACAAGCGCGTGATGGTTTTGCACATTTCGCAGAATAAAACATTGATCTAAGTAATTAAATTACCAGTACCCCAAGCTCGAACCATTATGGTACTAGTTAAGGTAATCGTAATCGTATTATTTAGTATGAAACTAGTTTAGTTACGTTATGGTTTTCATTCAAAATAATACGATTACCTTAACTAGTACCATAATGGTTCGTGCTTGGGGTACAGGTCTGAAATTTCGAAGCAGAATTGTTCTAATTTCAAATGAATATGATTGATTTTGCTTTGAAGTTTATTAAGAGACTTATGCCAGTTTTTGCGATCTAAGATGATGATGATAATAATTAAGATGAACTTTACTGACCTCTAACCTTTACTATTTAGTTTCAGATACATTGGATGACATCATGGGCGAGTCCGGTGACGAAGAAGAAACCGAGGGCATTGTGAATCAGGTGCTCGACGAGATCGGGATTGAGATCAGTGGGAAGGTGGGTGTTACATTACAATGTTGTGTCTTACGACAGCTAATCTCATATTGCGTGTTCTATTGTGTCTAGTATTACTACCAGACACAATAGGAATTCAATTGTTAACAACCTCTGGCCCTGTTATTAATAAACGTTGATTAAAGCTACACTTAGGATTAAATTGACGCTGTCTCTATCTGTCTTCTTTAACATAAACGAGACAGCATTACTTTAAACCTTCTTGGTCGAGTGGTTTGTACAGCGGTTTTCATGGTGTCGCCATCTCTGAGGTCCCGGGTTCGATCCCCGGTCGGGTCAATTTAGAAATTATTGTTTTTCTAAATTGTCTCGGGTCTGGGTGTTTTCTATGTATTTTAAGTATGTATTTAAGTATTTTAAGTATGTTTATCCGTTGTCTAGTAACCATTTAACGAGTTTCTTCGAAGCTTCTCTTGGGCTAGATAATTGGTGTGAGTGTAGGAAAGTTTATTTATTTGTTTATTTATTTATAAACCTTACTTACTTACTTTAAAAGGTTTTTTTTTAAAGAAGAAGGCAACCGAGTACCTGATGGAGAGCAATAACCGCCGCCCATGGACACCCGCAAAACCAGAGGAATCGCAGACGCGTTGTGGCCTTTAAGGAAGGAATAGGTTTAAGGGAAGAAAGGGAATTATGAGGGAGGAGCGAGGGACCTCCGGAACCCTCACTGGCCGGACGAAACAACAGCACCAAGTGCTATTATTTCACGCAGAATATTCGTGAGAGGTGTAAAATTTGATTGACTTTTCATCAAGTGGCCCACCTGCTCGTTTGAAATTAAATGATGGTCGCCTTTTTTTCCACATAAAAAACTAACTTCTTATTTTGCCACCAATTTGCATTATGCCAATGGCACGATCTCCCCAAACAGTGGGAGGCGTATAGGCTGTCAGAAACAGTCTAATGAGTAAACTGGTGAATCAGTGAAATTGACGAGTAAGGAAACTGACCAGTGATACGCTAACACCTGATGATGATAATGAACTTCGTATTTTTAGATGGCAGACGCCCCGTCGGTAGCACGCAACAAGGTCGGCGCGTCTACCACGGACGACGACAAGGAAATCATGGCGCAGCTCGCGAGACTTAAGTCCACGTAGAATATGGTCACTGTTAAGGGGGCTTCGGCGGTAAAACGTAAAAGTTGTCTGTTTTCTATTAGCTGTTATTCAAAATTTTTTAGATATTTCGCACTGCAATTTTCAATATGTATTACAGAACGTATGTGTGAGGGGATGGCTGGTTCCAAAACACGATTGGAAATATTTTGCTCCAAAAGAAAAAATCCTGAAGTTACCTCTAAAATTTTATATAAATTCAGTTTACGACCGTGTTTTACAATAATAATTCCTATAAAATCATAAACACATCGGTTTTTTTTTTCGAAATCTTGACTGTTTTGAATTTCCAAAAAACTAAACTTTTTATTAACTTTTTGATAAAAATGTGAATGGCGCTTACGTATTACCGCGGACCCCGCACCGCGCTACACCCGTGATGGCCCGGAATAACGGTGGAATTTTCGCTGATCGCCTAACCCCCCTAAGTACCACTCGAGTACAGAAAATGTACAAAATCTACCCGAAATGTATCTGCAGCTATGCACAATAATCTTTGATCATATATAAAAACTATGCGCAATCAACGCTCTTAAAACGTCCGCACAAAAAGAGTAGCGAGATGTTTAGGCATATAATACATAATTGTACAAGTACAGAAGATCATTTAAATAAATCGACTCTTGCAAAGACACAATAAAGTGCAATTCCGGTCGCACACCGCTCCCATCCCTACAGTTATATTCACCTAGAAGTCACCTCCGCAGTTTAGGTATGTCCGCGCTTCCCGCGCAGTGTTGCCAGACGTGCGATAATTATCGTAGATCCACGATAATTTTGAGTGTCATGCGATAAAAAATAATATTTACGTATCGCACGATAATTTCGTATAAGTAATTCGTCGACTTTCAAGCGATATGTTTTGTCAGTTCTACGATAATTTTGTGTGATTAGCTCGTGAAGTTCATTGGTGGCAAATTTAGAGTGCCCCTAGACGTATAATCTGTATTTTTTAATGCGATAAAACACGATAATTTTGCAGTAAGTTGGATAGTTTTAACCTACGGATCTGGCAACACTTGGTTGCCGCTCGCGACGCACGCTCCGCGTCGCGCGTATAACGAACGATCATTTCTGTGATTTTTGTGCACCGAACAATGACTACTAAACTATCTTATAATCCATATAAAAGAGACTGTTATATTTACGGGTGTCTAAATAAAAGAAAGAACAATTAATCTGATTTAATTTCATATATACTTAAACATGTCCATGAGTGGAAACCCTGCGCTCCTGACGTCAAATCGATATCGAGTCAGCGTTGCATAACGGAATATGAACGCTCGGGTCACACGATAAGTTTCAATTTCGCGTGAAAGTCGTAAGAGTAGGCAATTTTTTATACCTAAACTTGACTTAAGAGGCCTATTACATCTCGACTATGATTTTTGCGTAAAATGGCCAATTTTGGCGTTATGGATCTCAGAAACAAAACTACATTAACAATTATGACTTATTGAATAGTGTAGAATAGCTATTGGAATAGTGCGTAGCGGCCTCGCTTTTTGTAAATTTTGTTTAACTTTTTAATTAAAACCAAAATTGCAGAGAAAGATTTTCATAAAGTGCGCGAGGGCACTTTTTTGAGCTCATCGATTAAACTACTTTTCTAAACAAGTGAAATAAAAAAAAAATATAATGTTATCTCTTATATAGTCGAATAGTGCGTAGCGGCCTCGGAATATTTAGATATCATTGATTTTATATAGGAAAAAAATCTTATTCTAAGCCAAAAAACTTCGAAAATCGCTATAAGTTAACTGTGAATATCTCCTATCTACGATAATATTATTGAGCAAATTTTATACCAGAGTAATAATTACTTACTTCATGAGGAATAAAGATTTTATAATGAATTTATTATCCTATTTCGATAACAACGATAAATACAACTGCAAAATTACTACAAAATGCGATGCACCGGCCGTCCGAATTCAACTTATGCTCACAGAATGGAGATTTGTAATAGTATGCACAAATTTATTGTCCTATTTCGATATAAACGATAAATACAACTGCAAAATTACTACAAAATGCGAAAATGGGCATTTTACGCAAAAATAACATTCGAGATGTAATTGGCCTCTTAAGTTAGAGAGTGAACCTTCTGTACGGTAGTACTACTAGTTATTCTGTTCTATGCTTCACTTTGTTAGTAAGTGAGGCGGAGTCCTTCTTTTCTTACACGTCCGTGGGGATTGTGATCTAGTTTTTATTTGTGATCGAAGACAATAATGGACAAAATTCTGCCTCAATGATCCAAGCAACCGTAAGCCTTATTTTAACTCGCAAAAATTCAATATTACCTGCCTCCTTTAGAGTCTATTGTAGTAAGCATGCCAGATCAGTAGCAGGATTTAAAAGGCTACATAAAAACTAGATTCCTATCATGATTCAAGTGTCGTCGTGAAAATGTGGTATATAATATGGTTATTATGATTAAATGAGATGTACAATAATGAATTATAGGATCTCACCACCTCTGTACTTGTACATTGTGCTCTAACGAGAAACCGATACAAGCAATGAGTCTGTATAAACAAACAACTGAACCAAAAACTGGATAATAAATATTGGCGAAATCCAAAGGGAAACGCCACTGCATAAAAATAAGTAGAAGAATTAAGAATTACCCTTTCTGGAAGTAAAAAGTGATACAAATAGGGCTTATTGTTGACTTCTTTGATCATTTTGACATAACTCTGTCTGAATAGTAATATATTTTAAAACTTTAATTAAGTTTAAATTCTCGGTATTATTTTCTACAGTTTTATTTAATTATTTCTTAAAGTTATTATTAATATGCTTTTGTCGCTACATCTACATTTAATTGCATTTTATTATTATTGCCAAATAACCCAAACTGCTTATACGTATAGGTTTCACGTCACGACATGTACAAGATACTACTGTACTAATTGTACAAGATACAAGTTTACTAAAATGTCATCATCATGATCAGCCTATAAACGACAATAGCACGTGGGGATAACTAAAATTAATGAACAAAAATGCTTTGTAATCTTCATGCGAATTTTGACATTAAACTATGAGAAAGAAGTTAGAGTCAGGCCCGGAGTTACTCTCGTGTTCTTTTCGCAACAACACAATGTTGTGAGACTCCATTTTAATTCAATCTAAACGTACAATACTAAATGTACTAAAAATATAATACCACTTGAAATTGACTTAATGCTAAACGCGATGCCAATTAATAAAGCTATAAAACGATGGTGGACGTTTAAATGGGAGATATTTAATCAAACACCAAAATATAGTAAACTGTCACCAGAATGAGTAAAATATGCACCAAATGTATCGTAGCAGTTAATATTTTTTTTGATGAATATTTACTATTTATAGTGTATTTAGTGTTGATGTTGTGGTGTGCAAATAAAACTTACAAATATCATGAAATAGTGTAAAGAAAAGAATCGGGGCTCTGATTTTTTAGCGTTTGTAAAACTGTACATGGACTGGACTGGGTGATTGGGCCACACCCACCACGGTGGCCCAATGTGGGTTGGTTGGTGGGTAAGTATTATCATAGACAAATTAGATATATAATCGTCCTTGGTATTATCAATAATAATAATAAAATGAAATAGGTGTGATGTACGAATCAATCGGAAATATTCCAATTAAAAATACGTTATTAATGTTTTAGATAATTTATATTAATAAGTATTGAGGTAATATTTGTACAAAGTTATATTCTTATATTATTATGTAATAATAATATATAACGTGCACTACAATAGATACCTATCTTTCTTGATCTGTTCTTCGTTCATACAAAACTGAATAATTTATTTCTGATTATAATGTGAAAATAAACTGTGATATTTTTGTATTATATGATGCAAATAAATGTTTTGTTACTTTAAAATAAACTTTTTTTTAGTTTGAACCATTTTAGGCTTCGCTTGTGATATATACGACATTATTTTAACACACTACACGTAGGTAATAGTACATTATGATGATATAAGAGTGGTAAGATGAAAATTACAGCCGAGGCGATATTGCTAGCCCGAGCCGTAGGCGAGGGCTACAAGAAATCAGAGGCTGTAATTATCAAAGCGCACGTATGTTATACGACGTTTTATAACAAATTTGCGAGGAAAACACGTTTTCTGAAAATGACTGCGTGTATTTGTTGTTTTTCTAGTGTATAAAAATCTTTGGTAAGTTATTTTTCTTTGGACTTAGAATAGGCTGTCAATAACATTTTGTGCTTCACTTATTATTTCCGGTGGTGTAGACTGTTTATTTCTTCATTACTAAAACTAGACATATTTATTTTTAAACTTTCAAAGTAATAAGTATTGAACAAGAAGCCGCTGTTTGAATCGGCAAAATATAAACGTAAAAGGCGATTAACGGACTAAAGACTGCACATACATTCCACAGCATAGAACGGCGATGGGCTTATCAAAATAATACTACTAACCCCTCTCTTCCCTTCGGTGTCGTAAAAGGCGACTAACGGACTAAAGACTGCACATACATTCCACAGCATAGAACGGCGATGGGCTCATCAAAATAATACTACCAACCCTTCTCATCTCTTCGGTGTTGTAAAAGGAGACTAACGGACAAAATACTGCACATAGGGTAACATGCCCAGTCTCCGGCCTCTTAAGCGCTCAGCTGACTTAATTCACTTATATATAACTGATTTAGAGGATTCAGTATATAAATATATTTTTTTTATGCCAGAAATATGTTCAAGATTAATTTTAAATCTGATATAATACACAAAGACTGCCAGTTTTTATATAAATACAGGATTTTCAGAAAAGTACGTTTTTGCCAGTGTCCGGCCACCCTTACCTAGTGACCGACCACTAGCTACCCAGTGTTCGGCCACCTAAATATAAACCTACAGCTATTGAATGGATAATAAACTCTCAGAGTAAATGAATAAGGATTATATTGTATTGATCCCACAATCTAAGGATTTTTGACAACTAATGTGCTACGGATTTACTTGCGGATTTTATGAACTACAAATCTTTATTTATAAAGACGTATAATAAATAAAAAGTAAGTATTGAAATACAAAACATTTATTTAGTAAATGTGACGTAATAATAATTTTAATTAAACTATTTATTTTAATGGATTTTTCCTTGCAACCAGCACTTATCATTAAATTAAATCCTTTTTTTTCTAAATATTAATTGCAAATAAATAACAAAACGTAATACTTATAAAAATGCAAATAGAATAATAAAACTCTTACTAATAATAAAACGTTACTAAATATTATTAAACATACAATTTTTTTATTAGTAGATAATGGCCGAATACTGGTACCATAGCCAGTGTCCGGCCGCTTAGTCATTTTAAGGGCCGGCTATCCGGTCATAGCTACCAGTATTCCGGCCATTCTATTCTCATACAAGTAATTTTACCTATAATTTTTATCTCTGCTGATATCGGCGGCCGGATACTGGCCATAACTAAGGTTTAATGCTAAGGCCTGTCACTACTAACATTACTTACACTTCACAACACCCTATGTATTATTAAATACAAAAAAATCATGGTACCGTTATTGCTAGTGTCCGGCCGGGGTGGGCCGGACACTGGAAATAACCATTTTCTGTTCCAGACCACCGGCCCCTATCTTTTTTAAATAACGGGCGTTGAAAAGTCATATTTAACAAATAAATCGTGTAAATAGACATACCTACGTGTTATAAAATATAAAACTTTATTGGTATTATAACAAAATATACATGAACTAACCAGTTGAAAACACCTCTGCACTAATTTTTTTATTAAGTTGTGGTTAAATTGTCACGCGTGCACTTACCTCCACTTTTAGATGACAACTAAACGTTTAAGAGGATTGATTTTAGGTTCAAATTCATTTAACTATTCTTATTTTATTTAAAAATCATGTCGCACGGCCGGGCACTGGAGGGGGCCGGCACACTGGGCATGTTACCCTACATTTAACAGCATAGAGCGGCGTTGGGCTCTTCAAAATAATACCAACCCCTCTCTTCCTTTGGGTGTCGTAAAAGCGACTAACGGGCTAAAGGCTCACCATCTAAGCACTTGTGCAGACTGTGCAGTTGTTTCTTGCTGAAGCGTGGACTGTGTGGGCGTGGTCTGTGTTGTACATAGATTCAAATTACTACTAATTTTACATTACCGCACTAGTGTGTAATAAGCTACATTACGATGCTGAAATCGGTGTAATAAGAGCCACTTTACGAGCAAATGTGTTATAAACTTCGATCAATAATACCAACTAGATAACGCGTCACGTACAAAATCAAAGCTCAATTCTGTCCACTTGAATATATACTTAAACAGCTACATTTCTTAAAGTCACAAATCTTCTAAGTATTTCTCGCTCGCTCACTCCATGCGTCCACTGTTCTGTTACACAAATGTTGTGTACCTACGCCTGGCGTACTCACCATGGAATTCTGTTATTTCAAGAATGCCAAAAAACTGTGCCCAAATAGTGCCCAAAGGAAATAAATAGTACCCTTATGGTTTAAAAGTTATAGACATAGTTTGGTGAGTACGCTAGGCGTAGGTTACGCCTAGCGTACTCACCTCAGTTTGGTGTCCATGTCTACAGCTTCCTCATTCGATATAGAGAAATTCTAAGCATGCCATATTTTTGTGCATATTATGTGCAATCAAACGTTTCAGTCCTAATTTTTGTGCCATCACAACTTCGTTACTATGAGTTGTTTTATGTGTGTAAGCTGGAGACACGTGTCACCAGCTCGCACACGCCCGTTAAGACAAACCAGTGAGGTTAGGGTTTTGGACTATAGCTAGAAATTTTGTGCATAATTTGTGCACTAGGAACAAAAAAACTAACCATCACACTCAAATACTTTTGAAACTACGAACATAAAACTGTGTGCGAGCTGGAGACACGGGTCTCCAGCTCGCACAGCTGTATCTTCGTAATTGTTCAAGCTACGGTTATGAATTATACCTCAAAATTTTGTGCAGAATTTGTGCATAAGGCACAAAAATTTTCAAAACTTTAACTCAAAAGGTTTTTGAGCTACGAACCGATAAGTATGTGTAAGCTGGTGACACGTAACACGGGCTAACACATGGTGAATTATTGTAACTGTATAAGATAGCGCTTCGTTTTAAAGATCAAATAATACGTTATAATTTGTGCACACACGAGGCAAAATTTCAAATCTCTGGGCCTCTTACTTTGTAAATTATAAGCCAAAAACTGTTTTCCCGCCAAAAAATTCAAAATAATGGCTCGGAAGCGGCTAAACGCGCGCCGATCGCGCCGTTGCCGTTCCGTGCGCTACACTATTGCAATCGAGTTTGAACTTGAGAGCTAGCTCAATTTAGTGTCATTTTAATTTGCGAATTTTAGACTAGGAGACTGCTGATATAGGAAATTGGTTAATTTAAAATAAAAGCAGTCTATTTTATTTATGAATGTTCATAAAATATCCCTTTGCTTAGTTTTAAGTATTTACAATAACCTCATTAATATGATAAGTAGTGATAAAATTAGTCTGCCTGTATGTTTTTATTACCACGTTTTTATTAGGTAGCTTTCTCGTTTATTTGTTTATTTATTTGTCGACAAATGCAAACGATTTTATACTAGCTTCCCGATGAGCTAGACTTGCAACTTTGAACATAGGTCAGAACAGGATGACAATGCAATATTATGGTGTCATTGAGCTGATCTGATGATTCAGCCGGAAGAAGGCCACAGGATCTCTGTAAGAAAACCATGAAACCCCATTCAGGCTCATTTGATTAGTTTTGATGAGCACTCTGACGGGAGACGACTAGACGAGGTCCATGGTCTGATGATGAACCCGAAGGAAGGCCACAGGAACTCAGTATTGAAACCATGCAACCCCATCAAGTTTGGGCTCGTTTGATTCATCTTGACGAATACTCTGTTAGAAAAAAGGGTCCAGGGTCTGATGATGGAGCCAGAAGAAGGCCACAGGAACTCGGTATTGAAACCATGCAACCCCATCGAGTTTGGGCTCGTTTGAATCGTGTTGACGAGTACTCTGTTGAGAAATAGTGTTTAGGGTGTGATGATGAAGCCGGAAAAAGCCCACAGGAACTCTATAATAAAACCATGCTACCCCAACGAGTTCGGGGTCGTTTGAATCGCCTTGACGAGTACTTTATCGAGAAATAGTGTTCAGGGTCTGATGATGGAGCCTGAAAAAGGACACAGGAACTTTATAATAATACCACACAACCCCATCGAGTTTGCGCTCGTTTGATTCGTCTTGACAACTACTCCCAAGAATTTTTAGTTATGGCACGTTAACTAAAAAACAGTTACTACGCTACGATAACTAAACCATCAACCATTCTGACAAGGGGTCGGTCAGCCATCAACACATAGAAGAATTGGTAACTTGCAAACTTTTTATCTTGTAAATAGAAAAAGTAAGAATTATTTACTACTGGTAAAATAAAAATTTGAAATAGCTTTATTAAAAATAATAAAAGTATCTTTTTTTTCGTTATCTGTGGATTGGGTTTGAAATAGGTACATATAAAATTTAACATCTACCTACTTACCAGCATTTGAAAATAACTTTAGGTACTTACTCATAAGATAACAAAGGTACGCCTACTATTGAATCTAGGTGATCTACTGCGGATGGACAACATCTACATAAAGAAGCCATAACTGGAGGTTAGTATAGGTAAGCAGCAGAACGATTAGATAGAACACAATTAAATTAATTTTTATTATAGTTCTTTTTCTATAGAATTTACAATAATGACGAAAAAGGCCGGCGCACAGAAAGATGCGCGTAATAAAATGCCCGCTTGCAAAGTGTTAAACTATAGCTACATAAATTTAATATCGGTGATAACAGTATCGACCATATCTACGGACTATTAAAAATTCATGCAATATCGTGTTTTTTTCCACTATATAGTTTCAGAACGCATCGAACGTTTATAATAATTTTATTTTATTAAACTTTTACAAGCACATTTGTTTGTTAAAAACTACAGATTAATGATAACTCAATAAATATCAGGGATACGGTACAATATTCTTGAATTCGATCACGTACAATATAGTGAACTCAACGCACACCGCATTCCTGACGCGATATAGTGTTTTCCAAAATAGGTATAGTTTCAGAACGCATCGATATCGGATCTGACGATATTGATGCAATAAATACGTTTCAGTAACCTTATACGATTTGTATCGCCTACTCCTAATTTTATCGGAAAAAATGGAAGAGGTGATTGCGCTTTATTACATGTCGGCAAATAATTACTATTTATTGCATCTTTATTATTTTTATTAATTATTAATTCGTAATATTGTATTACTTTTAATACTTTATCGTTACTCCAATCCATAATTATCGAAACAGAATAATATCGATAGTCGTATTTGCAACACGTTCACACCTCTAGTTGTCTAGCAGTCAACTAAAGTGTGCGAAGTAAATGTGGCCGCACGAACATTATCGCGACAAAATCCTTGATGTGCGGCAATTTACCAACAGCGCGGCGCGTCAACGCCATGATACAACGCGCTAACGCGAAGTGTTTGGCCAGACGTGTCGCGAAAACGCAAATCTTCGCGCTAGCGCGATAATGTGGCCCTAGCATTACATTGGGATGCCCCAGCAGACTAATCGCAAAGTCATCGATCACCATAGAGTACATTTATTTTTATTTATTTATTTACATTTAACCATGGGAAGTAATACAATCTAATATTAAAATAAATTACTTTCAATGGTTAAAATTTATTCTGTGACGGTCGATAGCGATTAGTTTGCTGGAAAGCATCCGTTCTTTATCGAATTAGGCTCAAGTATTCAACCATTTTGTCGTTCTGCACTCCTCCATAATGTTTATCATTATGCCAAATCTAATTATTTAATTGTCTCAACAACAAAAAATAACTAAGACATTCGTGTGTGAGATATCTAAAATAAAAAGTAGGGTAGGTTATTAGGTACCTGCCTATAGTAAAACTAAATTAGCCGCGTCGCGCATCGCCTTAACAGAAGGCTCCTAGTCTAAAAGTGGCAATAGTGTAGCGCACGGAACGGCAACGGTGCGCTTAGCCGCTTCCGAGCCATTATTTTGAATTTTTTGGCGGGAAAACAGTTTTTGGCTTATAATTTATAAAGTAAGAGGCCCAGAGATTTGAAATTTTGCCTCGTGTGTGCACAAATTATAACGTATTATTAGATCTTTAAAACGAAGCACTATCTTAAACAGTTACAATAATTCACCATGTGTTAGCCCGTGTTACGTGTCACCAGCTTACACATACTTATCGGTTCGTAGCTCAAAAACCTTTTGAGTTAAAGTTTTGAAAATTTTTGTGCCTTATGCACAAATTCTGCACAAAATTTTGAGGTATAATTCATAACCGTAGCTTGAACAATTACGAAGATACAGCTGTGCGAGCTGGAGACCCGTGTCTCCAGCTCGCACACAGTTTTATGTTCGTAGTTTCAACAGTATTTGAGTGTGATGGTTAGTTTTTTTTGTTCCTAGTGCACAAATTATGCACAAAATTTCTAGCTATAGTCCAAAACCCTAACCTCACTGGTTTGTCTTAACGGGCGTGTGCGAGCTGGTGACACGTGTCTCCAGCTTACACACATAAAACAACTCATAGTAACGAAGTTGTGGTGGCACAAAAATTAGGACTGAAACATTTGATTGCACATAATATGCACAAAAATATGGCATGCTTAGAATTTCTCTATGTCGAATGAGGAAGCTGTAGACATGGACACCTCAGTTTGGGAAATCTGAGCAAGCTACAACTTTAATTAGTATGTCAAAAAACTGTACCCAAATAGTACCAAATAGTGCCCAAAGGAAATAAATAGTACCTTTATAGTTAAAAAGTTATAGACATAGTTTGGTGAGTACGCTAGGCGTAGGTTCTACGCCTAGCGTACTCACCTCGTTGCGCGAAAACAGAACGAGCAATGGCTCTCATTTTTATCTCAATAAATAGTACCGGAAATAGTACCCTCTAAGAGTGTAATTGTTATTTGTACCGTACGAAAACACCGAAAACACCGAAACACAGACGCAGGGAGGGAGTTCCACTCCTTTGCTGTACGCAGTATAAAAGATGTTGAGTAACGCTTTGTGCGACATTTAGGAATATCCACCAAGAAAGGGTGGTAGCCCGCAGTGCGCCTGGATGTCCGATGGAAGAAGGGGGATGGCGGTATGAGCTCATGCAGCTCCAGAGCACACTCTCCGAAGTACAGTCTGTAAAAGACCGACAGACAGGCAACTTTGCGGCGGTGAGCTAGGGTGTGAAACTTGCTCTTCACCAGTTCTTTGTCGCCAATTAGCCTCTCAGCTCTGCGTTGAATCGTGTCCAGTGCAGCTAGTTGGTATTTAGCTGAGCCGTCCCACAGGTGACTGCAATATTCCATGCAAGATCGGACTTGAGCTTTATAGAGAGTTAAAAGCTGTCCCGGCATGAAATATCGCTTGACTCTATTTAAGACGCCCAGCTTTTTAGCTGCAGTTTGAGCCTTGGACTCGATGCTGGTGTCGAAGTTGAGGTCTGAAGACAACTCCATGCCCAGAAGGACGAGACTATCGGTAACAGGCACAGATGCACCCCGAAAAGTAGGAGTCATGTTAAAGGGACTCCTTTTAGCGGTGAATAAACACGCTTGCGTTTTGGTGGCGTTGAAATTTACCAGGTTACTGTCACCCCACTGGCAAACGTGGATTAATGTCTGGTTCGTTCGCTCAACCATGGCCTCTCTCATCAACATCACGTCATCACCACTAGCTTTTGCATCCGAAAGGAATCTCTCTACGACAGTACTGTCATCTGCATACCCAACAATTCCCGGTATCAACAGGTCATTGCTGTGCAACAGGAAAAGCGTCGCAGAGAGAACAGACCCCTGAGGAACTCCGGCATCAATAGCCACTGAGTCAGAGGAGCAGCCATCGATGACTACTCTGATCGACCGTTCCGTCAGGAAATCAGCTATCCAACTACAAAAGTCAGCGGGGATACCATACGCTGGAAGCTTGTGCAGTAGACTTGCGTGCCAGACCCTGTCAAAAGCCTTTGAGATGTCAAGTGGTACGGCGAATGCTTCGCCGTGCATCTCGAGGGCCTCACCCCAGTAGTGCGTCAGATAAACTAGAAGACCCCCAGTCGATCGTCTTCGGCGAAACCCATATTGACGGTCACTGAGGAGGTCATTAACTTCTAGGTATGAGAGCAACTTACAGTTTAGAACTCTTTCCATGACCTTACAGAGTATGGAAGTGATGGCGATCGGTCGGTAGTTGCATGGGTCGGCACGACTTCCTTTTTTGGGTACTGGCTGCACATTAGCAAGCTTCCAGCATTTAGGTACGGTTTTTGCCTTGAGAGAAAGGCGATACAAGCGCGTTAGCACAGGTGACAACTCAGGCGCACAATACCTCAGTACCCTTGCTGGTATGCCATCAGGACCACTGGCCTTGTTCACGTCCAGACTAAGTAGGGCTCTACGGACCTCTTTATTGTGGATTGTGATCTCCGGCATCGAAGAATCACAGCGAGGTAAATTTGGTGGTTGTTGAGAGCCGGTATCTAGACGCGAGTTGCTCGCAAACAGAGAGGCAAATAAACTTGCTTTCTCAGCTGCAGAATGAGCCAGCGACCCGTAGGACGGCAGAAATTCGCCTCGGCTGACTTTGAAAGGGACCAGAACTGTTTACTACCGCTCGGGTAGGATGACAGCTTCGTCCCTATTCGGCTGATGTGATCGAATCTGGCCTTTCGAATAACCCTTTTGCACGACTTGGCGGCCGAATCGAAGGCGGCTAAAACCGTGCTTCGGATCCCGCTACCCTCCAGAATGAGTTACCCGGTACAGCAATGCTAAGGCTTCAAGACCGGTCCTAATCTGCGCAACTGACTTCTAACCATTGGCACTGGCACTCCCGCACGCCGACGGAACGCAGCGGGCTGCTTGGCGCCGGATTTCGGCAGGATGGTGGTCGCGAGCCAGGCGGCTCCTTGCGGAGCCTACCACCGCCACTGGGATCTTCAGCCGTCACCACGGGCCATGTTGGTCTGTGATGTCGTTGCCCGGGGTGGACCGCTAGGAGGTAGATCCCAACCACCCCCGAGTTCCGCTCCACCACGTGAAGTTAAGCGAAAGCGTAGTTACAAATTAAATAATACTGGAATACAGCTAATGAAAGCATTATTTGCTTTTTTATTTTGCTGGTTTCTTCCCGGTTATATTAGGAGGCCTATTACATCTCGAATGTGATTTTTTCCTAACATGCCCATTTTCGCATTTTGTAGTAATTTTGCAGTTGTATTTATCGTTTTTATCGAAATAGGATAATAAATTTAATTTTGTGCATAATATTACAAATCTCCATTCTGTGAGCATAAGTTGAATTCGGACGGCCGGCGCATCGAATTTTGTAGTAATTTTGCAGTTGTAAGTATTTATCGTTTTTATCGAAATAGGATAATAAATTCATTATAAAATCTTTATTCCTCATGAAGTAACAATTACTCTGGTATAAATTTTGCTCAATAATATTATCGTAGATAGGAGATAATCACAGTTAACTTATAGCGATTTCCGAAGTTTTTTGGTTTAGAATAAGATTTTTTTCCTATATAAAATCAATGATATCTAAAAATTCCGAGGCCGTTACGCACTATTCGACTATATAAGAGATACCACTATAATTTTTTTATGTCACTTGTTTAGAAAAGTAGTTCAATCGATGAGCTCAAAAAAGTGCCTTCGCGCACTTTATGAAAATCTTTCTCTGCAATTTTGGGTTTAATTTAAAAGTTGGCAAAATTTACAAAAAGCGAGGCCGCTTCGCACTATTCCAATAGCTATTCTGCACTATTCAATAAGTCATAATTGTTGATGTTAATGTATTTTCGTTTCTGAGATCCATAACGCTAAAATTGGCCATTTTACGCAAAAATCACAGTCGAGATGTAATAGGCCTCTTAATAATATGTATGTACCTACATACATATTATCATAACTTTTCATCTTGAGATTAACGAGCGCCTCTTATTTATAATAATACTTACTTACATTCCATAACAGTCGTGTACCTACGCCTGGCGTACTCACCATGGAATTCTGTTATTTCAAGAATGCCAAAAAAACTGTGCCCAAATAGTACCAAATAGTGCCCAAAGGAAATAAATAGTACCCTTATGGTTCAAAAGTTATAGACATAGTTTGGTGAGTACGCTAGGCGTAGGTTCTACGCCTAGCGTACTCACCTCGTTGCGCGAAAACAGAACGAGCAATGGCTCTCATTTCTATCTCAATAAATAGTACCGGAAATAGTACCCTCTAAGAGTGTAATTGTTATTTGACTTTTAGAAAGAGACACTAGAAAGTCATTAAATTTGATAGCAAACTTCTACATACAAAAATTACGTGTGGTACAGTCGAGCACAGTGAATGGTAAAATATTATTTTTATTACCAAAGGAATTGAGATTGGAATTACTATGGAGTTCATTAATAGACGAAGACCTAAAATAAAATAGGTACATATTTAATAACAGTAAACCAAGGGTGGCCAAAAAAGGGGGGTCCTTAGGTTGGTGTGTCTGTCTTTGGCACCGTAGCTCCTAAATATCCTAGATTTTGATGCGGATTTTTTTATATGAGGGCTGGTTTTTAGCGGTGATTCTTACTTCGACTATAAATCTAGTGATAACTGTTACAAATCACAAAATTTGTAGTCGAGGGTGAATAAGACCCACTCCAACATATATCTATGTATCAAGCATTGCTTATTTATGATTTGTTGATCGTGAATGACCGCCCGCCCGCGACTTTGTCCGCGTGAACCCCTTACCCCGTGACGAATTTCCAAAAATGTTAATTTTTATACAAACCTTGTCCCGACAATTACAAATACAACAAAAAAGAATTAGCCAAATTGGTGCAGCCGTTCTGAAGTGATGCGCGTACAAACATTTTGGCAATTGATTTTTATTTATATATACATACCTACATAAATAGTGACTGCACATGTGCTCAGCGTGACAGGTGGTGAACCCATCGCCGTTCTAAGCTGTTGGATGTATGTGCAGTCTTTAGTCCGTTAGTCGCCTATTACGACACCCAAGGAAAGAGGGGAAAGGCTCTCAGAAGAGCCAGTGGATCGAGCCGTCCTGAAATAACCACGTCGTCGACAATTCGAGCAGCTCTGCGTTGAATGCGGTCAAATGGAAGGAGTTGGTATTGGGGTGCTCCAGCCCAGAGATGGGAGCAGTATTCCATATGCGGCCTGACCTGTGCTTTATACAGTTGTAAACGGTGGGCCGGCGTGAAATACTGACCCGCTCTATTAAGCACATCCAGCTTTTTCGAAGCTAATTTAGCTTTACCTTCCAAATGACATCGAAACTGAACGTCGGATTGGTATCAAAATTAAATCCTATTCTTAGTTTTCTGGACTGTATAAAGTATTTAACTGTGTCGCGTACTTACCGGTGAAATAATACTACTACCCCTCTTCCCTTGGGTGTCGTAATAGGCGACTAACGGACTAAAGACTGCACATACATCCAACAGCTTAGAACGGCGATGGGTTCACCACCTGTCACGCTGAGCACATGTGCAGTCACTATTTATGTAGGTATGTATATATAAATAAAAATCAATTGCCAAAATGTTTGTACGCGCATCACTTCAGAACGGCTGCACCAATTTAGCTAATTCTTTTTTGTTGTATTTGTAATTGTCGGGACAAGGTTTGTATAAAAATTAACATTTTTGGAAATTCGTCACGGGGTAAGGGGTTCACGCGGACAAAGTCGCGGGCGGGCGGTCATTCACGATCAACAAATCATAAACAAGCAATGCTTGATACATAGATATATGTTGGAGTGGGTCTCATTCACCCTCGACTACAAATTTTGTGATTTGTAACAGTTATCACTAGATTTATAGTCGAAGTAAGAATCACCGCTAAAAACCAGCCCTCATATAAAAAAATCCGCATCAAAATCTAGGATATTTAGGAGCTACGGTGCCAAAGACAGACACACCAACCTAAGGACCCCCCTTTTTTGGCCACCCTTGGTTTACTGTTATTAAATATGTACCTATTTTATTTTAGGTCTTCGTCTATTAATGAACTCCATAGTTATTCCAATCTCAATTTCTTTGGTAATAAAAATAATATTTTACCATTCACTGTGCTCGACTGTACCCACACGTAATTTTTGTATGTAGAAGTTTGCTATCAAATTTAATGACTTTCTAGTGTCTCTTTCTAAAAGTCAAATAACAATTACACTCTTAGAGGGTACTATTTCCGGTACTATTTATTGAGATAGAAATGAGAGCCATTGCTCGTTCTGTTTTCGCGCAACGAGGTGAGTACGATAGGCGTAGAACCTACGCCTAGCGTACTTACAAAACTATGTCTGTAACTTTTTAACTATAAAGGTACTATTTATTTCCTTTGGGCACTATTTGGGTACAGTTTTTTGACATACTAATTAAATTTGTAGCTTGCTCGGATTTCCCAAACTGAGGTGAGTACGCTAGGCGTAACCTACGCCTAGCGTACTCACCAAACTATGTCTATAACTTTTGAACCATAAGGGTACTATTTTTTTCCTTTGGGCACTATTTGGTACTATTTGGGCACAGTTTTTTGGCATTCTTGAAATAACAGAATTCCATGGTGAGTACGCCAGGCGTAGGTACACGACTGTTATGGAATGTAAGTAAGTATTATTATAAATAAGAGGCGCTCGTTAATCTCAAGATGAAAAGTTATGATAATATGTATGTAGGTACATACATATTATTAAGAGGCCTATTACATCTCGACTGTGATTTTTGCGTAAAATGGCCAATTTTGGCGTTATGGATCTCAGAAACGAAAATACATTAACATCAACAATTATGACTTATTGAATAGTGCAGAATAGCTATTGGAATAGTGCGAAGCGGCCTCGCTTTTTGTAAATTTTGCCAACTTTTAAATTAAACCCAAAATTGCAGAGAAAGATTTTCATAAAGTGCGCGAAGGCACTTTTTTGAGCTCATCGATTGAACTACTTTTCTAAACAAGTGACATAAAAAAATTATAATGGTATCTCTTATATAGTCGAATAGTGCGTAACGGCCTCGGAATTTTTAGATATCATTGATTTTATATAGGAAAAAAATCTTATTCTAAACCAAAAAACTTCGGAAATCGCTATAAGTTAACTGTGATTATCTCCTATCTACGATAATATTATTGAGCAAAATTTATACCAGAGTAATTGTTACTTCATGAGGAATAAAGATTTTATAATGAATTTATTATCCTATTTCGATAAAAACGATAAATACTTACAACTGCAAAATTACTACAAAATTCGATGCGCCGGCCGTCCGAATTCAACTTATGCTCACAGAATGGAGATTTGTAATATTATGCACAAAATTAAATTTATTATCCTATTTCGATAAAAACGATAAATACAACTGCAAAATTACTACAAAATGCGAAAATGGGCATGTTAGGAAAAAATCACATTCGAGATGTAATAGGCCTCCTAATATAACCGGGAAGAAACCAGCAAAATAAAAAAGCAAATAATGCTTTCATTAGCTGTATTCCAGTATTATTTAATTTGTAACTACGCTTTCGCTTAACTTCACGTGGTGGAGCGGAACTCGGGGGTGGTTGGGATCTACCTCCTAGCGGTCCACCCCGGGCAACGACATCACAGACCAACATGGCCCGTGGTGACGGCTGAAGATCCCAGTGGCGGTGGTAGGCTCCGCAAGGAGCCGCCTGGCTCGCGACCACCATCCTGCCGAAATCCGGCGCCAAGCAGCCCGCTGCGTTCCGTCGGCGTGCGGGAGTGCCAGTGCCAATGGTTAGAAGTCAGTTGCGCAGATTAGGACCGGTCTTGAAGCCTTAGCATTGCTGTACCGGGTAACTCATTCTGGAGGGTAGCGGGATCCGAAGCACGGTTTTAGCCGCCTTCGATTCGGCCGCCAAGTCGTGCAAAAGGGTTATTCGAAAGGCCAGATTCGATCACATCAGCCGAATAGGGACGAAGCTGTCATCCTACCCGAGCTGCAGCTGAGAAAGCAAGTTTATTTGCCTCTCTGTTTGCGAGCAACTCGCGTCTAGATACCGGCTCTCAACAACCACCAAATTTACCTCGCTGTGATTCTTCGATGCCGGAGATCACAATCCACAATAAAGAGGTCCGTAGAGCCCTACTTAGTCTGGACGTGAACAAGGCCAGTGGTCCTGATGGCATACCAGCAAGGGTACTGAGGTATTGTGCGCCTGAGTTGTCACCTGTGCTAACGCGCTTGTATCGCCTTTCTCTCAAGGCAAAAACCGTACCTAAATGCTGGAAGCTTGCTAATGTGCAGCCAGTACCCAAAAAAGGAAGTCGTGCCGACCCATGCAACTACCGACCGATCGCCATCACTTCCATACTCTGTAAGGTCATGGAAAGAGTTCTAAACTGTAAGTTGCTCTCATACCTAGAAGTTAATGACCTCCTCAGTGACCGTCAATATGGGTTTCGCCGAAGACGATCGACTGGGGGTCTTCTAGTTTATCTGACGCACTACTGGGGTGAGGCCCTCGAGATGCACGGCGAAGCACTCGCCGTACCACTTGACATCTCAAAGGCTTTTGACAGGGTCTGGCACGCAAGTCTACTGCACAAGCTTCCAGCGTATGGTATCCCCGCTGACTTTTGTAGTTGGATAGCTGATTTCCTGACGGAACGGTCGATCAGAGTAGTCATCGATGGCTGCTCCTCTTACTCAGTGGCTATTGATGCCGGAGTTCCTCAGGGGTCTGTTCTCTCTGCGACGCTTTTCCTGTTGCACAGCAATGACCTGTTGATACCGGGAATTGTTGGGTATGCAGATGACAGTACTGTCGTAGAGAGATTCCTTTCGGATGCAAAAGCTAGTGGTGATGACGTGATGTTGATGAGAGAGGCCATGGTTGAGCGAACGAACCAGACATTAATCCACGTTTGCCAGTGGGGTGACAGTAACCTGGTAAATTTCAACGCCACCAAAACGCAAGCGTGTTTATTCACCGCTAAAAGGAGTCCCTTTAACATGACTCCTACTTTTCGGGGTGCATCTGTGCCTGTTACCGATAGTCTCGTCCTTCTGGGCATGGAGTTGTCTTCAGACCTCAACTTCGGCACCAGCATCGAGTCCAAGGCTCAAACTGCAGCTAAAAAGCTGGGCGTCTTAAATAGAGTCAAGCGATATTTCATGCCGGGACAGCTTTTAACTCTCTATAAAGCTCAAGTCCGATCTTGCATGGAATATTGCAGTCACCTGTGGGACGGCTCAGCTAAATACCAACTAGCTGCACTGGACACGATTCAACGCAGAGCTGAGAGGCTAATTGGCGACAAAGAACTGGTGAAGAGCAAGTTTCACACCCTAGCTCACCGCCGCAAAGTTGCCTGTCTGTCGGTCTTTTACAGACTGTACTTCGGAGAGTGTGCTCTGGAGCTGCATGAGCTCATACCGCCATCCCCCTTCTTCCATCGGACATCCAGGCGCACTGCGGGCTACCACCCTTTCTTGGTGGATATTCCTAAATGTCGCACAAAGCGTTACTCAACATCTTTTATACTGCGTACAGCAAAGGAGTGGAACTCCCTCCCTGCGTCTGTGTTTCCGAGTACATATAACCCGTCCATCTTCAAAGCAAGAGTAAATAGGCACCTTCTGGGTTAGCTCGCACCATCATAGATCCTGTCTTAGCCCCTGGGCTTGATTTAGATCAAGAACAAACCCATACCTATTAAAAAAAAAAATTATTTCCCTACTTTCTTAACCAATTCTTACAAAACTACATCCCTGAGCAGACGAAGGAGTTCGTAAATCTGATGTTCTAAACCCGTCGCAGCTTTCGTGGTCATAGAAAGACTGAAATGTCAGGTTAATACAATGTAGGTAGCTAAGTACCAAAGTACATTAAAATAGATTATATGGGCAGAAAGAGTTTCATTTCAGATCTTAACATAATTGTTTCTAGGTCTAGGTCAATAGACGCTATGCTAACTATAAGCCAGTGTGCTATTACCATGCCACTAAAATAACTTTATATAAGGTGACTGCTAAAAACCGCAAGAAACTTGAAGGACTGGTCAAATCAAGTGTTTTAAATTAAACATGACAAAAAAGGAATTCGTGTTTTTTTATGTTAAATTTAATAATTATTCATTTTGTGAATTTTAAATGGATAGTCTTTGAGTATCTAATTTATTTTAAAGCAATAATATAAGAAAATAAAATAAAAAACAATTATTAATAAAAACGATTATTTACAACGCGCGGGCAACGGCCGGCCGGCCGACGGTCTGTTGACCCGTTCGCGTCAGCTGGGCGATAAGTACCTACGTTAGTCTGCAATGAGACCATTTTTGTCATGTTTAAAACACTTGACCTAACCGGCCCTGGAAGTTTCTTGCGGTTTCTAGCAGTCACCTTATATAATCGCAATAAGATTAAAAATCACTTGAAAATATCAAAGCATTAACACAGATTGATTATTTAGTTAAACATTTGAATTTGAGCAAAAGAAACAAAACAAGGTTTTACCTATTTATGTAAACTAAATAATGCTTGAATAGTGTTTATAGGTAAGGTCTTTTTTTAACAAGGTAATATGCCGTCTACTTACACCGAAGCCAGGGGCGAGCTTCGGTTATTTGGGACTATTCTCCTATTCCCCCACCCAGCTAGAAGAGCT
Source organism: Scoparia ambigualis (assembly GCA_963921215.1). Taxonomy (NCBI): domain Eukaryota; kingdom Metazoa; phylum Arthropoda; class Insecta; order Lepidoptera; family Crambidae; genus Scoparia; species Scoparia ambigualis. The sequence continues at coordinate 28,981,181 of OY992508.1, forward strand.
CGACGGTGAGAGGGGTGGTCTACCCACTAAAATCGGGGTGTAACAAGTCTTCTAGAAGTTTATTTCCGGAACAATCGATCTGCATCAATTAAAGATTAAACCTGAATGCGCGGTTAAAATCTTGAACACAGTCTTTAAGAACATGTTAAGGTAACTTTAAAGTTTAAACAAATATAATGTGGTAGATAATGGACAAAACAAACCCTCAATAAACGTATTGCCGCCACATCAAAATAAAAACACCATTCATCGTGGGTTGGGTGGTTGAGAAAAACTATTATAAGTGGTCAAATACATTTTCAAAAATTGAGCAAGTCGTAAGTATTGGGTGAAACCTACGACACGATTACCTAGTAACGAAATTAGTAGGCTCTATGATGGTTACGAACGAAGGTAGAGGAAGGCAGAATTACCTACTACTAGCCCTAGAACTAGAACGCAAGATTTCAGGAAATTCCGCTGTTTCCGCGGTTGTCCCGGTCACTCCCGGTGTTAAAGATCCTGGGTAAAACTGAGGCTCACTGCGGGGGCAGTTGCGCGTTCGCGTGGTCCTAACATGTTTAACTGATCGATGCCTTTAAAAGTAAGGTATTGCTGAGGATTTCCCTTCCTTTTACAGCTGGTTATTGCCCTGGGAAGGCGGGACGAGCGAGCCTCATAACCCGGCCGCAAGTCTCACGCAGGTATCGCACGATGTCCCAGTCATGTAGGTTCTCACATAATAAACTTTTATTTTCGAAGAATATTTGAGGGCATATCTTTATATTATAAATCGATAATTGAAAGTCAACAAAGTGAAAACACTGAATTGACGTACTTATGCCCACTGATACAAACGCTATTTGGGTGTGCCTATATAAGTGCCATAATTGAATAAACAATGACTGCATATTTTTCTTTTTTTTCTTACATTTTTTTAAAATAAATTATGTTTCAATAATTGGCTGCCCTCAGTTAACTAATACATTATGTAGGTTACCTACCTGTAGGTACTATTAACCATGTTTGAGGTGGTAAGTATCTTACATTGAAACGCAAAGAGCGGCTGGGTCGTTTGCTTTAAAATTTAATGAAATTTACACTCCTTGTTTACCTGCACGATAATGCCTCGACTCATGCATATTTTAGGAGTTGAGTCGAGCCGCAATTAATCGCAGACCCGTCATTTCGTCTCCGAAACTTAAGCGAAGTTATCGCTTTCTAAGATGATGATTCCTGACCATTTGTTTGACGAAGGGATCAATAATTCGCTACTAACAACTGATATGAGACATGTACAAAATAACAAAATAGTTTACGAAAGAACGCAAAGGGACTATGTAAGTTACAATTTCTCTTTTCATTCTACTTATAGTAGAACTACTGGGCAGGAAGGTGCGGATAAACCTGATTATTCATCAGTAATGATCATCCCGCCGATAATAAGTAGTAAATAAAAGCATTTCGTTTGGCTCTATTCATCAAACTTTTTGTTCAACTATAATTGTTCAATCCGCAAGGAGTGACGGCGAAAAAATTTTAAAATAGCTATTGCTCAATGTTTTAATGCCCTTTTAAATTCCTGATTAATGATTAAGAGCGCTAATATTTCATCAGGAACAGGAACAGCGCGATCTTCTATCATCCCAAGATGGCGACACCTGTGAGATCCACGACCAGTTCTACAGAGACCATAAGTTGCTGTTGGTGTTGTTCCGTGCTCTGGCTGTTATGCCAATCACGAGATCTCGTCCAGGTAATGAAAAGCGTTAATATTTCTCTTCTGCGTTTTACTGTGTAGGCAAACTATTATCGAGCCGCCTTATTGAAAGTCTAAGTGGTTGCTGGCCCTGATGCATCAGCTCATAGGACTATGTAATTGTTTTCTTTCCCTACGGATAATCACTTAATTGACTTGACTTCATCTTGATTGTAAAGCGCACTCCACCCGGATTCCTTAACTACCTGAGGACTGATCTAGTAACCTTAAACCTGGAATATTATGATGCTACTTTATTTTCTTCTTTTTCTCAAATTCACGTTCCATACTATAAAAGTACCTACTTACTGTTTTACCTTTTATCAAAATTAAATAAAATATTTATGTACCGTGGAAATGGTCCTTTTATTACCTATCTAAGATTTGTTACTGCTTTCTTTTTCTTATAGGAACCATCACTTTTAGTTGGAGATCGTCTGCTACAACCTACGCCATTTGCTTCTACATTGCCACTACAATCATAGTGCTGTTCGTCGGTTACGAACGCATCATGATCTTACGGTCTATCAGAAAGTTTGACGACTACATCTATGCCATCTTATTCGTCGTGTTCCTGGTACCACACTTCTGGATCCCTTTTGTGGGCTGGGGCGTTGCCCACCAAGTCGCTATCTATAAGACCAACTGGGGTAAATTTCAGGTGAGTATCAAAGTTTGTATCTTTATTCAAATGATTTACTTTATTTACTCGCGTTTGGTTCATTTTTTATATTATTTTATTTACTGTATTCTTGCTAGAGGATCCAGATTCCCTCCGCCGGATGGAACCTACTGCCGCCGCCTGCTATTTGTTGTCCCAAGTCACCTCCTAGTTAGGATCGTACTGCGTTTATATGTGCCCTCTTAAAATTTTCGAAGTTGTGCGGGGTGCAAGGGGGCAGCCACATAATCGCGGCGAGTATGCAGATTGACGCAATTTTCGCAAAAAAAGAGTGTGTGGAAGCGGGGCGTCTAATAAACAACTAAAACTTTTTATTTTAGTTGTTTATTGGGCAAAGGTCTAGGCGCCCCGATGATAATTTAAGCGACGTCAACGGAACTTGATTTTTTACTTATTATTACAAAATTAAATTAAAATAAACTTTCCTACACTCACACCAATTACCTATCTAGCCCAAGAGAAGCTTCAATAAGAAAGTTAAATGGTTACTAGACAACGGATAAACATACCTACATATTTATTATACAAAGAAAACACCTAGACCTGAGACAATTTAGAAAAACAAAAATTTTTAAATTGACCCGACCGGGTTCGATCCCCGAACCCGGGATCTCAGAGATGGCGACACCATGAAAATCGGTGTACAAACCACTCAACCAAGGAGGTCTCAAAATTGTTTATTAATTCGCAGGTCCGATATTACAGAGTTACGGGTGAAAACTTGCAGTTCCCCAACTTGAAGACGCTGATTGTTATAATAAGCATTGGCTGCCTGCTGCTGGCCATATGCTTCCTGTTAAGCCTGTGCGCGTTGATGGACGGGTTCCCGCTGAGGCACACCACAGCTTACTTCCATATCATTACGATGATCAACATGAACTGCGCTTTGTGGTACATCAACTGTAAGGCGATGAGGATTGCGTCGCAGAGCTTGTCCGAATGCTTCCGCAGGGTGCGTTTGCGTGCGTTTGATTTCTTACGTAATTTTGAAGTACCTATTTTGTTAGGCAATTCAATTCGTGAGACTAGAATGTCGAAAGCTGTTGGTGTCTACGTCAATCGAGCTTTGCATTAAGCACTGTGTAATTATTTTTTAAGTGAACATATCTGTTACCGTAGACAGAAAATATTATCTTCAGTCTATGATCTGTTACACATTTAAGTTGCCAGTAAACGAGTTTACTATACGAGGGTTTAGTGAAGTTTTTGTTTGTTAGTAACCAAATGATGTGACAAAATCTTCACAAAAACCTCATTCAGCCTTACCCCCATATTTAGAGCCCAAATCTGATCGCACGGAAAGGAGTTTGAACATTCAGCAAAACTTTTGTAATATTTTTTTATTTTTATTAACATCAGGATGTGAATATAGAGTGTTCAGCTAAGCTGATATCCCGTTACCGCTACCTGTGGCTCAATCTATCGGAGCTGCTGCAGCTACTCGGCAATGCGTATGCACGTACCTATTCTACGTATTGTTTGTTTATGTGAGTACACCTTTTTTCCCAGTTAATATTATGTTTCTACTTTATCAGTAGTATGTTCAATATCTCCCTCTTGATTAATATTGATTTTCACTATATCTAAAATATGGCCTTATTCTGATTCTTATATAGTTAATTATTCTGAAGTACCTACCTACAAGTACCTACATCATATATATTTAATAATTAGAAAGTCACACTGAAAAGACCTCGGTGGAGTAGCATGTCTGAACTTTATTGTCAGAAGCGAAAAAACGTGAAAAATCTAAGTAGTCAAAGTATACTGAGAAACAGAAACATTTGAGAAAATATAAAAGTAGTAAGACTGGGCATTAATAGACAAAATATATCGCCCCCCAGGTTCACAAACATTACCATCGCGGTGTACGGAGCGCTGTCGGAGATCGTCGACCACGGCTTTGGGTTTAGCTTCAAAGAGGTGGGGCTGTTCGTCGACGCCGCCTACTGCTCCACACTGCTCTTTATCTTCGCCGATTGTTCGCACAAATCCACGCAGAAGGTAATACGAATAAAATGGAATAGAGTTGTGTGGTGACGGCTCGTTATTAAGAAGAACACTACCAACCCATCCCATCCTTTTTGGGTGTCATAGAAGGCGGCTAAAGGGACTGAAGACACCACATACATCTAACAGCATAAAACGCCGAGTCGCCGATGAGCTCACCACCTATCACGCTGGGCACATGTTCAGTTGTTATTTGGAGAAACATGGATTGTGACGGTGCACTGATTTTGTGGTCCTCATTGCCTAGTCTCTAGCTTACCCCGTAGGCATGAGTATGTTTTTTCCACTCTCTTACAAATAAAAGGATATGGGATTGAGTTCTTAATTTTGGCGTAGAGAAAATGCCTTCCTTCCTTTTTTTTCATTTTCTTTTGATGATACATACATAATAATCACGACTATTATCCCCGAAGAGTTAGTCAGAGACTAGGCAATGAGGATAGTCCTCTACCATAGCCCACTTTTCACCAAATAGCGACTGCACGTGTGTTCAGCGTGACAAGGGGTGAGTCCATCGCCGCTCTATGCTGTTGGATGTATGTGCAGCCTTTAGTCCGTTAGTCGCCTTTTACGACACCCAAGAGAAGGGAGGGGGTGGTCGTATTCTTTCACCGCTACGCGGCACGGTTACTTTCTGATGATGATAAACATTTTCCTAGGTGGCCGATGGTGTTCAAGAAACGCTGCTGACCATCGACATTCTAGCTGTCGATAGACCAACTCAAAAAGAAGTAATTGCTTACTTATTAACCAACTTACTTACTTACTCCACACTCCTGCTAACGCCTTGGTGGCAGGATGATCAAGCACTTGGCTCGATATCCAGAGTTCCCGGGTAAGAATAGAACTTTTTTTTTATATTATAAGGAGGCAAGCGAGCAGGCGGGTCACCTGATGGAGAACAATCACTGCCGCCCATGGACACCCGCAAAACCAGAGGAGTCGCAGATGCGTTGCCGACCTTTAAGAAAGAAATAGGGTTAAGGAAGGGATAGGATTTGTATGGGGGGAGGGGGGAAGGTGGTTGGGGCCTCCGGAACTCTCACTGGCCGGACGAAACACAACAGCACCAAGTGCCATTATTTCACGCCGGATATTCGTGAGAGGGTGGTATTACGCCGGGCGAGCCGGCCCAATGTGTGCTGCAACGCAGCGTGGCTCTACCATGCAGTGAGTGAGTGTCACTCATTTAGCACCACCCAGGGGTCACGTGTAGGGTCTCAAGCGTAAACCTACGGACGCGAGTAACTTTTAACCCCTAAAACTTCTATAATGCTTAGACTGTGTAATGTAACAAATTCTTAAAATAATAAAATACAGTTTGCCCATGATCGGGCATGCAATGTACACAAATATTATTATTTACATTAACATTAACAAAATACATAATGATATTGTTTTAAACACTGAAAAAAGACGACAACCTCAGGCGGGAATCGAACCACGCACCTTCCGCATTCCGGGCGACTGTCTTAACCACTTGGCTACCGAGGTCTGGCTTTCAACCGTCGAAATTTGTCAGTGCTTGATGCTTATGTTTTTAGTCAACATTGCTTCATCAAATCTTAGAAGTTTTCACCTCTGAGATCCGAAAGAAATATTTTTACAAATATTTGAACATTCGGTTAAGATGAAGCTGCGTTTATAGATTAATGTTTTATATTTTAGCGTTGTATTAACGCTTAAATACACTTAAGTAAAATTTTAAACACTGAAAAAAGACGACAACCTCAGGCGGGAATCGAACCACGCACCTTCCGCATTCCGGGCGACTGTCTTAACCACTTGGCTACCGAGGTCTGGCTTTCAACCGTAGAAATTTGTCAGTGCTTGATGCTTATGTTTTTAGTCAACATTGCTTCATCAAATCTTAGAAGTTTTCACCTCTGAGATCCGTAAGAAATATTTTTACAAATATTTGAACATTCGGTTAAGATGAAGCTGCGTTTATAGATTAATGTTTTATATTTTAGCGTTGTATTAACGCTTAAATACACTTAAGTAAAATTTTAAACACTGAAAAAAGACGACAACCTCAGGCGGGAATCGAACCACGCACCTTCCGCATTCCACGCACCTCTCGCTCTTTCGACACGGTACTACGGTAAGGGATGGGTATAACAGCAAAGCGGCGCGAATAATCGCGTTTTATATTTTAAAAAATTGATAATGTAATAAAAAAAACGATCGGTTATAATCATTCAAGTTATCTATGAACTTCATTTTGGTAAATGACTCATAATATTAAATTACTTATTTTAAGAATAAAACCTAGAAAAGAAGATAAAATGACACAAAAATATGTAACTTTGTGAATTAATTCTATCGAGCCAATTTTATCAAATCGTGTTTCCATCGGGTCTATTCCACACAATAAAGCCTCAACAATATTTCATAAATTTTCGCAGATTTTAATTTTACTGTTTACTACTACTTCAAAAATTAATTCTAAGAACGTGTTATTTTAAGGTTTCACTAACACCTAGCCTTAAACAATTCTATGTTGTTTTTAATGAATACACAAAGGAGACTCGGCGTTTTATGCTTAAGTTGTATGTTTTTTGAATTTTTTAATTTGTTATTCATTATTTAACTGGCAATATCTGTCAACAATTGACAGTTGTTGACAAATGATAGCCGCTAGCTGTCAAATCAAACATGATGTGACGGCATTGTTGACATTTCCATTTTTTAAAAGCAAAAGAATTATTGTTAATGCAGCCACGTTACACATTTTTAAAGTAACGTGTCTGTTTTTTAAAGACTTATTAAAAAGTATTAATAATTAAATAACACTTATCCGCGATTCGATAAAAATAAGACAAAACTTGGTTTAGGTAGCAAATAATATTAGCTTTACTTTATGACCAAATTCTATTGTATACATATTAAGCATTTTTTCTATGGAAAGTGCCGTATCTCCTTTCTAGAATATAGATATCAGTAAGAGTAAGTAATTTATTTTCTTTAAAACTCACTCTTTTTTTTGGTTCAACTCCCAGGTCGGGCAAAGTGTGTTTTCGAGTTATTCGATGCATAGTGGCTGTGACCACCTACCCGCATAAGGCAAGCGTGCTGATTAAGCCTTACTCCAGTGCAGAAATTCAAAGGGAGTCTTGGCATCCGATAGATAGATAAAACATTTATTTGCATCAAAAACACACAAATTATTAGGTACAAAAAAAACTTTTAAATAGTTGGTATTAGTAGTTAGTAGCATGTGTGCCGCAGCGATGCAAAAGGGCAAAAACCTTAGTGATACCTTTGCTCAAAGAGCAAAGCACTGATTTTCAGTTTTTGCCCAGAGAACCCGCAAGGCCGCGGAAACGGATTTTTCTTTTAATGGACTATAAAATAACAATAAAAAATTTAATAATATTAAAAACGTTTGAATGAACATTAATATAAATAAATACTACTTAATTGATTTAAGTATAAAAATAAACAAATAATATGTCACAATAAAATATAATAAAATATCAAATTTATTAAGATTAATTGAATTGATTAATTTAAATACGATACGAGAACTCGTCACATTCCCCTGACCATTGTAGTTTCTTGCCAGTCGTCGGTTCCGAGGTTTCGCAGGTCAGCTTCCACCCAATCGCTCCAGCTGTACTTGGTACGACTGGACTGGAATCGGTTGTCGGCCGATCGGCCTATGCAGAAGTGCGATTCTGTGAAGGCTCGATCCAAATGTAGATCCTGAACGCAAATCCGCATTTTCTAAATTTGACTCTACCCAAACGTCTCAAAGGTCACTCTCGATTGGAACCTGAGGGTTGAAGTGAGCGAGTTTACGATGGAGCTTTATAGAATCGACGCACAAGTATGCCTTATTAACGATTCGCTCTACACCCATCCGCAGTATAAGACCGAGCCAGAGTAGTCTGTTTACTTTGAAAAAATTATTAAATATAATTAATTAATTTATAAGACACGTTTGCTTCCCCGTTCTAAAGAGAAGGAGGAAGATCAAAGGCATAATTTTCAAATGGTTCTAATTTTCAACATGAAGTTATTAGAATGAATGTTTTTAACGTAAACTAAACAAGATATTATTAAAAAAACTGACAGTTTTTAAGTAATTGTGTCCACAGATTGACCACTTCATCCAAGCGATCGAGATGAACCCGGCTGTGGTGAGCCTGAAGGGATATGCTGACGTTGACAGAAAACTTCTTACTTCGGTGAGATGGATGATAATAATATAAACATTTTTTTTTACTTTAAGCCTTATAACTAAGTTAGGTAGGTCTACCTAGAACCTAGAAACATCGTTTTTAACTAAACATCTGAAATGTTTTATGCTATCTTTCATTGTGCAAATAGTCCCGGTAACGAATACGAGTGGTACGAGCTCTCGTGCTTCATATCATAGTCAGAGAAATTTGTAAACATTACAAAAAAATTGTTTATGTAAGTAATCAAATTATACGACAGAGACCAAGCTCTGAGTTGGCTATCCACCACGTATATCAAGAAGCATAAAATAGGACAAAAATAAGAATAAAGCCAAAAATTATAAAGATTCAAAATTAAATAAAAATATTCTAACTTAATTTGAAAAGGCTGCGTAAGACCAGCGGTATTTTTAGACATCCGACACATACTTAACGTTTTATAAGTCACACCTTACTTAGTAATCATTAATGTTCTTTTTGTATTAGTGTCACTCTTAAGAGCATTAAACCAACAATAAATGCTTTTCATTTTGTTTAAAATGTCGTTTTTAGACGGTAAAAATATCAGTTGATAAGAGTACTTTACTCTTAACCTTTTGCTGCTGTTTCTAGGTACCTTTTCAGATTCAATCTCTGCTAAAAGCCCTCCTATCCTTATCTGGAGTCGACTATTGTATGGATTAATTTTATTTGCCAGCGATATGTAGCTATATCTTATCGTTTGAGCTCCTATTCCATTCCATTATGAAATTATTGGATACTACATAACATATACACTTGCCGATTTAGTCTGTGACGTGTGTTCGTATTACGATTATATTGAAGAGTCGTTGGTCCCGTTTTTTGTCGTAAGATGGCAGTTGTCAAAACAAAAAAAAACTAAATTAATCTATACGAATTTACTCGCTTTTAATTTTCAATTATTTCGAAGTACTCTCCCTGTGACCACCGACCCTCTAAAGAGTTTGAACAAGATGTGTTGGGAAATCTAAAATCAACGCCTTAATATTAGTAACTATAGTATAAAATGTTTACTAGAAAAAAAAAGCTTAGCGGTTAGAGCAGTGGACCGGCAATCCAAAGGTGACGGGTTCGAATCCCGTTCGAGCTTTCGTGAGACTGGTTATTTTTTCTAGTAAACATTTTATCCTGTATCTATATAGCATTGTGAATGCAAAATTTCAATAATAAAGATATTAGTATGGTGTTTCTATTTCTACAAAAATATATCGATCTGTGTATAAATTGTTTTTCCTTCACTTTTCAGGCGATAAGCATGATTGCTATCTATCTCATTGTGTTGCTGCAGTTCAAGATATCTTTACCAAAAGATCCACAACCTTCTTCTCCTTGAACAAACGCTGATTTTTCATACTAAGAGAATCGTATATATAAATCTTAATCTAAGTTAACATAAGTTTAAGTTTTTTCTTTTAAGTCACGATCCTCAATTAAAAGAGAAACACGAGAGAGAACATACGAGTACATATTACCATCACGCCCGTACCCGAGCTTTCAATTAGCTAATATACGATCCTGACATTGGAGACACACAACTTTGTAATAATACAAATCATTTGTTTACATTTTATTTTGTAACGTAGTCACGTAACGTACTTTTGTATATTGTGGTTTCCAAAATGCGTGTCAATAAATTCTAGAACTAGTTTCTTTCATTTCGAAATAATTGAATTCAAAGCAAAAGTTCTTTTTATCGTACCGCCTTTCTCCCAGACACGTTTAGCGACTAATTGGAAACAAAGAACGTTCAAATGTCACGAAGGGGACTATATCCTGATATTATTGGATATTGGCTGTCCCAAACGTCACCCGCAAACACGCTGACACTTGAGCAATCACAATGTCTAACTGATGACTAACTTTGCCAATTTTAGATCGGCTCGCTCTTTGCAAATGAGTTTTGGTGATGGCAGCGTTTTCCTAATAAAGTAGATTAGAGATAAAGTGGATGCATTGTTGTGTTCCGACAGTTAAAGATAAGATAGCCATAGCTCCTCAGTTTTTGAGGAAACCGGGTGTTTTTTAATATTTGTACTCGGTTCCGTATTGAATGTTCACAATGGCCTGACTTCACATAGTGGAATAGAAAAGTAAAATTTACTTTTGTCTTATGTTTGATTAGGTGCGGACGCCGTCCATGGTTAGAATTCAATTAATGCAAAGCCCCTATTATAGTACAAATATTGTTATTAAAAATTTATTAATTAATTTATAGACAAATTTATTGTAATTAAATAAAAGATAGACTTTTTAATTAAATATTAATCCTTTCAGTAGATAAGTTATGCTATTCAACCTCAGCTTTAACTTTTAGTTATAAGTTTTCTAGTTTATAAAACCCCTAGTATAAAAAGATTTTTGTATCTTAATCGTAATTATATTATTACAAACTAGTTTACGTTTGCCATGTGTGAAATTTTGTAATTTTCTTACAAAACAAAGTTCTTACTCAAATCAATTTCTTAGCTCGTATTTCATTAGTCCATTATCTTTTAAAAAATACAAACGTCGATTCTGCAACTAATGTGGTAGACGTGTCGTAAGGGAGTTCCACTTTGTTGTTCTAAGCTTTAACTGAGACTCTTTTATCATTTACAGATAATGTACACAAAAAAATGGGTCACCTACATTTCAATGTGCAAGTACCAAGGGATTAGAAACCTCTTTATGCACAAAAGGATGTGTGACAGATCAAAATGGTAGTAAATGAGAATCGATAGCTTGTTCTGATAATATTTAGAGTGCTGAGTGCGTTATATTCCCTTTCAACCTAAAAGTTAAAGCTGAGGTTGAATAACATTCTGACAATTACAAACACGGTCACGTTATACATATTCATAGGTATTCATTTATTCCACTTTTTGTAACAAATAGTACAATAACATTAAATATGTTTGTGTTTTAAAGATGTTCTGCTAGTCACAAATTTACCTTTTCAAGCCATCGTAAAACATGGTTAAGTGATTTATATTAAATTAAGAAATTGCTATAATTAAATTTAAAATAGATAGAGAACGATAATATGTAGGTAAGTACATTAAAATATTTGACAATCTTAACAAATTATAATTTTTCCTCAAAATATTCTTCATGCTGTAAAAAGATTTAGCTATACATTTTTTTGCTCGTTATCATATTTTATGTACTGTTTTGGAGGGCTTTAAATTTTTGAGGTAAGTGGTTGTACAGTTTAAGAGGACACGTGGACAACACTACGTCGACGTGGCATGCAAAATTCTCATACAAAACACAGAAAAACGACGTTTCGTAGTACCCTGTTTCCTCCTTCAGAACTGGACCAATTTTTATTACTTTTTCAGAATCGGTTAAAGAATGAGATTTTCTATGTATGATTTTTTTTTGCATTAAGTCATTTATTTAAGTAGTTCTTATGTAGTTTGTTTAAGTGAATGATAGTGTGTGCATAGTTTGCTTCCTAATTACTTTATTTTAGTTCTTGCATGTCGTGGCAACCTCTAATTAAGACAGCGCCTTAGAATGTAACCCAATATCTGTAGTTTTATAAATGTACATGATGTTTGTTTTGTTGGTTGTCCTTAAATAAATAAATAATTTAGCGAAATCACTCCGTTTTCAGGCCTTCAGAAATAAGTGACGGATTTAAAAAAAAATCAATCATACAGACATAAAACATATCTTTCTTTAACCGATTCTGAAAAAGTAATAAAAATTGGTCCAGTTCTGAAGGAGGAAACAGGGCACTACGGAACGTCGTTTTTCTGTGTTTTTTTTATGAGAATTTTGCATGCTTCTTCGACGTTGTGTTTCCTCTTAATAGCCATGTAGTAAGAGTTATTTTTTAAGAAGCTCAGATTAACTGCAGGCACTACTATATCATTCTTACGGAAATCACACATAAATATAATCACGACTATTATCCCCGTAGGGTTAGTCAAAGACTAGGCAATGAGGACAGCAAAAACAGTCGACTGCCATAGTCCATGTTTCACCAAACTACAACTGCACATGTGCACAGCGTGAATAGGTGGTGAGCCAATCGCCGCTCTATGCTGTTGAATGGATAGTCCACTTTTCACCAAATAGCGACTGCACATGTGCTCAGCGTGACAGGTGGTGAGCCCATCGCCGCTTTATGCTGTTGGAAGTATGTGCAGTCTTTCGACGACCTCCTTGGTCGAGTGGTTTGTACACCGGTTTTCATGGTGTCGCCATCTCTGAGGTCCCGGGTTCGATCCCCGGTCGGGTCAATTTAGAAATTATTGTTCTTCTGAATTGTCTCGGGTGTGGGTGTTTTCTATGTATATTATGTATGTATTTAAGTATTTTAAGTATGTTTATCCGTTGTCTAGTAACTATTTAACGAGTTTCTTCGAAGTTTCTCTTGGGCTAGATAATTGGTGTGATTATAGGAAGGTTTTATTTATTTTATTTATTATTATTATTATTATTATTAGTCCGTTAGTCGCCTTTTACAACACCCAAGGGAAGAGGGGGGTGGTAGTATTCATTCACCGCTGCGCGACACGCGGTTAGCGCTGATTGATGATGATGATGAATGCTATTGCGTTTGTAATCACCAACTCAGTTGGGCAAGTGTGGTTATTAAAAGCTAAAGGAGATTGACCAAACCAGCCTATTCGATATCTATTGCGTCTTAATCATTCACATATCAAAAGTGTTCTCTTAACCACTCACTTAGTCCGGTCGTGGGACATTAAATTCCATAAAGAAGTTTTGATAATTCTAAAACTTTTCGTTTTTGCTGAGTGGATAGAGTATGTGGATTGTGAGCTACTTTTAAAAAGTTAGAACTTTTATGACTGTGCTTTAGGTATGGTTTAGGTATTTCATAATATTTCGTGTAACGTAATGTATATAATATTAAAGTTTAAAATGTTGAGTGTTTTATAATAAGAACTATCATATCTTTGTGTTGTAAAAAGATTAGAAACATAATATATGTGGAACTATGAAAATCACAAAATCACTCTTTTTGTCTTTGAATAAAATTTTAAAATTTATGAAATAATATTTAAGACTTTCAGTGGTTAGTGGTATACATGTTGAACAAAGTTTAGAAAGTTAAGTGGTGTGCTTCTTTGATCATTTCATTTTTCTTTCGTAGCACACGCAATAATAAATTAAAATTGACAGAATCGCTCATACATGTCCTTTGTAATACTATTTTATACCACACAAAAAATTAGAAACATACATACAGTGCATTTTGTTTAAATCACGAATAAAATATTTCGCTAACGTACGTTTCTTTATGCGGACGCGGGCGGCTGCGGGCGCGGCGCGGCGGTGGCGGCGGGCAGGCGCGGGGGTGGGGGCATACCTACCTACACTCTATATAACTGATAATCTACTCGTCTCGTCAGACGATTGGAATAGTGGATACATGGCGAACATAATACAAGAAGACGTAATGCAGAAAAGTAATTAGCCTACTTACTTTACATCTTAGCTGACAACAAAACATTATTAAATGACAAGTTTTGAGTAGTTAAGTACAAATCGCGCAATTCTTCTTACAGATAAGATTATTCTACAATTATCCGAATTGGATGAATGGGATAAAAATGTACGTAACGTAAACGGATGAGTATGTAACATATTCATAATTAAAAATAAAAACTGCAAATGATTAAGTACTTCTCTGTTTATTTTTCATTTTGGTTAATCAATCTATCATCCTGTCATGTTCACAAATCACAATAATAGGAAAGTAATTTTTAAGATGTAAGTACCAATAGGCTATAGAATTGCGTATCTAGCTAGGGCCACATCATACGATTAAAGTTCTTTCCACAACCCTTACGTGTTTTTTTGACAATTAATCAATTAAGAGCTTCAGGTAAGTATGCAAAAGTATTTCCTGCTATAGAATTGCGTATCTAGCTAGGGCCACATCATACGATTAAAGTTTTTTCCACAACCCTTACGTGTTTTTTTGACAATTAATCAATTAAGAGCTTCAGGTAAGTATGCAAAAGTATTTCCTAAATTATAGTATGGTAAGTAGGTACTCTTTATTATCACTAAATCATTCATCACTACCTAAGTACCTACTAATTATAAAACACAGTCCCCCCGCGTCTGTATGTCTAAATAAGTACGTAGGTACCTATTTACTTAATTAAGTATTATAATATCAATTCTACTAGTCACCTTCAATTATTAAGTACCTACCTACCTATATTATTACAATTTACAAGTATCTAACTAGGTTGGTAGTTACTAGGGCTTGCTCCCAGGAATTCCTGGTATTTCCCGGGAAATTGACTTTTTACGCAGTACCGGTACTGAGAATTTGTTTCCCGGGAAATTCGGTACTTTTGGTACTTTTGCTATAACTTCAAATTACGACAATATTAGGCTCCGCGTTTGCGGTAGTCGTTACCGGTAACCTCAGCCAATACTCTTAGTTGCGAACCATACAAATTTCGTAGCGTTACCAAATTTTTGTCTCCACAGTTCTCAACCGTAACGTCACCGGTACTTTTTCTGGGGAAAAAATTGTAACTAATGTACCCGTACCCTACACCGTACGGTTTCATCGTCATCGCACTCCAACGATTTGATAATTCCATTTAAATAATTTCTTTTTTGTTTGCTAATGTAGCTTTACCTTCCAAATGACCTCGAAACTGAACGTCACTCGAAACATCGACGACAAGGATTCCAATAGTCGGATTGGTATCAAGGGAGAGCTCCCTCAAAAGTTCAGAGGTACGAAGAAGGGATGTTTTTTCGCGGTAAATGCGCGAACTTGTGTTTTGGAGGGGTTACAGTGGACTTAGTTATGTCGGCCCCAATTCAAGACATGACTTAACATGTTCTTGGTGTCAGTCACAAGTTTATTCCGGCTCTCGATGACGCTTTCCCGAGAAATATTAGCTCGTCCAGTGTAGAGCGTTACTCCCTTACTGACAATCGCGTAGCAATGAATGCTGTTGTTATGCAACATGTCATTGATATGCAGAAGAAACAGAGTATGGGCTAACACACACCCCTGTGGGACTCCAGACTAGACATGGGCGCCGCCGTGGCTCGCCGCCGCCGTTTAGGTATGGCGCGCCGCCGCCGCCGCCGACTGTTCAAAATTTCGCGCCGACTAGACTGTTCCAATATGTAAGCTCTTGTAACAATAATCTCAGTCTATTCTTACTCATGTGGGCCGTGCGGGCGCCGCGCAGGGCGTTAGCTCAGGTACTCGATGAGGACAAAGACGACCCTATTTCCGATCAAGAGGGAGAAGAATCAGAAGAACGCCCTTTGTTTGGAGACTTCGCGAACGTGCCTAGCGTTAAGACGTCCACACCAACGCGTTGGCATAGTATCTTAGAAATATTGGGGCGTATGGCACACTGCAGTAACTGTAACCAGAACCCCGTCAGCTTTCTTAGCCTGAGCTAATGCTCGAGCGCGCAAATCGTCGGGTATACCCAGACCCTGAGAAAGCCCCAGTTAAAGAACATTACGTAGGGCACGATTCAATCACATCGGCCCCATCAGTGTTAAATATGCTTCGAACCCACTTGGAAATACCTTTTTTTCCACGGAGAGCTTTGAGTACCTCCCCGCCGCGGACATGAAGCTCCCCCATAGAGGGGTCGGCTATAGGTAATACAAATGGGTGCGAAACATTTGGAAATACCTTTATTTAAACCGCTGATAAAGCCTGACGGCTCACTTGCCCACACTGCAGCTGAGAAGGAAATTCCACTCTTTTGCAAAGAACTCACGTCTGGAAGTCGCTAGCAAGGTTCCACCTAAGTTGCCTATAGCCGACCTCTCCATGGGAGAACCTCACATCAGCAGCAAAGAGGTACTCAAAGCTCTCCGTACTCTAACGTGAATAAGGCTAGTGGTCCTGATAAAATCCCGGCCATAGTCCCACGTAAGTGTGCACCTAACTTGTCTACTGTTCTAACACACCTGTATCGCCTCTCACTTGAGACTGGTCTAGTTCCTCAGTCGTGGAAGCTGGCTAATGTGCAGCCTGTACCCAAAAAAGGTAGCCGTGCCGATCAATCTTACTGTAAGACGATTTCAGTCAAGTCCATTCTGCAAGAATACGGAACGTGTACTGAACTCTCGACTGCTGGCATACCTTGAGACCAATGATCTCCTCAGTGACTGCCAGTTCGGATTTCGCCTATTATAGATCTGAGAAGTTGGAACTCACTGGCGCATTGGACCTAGAAATAGTGGACAACTTTATATACCTGGGTACCAACATCAGTAACGATGGTTCGTGCGAGAAGGAAGTGCGCAGGAGAATTGGCATGGCTAAGAGCGCCATGTCTCAGCTTGCAAAAATCTGGAGAGATCGTAATATTTCCGTAAAAACCAAAACCAGACTGGTACGGACTCCTGTCTTCTCGATCTTTTATACGGCGCTGAGACTTGGACACTAAAAGCTGCAGACCGCAAACGCATCGACGCTTTTGAGATGTAGTGCTGGAGAAAGATGCTCCGTATTCCTTGGACAGCATGTCTCTATATTGCGAGAACTCAAAATCTCCTCGCGGCTGTCATCCTCGGATGTCTACGCAAAATTCTCGAATACTTCGGTCATATTGCAAGGAAAGACGGTGACAAACTCGAGAAGCTCATAGCGACCGGCAAAGTAGACGGGAAACGGCATCGAGGACGCAGCCCAATACGTTGGTCTGACCAGATCCGCACCATTCTTAACTCTTCAGTTCACAGCGCCCTCCAGACCGCCAGATACAGAAACAGATGGAGGAAAACCATAAGAGAGAAAGTGATGCAGAAAGGACGTCACGACCCTCAGCATTGAGGAACACGACGCAAGGAAGAACTCCATTATCAATTTTAATTACTTAGTGACTTTTCGCTCTATGGCGACGATATAATGTTTTGTTGTTGAAATCTTTGTGAAGTGTTGGTTTTATGTATCACTCTTATTTCTACCTTTAACTACATAACCAAAAACGACTTCAAAAATCCCACGCCGCCGGCTTCACGCCGCCGCCGAGTATATTTTTAAGGCGCGCCGCCGCTGGATTTTTTTTACTCGGCGCCCATGTCTACTCCAGACTCCAGCATTTAAGGGGGTTCATGTCAGAGCACGAACCACCGACTACGACGCTGATGCTACGCCCAGAAAGAAAGCTGGCCATCCACGATCACAATTACTCAGAAAGCCAGTATGATGAAAGTTTAGAGAGAAGAGCCCTGTGCTATACCCTGTCAAAGGCTTTCGCTACGTCCAAGCTAACTGCCAGTGCCTCCCCTTTACTCTCGACAGCCTCCGCTCATCGGTGAGTAAGGTACACTAAAAGATCACCAGCCGAACGACCGCGACGAAAACCATACTAGCGATCGCTTAGTAGTTAGTTTTATTTTAGGTACCTTAAGAGCTGGCGGTTTGTAATGGACTCCATTACTTTGGAGAGCAAAGAGGTGATGGCTATTGGCCTGTAGTTAGACGGATCTGAGCGATCGATTTTTTTTGAGAATCGGGTGGACTAGGACTGTCTTCCAAGAGCTCGGGACAACGCCAGTAGTGTAAGAGAGCCGGAAAACGCGCGTTAGAACCAGCGCCAACTCATGGGAGGAACTGCACCAGGCCCACTCAACTTATGGATATCAAGGGAAAAAAGAGCCTTACGAACTGACCTTTGTAGGAACCGGACGTTTGGCATTGAACAAGCGCAATGCGGTATGGTTGGTGGAGAGTTTTTCCCATCGTCAAAGGTCGAGTTTGATGCGAAAAGAGTGCCCAAGAGATCGGCTTTCTCCTTTGCAATATGTGTCAGGCAGTCATCGGTCTTGTGCCATGGTGGTAGGGACAGCTGACAAAAATTCCCTAAGATAGCTTTGGCGAGAGACCGGAACGCACGCGTACCCGAAGGAAGACGCACTAGCCTCTCGCCAATTCCACTTATGAATGATGACTTCGCCTTGGCAATGTCCTTCTTAAAGGACCTGGCGGCAAAGTTGTACCTCTTTCTGAGCGCACTGGTGTTTGGATCCTTTGATGACACCGCTTTAGCCCAGGCCATGTAATGTTGTCACTTTTGGCGAGATACTATTTTGCAGCAACGACCAAACCATGGTTGAGACCTGCCGCCAATGGGAACCACAGAGTTTGGATTGAAAAGTTTCATTCCCTGCAGTATCACATCAACGATAAAGTCGGCGGCGACATCAAGATCATCCAGTGAGAAGCAAACTCGTAGTAGGACGCAAAGAAACTCCCATCGCATCCCAGTCCGCTGACCTATAATGCCAGACTCGACGTTTTTGAAATTTTTGTGAAAGGCACAGTGCTACGAATCAGACAGTGGTCTGTTGAGCCTAGTGGTGCATCAATAGAAACTTGATAGCCGTCTGGGTGAGAGGTCAGCAGAAGGTCCAATAAGAAAGGTGCATGGCCCTCCACATCTGGAATCCACGTAGGCTCTGTTACCAATTGGGACAGACTGTAGGCCAAAGCGAAGTCATGAACGACTACCCGCGTGGTCAGTTTTGAGTGAACCAAGCCATTCGACGTGGTGGACATTGCAGTCTCCCAATACCACAATCTCGGCCGAGGGCATCCGTTGGAGAAGGGTCTGTCGCCGTTTGAACGGTCTCGGTTTGGACGAATTTATATTATTTACTCACCTTAAAACACTCATGATAAAAATCCATTGTATATAGACTCTTTTAAATTTAAAACATTTAACTCGGATGACCTCTAACCAATTCCATTCGACAAAGTGATGCCACAGCTAGTATAGCAATTAGCAAAACAACTTTTTTATTATAAAAATTTTGTGTAATATTTTGATTTGCTCATTGATCCATTAATCAAACGTTAGTTACATCTGGGTTAAAAATTCAGTACCAAAAAGTACCGGAAATTCCCGGTTTTCCCGGTACCATAGTTGGCGCAGTACCGGGAATCCTGTTTTCTCCACAGTACCAGGACTGCAAGCCCTAGTAGTTACGTACTTAATGGAGTAACTGCTAATACTACTTTACGTTTCATAACATACTATGTAACATATACATACATACGTCTTCTTTGGCACAAGTCTAAATTCCATTTCGGTTTAATACCGAACTACCCTAGTGTTTATACGTTCTGCTCAAGGTCACCAGCGCTCGAGCTCTCACGTACACGGAGTGTCACTGGTGGTGCAAATAAACATGTATAGGTAGCACAGTAATATATATTATATTACTGTTTAGGTAGTCTGATGTGGCGTTGACTGTACTGACATACCTAGCCTAGGATAATTTGAAATGGTAATTTGTTCACATTTAAGTACACATTTTAAACACCATAACTTGTAATAAATTAAGTAAGTATTCAGATTAGTTATTTATTTTACTGTAGATAAGGGAGCGGTGTGCGACCTGAATTGCATTTTATTGTGTCTTAGCAAGAGTCGCTATTTATTTAAATGACTGCGGAGTGTGGGAACCTTCTGTACTTGTACTATTATGTAAGTATTCTATGGTATTATGCACAGATAAGGGGCAGGGGCAAATAAGATAATATCGTCGGCTCACTGCAAGAAATCATTAAAGAGCAGTAATTAAGTAAGTAGCAGCAATAGCTACAAAAATTACAATGTGTCCTAATAGAAATAAATCAACTTGTGACGGGTTGAAACAAATAATACTGCTTTTGGCGGTGTGACCAGTTAGAACAAAATTTTGGTGTAACGAGTTGATGCCCAAATCCACCTGCCCACGTCCTGCATGCCCAATCGCGTATTTAGGGTGGATTCGACCAAACTGGAATAAGACTTACTCCGAGATTAGTCAATACAAATTCGGCGTTTAATCTAGGTATAAGACCTTATTCCAGTTTGGTAGAATCCACCCTTAGTGAAATATTTTATTCGTGATTAAAACAAAATGCACTGTATGTATGTTTCTATTTTTTGTGTGGTATAAAATAGCATTACAAAGGCCATGATGAGCGATTCTGTAAATTTTAATTTATTATCGCGTGTTTACGTTTTCATCCCATTCATCCAATTCGGATGATTGTGGAATAATCTTATCTGAAAGAAGAATTTCGGATGATTGTAGAATAATCTTATCTGAAAGAAGAATTGCGCGATCTTTAAGTACTAACTACTCAAAACTTGTCATTTAATAATGTTTTTATTGATATCATCTAAGATGTAAAGTAAGTAGGTTAAGGTACTTAGTTTACTTTTTCTGCATTACGTCTTCTTGTATTATGTTCGCCATGTATCCACTCGTCTGACGTGACGATTGGATTATCAGTCATATAGAGTGTAGGTAGGTATGCCCCCACCCCCGCGCCTGCCCGCCGCCACCGCCGCGCCGCGCCCGCAGCCGCCCGCGTTCGCATAAAGAAACGTACGTTAGCGAAATATTTTATTCGTGATTTAAACAAAATGCACTGTATGTATGTTTCTAATTTTTTGTGTGGTATAAAATAGTATTACAAAGGACATGTATGAGCGTTTCTGTCAATTTTAATTTATTATTGCGTGTGCTACGAAAGAAAAATGAAATGATCAAAGAAGCACACCACTTAACTTTCTAAACTTTGTTCAACATGTATACCACTAACCACTGAAAGTCTTAAATATTATTTAATAAATTTTAAAATTTTATTCAAAGACAAAAAGAGTGATTTTGTGATTTTCATAGTTCCACATATATTATGTTTCTAAACTTTTTACAACAAAAAGATAAGATAGTTCTTATTATGAAACACTCAACATATCAAACTTTAATATTATATACATTATGTTACACGAAATATTATGAAATACCTAAACCATACCTAAAGCACAGTCATAAAACTTCTAACTTTTTAAAAGTAGCTCACAATCCACATACTCTATCCACTCAGCAAAAACGAAAAGTTTTAGAATTATCGTAAGTAATTTTTGTCCGGCTACGCGACTAACTCGTGGAAATTTTCTGACACAAAAATTGGCGCAACTGTCAACGTCAAATTTGACAGAATCGAGCATAGACTATGCGATATTTTGCAATCACGATGCATAAAATGTACCACAGAACCGAAATAATCAAACTTGTTCATACTAAAGTGTCTATAAGTCTATGAAAACATGGTACAAAGTCAAGTGTGTTTTTGTAGGTGCGGTCTCATGCGACCGCTTGGGGGCTGAGGGGTGTTATAATGATTACTGTTATAAAAGGTTTTCTATAGAACGCCGCGTTAAAGCGAATCACACACTACGCAGATACGGTAATATTTTATCTACGTATAAAAACTTATTTATCTGAAAGCATCACACACTAAACAGATACGATAATATACAAGACGATATACATTCACTCGGAATCCTTCACACTGATGCCGATACGGCAGATGTTATCTGCAGATATATTTGTATACGCAGATAATAATCTCACCATCTGTCGGTATATGTCGGTGCTCACAGATACTGTACGATAAAATATAAATTATCTGCGCTGTGTGTGTTGGTTCATATGATTTATATAGAGAGCGATATTGAAAGATATCTGCTCAGATACAGATATCTTATCGTATCTGCGTAGTGTGTGATTAGCTTAAGAGTCAATTGATAAATAAATGCTGAACTGAACTGATAGTCATACGGTAACAGTTGTCATATGCTCAAAATACCTAAAAAGTCTTAAACTAAAAACGAAGATAGCTTCAAACTCCCGCATGATATTGTATGTAATTTTTTCTACATAATTCAGAACATTGCTGCTATTGATTTCTATTTATTTCATAAAAGCGCTGTGTTACGCTAGCTAGCTAAAAAACTAGCCTAACTCCCATAGTAAAATGGTCATTCTCCTTTCAATGCTGAAGGCTTTTGCCAGTAGTAGGACATTTAACAGACACTATTACTTTAATACACTCAACTGGAACACACTTTGCCCAACCGGATATAGTGAAGGACGTTTTTACAGCAAATCTATCCAAACGAAAAAACAACATGAACTTTCATGTTATGCTACGAATTGACGTAGCTGTGACATCATCCGGTAGCGTATCGCGGCCGGAACGGTGTCGAGATTTGTATCACTCGACTGGAGTGCGCTTATTAACCCTCCAAACCACTCTAGATAATAGAATTGGCTGCAAAATACACTGTGTCGGCGGATGAATATTCCATTGACGATTGTTTTGAGTTCATTAAAACTTTTCGTTTAACCGTGTCGCGAAGCGGTGAAAGAATACTACCACCCCTACTCTTCGCTTGGGTGTCGTAAAAGACGAATAACGGACGAAAGACTGCACATACAACCAACAGCATAGAGCGGCGATGGGCTCACCACCTGTCACGATAAGCACATTTGCAGTCGCTATTTGGTGAAAAGTGGACTATGGCAGAGGATTGCTTTTGTGGTCCTCATTGCCTAGTCTCTGACAATACCCTTCGGGGATAATAGTCGTGATTATTATGTATGTATCAGCCTATTAAAGTCCAGACAACGGCACATCTGGAGATTAATAGGCCACAACCGACCACGCTGGCCAGTAGCAGTGGCTAGTTGTTGGATTTGGTTCTAGCGACTGCCGTCTTAGAGTAACAACAGGGACCAATGACTTTACGTGCCTTCATCATCATCATCAGCCTATAAAGATCCCACTGCTGAGCAGTGGGATCCACACAGGCCTCCCACATGGCCAACACCACGTGGGGAGATTGGGCTATAACCCACCACGCTGGCCGAATGCTGGTTCGTGGGTGGTCGTGGTAAGTTGGTATTACGTGCCTAACGTAATTTGTTTTTTTTTAATTCTATACACCGAGACATTTTAGTGGTTGTTTTCCCACGGCAGAACAATTTAAATTTAGTAGTAACATCGAATCATGCAAGTTATTTTTTGAAAATAAAAATATTATTGTTCTCAACTAAGTAATCAAAAAAATAATCATCAACTCGAAAGCGTGAGAAACGATAGTTTCATAAACGAGATGTGACGTACCTATTTGGGTACTGCCTGCCGCACGAAATCAATGTTTAAAGTAAAATAAGCTCCCGCACTAAGTAGTATTCTCACGCTTTCGAGTCGATGATTATTTTTTTGATTAGGCCTACTTGAGAACAAAATCACTTTTTTTTTCAAAAAATGACTCGCATTATTCGATAGTACTACTAAAGGTAAATCGTTCTGCCGCGGGAAAACAACCATTTTAATATTTCGGTGTATAGGCAAGTATTTTACCGCGATCTCGCCCGATGGTAAGTGACGATGCCGTCTAGGATGTAGCATACTTGTTTAGATAATGCCTGGTCACCCTTGCCTTCAGTAGAAAAATAGAAGTTAGATAAAATATAACATACACTCAATTCAAATAGTTAACTCGAGACACTGGTTAACCAAACACTGAATCGTTTTCATGCTACGTTTGTTTAAAATAATTTGAATATGCCGACGTCGACGTGGTCCGAGATATCGCAGGGAAATGAAAAATTAACAATGCGATTTTTAAAACTGTTACACGAGTACGTGAGTGTTTAGAAGGATAAAGGAACAATTTAAACGGACCCTAAGATAATAATAACATTCCACGTTCAAACCAATTATCTAGCCCAAATTAAGCTTTTTTGAAACTGTTTTTATTGGTTAGATATCGGATAAACAAACATATTGTAGGTCAATGATATTAGAATAAAAAGAGGTAGATAGGATAAGATAGTACTAATGTGATGTCAATAATGGAACAAAGCGTTACGATGTTAACATCCCATGAATTTTATTAGTCTTAATTATGTTGTTTCTACAGTGTCGTATTACACAGAACATTGAGAGTACGTAGTACATTATAACTCAATGACACAGGACGGCATTTTTAAACTAATTATACGCAAACTGACACTGTCAAGCACACACCGCTGTCAACGCTTTCCTGAGACTACGGTAAGGTAAGCCAATTAGTATATTTTTCTGTTGCCAGTTTTTGGCACATCTACCTCTTTTTATTGTAACATTTATTGTTACATCATTGTTGTAGGTAGGTACTTAGAAAACATCCAGACACGAAATCAATTTTGAAAATATGAAATCGGACCCGGTAACTTCACAGAGGGCGACGCTGGAACTGGCAAGCTAACCACTCGACCTCGGAGGTCTTAATAAGAAAACTAAAGTAAAAAGGTGAGGTGTATGAATAGAATAATATCTAAAGCATAGAAGGAGTGCTATGACATTTGAGTAGGCACTCCATTTGGTCACCATTCGAATTAGGGCAAGAGCACACGATACTTTTAGCAGCGGCGATCGGCGATTTAGACGCTTTTTAGAAGCTGAATGCAGCGACTGAATCGCTAAAACTCGCAATTCCGATACTGCAATCGAACGCAGAGATTCGCCAAAACGCGATGCCAGTCGCGAAATCGCCGATCGCCGATGCTAAAAGTATTATGTGTGCGGTGGCTCTTATATACATTTGTATAGGTCGCTTTTGAATTCGGTATGGATTTATGTCATAAATGGTGACCGGTTTTTTTATTTTCGCTAGACATTTGACGTTTTTAGCAACTCATTTTGCCTCTTTTCTTTCAATGTTTATGGCCAATTTGATAAAATAGGACAACTATCCGAGTCTCATTTGGACTCCTTCTATGCTTTAGTTATTATTCTATGGGTGTATGCAAATCAAAGAGTTGGCGTTTATAGACAGATAACGTTGAATATTGGTAGATGTACTCGTACTGCAAAGCGCCGTTCTCCATCATTAAAATGAATTCATCGCTGCAATTGATGGGCTTAAGACATTATTTACTACACTTAAAATTATATATAACCGTGTCGCGTGGCGGTGAAAGAATACTACCACCCCCTCTCTTCCCTTGGGTGTCGTAAATGGCGACTAACGGACTAAAGACTGCACATACTTCCATAAGCGTAGAGCGGCGAATGGCTCACCACCTGTCACGGTGATCACATCTGCGGTCGCTATTTTGTGAAGAGTGGAGTATGGTAGAGGACTGCTTTATTTTTGACCCGAACACACACTTAAACCGATCATGGATTTGAACCCAGCACCACCAGATCTCAGACTCTCTTCTTGTCTTCTGACACCCATCTCCAAAACATGAGGGAAACAAAAAACTTTAAAGTAGTTTTGAGCAGAAATAACCTAACATGTAGCTCTCAGATGATCACTATTTCGTCTTTATGAACATTCATTTAATAGCTTTCAGTCCATCGTCCATGTTGTAATTAGATACTCAATCATAAAAAAAGTATTTGCTAATAAATCTAGTAAAATTGAGATAGCATAACCTCTACATCCATCAAAGCAATTAAGTCCTCCGCAGTAAAAAATCACCCGACACCACAAGAACTGGACATAAATTGCAAGTAATTACTGCGGACACAAGTTAATAATTTAGCGCAGAACAGTTATCTGTAAATAATCTTTATGTCCTAATAATAATTACATAAATTGAGAGGGATTACAAAAAATGGGTCAAGCGTGTACGTAATTAGTCATTATGCGAATATTTGCGTGTAAGTCAAAACGCGTGTATGTCAATATGCGTGTACGTAATTAGTCATTATGCGAGTATGTGCGTGTAAGTCAAAAAGCGTGTATGTCAATATGCGTGTACGTAATTAGTCATTATGCGAGTATGTGCGTGTAAGTCAAAACGCGTGTATGTCAATATGCGTGTACGTAATTAGTCATTATGCGAGTATGTGCGTGTAAGTCAAAACGCGTGTATGTCAATATGCGTGTACGTAATTAGTCATTATGCGAGTATGTGCGTGTAAGTCAGAACGCGTGTATGTCAATATGCGTGTACGTAATTAGTCATTATGCGAGTATGTGCGTGTAAGTCAAAACGCGTGTATGTCAATATGCGTGTACGTAATTAGTCATTATGCGAGTAACCCAATAAAAATACATAACCCCCTGTGCCCACGGACTCGGGTTCGACTGGATTTGACAGTTCGAAACTTCAAAATAATTCAAATAACGTTACTAAAAAAACTAAAAAACTTAATGTAAAAAATACTTTTAAAAATAACTTGATAATTAAATTTAAAAAAGTCAAATACCATTGCGCTCTGAAAGCTTGAAGCAGCCGAGGTTTATGCCTAATTGGAATTATTAAGAGGGTTTACGCCATTCGGTTTCCCATACAAACTTCCAAGTCGAAATTTTTAAAAACCAATAAGCCAATTTTGATGGAACTTTGCATGCTGAAGTAAAACACAGGGATCTAAATTGTTTGTTGAAAACATTTTTAAAAAATGTTTTTTAACTGATTTATAGCGATTTTAACTTTCTATAGTGGACTTTAAATCGCAATAACTCAGCTAGAAAAACGTTTTTTAAAAATGTTTTCAACAAACTGTTTAGATCCTTGTGTTTTACTTCAGCATGCAAAGTTCCATCAAAATTGGCTCATTGGTTATTAAAAATTTCGACTTTGAAGTTTGTATGGGAAACCGAACGGCGTAAACCCTCTTAACAAAATTACGCGACATTCTTGCTCACAAAGTGCTCGACCGGATATCCGGAAGTCCTGGGGTTAATACCTACATACATACATACATAAATATAATCAGGACTATTATTATGCTCGAAAGGTTGGACAGAGACTTTAGTCAATGAGGACAGCAAATGCAGTCATGTACCATAGTCCACTTTTCACCAAATAGCGACTGCACATGTGCTCAGGAAAAGAGGGGGTGGTAGTACCTTTTCACCGCTACTCGACACGGTTATGACCGGGGGGTTAATAAAATTCTCTAAATTCAACACAAATCTCAACACCATTCAAAGTCACGCCTACTTAGCAGCCTGTCTTACAGGTGCTACCAGTCGTAATATGTTGGTTCAGAAGAAGAACATTGCTTTACCAGTTTGCATATTTAAAACGAATTAAGCAATGTTTTAAATATGCATAGGTTGCGATAGGTGTTGAAGTTAGACAATTAGCCCCCTGGGTTACTATTATCATCATCATCAGCCTATAAACGTCCCACTGCTAGGCACAGGCCTCCCCCACGTGGACAATAGCACGTGAGGATATTGGGCCATAACCCATCACGCTGGCCCAATGCGGGTTGGTGGGTTTTAACGACTGTCATCTAACGACAACAACCGGGACCAACGGCTTAAACTACTAAGTATTTCTATTTATTTATTTATTTATTTATTACTAACTTACAATTACTATTTAAGTTATTTATTTATAACATTAATGTAACGAAATAAACCCTTTGCACAAGACACGTGACCCGTTCGCCGCTGAAACCCTGCAACAACATTTAAAGACCCTTCATTAAATTTAGATTTAAAAGTTAATGCCTGTCGAGCTCGTAAAGGCAAGTATTCGTCTCTTGTTAATAAAGATGAGATGATCGTGCTTTGCATACGTAAACACTCAAAGACTTGCAAATGGGAGAAAAATAACCGTCGGTGACCGCAAGATACAAATTATACCAAACCAAAATTACACACTTAATTTTCTACGTGATAAATCAGGCTAGTTCTATGACGTATACTTTTAATAAATAGTGAAGTCAACTTTATAGGTAAGTACTCTATCATTATTATTATAAACGCGAAAGTTTGTAAGTATGGATGGATGTTTGTTACTCTTTCACGTAAAAACTACTAAATGGCTTTGGATGATATTTGGCATACAGATAGTTTATAGCCTGGATTAACACATAGGATACTTTTTAGCCCGATATTCCCACGGGAACGGGAACCACGCGGGTGAACCCGTGAGCGGCCGCTAGTTCTTAATAAAAATTTGTTACATTAACTTTTTTTTGGATTAATTTTCACATTAAAATTTTTGGACTGGGAAGAGGTTAATTGAATTATTGTCTAACTGCTGAGGCGAAACATTATAAATTTATCATTATTATACATAACTTTATACTAACATTAAAGTAGGGAATTTAATAGTTTTTAAAAATTATTTAATAGTAAAAAATACAATTGTTGAAAAAAAAGAAAACTAGCAGTATTCGCACCCTCCGTCGCAATGTAAGTAGTGTAACCCAGTAAGTAATGAATTTATTTTATTTATTAAAGTATTTTTTAATCAAATATACTGTTTCAGCCGTGATCATAGGTTTCAATCTTTAACTTTGACATATTATTAGAATTAAACATAGTTTCAACACATATCAGGCTTTCCGCACGTGTACTCAAACATCCTATCACGAAGCTTTGCCCAAGAATTTATTGCCGGTAAAATCACTTTACGAGAGATGACATTCCTCATACATTACCTCTTCACGAGCGCGGGAGGACGCTGGACCCTCACAGTAGGTAATTGCATTTCACTCCACCACTTACGGCGATTACCTATCTATGAATATTGGCGGTAATAATCTTTCAGTGGTACTAAAACATATTAGGAGCACATTTGCGCAGCGGCTAGCTCGTTTGAATTGCGATATTGGACGTTAAGCAACTTTTGCAATGACGAGTCTGTAAGTGGGTGACCGATTTTAAGTTCGAGCTCATCTTTGCTTCGCAAGGCTCGTTGCGCGTTAGTTTTGATGTAAAAAGGATACACAGTTTAGAAGTCGTTAGGATTAGGATTCGATTCCCATGCAAGAGGTAGGTATATCATATTATCTCATCTCCTGTTTCGTCAGTTTCCTATCTAAATATAACCAGTTCATCCGTTGTTAAGGAAGCCTGATTCAATACGCTTCTACGAGTATAACAGCTTTATCGTCACTTACTATCAGGATAAACCAATTAACTCTCGTCTGTGAGAAAATCATAAATCAGTTACTTACTAACAATTGGATTTCTATTATGTATGGTTTTACTTTAGCTGACAGATTAAAATAGCCTCTTTTTGCCAAATAAATAATCATTTGACCACAATCTCAAATGACGTTAATTAAGTACACTACAGTGGTACATACTTACCTTGAATTAAGTAAGTAAATGAAACTTCAGAAAGTGATTAAGGGGAGGGCTAATTGGGACACAGCTGTATCCCAATCGTCTTATATCGAAGAACGAAAGAAACATTGATCATTCGGACACAGCTATTGTTGCAGAAATATTCAAGCTGTCGATGAAACGTTCACCTCCACAAGGGAACAGAAATAGTCATTTGTTTTTATTCAGTAGCGGTATAAAATGTAGCCTCTTTTCGTTCATGCCTATTGCATTTTCACCGAGTGACGCATTTCCCTTTGTGCGGCGAGCTCCATCGTTGTAAAAAAAATATCATGCACTGTCGATACCATTCTTCGTTGCAATGGTCCATTCGTTGCATAAACGCCAGTGACGCGCGACATGAAAACGGATCTAAAAATGTCACTTTTTATTTTTGAAATGTTATTTTATCATAACCGTGCCGCGTAGCGGTGAAAGAATACTACCACCCCCTCTCTTCCTTTGGGTGTCGTTAAAGGCGACTAACGGACTAAAGACTGCACATACATCTAAGGGCTCAACACCTGTCACGCTGAACACATGTGCAGTCGCTTTTTGGTGAAAAGTGGTATGGTAGTGGACTGCTTTTACTGTCCTCATTGCCTAGTCTCTGGCTAACCCTTCGGGGATAATAGTCGTGATTAGATGTATGTACGAGTATTTACCTATAATTGTAAGAATAGTTAGTTTTAGGCAATTCTGTATTGTACACTGTACCAAAAGATACGTCGAAAAGTAACAACAGTGGTTGTTGTTATTTACGACAACCACAAGGCGAGCCGTAAAATTTAATGCCAATAAAGTAATATTTAAAACAAAACAATAATAATATAAAAACTCTTAACCGTTGTGCAAAGATGGCTGCCGTCAAAAGTAGCCAAGAAGCTCTTTTTTATATACTGGAAGAAATGCATTACGCATACCCGGGGTCAGCCGTCCGGGGACCTCCCCGGGTTATGTGAGACTCTCCCCCAACTCCCACCTCCCCGTTCAGGCCCTGCGGCCTCGACAGGGATTCGGGAGAAGGGGGGCATACCCACTAAAACCTCCAGTAATTGCCCTCAGTCCGACGAGAGAGAGCCGTAGCGGGAACAGGATGTGAAGAAGCCCTAGGCCAAGCTGCATGACATCAAACATAAAACAAGACGACCTCCGTGGTCGAGTGGTTAGCATGCCGGTTCTGGCGTCGCACCGTCTCTGAGGTCCCGGGTTTAGTTTCCGGTCGGATTAATTTAGAAAAAAACTGTTTACTAAAATGATTTCGGGTCTGGTTGTTCTCTATGTTTATGTATATTAGGCTAGATAAAATGAAATTGGTGTGAAAGAAAAGAGAGAACAGAAAGTAATAAAAATTCGACCAAATAAAACAGTAGCTTGAGCGCGTGACAGTACAAAAAAATCAGCATTCTAGCGAAATCCTACTAATATTATAAACGCGAAAGTTTGTAAGTATTGATGGATATTTGTTACTGTTTCACGTAAAAAGTACTAAATGGATTTGAATGAAATTTGGCACACAGATAGTTTATAACCTGGATTAACACATAGGATACTTTTTTCCCGATATTCCCACGGGAACGGAAACCACACGGGTGAAACCGCGAGCGGCCGCCAGTACTTAATAAATATACGGTATACATACAGGGTATACTATTTTAAGTATGATTGCTCAATTACCGATGTAGGTATGTATGAAAAATAAATATAAAATTATCCAGTGTCTCAGCATTTTACGTATGTATGTGGCTTCTCTCAACGCTCAACAAGTGGATGTTTTTACATACCTCTCGTTCGGAATCTAGGAAATTCCTTTATGCATGGAATTTTAAATAAGATAAGTAATTATAGATTCAAAGGTATACACAACATTATTTGGAGAATGGAATTCTTTGTATCGTTCTTTTGTTTGTTCTAATTCTCATTTGGCTTCAGTTACCCCTGTAATTTTCATAATCAAAGAGAAAATACATTTCAACCTAAATTGTTGTCTTTGAGCGAGATGTAACGAACTAACAAACCTCGTTTAGCAGCTTTATAGGACAATGCCCACGGTCCATACATTTGAAAACCTGACAACAGCTTGTATAAACTGATCTTTGTAGCAGAATACAATTTACTATATTACTGTTTTTTGTTCTAAGTCAGATATTTATTTAAAGTCAAAGTTATATAGGAGGAAGCTTTGATTATATACGAGTACATCTCTTGATAAAACCTGGCCTTATAAAAACGTCCAAAAATTTACGGGCCAGTATTGGCTTGACGCGCTCCTCCCGGCGCGCGGGCGGTCATTCGCGCATACGCACACTTCAAAATAGGGTAAAACATGACTAGGATAGAACATGATTAAAGCGGTATGTGACCAATGAGAACATGACTAAAGCAGATTATGACTATAGCCGAACATGACAACCAAGATTTCTTCAAGAAACGAGCCTATTCCTTCCTTAAAGGCCGGCAACGCGCCTGCGATTCCTCTGGTTTTGCGGGTGTCCATGGGCGGCGGTGATTACTTTCCATCAGGTGACCCGCTTGCTCGTTTGCCTCCTTCTGCTATAAAAAAAAAATAAAAACACCTAACAACCCAAAAATTCAATACAAAAACTGAGCGGATTCGAAGAAACGCTTGTACCGCGATGCTCCGTCTAAACAAAGGGGAGAAAGTTTAAAAATAACAATTTTAAGTTTGCGGTTGGACCTTGTTTTTATTGAAGTTTTCGGCAACAAACAATCATAGCTAAACAGGTTTTATACCAATTTTGTTTCAATTAATCAACCACACACATATTTATTATCAAGACTCCACAATATGAGTTTCATTAAACTTAAAATAACGAATCGGACAACCACAGACAGCAGTGACCAAAGAAAGAGCTGACAACTGATAAGTCAAAAAACACGTTTTGTTTAACCCTTGTTAAATATAGCCGTTCAATCAATTCATAATGATGAACTATTGTGTCAATAATTCTTCATAAATCGTTAAGCGTATTTAACGCTATGACAACAATTCTTAAAAAAGAGAATTACATGATAGTTTTATAAAAATCATGTTATTTATATACATTTAACGTTAATAGCTAAAAGGCGGAACGAAATCCTTGCAGTGGCAGAATTACCATAATATTATTATTATTTTTCTAATTCAGTTACTTGTTATATTGAGAACTAGGTATCTAGACAAACCAAACATAGGCTCTAAGATACTACTAACCAATACTGGAATAAATATTTTTGTTGATAAATAAATAAATAAAAATATTGCGTTCTAAAACCTTAAATTAGTTACTAGGAAAATAAAACTTAGTAGGTATTGTATTTTTCCTGACTATAAAGGGAAACTATGATAGATTTAGAACTAGATTAGATTTAGTAAATTTTGAACTATTTTTGTCAATACGATTTACCTATATTAATTATACATTCTCAAAAAAAGACAGATCTAAAATGGGCGTTGTGCTTTTTAAGTTAACTTTAATGTATGGTTATTTAGGTTGGTTTTTTAATTAATAAAAAGACGTACGTCTCTGTCTTAGATTAATGATTGGTCTCGCTGCGCTCGAGCGAGACCAATCATTCATCTATGGTCTCTGTATTACACTATACGTATATCTTAGGAACTAATGTTGAGGTTGTGAATATAATTAGAAAGGAAAGTAAGCTGCAGTATGTAACGGTACAGAATGAATGGTATCCGTCCGTTAGTAAGGAATGTGTGGGAGTAGCACTAAAATAAATATTAATGCGTAGCACCATTAATATAATAAGCATGAAAAAGGGAATAATAAACTAGTTCAGAATAATGGTCAGTGGTCTAGCGCTTTATCTTTAGTTTGAATTTCGCGGGGACTGCTCTGTGTGCTCCTTGCGACATAGGCGCCGTCTAGCGTGAGTTATTTACTTGAGCTTCGCATAAGGTTGCTAGTTTGACTTCTTTATTTTGAATTTCGCGGGGACTGCTCTGCGCGTCCCTTGCGACATAGGCGCCGTCTAGCGGGAGTCATTTACTTGGGCTTCGCGTAAGGTTGCTAGGTTGACTAGGACTTTATTTTTATTTTGAATTTCGCGGGGCTTTGCGAGTCGGCAAAGTGGTTCACCTACGGGCGGACGCCATCTATGGTCGGAATATGGAACTTTTTTTATAATTTCCCAAAATATAGGATTATTGGCTTAAGTGGATGATTATTGAGAGGGAATTGTTAATAGAAGGCTACATTTAGATATTCAAACATGTAATATTGGCTGTCGGACGAGATTTGGTTAGATTATGGAAAAATTTTAGAATTGCGCTGCGAAGGCGGCAATGAGCGAGCGAGAGGTTGAGAAAAAGATAGAAAGAGAGGTCGGATGATATCTCCACGTGGCGCAACGCGAAGTTCGCGTATAACAAATATTAAGCGACGCGAAGGCGAGGCGCATCGAAAAACAGCTAGGGATTGGTTGAAGGGAGGAAAAGCGGACTCGCGCGGGCGAATGCTGGGGGCGGATGGCGCGAAAGTTAAGATGCTTGGGAAAAGGGCGGAAAATTAGCGGGCATTCAATTTTGGGACGT
The DNA here is from genome assembly GCA_963921215.1 of Scoparia ambigualis. Classification (NCBI taxonomy): domain Eukaryota; kingdom Metazoa; phylum Arthropoda; class Insecta; order Lepidoptera; family Crambidae; genus Scoparia; species Scoparia ambigualis. Next base: position 29,015,253 of record OY992508.1, read on the forward strand.
CGGAGGCGCGGTCCAATTTAAGAGCGCGGTAACTACTCATACGGGAAAAATAGTGTCCGAGCTTTGATAGTGCGCTAAGTGATATTCGAGCTGCGATATTAATTAAGATTTGTGAAATTGAAAGTGATTAATAAAGTAAAACTATTGCGATCGCAACTCGAATCCGTTAACGAAATTAAGTATTTCGGGGTATATCGGCGGAAACGCATAACGGTGGCAACAAAAACCTATATACCTTTCAACAGACTTCGGTCTGGATGACCTTTGATTGTATTTAATAAGGTCGGCGTTTTATATCATTACGCTAAACAATACACTATCTTCGACGGAGTAATGGGGGAAAGACAGTTGTCTCCCTAGTGAAAGTTGAAGATAGGTCAGACACCATTTAGCTGGAGGAAGACCCGTATGACCCAGTCCAATTTCGAGTCTACCTCCGTACACACAGTGTAGTGATAGGAAAATAACACACTGAGTATACTGGCTCGACTGATAGAACATTTAGGAGTCAGTTGCTTGTAACGGTACAGAATGAATGGTATCCGTCCGTTAGTAAGGAATGCATGGGAGTAGCACTAAAATAAATATTAATGCGTAGCGCCAATAATAATAAGCATGAAAAGGGAATAATAAACTAGTTCAGAATAATGGTCAATGGTCTAGCGCTTTATCTTTAGTTTGAATTTCGCGGGGACTGCTCTGCGCGTCCCTTGCGACATAGGCGGCGTCTAGCGGAAGTTATTTACGTAAGCTTCGCATAAGGTTGCTAGTTTGACTTCTTTATTTTGAATTTCGCGGGGACTGCTCTGCGCGTCCCTTGCGACATAGGCGGCGTCTAGCGGAAGTCATTTATTTGGGCTTCGCGTAAGGTTGCTAGGTTGACTAGGACTTTATTTTTATTTTGAATTTCGCGGGGCTTTGGGGGTCGGCAAAGTGGTTCACCTACGGGCGGACGCCACCTATGGTCGGAATACGGAACTTTTTATAATTTCACAAAATACAGGATTATTGGCTTAAGTGGATGATTATTGAGAGGGAATTGTTAATAGAAGGCTACTTTTAGATATTCAAAGATGTAATATTGGCTATCTGACGAGATTTGGTTAGATTATGGAAAAATTTTAGAATTGCGCGGCGAAAGCGGCAATGAGCGAGCGAGAGGTTGAGAAAAAGACAGAAAGAGAGGTCGGATGATAGCTCCACGTGGCGCGACGCGAAGGCAGGGGGGATCGGGGAAGCGGCTAGCGATTGGTTGAAGGGAAGAAAAGCGGACTCGCGCGGGCAAATCTTAGGCGCGCGTGGCGCGAAAGTTGAGATGCTTAGGAAAAGGGCGGAAAATTGAGGTCATTCAGTTTTGGGACGTCAGCGGAGCGGTCCAACTTAAGAGTGCGGTACGACTCATACGGGAAAAATAGCGTCCGAGCTTGATAGTGCGCTAAGTGATATTCGAGCTGCGATATTAATTAAGATTTGTGAAATTGAAAGTTATTAATAAAGTAAACTATTGCGATCGCAACTCGAATCCGTTAACAGAATGAAGTATTCTGGGGTGCATCGGCGGAAACGAGTCACGGTGACAACAAAACCCTATGTACCTTTCAACAGACTTCGGTCTGGATGATCTTTGATTGTATTTAATAAGATCGGCGTTTTACACTATTACGCTAAACAATACACTATCTTCGACGGAGTAATGGGGGAGAGACAGTTGTCTCCCTAGTGAAAGTTGAAGATAGGTCAGACACCATTTAGCTGGAGGTAGACCCGTATGACCCAGTCCAATCTCGAGTCTATCTCCATACATACAGTGTAGTGATAGGAAAATAACACACTGAGTATACTGGCTCGACTGATAGAACATTTAGGAGTTAGTTGCTTTCAGGGGCAATGCGACTCTCACCACACACCACGAATTTAAATTAAATGAGGCTTGGCCTAGTTTGCAAGGTACACAAGAGGGACTGTTAGTTCGACAAAATATAGGCATTTTCAAGTGAGGAAAGTTGTAGGAATCTATAGGTAGGCGGATATATATATATGGTTAGTTATTAATTCAGACTAATAAGGCAGGGATAATTAAGTTACGGCGCTAAATAAAATTATGATGAAGTGATGTGGGTCCTAGCTAGGCAAGTAATCTGTTACCGCAGGCCGGTAAAATTCTAATTGTTTTCCTAAAGTTGTTACCAATTAATTATTCATTTTAAATAATTAACAGAAGTATGATAATATCGTACCATCATTACTTTGGAGTACCTAAAAGTCTAGACTGGTTTTCTATTACAAGAAAAATACTAAAAAGTTATAGCAAATAAGCTTAGTCGTACTGTGATGTTTGATTTCTAACACTGATATGACCAAACAGGCATTTGTTAGCTTTCCCTGGGATGCAATACGATCTCACATGGCTATACTCTTCAAAGTATGGAAAATTTTACATCCGATACCTTAGCAAAAATAAGCTGATACAAACTGAACAACTAAAACCAGTTTAGAACCTAGGATAAGTCGTTGAAAGAAGACATTGCAAGCTATGAGCTTCTAATAATCTGAAACATAGAAATAATTGATTGATAACAACCAGCTAATTAGCCTGACAATGGTCTACTAATACCATTTGAATAGACCTCTTAAGATATGTAAGTACTTACTTCTAATAATATGAAACATAGAAATATTTGATGGGAACAATCTAATCAATCAGACTAATACCTAGTACAGTCTAATTTATACTTATTAAAGTGAGTAAAAGATAACTTCTAAATGTAATTGATTCAATGATTAACAGGGATAATTAACTACCTAATTTACTACTTACTAAAAGTATATTGACTATGATTTAGTAGTCTATCAAATTAACCACTCAGTCTGGGAGACAGAGGGTGGAAGTTAATGAAAAAATAATTAACTTAAATTCACTACCCTAAAAGTCAGGGATGTTGAATAAATTAAACATCTTTCAATAAACTTGAGATGTATTTATACTTTATAAGATTTGTATAATGAACACTAAGAGTAACCCAAAGTAATTTACTTCAAATGATAGTATTTTATTTCAGTTCACTTCCTAAGTCAAGGATATTGAATGAATTAAACATCCTTTAATAAACTTAAGATGTAATAATCTGCCAATGCAGCAATCCAATGTAGTTATATTGGAACTTTACAAGACCTGTATAATAAATACTAAGAGTAAATAAAAGTAGTTTTACCTGAATTAATAGCATTCTACTTTAGCCACCGCCTGAAGTGGCGTTTGATTAAATTATCCACCCTTTACGGAACTGAATATAAGTTATTGCATTGAATAATTAAGTTCTTAATGTGAAAAGGATATTTGGATGATAGCAAGCCTTGAGATAAACTCTATTGATTTATGTGGAATAATAAGAATTTAAATTGCTAACACATAGTTCATAATGTAAAAAGAAATTAGATTTTGAGAGGAGATGTAAATTCTCAGTTTGAAAGAATTAAAGCTACAAGCTAATAATTAATGTTAAAGCCAAAGTGGACGGGGCCATAATTAAACAATGAGATGTAATGGCACGCTATGGAGCGGCGGTTGGAGCTCTTAAACTTCCACAAGACTTATATTTCCACAAGACTTTTAAACTTCCACAAGACTCTTATATTTCCACAAGACTTTTATATTTCCACAAGACTCTTATATTTCCACAAGACTTTTATATTTCCACAAGACTCTTATAATTCCACAAGACCTTTATATAAATTGCACCAGGCTTCTTATGTATCATGCTACTGATAATAAATAATAATACCTACAAGCTAAGCTATCATCTGATTACCTTTGAGTGGTTACAAATCTTCCCCGCAGCTGCAGTGAAGGATTTAGGTCACAGTTCAGACGGAGTCATTGCTAGGCTACACATATTTATGTTAGGATTTATAGACTGGTAGGTAATTAGGTCAGGAGAAAATAATTTAACACAGGGATAAGCCAATTACTAAACTTTCACGTAAGAACTTGAGTTACTTAAATGCGGTTAACAACGGAGGGTTCACTAGACGATCTGGCCAAAATAGTAGTTATAATATTACATTGCTTGACTGAAATTCACTGCAAATAGAATTAAGCTATGCTAAGGTTCCATCTTCATACAAACGCTACACACTCTACAAAACTCCAGACACAACCATTAGATTGTAGATAAATTAGGTTAATTAGTTTTAAGAATTAGATAATAATTTAAGTTAAAGTAAAGCGGCGAGGATGTGTGTATGTATTATAAGCTAGCTAGGCATATAGGTGTGAAAGGCATTAGATTTAGGTTTAGATTTAGGTGTAGCAATTTAATGTTGTGGGGAGGTTACAATTTGGTAAGCCATGACCAGGATCAGAAAGTTAAGTTATAAATTATCATTAATATAGTTGTATTGGATTTCAGTCAAGCGGTAATACTTTAATTTAGAAGTGGGATTTTTCCCACAAATTGTTGTCGTGTTGCGATGCGTGAGTTTAGAATTGGCTTAATAGGGAATAATTCAATGAAGATTAATTAATTCAGAGATATTGAAGAATTATAATTTGACACTTTTCACAATAAACGTTGTTATCTTCTAAAGTTGATTCATACACTTTGTATTACGGGCTCTTGATAATGGGTGAATTATAATTTGACACTTTTCACAATAAACGTTGTTATCTTCTAAAGTTGATTCATACACTTTGTATTACGGGTTCTTGATAATAGATTAAGACCAATATTGTAGACAGTCGCAATGAGAGCTGGAGCTAAAATTTTGTTGTACGAAATCTGTAACAAAAAGATTCTCAGGTTAGGTTAAAGGTCAAAGGAGGAGATAAAGCTACAAAACAATAGCGTAATGAGTATTATTTGAAATATAATACCTTCCAGGGATGTCCGTTGTTGCGAGAGGCAATGTAAGATAATGACACATCTGTCGATTTGGCACTCGATTTTAGGGGACAATGAAATTGCTTCGGGTGTAATTTTTGTTTTGGTTGAGATTGTTACAAGAAAAATACTACGGTTGAATGTATGGTGATTGAAGATTGTAGTACTAAGACTTTGTATTCGATTTTGAGACGCTAAGTTAATTGTTGACGTTAAGAGTTATGGTAACTGTAGTTTTGTTTCTATTCCTGGTGATAGATTTCATATAGGCATAGGCAACTGGTTCATACAGCCTTGTGTTGAGTTATTTTTAGGATCGTAAAAAGTCGATAGGGTGACATAGTTCAACATTTATTGATTTAGAAAGATTTGTGGAATAGGGGGCGGTTTAATTATTATTGCTGTCGGATGGAAAGGCAAGGGGGCGAGATTGGACAGAATTAACCAACTAAATTATTGCAGGATTCAATTTATATTATAGGACGGCGATATGCTGTACAATATTATAAAGTTATGACGCTAACAGCATAATATAAAACTAATAATAATTATATTTTGACTAATAATCGTTGAGCGATTGCGGTTTTTAGTTGATGTGCTATTCTACGTATTATAATTTATTTTGTTGGTTATGTTAGAGAAAAAAAAAAAAATATAATAGTGTACTTGAGTCTCACATCTGAAATCCATAGAGTAGTTTAGGCTAGTCAAGGACTATAACGTTCTTTGTCTATGGTTGGACCATAGAGACAAATGATTTAGCGAGACCATAAACAATCTAGAATTAGGAATGATTATAAAACATGACGTCATAAAACCAATCGGAGAGGAAACTTCCATAACGCGTAATCATGTGATTTTGTTATAGCAAGTGGAATCACCTGTTATTTTCCATACCTGTTATTTTTAATACCTGCGATTTTTACATTGAAAGAGATTTTCCTAATACTTATCACGTAGTAGATTAGAATGCAATGACATGGGAAATGCCGCTTCATTTTGTTAGTTCGCTAAAATCCTAGGAAAAGTAACATAAAATAGTATTACGGTTCAAAATACACGCGTTGATGAGGAATCGCGATTATAAGTAATAACAAGTAGCAGGGATGTCATGTAGGGGATAGAATCATATGACTATTCATTGCTAGTAGGAATTTTGGTTTAAAAGCAACGTAGTTTGGGATGCATAATGTAAACGGATAAATACGTCTAGTAGGCGATAAAAGTCGTTACCGTCTGGAAACAACTATCTAATATCTACTCTATTGTGGGGAGGTTACCTATTAGCGAGGCTAGATGGCGTTGGGTTACCAATAAAAGATTTTATTTTGGATGATGGTAAAAGGGTGCTGTCTAATAATAATATGTATAATTGAAATACTCTTGCAGCGTTGTAATTAGTCGTTACCGGTAATCATTGCTTCTTACCGTATAGTTGAAATCGTGATAAATAGTTAATTATGAAGATTTATAAAGGATTATTATTAGCTTAAGATGAGGTTAACGTACGCAGAGGTAAAGCTCGCTGGGCACAGCTTACTATACCTACTTACCTAATATTATCAGTTGTGAGTTACCTAGAGATATCTAAGTCGGGAGAGCGGTGAAAAGAAAAGACTTTACTACATGACTAATTAGTTAGGATAGGTAGAGATAGATAAATCATTAAATTCACTGGGTTGGATTAGCCTATTAAGAAGGGTACCTTGCACAATTGTCTATCTCCGTTGAACGATTAAGATGAAATATTTCTCGAGGATACCTAAGATTGACGGATGATGGATAATTGTGGAAGGTAGATATTAATTGAGCTTGGGAGCAAAATAGGGGTCGGAAGAAAAATACAATAGTAAAGAAAGAATAATAAATTGAAAAAAAAAAATAATAGTAGAAAAAAAAAATAGTTGACTGGCTTGAAGTCGAGATTTAACTGCAAAATTAACGAGTTATAGCACTGTTACGCTATAGGGATAACAATAGCGTATGTTATCACATCAATTTTAAAGGCGAGTTGCGGACGGATGTCACGTCATAATCATTAGTTAAATCGTTTTATCATTTTAAAAGTTAACACCAGCTACTTATAAAACAGTGATCGATTTTATATACCATAATTTTAAGTTGTAGGATAAATTTAAACTCATAGTCCGCAGAAACATTCAAGCCGGAAATAAAGCGATGATATTGCTAACTGAGAATAAATTTCTTAGTGTAAACTTTATTAATAAGTAAATCCCTGATATTGCGTTATCGAGATTACAATACAAAATTAACTATCACAATTCGAATCATCCAAAGTAATTATTTAGATGTTGTCTCGCGTCGACAGGTACAAATTTTAATTTAGATGGGTAAAGACATTAGAACTGAAATGGGTTTCGGATGTGTGACGTTCTTAGGATACGTACTGTTTAGTAGCATAATTTAAATTTAATAAAATCGGCCGAATTAGACATAATTCGTTTTGCGGATATATATATTTAATCGAGATTATTGTGGAGGTAGCCATAGTTCAAAGTTTACTAAACCCGACCTAGAGTCATACATAACCTATCTTTGTATGTCAGAAGAAAATAATAAATTTATTAGTAGTAGATTTTAGAGTCAATAGTAAATTTATTTTCCCGAGGTGCAACCTGAAACCTAGTTCGCACTAGGCCATTCAAATACTTTAACCGGTAATGTTGATTATAATAAATAAAGATGTTCGAGATTTATAATAATATTCTAATACTGCTATATTAAAATTGTTATTATGAAATTAAATAGGGTTGCTTAACAATTGGCAAATAATTATTAACTCAAGAATTTGTTTAGTACAAAGTAAATGTCTACAGGTTTAGAAATGATAGGACGAACGAAACGCGGTTTTGACTTGTGGGAAGGTCAGCGCAGACTGTCACAGCGGGATGATCTTGTTGGTTATTGATTAGAATTGCTAGAATTCTTAAATAATCTAGATTATTGGCATCTAATATGTACGTGATATAATTGTAGATGATTAAAATTAGTGCTAAGGTAGGTTATTGTCGAAGTTATGGCACAACCTTAAAATTGTTAGTTAATGTGAACTGCATGTTGCATCTAGATTGTTTTATACAAACTAATTGATTGGGAGTTTTCACATATGTAGGCCGGGACATTGAGTTGATGAAATAGTGTTATCAAAATATTATTCATCACGGAAAGATAAAGATATTTTATTTGCAAGTGTGAATACAAAAGTTTACTTCGGTTAGTATTATTCGGTTCTAGTCTAGTTTTGTGGTAGCGTTTTACCTAGGGTTGTTCTAAATTATAAGTAATTAAATATTAATTGTCTGTTGCTGTCTTCTACGTTAGAGAAGGAACGGAGAAAGATAAGGGGGACTCATTTTGTTATAGTCAGCTGTATGATAGATAATCCTCCTAGTAAATATTTCTTGTGATTGCGGTAGCAACATAGAGTGTTTATAGGATGTTTTGTTCATTAACTAATTATCTTCACCGCAGCTGTGGATAGGGATGGCTAAAGTATGTGAACAGGGGTGGAGAAGATAGGTCATTATAAATTAAAATAAATACTTGAATTGCAATATGCCTGACTAAATAGTGCGAAGAGATGGAGTAACTATGTTAGAGAAATTCTCTATTGCATAATATTCGAACTTTTGACATTTTCAATTGTAACTTTAGAATTTTGATTAGAGTATTTAACTAAGCGGGTCCAACGAAGAAGGCATGCTGAAAGCGAGGTCTTTGGTCGTCTATGCACACAATAAAATTATAGATGACACAAGGGAGCATTCTTAATTGGCACTGTTAAATTAGTAAAAGTAGCTTGTTTAGGGTGTTCGAATATTTTTAGTCGCACTGGGCACAAATAGAACTTAGTTAAGCGTGTAGGGTTTATTTTGATTTACCTGGTGAAGTAATTGAATCGAAGTTTCGGAACTGTGCTGTAGAAGTGGGAATTACTCAGCACACAATAAAATTAAGTGGTTTCCATTTAGCTTCATTTCCTAAACTAGCCTTTCTTAAAGTTGCGGAAATTCTGCTGTAAGGTGGTTCCTTTGGGGGCGTCTTGTGAAGTCTAAATCAGGACAATTATACTTGACTAACCTATAGAGAGATAATGTCTTAGGCTGCAGAAACAGAGGCCATTGATGGCATTTCATTTTGGCGTGGTCAGGGGATCTCGTGTTGCTGGGGAATTTTACCATCTGGACGGAAGGCTGAAAAGTAAAGTAGAATGCATAATGAGTAACCAATTAGAGTTACAAACATTCGGGAGATTACCATCTTAATAATGTGTCTTGTGCGAGTGTAAAATTAAAATCATCTAATAAAAAAATAAAAAAATAAAAAGAAACTAGCACTATTGAATCACGCAGTTTGGAATTCAGTAAATACGAGAAGGAACTTACGATATTAATTACCATGAATACTAAGACGAAGTGTCACCTTTAATGACTTATTATTTACCGATTTGACCGATTATTAGTAATATAAAAGGTAGGAAGTTAAGTAGAGTTGTGGGGGCGGATAAGATAGTTACCGGTCTGTTTAATTTAAAAAGAAAATGATATTTTCCAAAGGTATAGGAAAGTAAGGGGATATTGACGTATTATATATTAGCAAATGAGTCTAAATGTTGTCTTTCGTGCATAGTAATAGCTAGGGATGAGACATAGTTACTAGATAGGTTTTGGCATAAGTATTTGCTTATACGTATAAGCTCAGTACTTGTCAATTAGTATACAATGTCCAACGCGTACCGGGGTATTAACAAGTACTTATCGATGACGCATACATTGACAGTTAGATACACATAGCACACAAACTTCTAATAGATCTGAACTACGGGGTAGCTAGTTCAAAACTCAAGGACGTGTTTCGAGATGCGTACCCCCTTAGAGTGAATGAGTTTTTCCTAAATATTTACGATCGACAACCTTATTGTAAGGCGTTAAGACCTCTATTTGTATGCACGGTGAGTGGGTGTCACTGCGTACCGGACGGAAGCGAGTCTAGTATTCTATCTCGGTTATTTGTAGGATTAGACATTAGATGTATCTCATCTAAAATAAAGTTATAACTCTTGGGCGATGATGGTATGCCTACTGGTTTTGGTTGATATGGGGGTTTGGTTAAGATTTCGTATCGGCGGAGAGGAAAATAGGTTTCCGTTAAAAGAAGTAGCTAATTAGGAATTGTGGAGGACGCGGGTTCGATCCCTGCCTGAGGTAGACAATTGTTCCGACGTTTCGTTATCTTAGGTAATTATATAAGCTAAGATGAGATTGGTAGCGTTGAAGTATGAAGGAAAGTTTTAATTCAAATTATTAATTATTATTCATTAACCTAGTTGGAACTAAAAGACCATGACGGCGAAGTGGTTGATGCTTCACCCACGAAAGATCCCAGGTTCGATCCCTAGGTTGCAACATTTAGATGCGAAACAAGTTGTAAGAAAAGACGTACCTAAGTTAAAAGAAGGCCATGATGACAGATGTACTTGAAATTATTCTAGGAAAATAATTTAAAGAATAGAATAATTGAATGGTTCGGAAGATGTTATAAACTTACGTCGGAATCGTCATAGAGTTGAAGAGTTTTCGCTAGGGGGCGTTACTAGACAGAGCAAGAGACTGTTATATTGATTTATATTATATTATGATTTGTTGTTATGATGGTAAACAAAAGGCAAATCATTATTCGGAGGTTGTGTATGATTAAAGAAATGGTAGATGTCTAAGTTATTGGGAAATATTTACCGAGACTAAGTTTACTGGGATTTCGTTTCGAACACGAGAACTGGGTATGCGATTATGATTTTGTGTCAGTTGAATAGAATGAGGGGTGTGGGCTATTTTGCAATAAGAAAGCTTATGGAGGAAGGAGTCATTAGGGATTTGGGGAGGAACTATAAATAGTAGGAATATCTTTGAGGGCTAGGATGACAATGAGGTTGGCAAGGAAGGAGGTGCTATTTTGTACTTAATTAAGTACAGGGTTTAGATATAATTCGCCGCAGATAAGAGTGGTACTTTATCTGCTTAAATTCTATCGGGGGCGGCTGTAACGGTACAGAATGAATGGTATCCGTCCGTTAGTAAGGAATGCATGGGAGTAGCACTAAAATAAATATTAATGCGTAGCGCCAATAATAATAAGCATGAAAAGGGAATAATAAACTAGTTCAGAATAATGGTCAATGGTCTAGCGCTTTATCTTTAGTTTGAATTTCGCGGGGACTGCTCTGCGCGTCCCTTGCGACATAGGCGGCGTCTAGCGGAAGTTATTTACGTAAGCTTCGCATAAGGTTGCTAGTTTGACTTCTTTATTTTGAATTTCGCGGGGACTGCTCTGCGCGTCCCTTGCGACATAGGCGGCGTCTAGCGGAAGTCATTTATTTGGGCTTCGCGTAAGGTTGCTAGGTTGACTAGGACTTTATTTTTATTTTGAATTTCGCGGGGCTTTGGGGGTCGGCAAAGTGGTTCACCTACGGGCGGACGCCACCTATGGTCGGAATACGGAACTTTTTATAATTTCACAAAATACAGGATTATTGGCTTAAGTGGATGATTATTGAGAGGGAATTGTTAATAGAAGGCTACTTTTAGATATTCAAAGATGTAATATTGGCTATCTGACGAGATTTGGTTAGATTATGGAAAAATTTTAGAATTGCGCGGCGAAAGCGGCAATGAGCGAGCGAGAGGTTGAGAAAAAGACAGAAAGAGAGGTCGGATGATAGCTCCACGTGGCGCGACGCGAAGGCAGGGGGGATCGGGGAAGCGGCTAGCGATTGGTTGAAGGGAAGAAAAGCGGACTCGCGCGGGCAAATCTTAGGCGCGCGTGGCGCGAAAGTTGAGATGCTTAGGAAAAGGGCGGAAAATTGAGGTCATTCAGTTTTGGGACGTCAGCGGAGCGGTCCAACTTAAGAGTGCGGTACGACTCATACGGGAAAAATAGCGTCCGAGCTTGATAGTGCGCTAAGTGATATTCGAGCTGCGATATTAATTAAGATTTGTGAAATTGAAAGTTATTAATAAAGTAAACTATTGCGATCGCAACTCGAATCCGTTAACAGAATGAAGTATTCTGGGGTGCATCGGCGGAAACGAGTCACGGTGACAACAAAACCCTATGTACCTTTCAACAGACTTCGGTCTGGATGATCTTTGATTGTATTTAATAAGATCGGCGTTTTACACTATTACGCTAAACAATACACTATCTTCGACGGAGTAATGGGGGAGAGACAGTTGTCTCCCTAGTGAAAGTTGAAGATAGGTCAGACACCATTTAGCTGGAGGTAGACCCGTATGACCCAGTCCAATCTCGAGTCTATCTCCATACATACAGTGTAGTGATAGGAAAATAACACACTGAGTATACTGGCTCGACTGATAGAACATTTAGGAGTTAGTTGCTTTCAGGGGCAATGCGACTCTCACCACACACCACGAATTTAAATTAAATGAGGCTTGGCCTAGTTTGCAAGGTACACAAGAGGGACTGTTAGTTCGACAAAATATAGGCATTTTCAAGTGAGGAAAGTTGTAGGAATCTATAGGTAGGCGGATATATATATATGGTTAGTTATTAATTCAGACTAATAAGGCAGGGATAATTAAGTTACGGCGCTAAATAAAATTATGATGAAGTGATGTGGGTCCTAGCTAGGCAAGTAATCTGTTACCGCAGGCCGGTAAAATTCTAATTGTTTTCCTAAAGTTGTTACCAATTAATTATTCATTTTAAATAATTAACAGAAGTATGATAATATCGTACCATCATTACTTTGGAGTACCTAAAAGTCTAGACTGGTTTTCTATTACAAGAAAAATACTAAAAAGTTATAGCAAATAAGCTTAGTCGTACTGTGATGTTTGATTTCTAACACTGATATGACCAAACAGGCATTTGTTAGCTTTCCCTGGGATGCAATACGATCTCACATGGCTATACTCTTCAAAGTATGGAAAATTTTACATCCGATACCTTAGCAAAAATAAGCTGATACAAACTGAACAACTAAAACCAGTTTAGAACCTAGGATAAGTCGTTGAAAGAAGACATTGCAAGCTATGAGCTTCTAATAATCTGAAACATAGAAATAATTGATTGATAACAACCAGCTAATTAGCCTGACAATGGTCTACTAATACCATTTGAATAGACCTCTTAAGATATGTAAGTACTTACTTCTAATAATATGAAACATAGAAATATTTGATGGGAACAATCTAATCAATCAGACTAATACCTAGTACAGTCTAATTTATACTTATTAAAGTGAGTAAAAGATAACTTCTAAATGTAATTGATTCAATGATTAACAGGGATAATTAACTACCTAATTTACTACTTACTAAAAGTATATTGACTATGATTTAGTAGTCTATCAAATTAACCACTCAGTCTGGGAGACAGAGGGTGGAAGTTAATGAAAAAATAATTAACTTAAATTCACTACCCTAAAAGTCAGGGATGTTGAATAAATTAAACATCTTTCAATAAACTTGAGATGTATTTATACTTTATAAGATTTGTATAATGAACACTAAGAGTAACCCAAAGTAATTTACTTCAAATGATAGTATTTTATTTCAGTTCACTTCCTAAGTCAAGGATATTGAATGAATTAAACATCCTTTAATAAACTTAAGATGTAATAATCTGCCAATGCAGCAATCCAATGTAGTTATATTGGAACTTTACAAGACCTGTATAATAAATACTAAGAGTAAATAAAAGTAGTTTTACCTGAATTAATAGCATTCTACTTTAGCCACCGCCTGAAGTGGCGTTTGATTAAATTATCCACCCTTTACGGAACTGAATATAAGTTATTGCATTGAATAATTAAGTTCTTAATGTGAAAAGGATATTTGGATGATAGCAAGCCTTGAGATAAACTCTATTGATTTATGTGGAATAATAAGAATTTAAATTGCTAACACATAGTTCATAATGTAAAAAGAAATTAGATTTTGAGAGGAGATGTAAATTCTCAGTTTGAAAGAATTAAAGCTACAAGCTAATAATTAATGTTAAAGCCAAAGTGGACGGGGCCATAATTAAACAATGAGATGTAATGGCACGCTATGGAGCGGCGGTTGGAGCTCTTAAACTTCCACAAGACTTATATTTCCACAAGACTTTTAAACTTCCACAAGACTCTTATATTTCCACAAGACTTTTATATTTCCACAAGACTCTTATATTTCCACAAGACTTTTATATTTCCACAAGACTCTTATAATTCCACAAGACCTTTATATAAATTGCACCAGGCTTCTTATGTATCATGCTACTGATAATAAATAATAATACCTACAAGCTAAGCTATCATCTGATTACCTTTGAGTGGTTACAAATCTTCCCCGCAGCTGCAGTGAAGGATTTAGGTCACAGTTCAGACGGAGTCATTGCTAGGCTACACATATTTATGTTAGGATTTATAGACTGGTAGGTAATTAGGTCAGGAGAAAATAATTTAACACAGGGATAAGCCAATTACTAAACTTTCACGAAAGAACTTGAGTTACTTAAATGCGGTTAACAACGGAGGGTTCACTAGACGATCTGGCCAAAATAGTAGTTATAATATTACATTGCTTGACTGAAATTCACTGCAAATAGAATTAAGCTATGCTAAGGTTCCATCTTCATACAAACGCTACACACTCTACAAAACTCCAGACACAACCATTAGATTGTAGATAAATTAGGTTAATTAGTTTTAAGAATTAGATAATAATTTAAGTTAAGGTAAAGCGGCGAGGATGTGTGTATGTATTATAAGCTAGCTAGGCATATAGGTGTGAAAGGCATTAGATTTAGGTTTAGATTTAGGTGTAGCAATTTAATGTTGTGGGGAGGTTACATGCTTTCAGGGGCAATGCGACTCTCACAACTCACCACGAAGTTAAGTTAAATGTGGCTTGGGCCTAGATTGCAAAGTACACAAGTAGGGACTGTTAGTTCGACAAAATATAGGCATTTTCAAGTGAGGAAAGCTGTAGGAATCTATAGGTAGGCGGTTCTATATTGTTAGTTAAGGGAGGGCAAGGTGTTTGTACGCTGTGCGTACATAGGCTGGGTACTTGAGCCGCGAGGCCAGGCTGGATTAATTCAGACTAATAAGGTAGGGATAATTAGGTTACGGTGCTAAATAAAATTTACGATGAAGTGATGTGGGTCCTATCTAGGCATGTAATCTGTTACCGTAGGCCGATAAAATTCTAATTGTTTTCCTAAAGTTGTTACCAATTAATTATTCATTTTAAATAATTAACAGAAGTATGATAATATTGTACCATCATTACTTGGAATACCTAAAAGTCTAGACTGGTTTCCTATTACAAGAAAAATACTAAAAGTTATAGCAAATAAGCATAGCTGTACTGTGATGTTTGATTTCTAATACTGAAATGACCAAACAGGCATTTTTAGCTTTCCCTGGGATGCGATACGATCTTATATTGCTACACTCTTCAAGGTATTAAAAGTACACATCCGATACCTATTAGTAAAAAATAAGCTGATACAAACTGAACAACTAAAACCAGTTTAGAACCTAGGATAATTCGTTGAAGGAAGACATTGCAAGCTATGAGCTTCTAATAATCTGAAACATAGAAATAATTGATTGATAACAACCTGCTAATTAGCCTGATAATGGTCTACTAATACCATTTAAATTCACCTTAATGGTCAAAGACCTCTTAAGATATGTAAGTACTTACTTCTAATAATGTGAAACATAGAAATATTTGATGGGAACAATCTAAATCAATAAGACTAATACCTAGTACAGTCTAATTTATACCTATTAAAGTGAGTGAAGGATGGCTCTTAAGTGTAATTGATTCAATTATTAACAGGGATAATTACCTGATTTACTACCTACTAAAAACAAACTAACTATGATTTAGTAGGCTATCAAATTAACCACTCAGTCTGAGAGACAGGGGGGGGAGTTAATGGAAAAATAATTAACTTAAGTTCACTTCCTAAAAGTCAAGGATATTGAATAAATTTAACATCTTTCAATAAACTTGAGATGTACTTATACTTTATAATATCTGTATAATGAACACTAAGAGTAAACCAAAGTAATCTACTTCAAATGATAGTATACTATTTAAGTTCACTTCCTAAAAGTCAAGGATATTGAATGAATTAAACATCTTTCAATAAACTTGAGATGTACTTATACTTTATAATATCTGTATAATGAACACTAAGAGTAAACCAAAGTAATTTACTTCAAATGATAGTATTCTATTGAAGTTCACTTCCTAAAAGTCAAGGATATTGAATGAATTAAACATCTTTCAATAAACTTGAGATGTACTTATACTTTATAAGATCTGTATAATGAACACTAAGAGTAACCCAAAGTAATTTACTTCAAATGATAGTATTCTATTTAAGTTCACTTCCTAAATGAGTAGGATATTGAATGAATCAAACATCCTTTAATAAACTTAAGATGTGATAATCTGCCAATGCAGCCAATCCAATGTAGTTATATTGGAACTTTATGAGACCTGTATAATAAATACTAAGAGTAAATAAAAGTAATTTTACCTGTATTAATAGCATTCTATTTTAGCCACCGCCTGAAGTGGGGTTTGAATAAATTATCCACCCTTTATAGAACTAAATATTAATTTTCTAATAAGACAAAGGGGCAGTCAGTCAATAAGGTTACATCTATAAAATAGACACAATAATCAGAGAAATAAGTGGGTCCTGTTGGATGCTGGCTTCCTACCTCTGTTCAATAAGTGATATCATAAGACATAAGTTATTGCATTGAATAATTAAGTTCTTAATGTGAAAAGGATATTTGGATGATAGCAAGCCTTGAGATAAACTCTTTTGATTTATGTGGAATAATAAGAATTTAAATTGCTAACACATAGTTCATAATGTAAAATGAAATTAAATTTTGAGGAGAGATGTAAATTCTCAGTTTTAAAGAATTAAAGCCACAGGCTAATTAATGTTAAAGTCAATCTGGTCAGAGCTGATATAATACAATGAGCTGGTCGGCATGCTAATAGCGGGGAGGGGCTATTAAATTACCAGAGTCCTCTAATATGTCATGTAAATTGCACAAGACTTCTTATGTATCATGCTACTTTTAATAAATAATAATACCTGCAAGCTAAGCTATCATCTGATTATCTTTGAGTGGTTACAAATCTTCCCCGCAGCTGCAGTGTAGGATTTAGGTCACAGTTCAGACGGAGTCATTGCTAGGCTACACATATCTATGATATGATTTATAGACTGGTAGGTAATTAGGTCAGGAGGAAATAATTTAACACAGGGATAAGCCAATTACTAAACTTTCACGAAAGAACTTGAGTTACTTAAATGCGGTTAACAACGGAGGGTTCACTAGACGATCTGGCCAAAATAGTATTTATTATAATATTACATTGCTTGACTGAAATTCACTGCAAATAGAATTAAGCTATGCTAAGGTTTCATCATCATACAAACACAACCATTAGATTGTAGATAAATTAGGTTAAATAGTTTTAAGAATTAGATAATAAGTTAAGTTAAGGTAAAAGCGGCGATGATGTGTGTATGTATTATAAGGTAGACTAGGCACTAGGTTTAAGGTTGGGCGGAGAAGTTACAATTTGGTAAGCCGTTACCAGGATCAGAAAGTTGGGTTATAATTTATCATTAATATAGTTGTATTGGATTTCAGTCAAGCGGTAATACTTTAATTTACTCGTAGATGTGGGATTTTTTCCCACAAATTGTTGTCGTGTAGTGATGCGTGAGTTTTGAATTGGCTTAGTAGGGAATAATTCAATGAAGATTAATTAATTCAAAGATATTGAAGAATTATAATTTGACACTATTTCACAATAAGCTTCGTTAGGTCTTCTAGAGTTGATTCATACACTTTATATAGGTTCTTGACAATAGATTAAGACCAATATTGTAGACAGTCGCAATGAGAGCTGGAGCTAAATTTTGTTGTACGAAATCTGTAACAAATATATTCTCGGGTTAGGTTAAAGGTCAAAGGAGGAGATAAAGCTACAAAACAATAGCGTAATGAGTATTATTTGAAATATAATACCTTTCAGGGATGTCCGTTGTTGCGAGAGGCAATGTAAGATGTCTGGTGACATATCTGTCGATTTGGCACTCGATTTTAGGGGACAATGAAATTGCTTCGGGTGTAATTTTTGTTTTGATTGAGATTGTTACAAGAAAAATACTACGGTTGAATGTATGGTGATTGAAGACTGTAGTACTAAAACTTTGTATTCGATTTTGATAGGACGCTAAGATAATTGTTGACGTTAGGAGCTATGGTAACTGTAGTTTTGTTTCTATTCCTGGTGATAGATTTCATATAGGCAACTGGTTCATACAGCCTTGTGTTGAGTTATTTTTAGGATCGTAAAAGGTCGATAGGGTGACATAGTTCAACATTTATTGATTTAGAAAGATTTGTAGAATAGGGGGTGGTTTAATTATTATTGCTGTCGGATGGGAAGGCAAGGGGGCGAGATTGGACAGAATTAACCAACTTAATTATCGCTGGATTCAATTTATATTATAGGACGGCGATATGCTGTACAATATTATAAAGTTATGACGCTAACAGCATAACATAAAACTAATAATAATTATATTTTGACTAATAATCGCTGAGCAATTGCGGTTCTTAGTTGATGTGCTATTCCACGTATTATAATTTATTTTGTTGGTTATGTTAGAGAAAAAAATCTAATAATCAATTGAATATTATTAACCTTAAGTATTACATCTGAAATCCATAGAGTAGTTTTAGGCTAGTCAGGGACTATTAAATCATTTGTCTATGGTTGGACCATAGACATATGATTTAGCTAGCCCATAAACAATCTAGAATTAGGAATGATTATAAAACATGAAGTTATAAAACCAATCAGAGAGGAAACTTTCTTATCGCGTAATCATGTGATTTTGTTATAGCAAGCGGAATCACCTGTTATTTTCCATACCTGTTATTTTTAATACCTGCGATTTTTACATTGAAAGAGATTTTCCTAATACTTATCACGTAGTAGATTAGAATGCAATGACATTGTGGTAGAATTATTATTATGTGACATGTAGACGGGGACGATTGCTCTGCACAAGGGAAATGCCGCTTCATTTTGTTAGTTCGATAAAATCCTAGGAAAAGTAACATAAAATAATATTTCGGTTCAAAATACACGCGTTGATGAGAAATCGCGATTATAGGGAATAGCAAGTAGCAGGGATGTCATGTAGGGGATAGAATCATGTGACTATTCATTGCCAGTAGGAATTTTGGTTTAAAAGCAACGTAGTTTGGGATGCATAATGTGAACGGATAAATACGTCTAGTAGGCGATAAAAGTCGTTACCGTCCGGAAACAACTATCTAATGTCTACTCTATTGTGGGGAGGTTACCTATTAGTGAGGTGAGATGGCGATTAACAATAAAAGTTTTATTTTGGATGATGGTAAAAGGGTGCTGTCTAGTAATAATATGTATAATTGTAATACTCTTGCAGCGTTGTAAGTAGTCGTTACCGGTAATCATCGCTTCTTACCGTATAGTTGAAATCGTGATAAATAGTTAATTATGAAGATTTATAAAGGATTATTATTAGCTTAAGATGAGGTTAACGTACGCAGAGGTAAAGCTCACTGGGCACAGCTTACTATACCTACTTACCTAATATTATCAGTTGTGAGTTACCTAGAGATATCTAAGTCGGGAGAGCGGTGAAAAGAAAAGACCTTACTACATGACTAATTAGTTAGGATAGGTAGAGATAGATAAATCATTAAATTCACTGGGTTGGATTAGCCGATTAAGAAGGGTACCTTGCACAATTGTCTATCTCCGTTGAACGATTAAGATGTTGAGATAGGGGAGAAAGTGTAGGAAGTATACTAGTGGTAGCATTGCACAGGATAGGGTGTAGTGAATATATTCAACGACAAAATATTATATATATTTTATAAATCATATCCAATCAGTACTTGGTACAATACTCAGTTACAGTACTCAAAGCAAAACATAATCACCCATTTTACAGACAAAAACATTGAATCGGATGCTTGACCGCGTCTACATAAGCCAGTAGCTTTGCTTGTGGGTAACTCGGAAGAGGCACTTGTACAAGAGGCTGGTATTGACTAAATCGGGTAGTGCCGACGGAGAATATCCTGACGTGTATCCCAGACACTAGCTTTGATTAGTTAGTGGTTCTTCTAGGGCAACCATGCCGACTTACTAGGGATCATTGACTTGTCGAAGTTTGATTCTATACATACACGACACTAATCTATTATATTTATGAGGACGTTAGAACCTGCACTTGGTTATATTTAATTATTGGTTTTACATAAGTATATTTGGGCGGAGATACTCCTGTTGCGCGAGAAAGTGTAGGAAGTATACTAGTGGTAGCATTGCACAGAATAGGGTGTAGTGAATATATTCAACGACAAAATATTATATATATTTTATAAATCATATCCAGTCAGTACTTGGTACAATACTCAGTTACAGTACTCAAAGCAAAACATAATCACCCATTTTACAGACAAAAACATTGAATCGGATGCTTGACCGCGTCTACATAAGCCAGAAGCTTTGCTTGTGGGTAACTCGGAAGAGGCACTTGTACAAGAGGCTGGTATTGACTAAATCGGGTAGTGCCGACGGAGAATATCCTGACGTGTATCCCAAACGCTAGCTTTGATTAGTTGGTGGTTCTTCTAGGGCAACCATGCCGACTTACTAGGGATCATTGACTAGTCGAAGTTTGATTCTATACACACACAACACTAAAATATTATATTTATAAATATCTTAGAGCCGGCATTTAATTATATTTAAGGAACGGTAGAAATTATACATGCTAAAGAGATGTTAGTAGGAATACGATAGGCAAATTAATAGAGAATAAAAAAATATATATATATACTTCTCGAGGATACCTAAGATTGACGGATGATGGATAATTGTGGAAGGTGGATATTAATTGAGCTTGGGAGCAAAATAGGGGTCGAAAGAAAAATATAATAGTAAAGAAAGAATAATAAATCGAAAGAAAGAATAATAGTAGAAAAAGAAATAGTTGATTGGCTTGAAGTCGAGATTTAACTGCAAAATTAACAAGTTATAGCACTGTTATGCTATAGGGATAACAATAGCGTATGTTATCACATCAATTATAAAGGCGAGTTGCGGGCGGATGTCACGTCATAATCAATAGTTAACTCGTTTTATTATTTTAAAAGTTAACACAAGCTACTTATAAAACAGTGATCGATTTTATATACTTACCACAATTTTAAGTTGTAGGATAATTTTAAACTCATAGTCCGCAGAAACATTCAAGCCGGAATTAAAGCGATGATATTGCGAGCTGAGAATAAATTTCTTAGTGTAAAATTTATTAATAAGTAAATCCCTGATATTGCGTTATCGAGATTACAATACAAAATCAACTATCACAATTCGAATCATACAAAGTAATTATTTAGATGTTGTCTCGCGTCGACAGGTACAAATTTTAATTTAGATGGGTAAAGACATTAGAACTGAAATGGGTTTCGGATGTGTGACGTTCTTAGGACACGTACTGTTTAGTAGCATAATTTAAATTTAGTAAAATCGGCCGTATTGGACATATTTCGTTTTGCGGATATATATATTTAACCGAGGTTATCGTGGAGGTAGGCATAGTTCAAAGTTTATTAAACCCGACCTAGAGTCATAGCCTATCTTTATATGTCAGAAGAAAAAAATAAATTTATTTGTGGTAGATTTTAGAGTCAATAGTAAATTTATTTTCCCGAGGTGAGACCTGAAACCTAGTTCGCACTAGGCCATTCAAATACTTTAACCGGTAATGTTGATTATAATAAATAAAGATGTTCGGAACTTATAATAATATTCTAATACTGCTATATTAAAATTGTTATTATGAAATTAAAAAGGTTTGATTAACAGTTGATTAGTAAATAATAACTCAATGATTTGGTTACAAGTTAGAAATGATAGGACGAACGAAACGCGTTTTTGACTTGTGGCAAGGTCAGCGCAGACTGTCACAGCGGGATGATCTTGTTGGTTATTTATTAATATGAATTGCTAGAATTCTTAAATAATCTAGATTATTGGCATCTAATATGTACATGATGTAATTGTAGATGATTAAAATTAGTGCTAAGGTAGGTTATTGTCGAAGTTATGACACAACCTTAAAATTGTTAGTTTTAATGTAAACTACATGTTGCATCTAGATTGTTATAAACAAACTAATTAATTGGCAGTTTCACATAGGCATGTAGGCCGGGACATTGAGTTGATGAAATAGTGTTATCAAAATCATTCATCACGGAAAGATAAAGATATTTTATTTGCAAGTGTGAATACAAAAGTTTAGTTCGGTTAGTTCTATCCTGTTCTATTCTAGTTTTGTGGTAGCATTTTACCTAGGGTTGTTCTAAATTATAAGTAATTAAATATTAATTGTCTGTTGCTGTCTTCTACGTTAGAGAAGGAACGGAGAAAGATAAGGGGGACTCATTTTGTTATAGTCAGCTGTATGATAGATAATCCTCCTAGTAAATATTTCTTGTGATTGCGGTAGTAACATAGAATGTTTATAGGATGTTTTGTTCATTAACTAATTATCTTCACCGCAGTTGTGGATAGAAAAGGCTAAAAAAATATGTGAACAGGGGTGGAGAAGATTGGTCTTTATAAATTAAAATAAATACTTGAATTGCAATATGCCTGACTAAATAGTGCGAAGAGGTTGGTGGACTATGTTAGAGGAATTCTCTATTGCATAATGTTCGAACTTTTGAAATTTTCATTTGTAACTTTAGAATTTTGAATAGTGTATTTAACCAAGCGGGTCCAACGAAGAAGGCATGCTGAAAGCGAGGTCTTTGGTCGTCTATGCACACAATAAAACTATAAAAAAAAATTGAATAAAATTTATAGATGACACAAGGAGCGTTCTTAATTGGCACTGTTAAATTAGTAAAAGTAGCTTGTTTAGGGTGTTCGAACATTGTTTAGTCGCACTGGACACAAATAGAACTTAGTTAAGCGTGTAGGGTTTATTGATTTACCTGGTGAACTAATTGAATCGAAGTTTCGGAAGTGTGCTGTAGAATTGGGAGCTACTCAGCACACAATAAAATTAAGTAGTTTCCACTTAAGCTTCACCGCCGAAACTAGCCTTTCTAAAAGTTGTGAGAATTCTGCTGTAGGGTAATTCCATTCGAGGACGCCTTATGGAGTGTGGACCAGGGTAAATTGCTTGACTGACCCACAGAGAGATATTACCGTTAGCTGCGGAAATGAGGTTATTGATAGCATTTCATTTTAGCGTTATCAGTGGAACTCGCGCTACTGGGGAATTTTACAATCTGGACGGAAGGCTGAAAGTAGAGTAGAGTAATTAAGGAGTAACCAATTAGAGTTACAAACATTCGGGAGATTACCATCTTAATAATGTGTCTTGTGCGAGTGTAAAATTAAAATCATGTAATGAAAAAAAAAAAGGGGGAAACTAGCACTATTGAATCACGCAGTTTGGAATTCAGTAAATACGAGAAGGAACTCACGATATTAATTACCATGAATACTAAGACGAAGTGTCACCTTTAATGACTTATTATTTACCGATTTGACCGTTATTAGTAATATAAAAGGTAGGAAGTTAAGTAGAGTTGTGGGGGCGGATAAGATAGTTACCGGTATGTTTAATTTAATAAGAAAATGATATTTTTCAAAGGTATAGGAAAGTAAGGGGATATTGACGTATTATATTTTAGCAAATGAGACTAAATGGTGTCTTTCATAGATAGTAATAACTAGGGATGAGAAATAGTTATTAGATAGGTTTTGGGATAAATATTTGCTTATACGCATAAGCTCAGTACTTGACAATTGGTATACAATGTCCAGCGCGTACCGGGGTATTTACAAGTACTTATCGATGACGTATATATTGACAGTTAGACAGAGATTAATAGCGCACAAACTTCTAATTGTTCTAAACTACGGGGTATCTAGTTCAAAACTCAAGGACGTGTTTCGAGATGCGTACCACCTTAGAGTGAGGGAGTTTATCCATAAGTATTTACGATCGACAACCTTATTGTAAGGCGTTAAGACCTTTATTTGTATGCACGGTATCACTGCGTACCGGATGGAAGCGAGTCTAGTATTCTACCTCGGTTATTTGCAGGATTAGACATTAGATGTATCTCATCTAAAATAAAGTTATAACTCTTGGGCGATGATAGTATGCCTACTGGTTTTGGTTGATATGGGGGTTTGGTTAAGATTTCTTATTCGCGGAGAGGAAAATAGGTTTCGGTTTAAAGAAGTAGCTAATTAGGGATTGTGGAGGACGCGGGTTCGATTCCTGCCTGAGGTAGACAATTGTTCCGACGTTTCGTTATCTTAGGTAATTATATAAGTTAAGATGAGATTGGTAGCGTTGAAGTATGAAGGAAAGTTTTAATTCAAATTATTAATTATTATTCATTAGCCTAGTTGGAACTAAAAACATGACGGCGAAGTGGTTGATGCTTCACCCACGAAAGATCCCAGGTTCGATCCCTAGGTTGCAACATGTAGATGCGAAACAAGTTGTAAGAAAAGACGTAAGTTAAAAGAAGGCCATGATGACAGATGTACTTGAAATTATCCTAGGAAAATAATTTAAAGAATAGAATAATTGAATGGTTCGGAAGATGTTATTAACTTTACGTCGGAATCGTCATAGAGTTGAAGAGTTTTAGCTAGGGGGCGTTACTAGACAGCGCAAGAGACTGTTATATTGATTTATATTATATTATGATTTGTTGTTATGATGGTAAACAAAAGGCAAATCATTATTCGGAGGTTGTGTATGATTAGAGAAATGGTAGATGTCTAAGTTATTGGGAAATATTTACTGAAACTAAGTTTACTGGGATTTCGTTTCGAACACGAGAACTGGGTATGCAATTATGATTTTGTATCAGTTGAATAGAATAAGGGGTGTGGGCTATTTTGCAATGGGAATGCTTATTGAGGAAGGAGTCATTAGGGATTGGGAAGGAACTATAAATAGTAGGAAAATCTTTGAGGAAGAGGACTAGGATGACAATGAGGTTGTCAAGGAAGGCCGTGCTATTTGTACTTAATTAAGTACAGGGTTAAGATATAATTCGCCGCAGAAAAGAGTGGTACCTTATCTGCTTAAATTCTATCGGGGGCGGCTGTAACGGTACAGAATAAATGGTATCCGTCCGTTAGTAAGGAATGTGTGGGAGTAGCACTAAAATAAATATTAATGCGTAGCACCATTAATATAATAAGCATGAAAAAGGGAATAATAAACTAGTTCAGAATAATGGTCAGTGGTCTAGCGCTTTATCTTTAGTTTGAATTTCGCGGGGACTGCTCTGTGTGCTCCTTGCGACATAGGCGCCGTCTAGCGTGAGTTATTTACTTGAGCTTCGCATAAGGTTGCTAGTTTGACTTCTTTATTTTGAATTTCGCGGGGACTGCTCTGCGCGTCCCTTGCGACATAGGCGCCGTCTAGCGGGAGTCATTTACTTGGGCTTCGCGTAAGGTTGCTAGGTTGACTAGGACTTTATTTTTATTTTGAATTTCGCGGGGCTTTGCGAGTCGGCAAAGTGGTTCACCTACGGGCGGACGCCATCTATGGTCGGAATATGGAACTTTTTTTATAATTTCCCAAAATATAGGATTATTGGCTTAAGTGGATGATTATTGAGAGGGAATTGTTAATAGAAGGCTACATTTAGATATTCAAACATGTAATATTGGCTGTCGGACGAGATTTGGTTAGATTATGGAAAAATTTTAGAATTGCGCTGCGAAGGCGGCAATGAGCGAGCGAGAGGTTGAGAAAAAGATAGAAAGAGAGGTCGGATGATATCTCTACGTGGCGCAACGCGAAGTTCGCGTATAACAAATATTAAGCGACGCGAAGGCGAGGCGCATCGAAAAACAGCTAGGGATTGGTTGAAGGGAGGAAAAGCGGACTCGCGCGGGCGAATGCTGGGGGCGGATGGCGCGAAAGTTAAGATGCTTGGGAAAAGGGCGGAAAATTAGCGGGCATTCAATTTTGGGACGTCGGAGGCGCGGTCCAATTTAAGAGTGCGGTAACTACTCATACGGGAAAAATAGTGTCCGAGCTTTGATAGTGCGCTAAGTGATATTCGAGCTGCGATATTAATTAAGATTTGTGAAATTGAAAGTGATTAATAAAGTAAAACTATTGCGATCGCAACTCGAATCCGTTAACGAAATTAAGTATTTCGGGGTATATCGGCGGAAACGCATAACGGTGGCAACAAAAACCTATATACCTTTCAACAGACTTCGGTCTGGATGACCTTTGATTGTATTTAATAAGGTCGGCGTTTTATATCATTACGCTAAACAATACACTATCTTCGACGGAGTAATGGGGGAGAGACAGTTGTCTCCCTAGTGAAAGTTGAAGATAGGTCAGACACCATTTAGCTGGAGGAAGACCCGTATGACCCAGTCCAATTTCGAGTCTACCTCCGTACACACAGTGTAGTGATAGGAAAATAACACACTGAGTATACTGGCTCGACTGATAGAACATTTAGGAGTCAGTTGCTTTCAGGGGCAATGCGACTCTCACAACTCACCACGAAGTTAAGTTAAATGTGGCTTGGGCCTAGATTGCAAAGTACACAAGTAGGGACTGTTAGTTCGACAAAATATAGGCATTTTCAAGTGAGGAAAGCTGTAGGAATCTATAGGTAGGCGGTTCTATATTGTTAGTTAAGGGAGGGCAAGGTGTTTGCACGCTGTGCGTACATAGGCTGGGTACTTGAGCCGCGAGGCCAGGCTGGATTAATTCAGACTAATAAGGTAGGGATAATTAGGTTACGGTGCTAAATAAAATTTACGATGAAGTGATGTGGGTCCTATCTAGGCATGTAATCTGTTACCGTAGGCCGATAAAATTCTAATTGTTTTCCTAAAGTTGTTACCAATTAATTATTCATTTTAAATAATTAACAGAAGTATGATAATATTGTACCATCATTACTTGGAATACCTAAAAGTCTAGACTGGTTTCCTATTACAAGAAAAATACTAAAAGTTATAGCAAATAAGCATAGCTGTACTGTGATGTTTGATTTCTAATACTGAAATGACCAAACAGGCATTTTTAGCTTTCGCTGGGATGCGATACGATCTTATATTGCTACACTCTTCAAGGTATTAAAAGTACACATCCGATACCTATTAGTAAAAAATAAGCTGATACAAACTGAACAACTAAAACCAGTTTAGAACCTAGGATAATTCGTTGAAGGAAGACATTGCAAGCTATGAGCTTCTAATAATCTGAAACATAGAAATAATTGATTGATAACAACCTGCTAATTAGCCTGATAATGGTCTACTAATACCATTTAAATTCACCTTAATGGTCAAAGACCTCTTAAGATATGTAAGTACTTACTTCTAATAATGTGAAACATAGAAATATTTGATGGGAACAATCTAAATCAATAAGACTAATACCTAGTACAGTCTAATTTATACCTATTAAAGTGAGTGAAGGATGGCTCTTAAGTGTAATTGATTCAATTATTAACAGGGATAATTACCTGATTTACTACCTACTAAAAACATACTAACTATGATTTAGTAGGCTATCAAATTAACCACTCAGTCTGAGAGACAGGGGGGGGAGTTAATGGAAAAATAATTAACTTAAGTTCACTTCCTAAAAGTCAAGGATATTGAATAAATTTAACATCTTTCAATAAACTTGAGATGTACTTATACTTTATAATATCTGTATAATGAACACTAAGAGTAAACCAAAGTAATCTACTTCAAATGATAGTATACTATTTAAGTTCACTTCCTAAAAGTCAAGGATATTGAATGAATTAAACATCTTTCAATAAACTTGAGATGTACTTATACTTTATAATATCTGTATAATGAACACTAAGAGTAAACCAAAGTAATTTACTTCAAATGATAGTATTCTATTGAAGTTCACTTCCTAAAAGTCAAGGATATTGAATGAATTAAACATCTTTCAATAAACTTGAGATGTACTTATACTTTATAAGATCTGTATAATGAACACTAAGAGTAACCCAAAGTAATTTACTTCAAATGATAGTATTCTATTTAAGTTCACTTCCTAAATGAGTAGGATATTGAATGAATCAAACATCCTTTAATAAACTTAAGATGTGATAATCTGCCAATGCAGCCAATCCAATGTAGTTATATTGGAACTTTATGAGACCTGTATAATAAATACTAAGAGTAAATAAAAGTAATTTTACCTGTATTAATAGCATTCTATTTTAGCCACCGCCTGAAGTGGGGTTTGAATAAATTATCCACCCTTTATAGAACTAAATATTAATTTTCTAATAAGACAAAGGGGCAGTCAGTCAATAAGGTTACATCTATAAAATAGACACAATAATCAGAGAAATAAGTGGGTCCTGTTGGATGCTGGCTTCCTACCTCTGTTCAATAAGTGATATCATAAGACATAAGTTATTGCATTGAATAATTAAGTTCTTAATGTGAAAAGGATATTTGGATGATAGCAAGCCTTGAGATAAACTCTTTTGATTTATGTGGAATAATAAGAATTTAAATTGCTAACACATAGTTCATAATGTAAAATGAAATTAAATTTTGAGGAGAGATGTAAATTCTCAGTTTTAAAGAATTAAAGCCACAGGCTAATTAATGTTAAAGTCAATCTGGTCAGAGCTGATATAATACAATGAGCTGGTCGGCATGCTAATAGCGGGGAGGGGCTATTAAATTACCAGAGTCCTCTAATATGTCATGTAAATTGCACAAGACTTCTTATGTATCATGCTACTTTTAATAAATAATAATACCTGCAAGCTAAGCTATCATCTGATTATCTTTGAGTGGTTACAAATCTTCCCCGCAGCTGCAGTGTAGGATTTAGGTCACAGTTCAGACGGAGTCATTGCTAGGCTACACATATCTATGATATGATTTATAGACTGGTAGGTAATTAGGTCAGGAGGAAATAATTTAACACAGGGATAAGCCAATTACTAAACTTTCACGAAAGAACTTGAGTTACTTAAATGCGGTTAACAACGGAGGGTTCACTAGACGATCTGGCCAAAATAGTATTTATTATAATATTACATTGCTTGACTGAAATTCACTGCAAATAGAATTAAGCTATGCTAAGGTTTCATCATCATACAAACACAACCATTAGATTGTAGATAAATTAGGTTAAATAGTTTTAAGAATTAGATAATAAGTTAAGTTAAGGTAAAAGCGGCGATGATGTGTGTATGTATTATAAGGTAGACTAGGCACTAGGTTTAAGGTTGGGCGGAGAAGTTACAATTTGGTAAGCCGTTACCAGGATCAGAAAGTTGGGTTATAATTTATCATTAATATAGTTGTATTGGATTTCAGTCAAGCGGTAATACTTTAATTTACTCGTAGATGTGGGATTTTTTCCCACAAATTGTTGTCGTGTAGTGATGCGTGAGTTTTGAATTGGCTTAGTAGGGAATAATTCAATGAAGATTAATTAATTCAAAGATATTGAAGAATTATAATTTGACACTATTTCACAATAAGCTTCGTTAGGTCTTCTTGAGTTGATTCATACACTTTATATAGGTTCTTGACAATAGATTAAGACCAATATTGTAGACAGTCGCAATGAGAGCTGGAGCTAAATTTTGTTGTACGAAATCTGTAACAAATATATTCTCGGGTTAGGTTAAAGGTCAAAGGAGGAGATAAAGCTACAAAACAATAGCGTAATGAGTATTATTTGAAATATAATACCTTTCAGGGATGTCCGTTGTTGCGAGAGGCAATGTAAGATGTCTGGTGACATATCTGTCGATTTGGCACTCGATTTTAGGGGACAATGAAATTGCTTCGGGTGTAATTTTTGTTTTGATTGAGATTGTTACAAGAAAAATACTACGGTTGAATGTATGGTGATTGAAGACTGTAGTACTAAAACTTTGTATTCGATTTTGATAGGACGCTAAGATAATTGTTGACGTTAGGAGCTATGGTAACTGTAGTTTTGTTTCTATTCCTGGTGATAGATTTCATATAGGCAACTGGTTCATACAGCCTTGTGTTGAGTTATTTTTAGGATCGTAAAAGGTCGATAGGGTGACATAGTTCAACATTTATTGATTTAGAAAGATTTGTAGAATAGGGGGTGGTTTAATTATTATTGCTGTCGGATGGGAAGGCAAGGGGGCGAGATTGGACAGAATTAACCAACTTAATTATCGCTGGATTCAATTTATATTATAGGACGGCGATATGCTGTACAATATTATAAAGTTATGACGCTAACAGCATAACGTAAAACTAATAATAATTATATTTTGACTAATAATCGCTGAGCAATTGCGGTTCTTAGTTGATGTGCTATTCCACGTATTATAATTTATTTTGTTGGTTATGTTAGAGAAAAAAAATCTAATAATCAATTGAATATTATTAACCTTAAGTATTACATCTGAAATCCATAGAGTAGTTTTAGGCTAGTCAGGGACTATTAAATCATTTGTCTATGGTTGGACCATAGACATATGATTTAGCTAGCCCATAAACAATCTAGAATTAGGAATGATTATAAAACATGAAGTTATAAAACCAATCAGAGAGGAAACTTTCTTATCGCGTAATCATGTGATTTTGTTATAGCAAGCGGAATCACCTGTTATTTTCCATACCTGTTATTTTTAATACCTGCGATTTTTACATTGAAAGAGATTTTCCTAATACTTATCACGTAGTAGATTAGAATGCAATGACATTGTGGTAGAATTATTATTATGTGACATGTAGACGGGGACGATTGCTCTGCACAAGGGAAATGCCGCTTCATTTTGTTAGTTCGATAAAATCCTAGGAAAAGTAACATAAAATAATATTTCGGTTCAAAATACACGCGTTGATGAGAAATCGCGATTATAGGGAATAGCAAGTAGCAGGGATGTCATGTAGGGGATAGAATCATGTGACTATTCATTGCCAGTAGGAATTTTGGTTTAAAAGCAACGTAGTTTGGGATGCATAATGTGAACGGATAAATACGTCTAGTAGGCGATAAAAGTCGTTACCGTCCGGAAACAACTATCTAATGTCTACTCTATTGTGGGGAGGTTACCTATTAGTGAGGTGAGATGGCGATTAACAATAAAAGTTTTATTTTGGATGATGGTAAAAGGGTGCTGTCTAGTAATAATATGTATAATTGTAATACTCTTGCAGCGTTGTAAGTAGTCGTTACCGGTAATCATCGCTTCTTACCGTATAGTTGAAATCGTGATAAATAGTTAATTATGAAGATTTATAAAGGATTATTATTAGCTTAAGATGAGGTTAACGTACGCAGAGGTAAAGCTCACTGGGCACAGCTTACTATACCTACTTACCTAATATTATCAGTTGTGAGTTACCTAGAGATATCTAAGTCGGGAGAGCGGTGAAAAGAAAAGACCTTACTACATGACTAATTAGTTAGGATAGGTAGAGATAGATAAATCATTAAATTCACTGGGTTGGATTAGCCGATTAAGAAGGGTACCTTGCACAATTGTCTATCTCCGTTGAACGATTAAGATGTTGAGATAGGGGAGAAAGTGTAGGAAGTATACTAGTGGTAGCATTGCACAGGATAGGGTGTAGTGAATATATTCAACGACAAAATATTATATATATTTTATAAATCATATCCAATCAGTACTTGGTACAATACTCAGTTACAGTACTCAAAGCAAAACATAATCACCCATTTTACAGACAAAAACATTGAATCGGATGCTTGACCGCGTCTACATAAGCCAGTAGCTTTGCTTGTGGGTAACTCGGAAGAGGCACTTGTACAAGAGGCTGGTATTGACTAAATCGGGTAGTGCCGACGGAGAATATCCTGACGTGTATCCCAGACACTAGCTTTGATTAGTTAGTGGTTCTTCTAGGGCAACCATGCCGACTTACTAGGGATCATTGACTTGTCGAAGTTTGATTCTATACATACACGACACTAATCTATTATATTTATGAGGACGTTAGAACCTGCACTTGGTTATATTTAATTATTGGTTTTACATAAGTATATTTGGGCGGAGATACTCCTGTTGCGCGAGAAAGTGTAGGAGGTATACTGGTGGTAGCATTGCACAGAATAGGGTGTAGTGAATATATTCAACGACAAAATATTATATATATTTTATAAATCATATCCAGTCAGTACTTGGTACAATACTCAGTTACAGTACTCAAAGCAAAACATAATCACCCATTTTACAGACAAAAACATTGAATCGGATGCTTGACCGCGTCTACATAAGCCAGAAGCTTTGCTTGTGGGTAACTCGGAAGAGGCACTTGTACAAGAGGCTGGTATTGACTAAATCGGGTAGTGCCGACGGAGAATATCCTGACGTGTATCCCAAACGCTAGCTTTGATTAGTTGGTGGTTCTTCTAGGGCAACCATGCCGACTTACTAGGGATCATTGACTAGTCGAAGTTTGATTCTATACACACACAACACTAAAATATTATATTTATAAATATCTTAGAGCCGGCATTTAATTATATTTAAGGAACGGTAGAAATTATACATGCTAAAGAGATGTTAGTAGGAATACGATAGGCAAATTAATAGAGAATAAAAAAATATATATATATACTTCTCGAGGATACCTAAGATTGACGGATGATGGATAATTGTGGAAGGTGGATATTAATTGAGCTTGGGAGCAAAATAGGGGTCGAAAGAAAAATATAATAGTAAAGAAAGAATAATAAATCGAAAGAAAGAATAATAGTAGAAAAAGAAATAGTTGATTGGCTTGAAGTCGAGATTTAACTGCAAAATTAACAAGTTATAGCACTGTTATGCTATAGGGATAACAATAGCGTATGTTATCACATCAATTATAAAGGCGAGTTGCGGGCGGATGTCACGTCATAATCAATAGTTAACTCGTTTTATTATTTTAAAAGTTAACACAAGCTACTTATAAAACAGTGATCGATTTTATATACTTACCACAATTTTAAGTTGTAGGATAATTTTAAACTCATAGTCCGCAGAAACATTCAAGCCGGAATTAAAGCGATGATATTGCGAGCTGAGAATAAATTTCTTAGTGTAAAATTTATTAATAAGTAAATCCCTGATATTGCGTTATCGAGATTACAATACAAAATCAACTATCACAATTCGAATCATACAAAGTAATTATTTAGATGTTGTCTCGCGTCGACAGGTACAAATTTTAATTTAGATGGGTAAAGACATTAGAACTGAAATGGGTTTCGGATGTGTGACGTTCTTAGGACACGTACTGTTTAGTAGCATAATTTAAATTTAGTAAAATCGGCCGTATTGGACATATTTCGTTTTGCGGATATATATATTTAACCGAGGTTATCGTGGAGGTAGGCATAGTTCAAAGTTTATTAAACCCGACCTAGAGTCATAGCCTATCTTTATATGTCAGAAGAAAAAAATAAATTTATTTGTGGTAGATTTTAGAGTCAATAGTAAATTTATTTTCCCGAGGTGAGACCTGAAACCTAGTTCGCACTAGGCCATTCAAATACTTTAACCGGTAATGTTGATTATAATAAATAAAGATGTTCGGAACTTATAATAATATTCTAATACTGCTATATTAAAATTGTTATTATGAAATTAAAAAGGTTTGATTAACAGTTGATTAGTAAATAATAACTCAATGATTTGGTTACAAGTTAGAAATGATAGGACGAACGAAACGCGTTTTTGACTTGTGGCAAGGTCAGCGCAGACTGTCACAGCGGGATGATCTTGTTGGTTATTTATTAATATGAATTGCTAGAATTCTTAAATAATCTAGATTATTGGCATCTAATATGTACATGATGTAATTGTAGATGATTAAAATTAGTGCTAAGGTAGGTTATTGTCGAAGTTATGACACAACCTTAAAATTGTTAGTTTTAATGTAAACTACATGTTGCATCTAGATTGTTATAAACAAACTAATTAATTGGCAGTTTCACATAGGCATGTAGGCCGGGACATTGAGTTGATGAAATAGTGTTATCAAAATCATTCATCACGGAAAGATAAAGATATTTTATTTGCAAGTGTGAATACAAAAGTTTAGTTCGGTTAGTTCTATCCTGTTCTATTCTAGTTTTGTGGTAGCATTTTACCTAGGGTTGTTCTAAATTATAAGTAATTAAATATTAATTGTCTGTTGCTGTCTTCTACGTTAGAGAAGGAACGGAGAAAGATAAGGGGGACTCATTTTGTTATAGTCAGCTGTATGATAGATAATCCTCCTAGTAAATATTTCTTGTGATTGCGGTAGTAACATAGAATGTTTATAGGATGTTTTGTTCATTAACTAATTATCTTCACCGCAGTTGTGGATAGAAAAGGCTAAAAAAATATGTGAACAGGGGTGGAGAAGATTGGTCTTTATAAATTAAAATAAATACTTGAATTGCAATATGCCTGACTAAATAGTGCGAAGAGGTTGGTGGACTATGTTAGAGGAATTCTCTATTGCATAATGTTCGAACTTTTGAAATTTTCATTTGTAACTTTAGAATTTTGAATAGTGTATTTAACCAAGCGGGTCCAACGAAGAAGGCATGCTGAAAGCGAGGTCTTTGGTCGTCTATGCACACAATAAAACTATAAAAAAAAATTGAATAAAATTTATAGATGACACAAGGAGCGTTCTTAATTGGCACTGTTAAATTAGTAAAAGTAGCTTGTTTAGGGTGTTCGAACATTGTTTAGTCGCACTGGACACAAATAGAACTTAGTTAAGCGTGTAGGGTTTATTGATTTACCTGGTGAACTAATTGAATCGAAGTTTCGGAAGTGTGCTGTAGAATTGGGAGCTACTCAGCACACAATAAAATTAAGTAGTTTCCACTTAAGCTTCACCGCCGAAACTAGCCTTTCTAAAAGTTGTGAGAATTCTGCTGTAGGGTAATTCCATTCGAGGACGCCTTATGGAGTGTGGACCAGGGTAAATTGCTTGACTGACCCACAGAGAGATATTACCGTTAGCTGCGGAAATGAGGTTATTGATAGCATTTCATTTTAGCGTTATCAGTGGAACTCGCGCTACTGGGGAATTTTACAATCTGGACGGAAGGCTGAAAGTAGAGTAGAGTAATTAAGGAGTAACCAATTAGAGTTACAAACATTCGGGAGATTACCATCTTAATAATGTGTCTTGTGCGAGTGTAAAATTAAAATCATGTAATGAAAAAAAAAAAGGGGGAAACTAGCACTATTGAATCACGCAGTTTGGAATTCAGTAAATACGAGAAGGAACTCACGATATTAATTACCATGAATACTAAGACGAAGTGTCACCTTTAATGACTTATTATTTACCGATTTGACCGTTATTAGTAATATAAAAGGTAGGAAGTTAAGTAGAGTTGTGGGGGCGGATAAGATAGTTACCGGTATGTTTAATTTAATAAGAAAATGATATTTTTCAAAGGTATAGGAAAGTAAGGGGATATTGACGTATTATATTTTAGCAAATGAGACTAAATGGTGTCTTTCATAGATAGTAATAACTAGGGATGAGAAATAGTTATTAGATAGGTTTTGGGATAAATATTTGCTTATACGCATAAGCTCAGTACTTGACAATTGGTATACAATGTCCAGCGCGTACCGGGGTATTTACAAGTACTTATCGATGACGTATATATTGACAGTTAGACAGAGATTAATAGCGCACAAACTTCTAATTGTTCTAAACTACGGGGTATCTAGTTCAAAACTCAAGGACGTGTTTCGAGATGCGTACCACCTTAGAGTGAGGGAGTTTATCCATAAGTATTTACGATCGACAACCTTATTGTAAGGCGTTAAGACCTTTATTTGTATGCACGGTATCACTGCGTACCGGATGGAAGCGAGTCTAGTATTCTACCTCGGTTATTTGCAGGATTAGACATTAGATGTATCTCATCTAAAATAAAGTTATAACTCTTGGGCGATGATAGTATGCCTACTGGTTTTGGTTGATATGGGGGTTTGGTTAAGATTTCTTATTCGCGGAGAGGAAAATAGGTTTCGGTTTAAAGAAGTAGCTAATTAGGGATTGTGGAGGACGCGGGTTCGATTCCTGCCTGAGGTAGACAATTGTTCCGACGTTTCGTTATCTTAGGTAATTATAATAAGTTAAGATGAGATTGGAGCGTTGAAGTATGAAGGAAAGTTTTAATTCAAATTATTAATTATTATTCATTAGCCTAGTTGGAACTAAAAACATGACGGCGAAGTGGTTGATGCTTCACCCACGAAAGATCCCAGGTTCGATCCCTAGGTTGCAACATGTAGATGCGAAACAAGTTGTAAGAAAAGACGTAAGTTAAAAGAAGGCCATGATGACAGATGTACTTGAAATTATTCTAGGAAAATAATTTAAAGAATAGAATAATTGAATGGTTCGGAAGATGTTATTAACTTTACGTCGGAATCGTCATAGAGTTGAAGAGTTTTAGCTAGGGGGCGTTACTAGACAGCGCAAGAGACTGTTATATTGATTTATATTATATTATGATTTGTTGTTATGATGGTAAACAAAAGGCAAATCATTATTCGGAGGTTGTGTATGATTAGAGAAATGGTAGATGTCTAAGTTATTGGGAAATATTTACTGAAACTAAGTTTACTGGGATTTCGTTTCGAACACGAGAACTGGGTATGCAATTATGATTTTGTATCAGTTGAATAGAATAAGGGGTGTGGGCTATTTTGCAATGGGAATGCTTATTGAGGAAGGAGTCATTAGGGATTGGGAAGGAACTATAAATAGTAGGAAAATCTTTGAGGAAGAGGACTAGGATGACAATGAGGTTGTCAAGGAAGGCCGTGCTATTTGTACTTAATTAAGTACAGGGTTAAGATATAATTCGCCGCAGAAAAGAGTGGTACCTTATCTGCTTAAATTCTATCGGGGGCGGCTGTAACGGTACAGAATGAATGGTATCCGTCCGTTAGTAAGGAATGTGTGGGAGTAGCACTAAAATAAATATTAATGCGTAGCACCATTAATATAATAAGCATGAAAAAGGGAATAATAAACTAGTTCAGAATAATGGTCAGTGGTCTAGCGCTTTATCTTTAGTTTGAATTTCGCGGGGACTGCTCTGTGTGCTCCTTGCGACATAGGCGCCGTCTAGCGTGAGTTATTTACTTGAGCTTCGCATAAGGTTGCTAGTTTGACTTCTTTATTTTGAATTTCGCGGGGACTGCTCTGCGCGTCCCTTGCGACATAGGCGCCGTCTAGCGGGAGTCATTTACTTGGGCTTCGCGTAAGGTTGCTAGGTTGACTAGGACTTTATTTTTATTTTGAATTTCGCGGGGCTTTGCGAGTCGGCAAAGTGGTTCACCTACGGGCGGACGCCATCTATGGTCGGAATATGGAACTTTTTTTATAATTTCCCAAAATATAGGATTATTGGCTTAAGTGGATGATTATTGAGAGGGAATTGTTAATAGAAGGCTACATTTAGATATTCAAACATGTAATATTGGCTGTCGGACGAGATTTGGTTAGATTATGGAAAAATTTTAGAATTGCGCTGCGAAGGCGGCAATGAGCGAGCGAGAGGTTGAGAAAAAGATAGAAAGAGAGGTCGGATGATATCTCCACGTGGCGCAACGCGAAGTTCGCGTATAACAAATATTAAGCGACGCGAAGGCGAGGCGCATCGAAAAACAGCTAGGGATTGGTTGAAGGGAGGAAAAGCGGACTCGCGCGGGCGAATGCTGGGGGCGGATGGCGCGAAAGTTAAGATGCTTGGGAAAAGGGCGGAAAATTAGCGGGCATTCAATTTTGGGACGTCGGAGGCGCGGTCCAATTTAAGAGTGCGGTAACTACTCATACGGGAAAAATAGTGTCCGAGCTTTGATAGTGCGCTAAGTGATATTCGAGCTGCGATATTAATTAAGATTTGTGAAATTGAAAGTGATTAATAAAGTAAAACTATTGCGATCGCAACTCGAATCCGTTAACGAAATTAAGTATTTCGGGGTATATCGGCGGAAACGCATAACGGTGGCAACAAAAACCTATATACCTTTCAACAGACTTCGGTCTGGATGACCTTTGATTGTATTTAATAAGGTCGGCGTTTTATATCATTACGCTAAACAATACACTATCTTCGACGGAGTAATGGGGGAGAGACAGTTGTCTCCCTAGTGAAAGTTGAAGATAGGTCAGACACCATTTAGCTGGAGGAAGACCCGTATGACCCAGTCCAATTTCGAGTCTACCTCCGTACACACAGTGTAGTGATAGGAAAATAACACACTGAGTATACTGGCTCGACTGATAGAACATTTAGGAGTCAGTTGCTTTCAGGGGCAATGCGACTCTCACAACTCACCACGAAGTTAAGTTAAATGTGGCTTGGGCCTAGATTGCAAAGTACACAAGTAGGGACTGTTAGTTCGACAAAATATAGGCATTTTCAAGTGAGGAAAGCTGTAGGAATCTATAGGTAGGCGGT
The DNA here is from genome assembly GCA_963921215.1 of Scoparia ambigualis. NCBI lineage: Eukaryota > Metazoa > Arthropoda > Insecta > Lepidoptera > Crambidae > Scoparia > Scoparia ambigualis. Next base: position 29,053,799 of record OY992508.1, read on the forward strand.
TCTATATTGTTAGTTAAGGGAGGGCAAGGTGTTTGCACGCTGTGCGTACATAGGCTGGGTACTTGAGCCGCGAGGCCAGGCTGGATTAATTCAGACTAATAAGGTAGGGATAATTAGGTTACGGTGCTAAATAAAATTTACGATGAAGTGATGTGGGTCCTATCTAGGCATGTAATCTGTTACCGTAGGCCGATAAAATTCTAATTGTTTTCCTAAAGTTGTTACCAATTAATTATTCATTTTAAATAATTAACAGAAGTATGATAATATTGTACCATCATTACTTGGAATACCTAAAAGTCTAGACTGGTTTCCTATTACAAGAAAAATACTAAAAGTTATAGCAAATAAGCATAGCTGTACTGTGATGTTTGATTTCTAATACTGAAATGACCAAACAGGCATTTTTAGCTTTCCCTGGGATGCGATACGATCTTATATTGCTACACTCTTCAAGGTATTAAAAGTACACATCCGATACCTATTAGTAAAAAATAAGCTGATACAAACTGAACAACTAAAACCAGTTTAGAACCTAGGATAATTCGTTGAAGGAAGACATTGCAAGCTATGAGCTTCTAATAATCTGAAACATAGAAATAATTGATTGATAACAACCTGCTAATTAGCCTGATAATGGTCTACTAATACCATTTAAATTCACCTTAATGGTCAAAGACCTCTTAAGATATGTAAGTACTTACTTCTAATAATGTGAAACATAGAAATATTTGATGGGAACAATCTAAATCAATAAGACTAATACCTAGTACAGTCTAATTTATACCTATTAAAGTGAGTGAAGGATGGCTCTTAAGTGTAATTGATTCAATTATTAACAGGGATAATTACCTGATTTACTACCTACTAAAAACATACTAACTATGATTTAGTAGGCTATCAAATTAACCACTCAGTCTGAGAGACAGGGGGGGGAGTTAATGGAAAAATAATTAACTTAAGTTCACTTCCTAAAAGTCAAGGATATTGAATAAATTTAACATCTTTCAATAAACTTGAGATGTACTTATACTTTATAATATCTGTATAATGAACACTAAGAGTAAACCAAAGTAATCTACTTCAAATGATAGTATACTATTTAAGTTCACTTCCTAAAAGTCAAGGATATTGAATGAATTAAACATCTTTCAATAAACTTGAGATGTACTTATACTTTATAATATCTGTATAATGAACACTAAGAGTAAACCAAAGTAATTTACTTCAAATGATAGTATTCTATTGAAGTTCACTTCCTAAAAGTCAAGGATATTGAATGAATTAAACATCTTTCAATAAACTTGAGATGTACTTATACTTTATAAGATCTGTATAATGAACACTAAGAGTAACCCAAAGTAATTTACTTCAAATGATAGTATTCTATTTAAGTTCACTTCCTAAATGAGTAGGATATTGAATGAATCAAACATCCTTTAATAAACTTAAGATGTGATAATCTGCCAATGCAGCCAATCCAATGTAGTTATATTGGAACTTTATGAGACCTGTATAATAAATACTAAGAGTAAATAAAAGTAATTTTACCTGTATTAATAGCATTCTATTTTAGCCACTGCCTGAAGTGGGGTTTGAATAAATTATCCACCCTTTATAGAACTAAATATTAATTTTCTAATAAGACAAAGGGGCAGTCAGTCAATAAGGTTACATCTATAAAATAGACACAATAATCAGAGAAATAAGTGGGTCCTGTTGGATGCTGGCTTCCTACCTCTGTTCAATAAGTGATATCATAAGACATAAGTTATTGCATTGAATAATTAAGTTCTTAATGTGAAAAGGATATTTGGATGATAGCAAGCCTTGAGATAAACTCTTTTGATTTATGTGGAATAATAAGAATTTAAATTGCTAACACATAGTTCATAATGTAAAATGAAATTAAATTTTGAGGAGAGATGTAAATTCTCAGTTTTAAAGAATTAAAGCCACAGGCTAATTAATGTTAAAGTCAATCTGGTCAGAGCTGATATAATACAATGAGCTGGTCGGCATGCTAATAGCGGGGAGGGGCTATTAAATTACCAGAGTCCTCTAATATGTCATGTAAATTGCACAAGACTTCTTATGTATCATGCTACTTTTAATAAATAATAATACCTGCAAGCTAAGCTATCATCTGATTATCTTTGAGTGGTTACAAATCTTCCCCGCAGCTGCAGTGTAGGATTTAGGTCACAGTTCAGACGGAGTCATTGCTAGGCTACACATATCTATGATATGATTTATAGACTGGTAGGTAATTAGGTCAGGAGGAAATAATTTAACACAGGGATAAGCCAATTACTAAACTTTCACGAAAGAACTTGAGTTACTTAAATGCGGTTAACAACGGAGGGTTCACTAGACGATCTGGCCAAAATAGTATTTATTATAATATTACATTGCTTGACTGAAATTCACTGCAAATAGAATTAAGCTATGCTAAGGTTTCATCATCATACAAACACAACCATTAGATTGTAGATAAATTAGGTTAAATAGTTTTAAGAATTAGATAATAAGTTAAGTTAAGGTAAAAGCGGCGATGATGTGTGTATGTATTATAAGGTAGACTAGGCACTAAGTTTAAGGTTGGGCGGAGAAGTTACAAGTATTTTTAATACGTAAAGAGGGGACAAAGATACCGAATTTTTCAACTTGTTATGCAAAGGAAAATCCTGGAAAAATGTTGTGGTGACAAAAGAATAAACTCCTGGTGGTTGAATCTGAGGGAATGGTGTAATCTAAGCAAACCCTTTCTCTTTCGTGCAGTAAATTTCAGAGTGAAGACTGCCATGAGAGTTGAGGGTAGAGTAAGAATCTTCGTAGATACGCTGCAGCGTAGGAAAACTTAGTGCCTTACATATAGACAAAGAATGACCTACAAATAGTTATTCCGTGTTTTGTTCCTGTCATGTAAACATTAATTTCTAATTAAAGTAAAAGAGACAAAACACGGAATAACTATTCTGATCTTATTCTCTGTTTATTTGTAAGGAAATAAACTTTAAACTTGTCCGCGTAAACATCACGTGTTCCGTAATGAATTTCCAAAACAATTACAAACACGACAAAACAGTAATTAGCTGAAAAGGTGCAGCCATTCAAAAATGTATTGCTAATGTATTTTTCTGTATAACATACATGTGGCAATCGATATTCATTGGGTTCCCTACGCCATATCGAAACATACACACGTTACCTAGAGCTAGGCAAATACCACAGATTTACGTTATTGTTGAGTTTACCGTGCAATGATTCAAATCTATAAGCTAGTATACAAATTAAAAGGGAACCCTGAAAAGGGTTCCCTACGCCATATCGAAACACTATTTACAGAAGCACGTTACCCAAATGACGTTTTACTTACATATCGTTTTGCACATATTTGTTTAATGTAATGTTCATTATACCGAGCGGTTGTTAGCCTGATGGTTCATTACCTCGAATATTTATACTCGACTAGATTGGTCGATGTTTTGCTTAGCAATTCTATCATTTATAAATATTTCTTATAGATTCTACGACTGGTACAAGTATTTATATATTTAAGTATTTGTATCATTACACAGTATGCAACCGACGGAAAAAAACTATTAGGTAATATAGATATTATTTCGTGAGAAAACAAACAAAAAAAACAGAACGTCATGTTACTGACTTAATTATTCACAAAATTATATACTTGCTGCAAAATTGCAAGATGAATGATATAAAAATACTTGTACCAGTCGTAGAATCTATGAAAAAAAAAATCATAAAAGATAGAATTGCTAAGCAAAACATCGACACATCTAGTCGAGTATAAATTTTCGAGGTAATGAACCATCGGGCTAACAACCGCTCGGTATAATGAACATTACATTAAACAAATATTCTGCAAAACGATATGTAAGTGAAACGTCATTTGGGTAACGTGCTTCTGTAAATAGATAATTTCGATATGGCGTAGGGAACCATTTTCGGGGTTCCCTTTTCATTTGTATACTAGCTTATAGATTTGAATCATTGCACGGTAAACTCAACAATAACGTAAATCTGTGGTATTTGCCTAGCTCTAGGTAACGTGTGATGTGTGTAAAAATTTAGTACTTGCATACTAAATTGGGGGTTAAAGTTGCTCGCGTTCGTAGGTTTACCCTTGAGACCCTACACGTGATCCCTGGGTGGTGCTAAATGAGTAACACTGACTGAGTGGTAGAGCCACGCTGCGTTGCAGCAGGCATTGGGCGGCTCGCCCGGCGTAATACCACCCTCTCACGAATATTCGGCGTGAAATAACGGCACTTGGTGCTGTTGTGTTTCGTCCGACCAGTTCCGGAGGCCCCTTCCCCCCCCCCCCCTCCCCCCTCCCAATTCCTATTCCTTCCTTAAACCTATTCCTCCCTTAAAGGCCGGCAACGCGAATGCGATTCCTCTGGTTTTGCGGGTGTCCATGGGCGGCGGTGATTACTTTTCATCAGGTGACCCGCCTGCTCGTTTGTCTCCCTCTTTCATAAAAAAAAAACCTAAAATAGTTAATGTACTTATAGCTTTTTTGGTATATTTATATTGTTTGCGGAGACTTTTTTGGTATATTTATATTACAACGTCAACGTTCCAGACCTTAGATTAAAACAATGTTTTAATCTAAGTTCCAGACCATTGGAAATTCTTACTGAAACGCCTTAGATGTTTAATTACTTTCTCTTTATTATCTAAACACCTCAAGATGTTGACGTTTCATTAACTTCCTTGCTTTGTTTATCCTCTTTGATAGCAGTTGAGCATTTTACAGCATCTACTATGACAACATAAACGATGAAGAATTGAAATACAAGTAATTGATTTTTAAACCGAAAAAAGCTGGGGTATAATATTTGAACCGGTACAATTATTGTGATTTCAAGTACTCTCTCTCGTATTCGAAATAACGTGTCATTTATAATTTATAATAATATATGTGACCTTTTTTATAACACCGAAGTATCGTAAAAAACGTATAGCTAAAACATAACGTAGGTACTTTCCTTTCTTTCTCAAAATAAGAATCTCGAATACCTACAACATAAATAAATTGTAATTGATTCCAAAAATTGTGACTTACATTCTTTTATGTAACAAGTAATTTTAATATTTGTGTGAGACATACATACATATAATCACGACTATTATCCCCGGAGGGTTAGTCAGAGACTAGGCAATGAGGACAGCAAAAGCCTTCTCTGCCATAGTCCACTTTTCACCAAATAGCGACTGCACAAGTGCTTAGCGTGACAGGTGGTGAGCCCATCGCCGCTCTATGCAGTTAGATGTATGTGCAGTTTTTAATCCGTTAGTCGCCTTTTACGACACCCAAGGAAGGAGATTGGGTGGTAGTATTCTTTCACGGCTACGCGACGCGGTTATGCGATAATAGTACATTATGATATAAGTGCGGTAAGATGAAAATTACAGCCGAGGCGATATTGCTGGCCCGAGCCGTAGGCGAGGGCTACAAGAAAGCAGAGGCTGTAATTATCAAAGCGCACGTATGCCATACGACGTTTTATAACATATTTGTGAGGAAAAAAAAATTCCGAAAATGACTGCGTTTTTTGTTGTTTTTCTAGTGAATGAATCTTTGGTAAGCCAACATTATGTTTTTCTTTGTCCAACAGCATAGAGCGTAGATAGGCTCATCAAAATAATACCACCAAACTCTCTCTTCCCTTGGGTGTCGTAAAAGGAGACTAACGGACTAAAGACTGCACATACATCCAACAGCAAAGAGCGGCGATGGGCTCATCAAAATAATACTAACAACCCCTCTCTTCCCTTGGGTGTCGTAAAAGCTACTAACGGGCTAAAGGCCTATGTTGTCTATAGATTCAAATGTTACTAATTTTTAAATTACATTACCGCACTAGTGCGAAACTTATTACATTACGATACTGAAATCGGTGTAATAAGAGCCACTTTACGAGCAAATGTGTTATAAAAATATATAAATGAATATGGTGTTTTATTTATCTTAGATTAAAACAAAAAGGGAAGATACGGCATGCCCCTACTTGTAGTCAATCAAAATATAGTCCTACTCAACTACATATGCAAACACTCACACACGCACACCTATAAAAGTGTAAATCGAGCGAGCGAGACAGAGCAGTAATTTTCAACGTCAGCGCGAGGGAGTCAGCGTTTTTATGTATAGGTAAATTGCCCAATGTGAATGTTTTGGTTTAGCTGTAAGTTCACATTGTATGCTGAATAAATAAACATAAATAAATACTGTCCCACCACAAGGCTGTACTTACTTTCTAACTTCCGTTAACGCTTTGCTTAACTACCTTTTTTATGAACACCTATCGCCCCACTTCACGTGAACACAAAATGATGAGTCTAATTTTCAGCAGTGAGAGCAGTATACACGATTAATTTTGAACCCCCCGCCAAAAGTAAATACTATGGGGTAAATAAGTAATAATAAAATATTAGACGTAGTAGTAATGAAAGTTTTCTTTCTTTAAATACAAAAAATTGTATTTAAAGAAAGAAAACTTTCAAAGTGCTTTTTAAATCCTATATTTGTAGGTGCGTGCGCTCACCCTCGTGGTCAAAGCTTCGGACGGGTTGTGCCGTCATTGCATTGGTGCAAGTAGTAAATAATAGCGGTCACGCGCTTTTACTCACTAATTTTCTTAAGGAAGAGTTGAGACAAGAATGTAAAAAATTTATGTTTTTTTTTATTTCACTAATAGGCTAAGGATCATAAGACCGCCGGCGGTCGCGAAACAATTGATTTTCAATTGCGTCTGGGTTCACGGTGCTCAAGGGTTTACTTCGTTGTACTGCTCCCATTGGATTACGTGAAAAAAATTGGCGGGGGCTCCAAAATTAACCCTGTACGTGGCTTTTGCCCTACAGTGGGATAATATGGGACAGTGTGCAGGCTGCCCTTTACTTTTATGGACATTAATATGTCCATGGTATGAGGCACAATTTCGAGGAATGTCGCATTAGCGCATGTACAAGTAGTTTTGATAACCGAGGGCGGCGCTTGATTGGGCGGCCCGCCCAGCGCGTATAAAAGGCCGCGCCAGCCGTCCGCCGGCACAGCGCGCCGAAGCCTGCCACAGCCGTGTACTCCATAACAGACTGAAGTAAGTAGCCGAAATTAAATTACTGCATATTTATATACTTATCCTACATTTTTAACATTTTTTTTATTTTAATATTTTATGTTGTTCGCAATATATTTGACGACCTAAATATTCTTCTCTTGGGTGTCGTAAGGCGACTAACGGACTAAAGACTGCACATACATCCAACAGCATAAAGCGGCGATGGACAGACAGACACACCACCTGTCACGCTGTATGGTGAAAGTGGACTATGGGTAGAGGACTGCTTTTGCTGTCCTCATTGCCTAGTCTTTGACTAACCCATCGGGGATAATAGGCGTGATTATATGTATGTACTTATATAAATATTTTTCAAATATCAACTTATAAGTAGTTACCTTGTTTTGTTGGCCACCTACATAATGAACACACACACAGCCTTAAAATGTCGGTCAGTACAGTATATGCTAATGATTATATTAACTAACAGTTCTCTAAGAATTAAAACCGCAAATAGCGCAGTTGTTTCGAACCCCTCCTGAGACAAGTCTTCATTCAACATTTGCTATTTTCAGTTCCGATAACGAATAAATACAGGTAGCTATTTCAATACCAAAATAATAATTCGAAACAATCGCCTTCAGATAGTTAGTTCTGTGGGATTGCTACAAGTCAATTTAGCTAATGATTGGCACGTGTCAGCTAAAAATATAAAAATGACCCCTATTTTATTTACTTATCAAATTACCGTTCTAAATTGAACCTTCTTACGCAGACGGCATAATCACAGGGGTAATGACTGAATCGATTGCAAGTGTATCAATAGCCTCTGTCTATCGACATTTAACCGCCACAGTGATCTTAGTGGTTCTTTAACCACAGGGTCTGTACTGTACCCAGGTTTGATTTCCAGCGAAGTACCTATAATAGGTGCAATACAATAATTGTACTTGGCTTGTTTTTAATGCGCTTGGCCAAATTTTACCATTTTTTCAAAGTTTGTCTTCATCAATCATTAAACAACATTGTTTTGTTACGACATGTACATTTAGGGATGGATACTGAAAATGATTTGCAACATCAGAATAAAAGTTGAGAAGTGTATGTGACAAACTAGTAAATAAATATTGAGTTCCTTCGTCCTTCGGAAGGCACGTTAAGTTGTTGATTCTGGATGTGACACTTGTTAAAACCCACCTACCCGCATTGGGCCTGGGTGGTTGGTTATGGTCTGATCCCCTTGTAAGCTTTTTATTCAAGTGCAAGACAGTGGGTCTTTTGTAGGGTTATATACAATGATACTATCACATAATTGGGTTTATAATAAATTCAGATGACATACTAAGGTTTGTTACGTAAGTATTTTCATCGCAGAAGCCAAGCCTACTTTAATATGTAAATTGGTGGCTGTTCCAATAAAGAAACTCAAAATCAAAATTTCTCTATTTAATAAACCTAAAATAAGTATTTTGAATCGTCTAAATTTATTTGGATGGATGGGCACCCGCCCACCCACCCCACCCATTCAAGAAGTCTTTTAGCTGTGGAGAAGAACGGGCACAAGAAACTCCACAGCTTTAAAATAATATAGAAGATTTTTCACTGTACGCTTCTTATTACATAGACAAGTGTTTCCAGGTCACAAAATGCTCCGAAGCAGCGGATTCTTCGCGCTGGCCGTGGCGGCCCTCCTTGTGAACTGCTACGCTGAGCCACGACAGGTAAACGACAGAGATTTTTTATGTGAAGAAGAGGCAAACGAGCAGGCAGTTCGACTGTTGGAAAGTAATCACCACCGCCCATGGAATCCGCAAAACCAGGGGGGACCTGAGTCCCCCATGGACCCAACGCATCTGAATGCGTTGTCCGCCTTGAGGAGTAGGAATAGGAGTTGTGGAGGGAAGGAGCGAAGACAGATGGTCCTCCGGTACTCTGACTGACCGGATGAATTACAACAGCAAGGATTACGATTGTTTCACGCCGAAATTCTGTGAGAGGAGCTCGATGGCGCAGCGGCTAGCGCGTTCGGCTTGCGGTCTTGCTCGCTAAGCAACTTTCGCAATGCCGGGTCGCCTGATGGGTGACCAATTAAAAAAACATTTCGAGCTCCTCCATGCGGAAGGCACGTTAAGTCGTTGGTTCTGGTTGTTGTCATAAGATAGCAGTCGTTAAAACCCACAACCCTCATTGGGCCAGAGTAGTGGGTTATATCCCAATATCCCTACGTGCTATTTGTTCACGTAGAAGGCCTGTGCCGGCGGCTCAATTCATGCTGCAACGCAGCGTGGCTTTACCGTTTAGAATAGTTCGGTCAATACCTTTCTTCCTCTGGAAAGAACGGGGTGGCGGCTTCTCATTGAAAGAATATTACCATCCCATCTTCTCTTGGGTGTCGTAAAAGGCGACTAACGGTCCGAAGACTGCGCAATCTAACAGCAAAAAAGCGACGATGGGCTCACCACCTACCACCTATCCCGCTGAGCACATGTGAAGTTGTTATTTGGTAAAACGTAGTCTGTGGCAGTGCACTGCTTAAATTATTATGTACCTACACGATAAAAAAAATCACTTAATATTTAGGTACAATACGTTTGAAAATAGTTTTGGCGGCACAATAAATCGTGTTAAGTTCAATCAAAAATAATGTATCTGCTGTCATCACGTAATAAAACATGAACATGTTACGTGATGCTATTTGTACTTGTAATGTTTTTAGAATAAATTTAACCTTTGCTTAAAAATATTGTACGATCCCTAAATATTTATTATCTATTAAAATAGTTTATCAAACAAAAAATCCACATCCTTAAACATATGTAAAACACGCTGTTTCCACAAACAGTGCGTTACAAAATGTATAATTCATTCGTTTCCGTTGCCCTTTGAAATAACAACTCGCTCACTTTTCAGCGTAACCCTTTTAAATTATGTTATTGCTAACAGCGTAACTTCTGACGCAAAAAATGTGAATAATTTCGGTTAGTTCGACAGGCGTAGACAACCTATAAACTTATGTCCTAAGGCTAGGTTTTACTTTGCCCATTTTACTCAATTACCTAAGCTAACAAATCCAGATTGTCTGTAATTTATGATGTTAATAAATAATTAAAAGCCCACATAATTTATTTTGATCCCAAGCCAAGTAACTGAAGCTTGTATTATGGAAATCAGGGGCCGTTGCTTCAGCCACATTGTTGAGCGAGTTAACTATGGAAACAAAACTGCCTTGTTAAAATCCTAGCCTAGCTTACTGTACCTCACTTGTTATTAGTTGTTTTTGGGCTACTCCATCGTTGTTCCGTGCAGTGTGTGGATAATGACCCCACAAATAACAACAACGCCATGACACGGATCCGAGACAATTTTGATTTTTCTCGATAGACACTTACCGGAATGCACTTCTACGCTAAGAGTCTACGTGCTAAATGTCCGTTTAGCTATGGAGATTGCTCTCAATTTTGATTTAGTAAGTACCATAAAACCATACTTTTCTCACTAAACCTCCTGGCTTTCTTGGTAGCTCTTCTCAGCCGAAGACTCTCCCAAAATCCTATCTGTATTTTAGATGAATATCGTTTTAGTTACTTATTATTTCACATGTTTTGACGTTAATAGTGCATGTGAAGGCATAAATTGAATAAACTACGGAATACATAAAGAAACTTCCTAAATTTTGTATAAATATTAAAATATTCGTTCTTCAATAACGGCTTTTAAAAAGAACGGAATTAAATGTTATTTTCTACACAGGTAGACCGGATAAATTTTATATACTAGTACGATTACGATACTCTTTACCCGGGCAACATGTAAAACCACGACATTCGTCCGTGAAACCACGGACGATAGCTAGTGATTTACTAGAAAATGTTTTTGATAGAAACGCTTTTTATTATTGGAGAGTGGCTCTTCGTAGCAGAATAATAATTAAGTAAAGTAAAGCTCTTTGGATCTCGGCGGACGAAAACATAATGACAATTTAATCTCCCAATTATATATCTAATTGTTGGCCTAAAAGAAAATAACAGAAATCTATTCAAAAATATTAAATACTTAGAAACTTTCTGGTTGCAAGGAAGTTGCTTAAAAGTAAAACCTTTATCTGTCTACCACCGGTTTCGGATTCAGTTCCCAGCTTACAAGAAATAATATTTTTGCCTATGTGGTTGGCAGTAGAGCTGGTTTGAAATCCAGCTACTACCTACCTCCATCTTATCTAAGTTTCTTGCCATAATTATAATGTTGGTTACATTATTGAGTTCTAACATTTAGATGTTAAGATAATAATATCTTTTTCTTTCTTTTTAGAATAATCTAAATTGCTGAATATTGAGAATTTCCGGACGAAGTGCACATCCACCTTAATTATAAAACTGAAATAATTTATAGATTGTTATAGGTATTTATTAGCTTAGAAGGTATTTATAGAAATACCGTTAGGCAATTGATCTTACCAAAAAAATATATCAATTTATAAAAAATCTTAATTTACATGTAAATTTATAACAAGCTTTTTTGTCTTCAGGACTCAGACAGAAAAGACGGCGATAATACAGCGGAGAGCTACGAAACTAGCGGTAAGATAAAAACCTGACCAAAAACCAGCATGTTTAATTCGCACTAAAACGTTTTTATTACTCTTAAAGTATACACCGAAATCCTGAACACAACTACCCTTCCTAGTATTGGCTCCATTTCATCACCATGGCTCGCTAATTCTATATTTGTTTTCTTTTTTTCAATATAAATGAATATGTGTGTTTTATTTTGTAAAAGCCATTGTGATGGAATTAAATGTCTTAATCATATTACGATAGGTACCATTTACACGGAATGCGGCGCAAATCTATAAACTTTCTGTATGGCTCCTACTGCACTTCTTGTGTGTATTTATTTTGCATTCTACTTCTATGCTGTATTTTTAATGATGGTGTTGGCTCTCACTTCGTCTCACTCATTCTTAGCACGACTAATGGTCACTAACTTCATGTGCACAGAATTATCTCTTTCTTCTTTCTGCACCACGGTAAGTACAATTTCCGCATGAATATAATGCATTTTACGCCGTATAACTACTAGTTAGTAAGCTAAAGCTAAAGAAAATTTGTTGTTTCAGAATTAAGAGAGAAAGAAGAATACGAAGACCTGTTGCGTTTTCTTCTAAATTACCAAATCGGTATTGATGAACACAACCTTGTTGGAATTCATGAAAACACTCTGCTGGATAATAATTTGGGCGGAATCGTTGGATCGTCGATGTTAGGCAGAAACTTGGGTGGCCTCGGTAGCTCTTCGATGATAGGGAGAAACCTGGGTGGGCTCGGCGGGTCATCTATGATAGGCAGGAATTTAGGTGGACTCGGTGGATCGTCGATGATAGGCAGAAACTTAGGAGGGCTCGGTGGATCGTCGATGATAGGCAGGAATTTAGGTGGACTCGGTGGATCGTCGATGATAGGCAGAAACTTAGGAGGGCTCGGTGGATCGTCGATGATAGGCAGAAACTTAGGAGGGCTCGGTGGATCGTCGATGATAGGCAGAAACTTAGGAGGGCTCGGTGGATCATCGATGATAGGCAGAAACTTAGGAGGACTCGGTGGATCGTCAATGATAGGCAGGAATTTAGATGGGCTCGGAGGATCATCGATGTTAGGCAGGAATTTGGATGGGCTTGGAGGATCATCAATGTTAGGAAGAAACATAAACGGGATAGGCGGTACTTCTGTACTGGGTAGAAACCTGAATGGCATCGGTGGATCCTCTTTAGTCGGTAGGGATACTGAAGGAGACAAAAGGTACTCTCGGTTCCTTGACTCGCTTGGTGGTGGCAATTTGGTTCGTAACCTAGACTCTATTGGCGGTGGGAATTTAGTTAGGAATTTAGACTCCATCGGCGGAGGTAATCTTGTAAGAAACCTGGACTCCATCGGCGGCGGCAATTTAGTCAAGAGGAATCTGGATCACATCGGAGGACCAAACCTGGTCAAAAAACACTTAGATTCACTGGGTGGTGGAAATCTGGTTAGAAACCTGGACTCTATTGGTGGTGGCAACTTCGTTCGTGAGTTGGATTCCATAGGCGGAGGAAATTTTGTTTAAACTGCATCCCCCTCAAATGTAAAATTGTTCCTAGTCTTTGTTAGTGATTCAGCATATAAAGTTGTGATACCTAAAATTATTATGTTAAACAAATATCTTTCATTCGAATCAATTATACTTTATAGAATAAATACTTAGCATATACCACGAGTGTTTTAATATTTTTAATCCATAACCTTACTCATACCTTACATGAAAATTATGGTGTACTAAAATTAATGCATATTTTAGAGGACTTTCCTAAGATGATAAAGCATTCACTATATATCTGTTTACTGCTATGGTAGTTAAGAGGCAAAAAAGTCAACCTACCTTCAAATGTAAGATTTGAAAATGTTTTCAATTATTGTTCTTCTAATCTTTTATAATAATAGGATTCAAAACTCAACACTTGGACTCTCAAAATGACGACAATCAGGTCAGGCAAGCGCGAGAGACGCAGCCGTACGATCTGCTGTCGTATGTCATGACCAGGCGACATGATCACTCTAGGTAAGATTCCGTTCGAAGATTCGAAGTTTCGAGTTCTTCAGTAGATTAATTGTAGTTTCAAAGTCAAAATATATTTATTAACTAAAGGTAATAGATAAGTAAGAAAAGAAAACATTTTTTTGCCTACCAGAAGGGAGCCTTAGCCTAGCAGCGGGACACAATATAAAAAAAATATTAATACCGTGTGTAGTGTGTGTACGCCTTAAAGTTACACACATGCATCACCACCGAGTATATAAACAACGCCTTACTTGAAAAAAACAACACTTTTTATTTATAAAATACCATCTGCTCAGAGCTCGCGACTGGTTACCTATCATAAATTCGAAATTTTCTTGTACGAATTTTAATTGGCCGAAATTTTTTTGTAATTTTTTGTTTTCCATAATTTTCTTTTTACCGCAAACAGGATTGACAAAGTTTTAAAATGTCCATTATCGATTGTTATTTTTTTCAAAATCTTTATGTTTTGAAATCCCACTCAACGTTTGTCCGAAGCTATTATTAATGTTAGATGATTCATTTTCCAGAAACACGTTTCCAATATTATAAAAATACAACATTTAAAATAATTGAAATCCATAATATTATTATCATCATCGAAAACTTGTAATCGTAGTAACGTTTAAAGCATGCAAGTAGGCATGCGGCATGCAAGCAAGCATGCAGCATGTAAGCAAGCATGTGGAGCATGCAAGCAAGCTGCAGCATGCAAGCAAGCATGCAGAATGCAAGCAACCATACAGCATGCAAGCAAGCATGCAGCATGCAACCAAGCATGCAGCATCATTCAAGCACGCAGCATGCAGCAGGCATGGTTTCTGTCACGGCTCCGGCGCTGCGAGGCTCCGGGGGTCCCACGCGAGCTTATCGTCGCAGATGGCTTTCGCTCACCACCGCCGCTTCGGTTTGCTCTCTGCCACGGCGGCGAGTGTTAAACCCACCTGCTCCTCAGCTCGCGGGCCACCTCGCCCCTCCGCGCCTACGTGGGCTTGAATTACACTCTAGCGTAGGGCAGACAAGACTACGTGGAGTCGGTTTTGCCGCGATTTGTTTCTGTCACTAACTTTTGTAGCATAACCTTACCGAAAACACAAAGTATTAACTTTTCAAGACATTTTAGTTTAGTTACCTAATAATATAAATGTATAAAGAACAAAAAAAAACGAAAATTTGGGTATGTTATTTTAGAGAAAAAGTTACTAATACTTCTAGATATGAAATATATTGAAAGCAAAACATCTTGCAAAAGAAAAAAAGTAGTTTTTATAATCGGCTAATAGTTTTTCTGGAAAATGAAACGTATGTATGATAAGTTTATGGAATAACAAAATTATGTAAATGCAACAATCTGGTATTTAAAACTTCGTCATACCGTTTTCGAACATTTGAAATTCGTACAGGAAAGTTTCGAATTTATGATAGGTTACCCTCGCGACTGGCAGAACTGGTAGGGTCGCCATACAAAGGCGGAAAATTCGCGCAAGGAATAAAAGACGATTGCAGATAAAATCCTGTTTATTATAAAAAAGTAAAAGCGTTGCATATAGGGTTAATTTTGGACACCCCGCCAATTTTTTTACGTGGTCCTATTAGCAGCAGTACAACCAAATAATGAAATAAAAAACATTTTTTTTTTACAGTTTTGTCACAACTTTTCGCCGTCGTCGCTTTGACCGCGAGGGTGAGCGCACCCACCTAGAACTATGTATAGGATATAAAAAGCAGACAAAAAAATGTACTTAATTAAAAAAAGAAATCACTCATTATTTTTACGTCAAATATTTTATTATTACTTTTTTAAACCTATATTTACTTTTAGCGGGGGGAGGGGGGGGGGTCCGAAATTAATCTTGTGTACCGGGTGGAGATGCATGTGATGTGAGTAACCATATGGCGTACACACATTACATGTGTATGTGTTTGTGTGGTATGTACTTTAGTCCATCGAATGCAATGGGGCGCAGGAGGGCGTGGCCTTCCTACAGGTTCGGCGGGTTCCCCGACGAGGGCTACCCCAAACGCAACTTTGACGAAATTGACCTGTAAGTACGATTTCAATGTATCCAAATAAAAATCATCATCATCATCATCAGCTTATAAACGTCTCACTGCTGGGCACAGGCAGGAGGATGGTTTTTGTTTATATTTTGAAGATATATTTTTTCAAATGGCTTGACTATGACGGTCTTTCTAAGTTAGCGTGCGAGCCGCTGCGTTAGTGTACTAACACTAAGAAATAAGTATGTTTTTAGATAGATAAGGCGACACTTTTATTGTAACAGTTCACATTAAACACAAAACATAAAAAAACAAGTAGGTACAATACACAGTTACAATTTGGCGGTCTTATCGTTAAAGAGCGATTTCTTCTGGACAACCAGTCGGATGGAGAGAACTTAAACACTTAAAGTCGAAGGTGCAAACACGTCAAAGGTTTTCAATAACTTTTTAATTAACACAAAAAATTAAAAACTCAACAAACAAACAAACATACATTGTGTCGAATCTGAATAGTATTTTAGTAAGTTTATCCGTTATAAAAGCTTAACGTGCGGACTTGGACTTATACTTTAAAAAATATAAAGGGTGTGAGAATGGGAAAGTTATGTATTATTTATGTATTGTAGACCGCCAACTTTTTCAGCTTAAACTTTACTATTCCCAGTCTATAAATTTCTCACTGCTTAGGCCTTAACATGCGAATAGTAACACATGGGAGACCATCCATAATCCATCACCCAGGCCCAATGCTTGCGGTGACTTTTAACGACTGCTTTTTCACGACAACAGCCAACAATATAACATGCTTTTTGAAGCACGGAGGGGCTTGATCTACAAGCTTTTTATTTAACTACACATTTGTATTTTTACAAATCTTGCAAGAAAGATTTGAATCACTTCCTGGAGACCACTGAAATTGAAATTTGGTGTATCTACGTATGTTTGATGACAATACAATAATATGACACCATGGAGCAGATCCAATGATGCAGTCGGAAGGTGGTAATAGGTGCTCTGCAGAAACAAGATAACTTCGCCGTGTTTGGGCTGATTTGATTTGTCTTGACCCAAAACCCGTAAAAGGGTTGAATACGGCTGTTCTATAGAAGTGCCATGTGCCAATAATATATAATAAATAAATACACATATTTATATAAGGTGACTGCTAGAAACCGCAAGAAACTTCAAGGGCTGGTCAGGTCAATGTTTTAAACATGAGAAAAATGATAAAAAGGTGTTTTTTTTTTCATTTTTAATGAAATAATTCGTTTAGTGAATTTTATTTGGATAGCCTTTGAGTATCTAATTTATTTTAAAGCATACGGCCCTCCGGCCGTTGCCCCGTCAGCTGGGCGATAAGTACCCACGAAAAAACACAAATTCCTTGTTTTTCATTTTTGTCATGTTTAAAACACTTGACCTAACCAGCCCTTGAAGTTTCTTGCGGTTTCTAGCAGTCATCTTATATATAGGTGACCAAATTATAAGCATCTCGAACTTCTCTGGGCACGTAAAGGTTTTGATCGTGATTGTTCTTGTAACATGGCAGTCGTTAAAACCGATTGGGCCAGCGAGGTGGAGTATGACTCAAACTCTCCATGGGTAACCTATCATAAATTCGAAACTTTCCTGTACGAATTTGAATTGTTCAAAAACGGTATGACGAAGTTATAAATACCAGATTGTTGCTTTTACATAATTTTGGTTATCCATAAACTTATCATACATACGTTTCATTTTCCAGAAAAACTATTAGCCGATTATCAAAACTACTTTTTCTCCTTTGGAAGATGTTTTGCTTACAATAAATTTCATATCTAGAAGTATTATATTAAATATTTAACATACCCAGATTTTCTTTTTGTTTTTCATAATTCGGTAAGGTTGTGCTACAAAAATCAGTGACAAACCCGACTCCACGTATAGTGCGTTTCATCCTTAGAGCATTCAACCAACTTTTCATCAAATAGTTCCCATGCCGTCATGTTGGCATTCCTGTCTTGTTCCTGCAGTTTTGCCAACTTAGTGGATTTTTTACTAAAAGTGATGGTTTCTCAACCATTCGATAGTTTTTTATTCATGTCATCAAGTGGTTGAGTGATTGAGCCTACTGAAAATGCAATTCTATTAATCCTCTAGAAAAACCACTAGCCACTAAAAGCAATATTTCGCCACTAAAAGGGGGGCCGAAACCACCAGTTTTAGTGGAAAATCCATTAACTTGGCAACACTGGCAGGAACAAGACAGGAATGTCAACATGACGGCATAGGAACTATATGATGAAACGCACTAATAGTCTTGTCTGCCCTACGCTAGAGTGTAATTTAAGCCCGCGTAGGCGCGGAGCGGACCGCCGCGCGCCGGAGACTCGCAGCGCCGGAGCCGTGACAGAAACCATGCCTGCTGCATGCTTGCATGCTTGGTTTCTTGCTGCATGCTTGCTTGCATGCTACATGCTTCCTCACTTGCTGCATGCTTGTTTGCATGCTACATGCTTGCTTGCGTATTGCATGCTTGCTTCCATGCTGCATGCTTGTTTGCATGCTTCAACGTAACTACGATTACAAGTTGTTCGATGATATTATGGATTTCAATTATTTTTAATGTTGTATTTTATTTATATTGTAAACGGGTTTCTGGGAAATGAATCGTCTAGCATTAATAGCTTCGGCCAAACGTTGAGTGATATTTCAAAACATAAAGATTTTGAAAAAAAAACCATCGATAATCGGCATTTCAAAACTTTGTAAATTGTGTTCTTCGTAAAAAGAAAACATGGAAACCAAAAAATTACAAAACGTTTACGGCCATATAAAATTCGAACAGGCAAATTTCGAATTTATGATAGGTAACCGGCCAAATAAAATTCGTACAGGAAAATTTCTAATTTAAGATAGGTATAACCTCCCCACGTGCTGCTGTCCATGGGGGAAGGCATGTGCCCACCAGTGAGACGTTTCTATAAACTTTAGGCTGATGAAGACGATGAAATACGTTTTCAACAGTCTCCATTATTTTTTGGGATGAGCGTTCACTCCTGTACCCTAAGCACGAACCATTACGGTACTAGTTAAGGGAATCGTAATCGTATTATTTTGTATGAAAAAGGTTTAGTAACTTTATGGTTTTCATACAAAATAATACGATTACGATTACCTTAACCAGTACCATAATGGTTCGTTCTTGGGGTACAGTTCATGTCTACTTCTGACATAAATCTCATTGAAAGTATCCGCCGACAAAACAACTGCCCTTTTTTTTCTATTATGTCTCGTCATAGTGACTGCATCCTTCCTGATGGTAAGCAGCCGATGCAGTCCAAAATTATGAGAGCGCTGCCCACCGTGGAATAAGCACGATAACGAGCGCACCCATTCATGACGGCCTGCATAAATGCCGTTTCACGCCCTTATTTTGTTTAGTCGTTTTCTTTGTCCAGTCCTCATGATTTAAAATCCAATTCGTCGAGTCTTCATGACTGAGGGTCGTGACCATCAAAAACGGCAGGACCAGGGCTCTCCAATACGTTTTATCCTGGTCCAGGCGAATAGACACCTGCGTGTTGCATTGCAGGGCTTCTATAGGAAAGCATCCGTCCACCGAGCAAGCGCTCTGCTTCTTCGTCCCTTAACGTGACCCACCAGAATAAGTTTCTCCAAATTACCGAAACTCGAGGCAAACAGATGATAGGCGGGTTTAAATAGGAAGCTACTAAATATAAATGATGATGCAATGAGCAGTTCACGAAATACACAGCATTTTACGGCAGCACCACATTTCGAACGCGTCTATGCTTGATTAAAAAAATGGTTTTGTCCATCAATATCAATTGACGTATGTTTGCGTCCAAAACGTAGTTAAAATTGTGCCCAGCTATTCCATTGAACTGACTAGCAATTAGTGAGGGATTTATAACGGTCCGGTGAAACAGTTAAAAGTTTCCAATTTTTTTATTTCGTTTTACCAGACATATCCCCTCCACTAGTTGGATCGGGTAACAGATATTTTTTTGAAACACGGTCATCTCATGCAAAATCAGTAATCTGGATAAAGGCTTTCTAGGCTAACGTAATATATTGAATGTGTGGATTTCAGTTATTAGTTTCTATAATATTGACAAAATACTCACGCTAACTGTATAAAACATTTGCAACGTCTCAGATTTAGTTGAGCTGACCCTAACTATTAAGCCATAGGGTCAGCTAAACAGTCAGCGACAGTCTCTTTGTGCGAGATTTGTAGGCAACCGGATTGGTGACCATGAACTTATCATAGTGCTTTGTGCTTTGAAAGACACATCAAGCGGCTGAAGGCTGTTAGCAAAAGATACAAAATCGACACAAATAAAAATATTTATAATACAAGTAATACAACCCATCTGCGGATCAGTTATAGAAAAATCAACGCCAGTATTTATTCATTCATCAAGGTACCTAACGGTCTAATGAATTTTATTTAACACAGCTCACGAAACCGGAGTCCTAACTAAACAGACTGACGGAACAATGTTCTTTTAAAGTCATTGATTTCTCTTTGTTGGTAATTTTCTCACAAAAATAAATGAATGAAAAAATTTTACGTTGTAAGATCAACGGTCGTTTAAATAACAGTAGGCTCTTACGGCGAGTTCACACAACATAATCGTAGTAAAAAGATCTCGATTTTGTTTAGTATGTCACTGTCAGGATATTATGTCTACGTCTATAGTATGGATTTGGTAAGAAACAAAGTATAGGAGATTGGTATTGTGAAGTTTCGTACTCTTAAGTTACGACACCAGAGCTAATATGGATTCATATTGCGCGGATATTGAGTGAAAAAAATACTAAAGTCAATGCCATTTAGTTCACCCAATATGAATCCAAATTAGCGCTGGTGTTGTAACTTTAAAGTACGAAATTTCACAACACCAATCGTATTCAATACCGATCGGTTTAAAGAGTAAGAGGGCTGATCTCACCAAAAACTCACACTTTCGGAGTGACTGAGATACATGATGGATGTAATTTTTGAATCGGTGAGAATTAACACTTTAAGGTATCATTCTAGAAGATTAACGTAAATATACTAATTAATAATAATTCAATATCGATAATATCATAGAGCGTTTTAATTTCAAAATCACTGGTGATTTATAATTCTCACCCCAGGCCGCAAAGCCGATAGAATCTGAAATTGAAAGCAAAAAAGACAAAGGTGTTAGGCACGATCCAATTAATTTTCCCAGTACTGTTTATCTTTCATGTTTCACGTATCAAACTTGGTGTTTAACAAGTTGGTTTGGGATTACTATAAGTTCCCGAGAGGCGAAACTCTCAAGTTAATGAATTATAACCCTTCCCCTATTAGCTATTTCAGAGGTATGGGTTACATTGTCCTTTTGGTGTCTTTGTGTATTTTAAATCGTATAGCTAAATGATTCGTATCGCGTAGCAGTGAAAGAATACTACCCTTTCTTCCCTTGGATGTCGTAAAAGGCGACTAACGGACTAAAGACTGCATATACATCCAACAGCGTAGAGCGGCGATGGGCTCACCACTAGCAAAATAAGTACTTAAAACGATCTCAAGACTACTTTTATTGTCACTTATAAGAAACTTGTATCATGCTACAAAGCTGGATTTGGGCGCAGTTATAGGAGCGTTTATTTCTATAACTATCTTATAATCATCTTTTAAAATGTTACTAAACCCTATAATATACTTGACGAAGCGCAATAGCTTCTATAATGATATGAGACTAGACAATTACAAGCACAAACGCTCTTGTTAGTATCTGACGTAAGTATCTTACTAAAGCAATCTTGTTTTTAATGCACTAGTAATGTACTTAGTTATTAGTAATAAGTATATTTCATTAGAAGTTATCTTTTTTGTTCCTTCGGCTGGTGGTTCCGGTTGTTTTGTGGTAAATACTTAATAAGAACGTAAGTTTCTATTACTATTATTTTGTATTATTGTAAAACATTAATTACTAATAATATATTGTCAATATAGTGTATGAACTCGTGGGGAAGTCATTTTTACTGTAAATGTGTACCGCAATTTAGTTATTTTCACAATCCCCTCCGAAAAATAGCACATTAGTATATTGTTGTAAATAAAATATTTCATCAATTCTTATGAATATTCGCCATGTTTTGAAATTGCTCTCCATTAAGTACTTTATAGTATCATTGTAGGTAAATTAGTACTTGTAGCAGTTTCAGTCCAGATAACTCGCCTCCATTTAAAAACAAATTAGGGTTCCATTGAAATATGCCTGCTAATGTTAATTATAATTCTTTATACGTATTTATCAATTTTCTCCTGTAACCACCACTCCTTTTCAATCGTTTCCAATCGCTTAAATTCATGTTCAACTTATTTCCTCAAGACGAAGGGGAACAACTGAATCTCAACAAAATGGCTGACGTTTACTAATAAAGTTTTTGATCTTGTAGCTTATAAGCTTTTTTGATCAAATAGAGCTCTTATTAAGTACTATTAGATTTAAAAGAGTCTCGAGCAAAACTATACCGGCGCAAACTTATAGTGATCTCAGCTAACTATATTATTAAATCTTGTTTTCTCACAAAATACTACTATAGGATCAAAATGTTATTCTGGATTATTTAGTTTTACAGTAAACAATTATAGGAGACTTATTCCTAAAAGTGTCCTAAAAGAAAATCTTGTAGCTAACTATAAGACTAACTTACAAAGACAAATCCTCTTGAGAATATCTACATTTCTGCAATGCTATAACTAGTAAAAGTGTCCTATAGATGTTTTGTAGGTCAGTCTTGTAGCGAACTATAAGACCGAGATATAAAAACGAATGCACTTAAATATGTTAAGGCTTGGCAAGTGCTATTATAAGTTAAATAGTCTACTGCAATGTCTTTATAAGAACGTTATTAGTAGTGACACACACATGTGCAGTCGCTATTTGGTAAAAAGTGGACTATGACTACCTTCGGGAATAATGGTTGTTATTATATAAAGTATGTATATAATAATAAATGTATAAATGTTTCGAAATTTTCAAATAAATGGCTTGTTAATGGCAACATTATCTGTGAGTGTAATACTGAGTGAAAGATTGAAAACATGCAGATATTCATAGGTACTTATTATTTATCGTTATACGGGTGTAAATATCAAAATTAAGACATGCCAACAAGAATCTGCCGGAGATGATCTTGGGCGAAATATAAATATTATTTTTCAATACTTTAAGACTACTTAGACTTAAAACAATATAACTACGACTCGTATTACCCGTGAACTTTCAATTGTAACATTATCAAAATTAAGTTCAATTAGTGAAATTTGTTGTAACTTTTATGAATATTACAGGTCGGGCCTGAACACGTTTGTTCAAAAGAGGAAGATGGACGAAGACTGATGTCGATCCATAACGGGAAGCTTCAAAAACCAATACAGAGCCAACCTCAATATGCAAGAATAGAGAGCACCACAACGTTGTCACAAACTCTTAAATCCTAAGACACCACAGTGAAAGCACGAACGCGGCATCACAGGCTTTCACAATGAACGCTCGATCGAACGCGGGATCACTGTAAATAATTATATGGCTCTTTGGTTTATCGTCTCCGTGCTCAGAGTCAACCCATGCAAATCTACTTCGCGCGTGTCCAATCTCGACACCGTTCGTTTGCTGTGTATCCGTAGCACAAGGTACGACGCGCCAAGTCAAACCTGCTTTTCCTCTCGTTGTTGTGATTTCATTGTGGGGAACTTGATGAATTGAGACTTAAGTTTTTAGCCACGACAATATATTTATTTTTATGCTTTATGCAGTTCGAGGGAACTGTTCCCGTAATATATTCAAATAGTCTCAAAGTTAAAAAAGACAGCGGGTCGTTTTTTATCGGAATAGGTACAATGTTAAAACCTTTACTTTAAGTTAGTCTAAAAGTTAGCCAGTTCTATCTGAACTCCTTCTATCTGAACTATAACCTTTTTTTTCATGTATTTTTTGTCATTACTGATCACATTTAATAAAAATAAGGTACAGTCGGCCTCGGAAGTCGCTTATTAGCACTTTAGTACCGTGTCACAACTCACACCAATTCGCTCGGAACGATCGCGCTTGTTTGAACTCGAAAGTTTATGTCGTTCGAAAGGTCACAAAACTCCTTCTGTTTTCCGCTTTCGGATAAAATGTACTTACACCATATTGGTCAGTAATAGTGTAATGTGTGTATACTACTGTAGTCGGTACAGAATTTTAATAATCTTAAGACTCGGTTCAGCAGTAAACCCTTTAGTAGGTACTAATAAGCAAACGAGCATTACCTATTTATATTATTAATGTAGATGAGAAATCAAATTCCATTGAATATTTACAGGGTTATAATCAATATGAAAATAAATATCTCAAGGAGTTTAATTGGTTTAAGACATTATGATCCGTGATTGTGAATTAAATTAAGATACTATGATCCGATATTGCAAACCGTGTATCCATTAAGATTGTATTGTAAAATATTGAAATAAATGCAAAGTCATATAATGTTATAGTTTTTTTATTGCCCTTTAAACCCTCTAAACTTATACACTGTATACATACATATAATCACGACTATTATTCCCGAAGAGTTAGTCAGAGACTAGGCAAAGAGGACAGCAAAAGCAGTCTTCTGCCATAGTCCACTTTTCACCAATAAGCGACTACACATGTGCTCAGCGACAGGTGGTGAACCCATCGCCGCTCTATGCTGTTGGATTATGTGCAGTCTTTAGTCCGTTAGTCGCTTTCTGCGACACCCAAGGGAAGAGAGGAGGTGGTAGTATTGTTTCACCGCTACACGACTCGGACACGGACCCTACAAACTTACTATGAATCTAGTACAATCAAGCATAGATACTGTTCCGATCCAAAGCTGATTAGCTGAAGCGCTTGTAGCATGAAAATCTGTACGGGCTAGGTTTCCTTGCAACGAACAATAGGCGCTGGACTAACAATGCATGCCTTTAGACAATGTGTTGCAACTTGCTCCAAGAACGGAAGAGGATTACGATTCCAAGGTCCTGCTAAGACAGGGCGTTTTTATATGTAGGCGTTTAGACGCGCGATAACCGCTCGGTTGTGCGGTCCCCTTCATACTAAGTACAGCGGCTGTATCGCGGTTTGACTTGGTTGGTAGTTGAGCGCTTCTTATGAGAAAGGAGGCAAATGAGCAGGCGTGTCACCTGATGGAAAGTAATTGTTTGTCCGTGATATGCGGAGCCCTAAAGTAATTTTAAATAACGAAATATATATATTATAAACTCACCTCTTGGCGTTTCATGTGCTGGCGATTTTCTTCCGAGAGCAGTCGCGCAACTAAAACACCTATATGTGAAAGCTTTCTCAGGCTTCGCCCACAAGCACGAGCGTCATGTGGCACGTTAAGCGGATTTCTAGTTCATTGCATGTTATACCGCCTTAGACTTAGTTAACGGTAATAGAAATAACGAAAGATACAGAGAATTTGGTCGTTGTATCACAAACCGTCAGTGGTCGTTGCCAAGCAATACATAATTGTACTGCAACCAGATCTGAGACTTTCTGATGAGCATGTATGAAAAATGTTACGTGCATGAGTGTATAAAGCAAAAGAAACAAGTGTAATTGAATCGTGATAGAACGCTTTGGTCTTTGCGTACCCGGGAAGGCAAAGAAGCGAGACGTGAAGAAGCACCTTATGGGCCGGTAGTGAGGGTGAATGCGGCTGGGGTTAACACCGGAGATTGCCTAACCAGCCGGCGGCGGTCCCAAACCCCAGCGGCAAGTGAAGGGATGTACTTGTTTCTTTAGTGGATATGCCCCCCTTTTCCGAATCCTTGATGAGGCCTCTGGACCTGGACAGGGGGCAGAAGAAGGGGGCAGAATCCCACATAACCAACGGTGTTACGCAATAATAAGGCTTAGCAAATTAAAAAATAAGAGTGAGGGTGACTAATGCTACGTCTCTTACGCTGTAGTGAGTAACAAAATAATAATAATAATTTATTGCACAAATAAATTACATATAGAATAGAACAGTTACAAATGGAATTAGGTCGTGTCGGACTTTTTATAATTAACTCTAAAGCTACCTATTCAATAAAGGAACTCCATCGAATAAACTACATCCTAAATATCACATGGCGACCCTGCTAGACTTCAAACCCTGTTGTACTTAAGCTACCGAAATCTATGAAGGATATTAAATTGTCATTGTAAAATATGTAAGAAAATAAACTAAAAGCACGTTCGTAAAGTAATAGGTATGTCGAAGAATTTCTAATATTAAGTTTTTGAAGCTTATTGTAAATTCAGTAGGAAGTAAGTGGTCGATCAAGAGACGGTAATTCACATCGCACAGCGTCGTTAATAGTCATTACTGTAAATAATTCTAAAATAAAGTAAAACAATAAGAATTACACTGTACTACTGTTAGGCAAAGGAATAAGTCATACATACATACAAAAAAACAAAAAAAAACATTAAATTTTAAAGTTTACTTGAATGAAGAATTTATGACTATGGCTATGACATTAAATTTTCACTATGACTTTGGACCTAAAGATTCTTTATTGGCTCTGTCAAAGAAAACAAAAGACACAATAACCTCAATTGCAAATAACATTGAAACAAAATAATACTAAGTATACAAGTCTTGTAGCCAATAGACTTATAATACGCCTCATGCAAGTACAATCAGAACCATTATGTATGCGAGCATGATTGACTCCACAGATTGACTCTTACTGCTAACGCAATTAGACGCTTAAGGTGTCAAAACAGCGATGGTATGCAAGTTCGATTTCATTTGTTTCGATTGTACGTAGAGGTGCGGTTCAGAGTACGTGTGAGTGTGACGGCCACAGAATCGGAACAGCATTTGGAAGTAATGAAAGTGCTCACTGCCGCAATCTGCTGAACAATCTAAACTGTGATAAATAGCCACCGGTTGAACGTCAGCCGAATCACATTCGATTTGCGACCAGTTGCAAAGAAGCAACAGGTGCTTTACTATCTTTGTGTTAGGGTTTCTTTTGCCTTGGGAAAGTTTGTATTCATTTTAGGTATGTACTGGAGTAGCTTTTGCGTCGGCTTATAAATCATCACAGTTTTAATTATGTTGTGCGATACGAACTATTTTTATGGAGGAGGTGATTACGTACCACAAGGCGATTAGAGGACTGTATTAATACAAGCAAGAGACAAGAAAGCAAAATAATATGTATAATTTGTAAAATAGTAAAAAACACCCATCTAATTAACGATTAATGATACACGACAACAAAACGCAAAAGCTTTTTTGCTATCTCACTTAGTAACTGTAATAAATGTGTGCAATAAATATTACCTACACTAAAATTAACAACATTTCTCTGTGTTTAATTTGTTTTTATATTTTACTTTTAAACATACTTTTTAGTATTTAATGAATTTTTCTCTAAAGAAAGGCAGTTACAACTACTGCATTAACATACGTTTGAGATAGACGTGATTCACGTGATGAAGATTTTTTAAATTAACATTTTAAATATTCTAGTTGGTTTTAAAATAAATTATTTTAAAATTTATTTATTTAAAACACTACAGTGCACTAAGTTGCCAACTCCATCGTGTTAAACAAGTATATTGTCTCAGGGTAAGGAAAGGCTGTGTGTGGCCTCAGATATGACTGTAGCTTAACACATTAGTAGCATGTCACACCAAATCGCGCTATAAAGTAGTTTCAAAGACCCCCATATTTTTACCACTACAGGTAAACACTTAGCTTTCATCTCACCTGATGGTAAGGTGAAAGCGTGCCTCACCCGGAATCCTCAACCACTGAGGAACTGGCTATCTTATATCTAAACTGTCGGAACACAACAATGCTATATACATTGTTGTTTACAGATTTTAGATTAGACGATGGTAGCTAGCCAGGCGAACAAGCTCTACCCCAACTAAGTACACAAAGATATACTCCCGCTAGGAATTGAACCTGGGCCCTCTGAGACTAAGACCGGCTTAGCCACTAGACTACAGAGGCGATAAAACTTCCTACATTCAAACTTCTAAAATTTATCCCTTTATAAAATCAGCGTTGAAAAACTATAAAACTTTTTTCTTAGTTTAACTCCTTTTAACGCTTTACTTAACCGCATTTTTCTTAAAAACCTATCGCCGCACTTCACGTAGCCATAAAATAATGAGCCTTATTCTGAAACCTGAAGCAGTATACGTAGCCGCGACCAACACTTCGTCATTGGTCATAATGAGCCGTGTCTAGTTACAAGGCAGCGGCACAGTGACCTATATACCTACTATAAAAATATGACAATAATTACCACGTCGCTCTCAAGCGTTTTCGTAGTAAACTGATGGCTGTTTACTACGAGAATGCAAACATTAATAATAACCTGTATTTTTTAGTGTTCACGATTAACAATGAAAACGTTAACATTTTATGTAATCATTATTTTCAGTATTTATGTCTCTTTGCTCCTAACCGCTACAAATTGTGCGTTTGCTACATTGTAGCACGTAGCAACAGAGTTAAATGTTATTTGTACCTAATTAAAACTTTTTGTGAACTTTATATTAAATTATTGTAATTGTACTTACCTAATTAATTGGTTAAAATTGTTATTATTATTTAATAAAATATTTAATTTAATTGTAATTATTTAAAATTGTTAGTTATTGATTGAAAATATAACATTAAAATTGTATTTGTAGGTAATGAATTAATTACTAAGAACTGTTATTTATGGATGATAAATTAAATTAAATGGTTATTAATTAATTACATTAATTATTTTTTGAAAACAGATTTAAATTGTGTTGTAATTCATTAATCTATCTATATTAATAAAAATCGATTGCCGAAATGTTTGTACGCTCATCACTTGAGAACGGCTGCACCTGTTTGACTAATTATTTTTTGTTGAGTTCGTATTTGTTAGGACAAGGTTTGTGTGTAGAAAATGTGAAAAAAAGTACGGAAAGGTGTAGTTATTTAATTAAGCTAGCATTCTTAGTTTCCGAGATTTATAGATATACTAGCGGCCGCACGCGGTTTCACCCGCGTGGTTCCCATTCTCGTAGGAATATCGGGATAAAAAGTATCCTATGTGTTAATCTAGGTTATAAACTATCTATATGTATGCCGAATTTCATCCAAATCCATTTAGTAGTTTTTACGTGAAAGAGTAACTAACATCCATCCATACTTACAAACTTTCGCGTTTTTTAATATTAGTAGGATATTCATTGCTCTCGAGTGTATTAACTTGTTGTTAATTTTGTTACTTAGATCTTTGCTGACGCGCTGTGATGTAATTTGTACCTAATAAGGGAGAATTTATTGACTAGAAAAAATATCTATTATTATTTTGATAACTTTCTTTCTCATTGATCTAATTGAGGGAAGATAATTATCATAGTTTTGATTATGTGTTTTAAAATAATATATATAATATAAATATAATATATATAATACAAATATAATATATATAATGACCTAATTAATAAAAGTAATAACTCGGGTATAGATATTTTCCAACTTAGATTTTCAGGATTCCAAAATTGCTTAAAAGACTCGATGAGGCCTTCTACTGAAATTTAGTTTTAGTTTTATATTGATATTAATTAGTTTAAATTGTACATAGGAAGCACCTTTTTATAGTTTGGATATTTACAAAAGGAAACTGACAATTTATTTATTTATTTATACGGTACACAACACAGATTATAGCCAAAACATGAACAGGATACTTAGCAATATATAAAGCATTTTGTTAAACTACAATCCGAAAATGAGTGCACACATCATTTGTTAGTTTACTTTGTTTTATTTATTTCAGCATCTTATTATTTTATTTATTCTAGGCTTAATGTGTTCAAGGTTTATTTTCACCCTGTGACCAGTATTTTATTATACCAATCTATGATTGTTACACATGTCGTTGGCTCTATCAAATATCGAAGTAACTAATAATCATTTACTTCTTTCTCGACTTCCATATTGGCTTAGTACTTTAAAATAAAATAGGAAAAGGGACTGCGTTTCTTCCAATAACCCTATTTCTGAATTAAACCGGCACCCTCCAATTAGGGGTGACACAGGTTGTATAATTTTAGTATAAAGCAGTTCTTATTATACAAATCATCCCCGAAGGGTTAGTCAGAGACTATAGGCAACGAGGACCGCAAAAGCAGTCCTCTGCTGTAGTCCACTTTTCTCCAAATAGCGACTGCACATGTGCTCAGCGTGACCGGTGGTTAGCCCATCGCCACTCTATGCTGTTCGCCGCTCTAGGATGTATGTGCACGAAAGACAAAGAACTTACAATTAATTTAAAGCGTCACGTTTATTAAAGACATGTTGCAAATTTACTAGTAAAAAAAGTAGAAATCCCGTGTTTTGAGCCGTCACTGATGGCCTCAGGATGTCTGAAACACGTCCAAATATCCTCAGGGTTGCTCCCACTGGCCGGCCCTGTTGGCATAAACTCTGGGGATTGCTTTACAGGCGGTACCAGATCATCACGGCAGCAAGTGAGAGGAGGAGATGAGAAGAAGTTTAGTGGGTGTGTCCTTTCTCACGAATCCCTCCACAAGGCGTTAACAGGGAGGCAGGAGTTGGGGCAATAGAGGCCTAAAAAAATTAAAAATTAAAAATCATTCAATTTAGACTACAATGATTGAGCATTTATGAATGTCGCTATCCCATCGGTTCATAAGTCCTAACTATGGGGCGGTAGAATTGTAAGCAAGGGCATTTCTTTTCTCACTTTCACAGATTGGAAAATGCCCTCCCTATCACAGAAGGACATTTTCCATTACAACATAAAAAATAACATTTAAGATTACAAGACAACACAACACCGTCTCTCTGGACACGGTGATTCTAGATATTTAGTTTTATCATCATCATCATCATCATCCGAAGGACTCCCACCTGTCGAACAAGGCCAAAGAACTCCACCGCGAACGGTCTTGTGATGAATAACTAAAAAAAGGCCGGTTGTGCAGTACGAAAAAACTATAAGTCGACAACCCTAAGAGTACTTAGCTGTCAACTGAATGAAATCTGTAAATGCTATACTGTAGCTTGCCAGCAGCATGTAATGGAAAAATTAATCTTGTCTTTAACGGAGATTTAATTTTGTACTATTATATTAAGTAAAGCCTTCAAGTTCATCTTAGTTCTTCCTTTGAACATCTATAAATGTATATCTTTATTAATAAAAATCAATTGCCGAAATGTTTGCACGCGCATCATTTCAGAACGTTCGGACCGATTTGGATGATTTTATTTTATTGTTTTCGTGATTGTCAGGACAATGTTTGTATGAAAGAAAATGTTTGCAAATTCGTCACGGGGTGTATGGTGTCCACGCGTACCAAGCCGCGGGCGGGCCGCTAGTGAATAACAATAAAAGGTTTTTGCCAAAAAAAGTACACCAGTTCTTAAAATTCGCTAATATTCTCATACAAAGTTAACTTCCTCCATTTTCTTTTTTTATATAGGACAGGCTAATAAATATAAAACCCGCCAAGTGCGAGTCGGACTCGTGCACGAAGGGTTCCGTACCATTATCAGTGTTTTTTTAAATAATTTATGACGTGTTAAAAAAAACTACTTACTAGATCTCGTTCAAACTAATTTTTTTGTGGAAGTTTGCATGGTAATGTACATCATTTATTTTATTTATTTTATCATTCCTTTTTTTTATTACTTACAGGGGGGGGGGGGGGACACACATTTTACCACTTTGGAAGTGTCTCTCGCGCAAACTCAGTTTAGAAAAAAATTATACTAGAAACCTCAATATCATTTTGGAAGACCTGTACATAGATACCCCACAAGAATAGGTTTGATGAAAAACTAATTTTAAGTTTCAGTTCTAAGTATGGGGAACCCCCAAAATTTTGTGTTTTTTTTTATTTTGTGTGAAAATCTTAATGCGGTTCACAGAATACATCTACTTACCAAGTTTCAACAGTATAGTTCTTATAGTTTCGGAAAAAAGTGGCTGTGACATACGTACGGACAGACAGACTGACATGACGAATCCATAAGGGTTCCGTTTTTTACCATTTGGCTACGGAACCCTAAAAACATCAGTTAGTTTTGTTTATTAAATCTAACGAGTCGCAAATATCAATATTAACCTATAACGTCCAGCTGCTGGGCACAGGCCTCCCTACCATAACCATGACCCACCATAACCATGGCCATGACCCACCACGCTGGCCCAATGCAGGTCGATAGTTTCAGACCACCACATGCTATTAGCGATTCTCAACACAATTCAGTAAATTGACTTCATCATCATCATTATCTCAAGCCCTTCTTAACCCACTGCTGGGCATATGCCCAGGCCTACCTCTCTCTGGTTATGCCATTCGCCACGGTCCTATGCTAGCCTGATCCGCGTGCAACCCACCGTCCTATTTATATCACCAACCCATCGAGCGGCGGACGTCTCCTACTTCGGTGGTGTCAGAGAGATAAAAATGACTTGTAAAATTTTAAATATTTATTATAAACTCACCACATGCTATTGGCGAATCTCAATACCATTCGGCAAATTGACTTGTAAAAGTTTATTACAAGCGTCTTAATCGTGTTGGCCGGCTTCGAACTCGTCCAAAGCTCAGACGCGGTGTCGGCTATCAATCACAAATTTGCCCCCACTGATTGGATTCCATCCGCATAAATTGTCAGCACAATACAGCCATCAACTAACTTCGTGGAACTTGTTTTCCACAATACGTCTTACGCCAAGTTTGATGCGTCGTGTCGAATACAAACGTTCGAATTATTGCTAGGCCAAATTCAGTGAAAGCAGGGTGGTGGCGGTTTGGGAACGATTGTACATGCAAAAAAAGCCTCAAACTCAAAAGATATTTATTCAATAAACTCAATTATTAAGTACTTTGAATCGTCCAAATCTTTTTTAACCTACCACCCATTCAGAACGTAATTTTTTAACTGTGGTGAAGAACGGGCGCAAGAAACCACAGGGCACAGAAGCAACGACATATACAAAAAAATAATGTCCTTACCAGCTACCCTATCGGCTAAAAAATATGAATATGGACATGGGCTTCATTTGACATTTGAAGCCCATAATATGCCCATATAAGGACAAAATATAGGCTTTAAATGTCAAATGAAGCCCATGTCTTTAGCCGATCATGAAATACAAAATATTATTATGAATTTAAATGTAAACTATTGGAATAGACAATTAGAAATAGCTGTTGGAGTATTTAGAGTTTGTCTTCTGTGTAATCTGATACTTTATAATAAGCTTTTTTATAAAGCTTTTCTTTGATTTTGATTTTAACTTTATCAAGAATAATTAATTATTTTCTTATTAACTAATTTCTGAATATAATTTGGTACTTTGTTGTAAAATCGTGCACACAGACCCTTACAAGAATTATTTATTTTATGAAGCCT
The DNA here is from genome assembly GCA_963921215.1 of Scoparia ambigualis. Classification (NCBI taxonomy): domain Eukaryota; kingdom Metazoa; phylum Arthropoda; class Insecta; order Lepidoptera; family Crambidae; genus Scoparia; species Scoparia ambigualis. The sequence continues at coordinate 29,086,939 of OY992508.1, forward strand.
AGTACGAGGTATTGCTGATTTGTTCTTACTTCCAGTGTTTAATTTGTGAATATCACGGTTTTTTGAAAACATTTCAATATTTTTATGAACATACATCAGATTTTCATTAATGAATTGTGATGCAACTGTAATTATACTTATATCCTTAAATCTCTCTCTGAGAGAGAGATCCCTCCATCATTGAAATGAAGTTTTTGCAATAATTGATGGGCTTAAGAGCTCTGCTGTCGTCATACCAGACGCAATAGAAACTCAATTTTATTGTTAGCAACCTCTAGAAGTCTTCGTGACCAGACAAAGGGTTAGGTAACTCTTAAAACGTTACCAACGGTTGTTACTAAAGATAGTTTTAAAAATGTTCAACCTTGTTACGAATGAACTCGCTACATCGTTGACGGATTCGCAGTCTAAAGGAAATTAGTTCTACTAGTTGAACATGAAAGGCACACGATATATTTTGTAGGATTAAATGATTCAGTCTATTCGAGCGTATAGGAACGTATTTAATCTATACAATAATAATCGGTAGTGAGAGCGGGACGTCGCTGCCCTTCACTATCACATTTCTGATAATCAATAAGCTAAAATGTTTTCTAGAAAAAAAAACAACCAGTTTCAGGAAAGCTCGAATGGGACCCGAACCGCTAAGCTACCGAGACCCCAGAAGACTCGTTCAATTTTTTCTAGTACCAAGTGTGGTTTACGCTGCAAGCCAGCGGTATTACATCACTGTGAAGTCTACCCTCACAGTCGAAAGAAATACTATTGCAAGTATTTAACAATCGATAAAGACTCGGAGCCCATTCGAGCTTTCCTGAGACTGGTTGTTTTTTTCTAGTAAACATTTTATCCTATTTTTAAATTTCAATAATAAAAATAATTAATGCTGATCTTCTGTTCTATTTTATATAATGTGATAGGGGTGGTGAACCCGTTAAGGCTAAGTACTACATCTGAATTCATCGACAAAAAAATAATATGGGGGGTCCAACCCCCTCCCTTTATAATTTATGACCATTTTTACTTTATGCGATATCAAAGGTTTCATACGTCGCGTCGGACAAACATGAAAAAATGGCAAACGGTAGCTAATGACACTGGCTAACTAATAAATTACTTTGTTTCGTATGTTTGAGATTATTTTGGTAAGAAAAAAAATCATTACTTAATTATTTTGTGATTTAAAATCACTTTTTTTTTAAGTCTATATTATGTTTTACGTCGATGAATTTAGATGTAGTATTTAGCCTTAACAGGTTAGAAGTACCACCTCTATCACATTGTATAATGGCTTGGAGCAGTTTCCATATTTAACCATCCATACATACATACATACACTTAAGACTAAGGGTTCCCAAAGGGTTAGTCAGAGACTAGGCAATGGGGACCGCAAAATCAGTCCTCTGCCATAGTCCTAGTTTCACCAAATGATAACTGCACATGTGTTCAAAATATTGATTACTATGTGTTAAGGAGTTTTTTAATAAGTGGAGCTAATTTGATTATTATCAAATAAATATAGTATTTTGGAGTATTTTTATATAATATTTAATAATTTTACCGAATAAGATAAAATAATGTAAGTGGCATGTATATAATCAAAGAATGTAAGTTTGTGAATGTGTAATTGGTAGTTTTGTAACTCAGTTTTATAGTAAATGTATTTTTAAAATTATTGAGATTTGCATGCTGTTTGAAAATGGCTAATCATGAGAACAACTTTAATTGATCAAAACCTTTATACCATGTTTGACGCAAATAAAATGTATTCTATTCTATTCTATGTAACAAAAATGCAACCATCACTCTTCGCTCTTTCCCGCGAAAAAGACGCAAGCCGTTCAATTGTTGAACATGTTTTGCTCTTAAAAAAATCAAAATTAGTTTTCACCGAAAAACAATCGGAATTGAATTGTTAAAAATTGTAAACCTAGTAGGTACTCAATATTAGAAGAGCAATTAACTGAATAAAAATTGTTTCCAACAATAGACTCTATAGATTCACAATTGGAATGTGCATTGCCTCTTCTTATTTGGCATTCATTCGAATTTAGAGAGGTTTTCATATTGGAATGTTGGAAAGTGCCTGTGTTCAGTCAGAGTTCAATAAAAACTAAAAGTACCTATTGTCCCCATTCCATACTTTCTTTTTTTTTACTAAGTGAAACTGTGATGACAAAGACCCGAACTTTCTTTAGTAATGCCATCGTATTACAACTTTAGGGATGCATTGTTAAAATTCGTAACAGTTTTAATAAAAACTTTATGCGTCACATTATTCATAAAAATGTTGAAACACGTTAAACGGAATAGTACATTATGATATTAGTGCGGTAAGATGAAAATTACAGCCGAGGCGATATTGCTTTTTTTGTTGTTTTTCTAGTGCATGAATCTTTGGTAAGCCAACATATATTTTTCTTTGTCCAACAGCATAGAGCGTAGATGGGCTCATCAAAATAATACCACCAACCCCTCTCTTCCCTTGGGTGTCGTAAAAAGCGACTAACGGACTAAAGACTGCACATACATCCAACAGCATAGAGCGGCGATGGGCTCATCAAAATAATACTACCAACCCGCCTCTTCCCTTGGGTGTCGTAAAAGGCGACTAACGGACTAAAGATTGCACATACATCCAACAGCATAGAGCGGCGATGGGCTCAACAAAATAATACTACCAACCCCTTTCTTCCCTTGGTTGTCGTAAAAGGTGACTAACGGACTAAAGACTGCATATACATACTACAGCATAGAGCGGCGATGGGCTCATCATAATAATACTACAAACCCCTCTCTTCCTTTCGGTGTCGTAAAAGGCGACTAACGGACTAAAGACTGCATATACATCCAACAGCATAGAGCGGCGATGGGATCATCAAAATAATACTACAAACCCCTCTCTTCCCTTCGGTGTCGTAAAAGGCGACTAACGGACTAAAGACTGCACATACATCCAACAGCATAGAGCGGCGATGGGCTCATCAAAATAATACTACCAACCCCTCTCTTCCCTTGGGTGTCGTAAAAGGTACTAACGGGCCTACGTAGTCCATAGATTCAAATGATAACTAATTTTTAAATTACATTACCGCACTAGTGTGAAACTTATTACATTACGATGCTGAAATCGGTGTAATAAGAGCTACTCTACGAGCAAATGTGTTGTAAACTCCTTTACATGGCTATTTTAGATATACCTACATAATTAATTATTAAGATTTAGCGAAAGCGAAGATAAACCGTGTCGCGTAGCGGTGAAAGAATACTACCACCCCCTCTTTTCCCTTGGGTGTCGTAAAAGGCGACTAACGGACTAAAGACTGCACATACATCCAACATCATAGACCGGCGATGGGCTCACCACCTGACACGCTGAGCACATATGCAGTCTCTATTTGGTGAAAAGTGGACTATGCTAGAGGACTGCTTTTGCTGTCCTCGTTGCCTATAGTCTCTGACTAACCCTTCGGAGATAAGAGCCGTGATTATATGTATGTTTTATCGATCTCGCTCACCAATTAACTATATACCCTTACTATATTCTCGGTGAACCACTTTAGCGCGTCCCACTCATTAGGGACCTAGTCTTGACCCTAGATCCGGAAATGACATTCAATGTTCATATAACTAACACGTGTGGTCGTGCGTATAAAGCCTTGGGTTTTGTGATGCGACAAACTGCTCAGTTTCATAACAGAGCAACCATTCTAACCACTCCATCAGGCTAACTTACATAAAATAAAATGTTTACTAGAAAAAAATCAACCAGTCCCAGGAAGCTCGAATGGGAATCGAACCCACGACCTTTGGATTGCCGGTCCACTGCTCTAACCGCTGAGCTACTGAGACCCCAGAAGACTCTTTTTTTCTAGTAATCATTTTATCCTATATCTATATAGCATTGTGAATACAAAATTTCAATAATAAAGATATTTATAAGCAATTACGTCTTTATCGATTGTTAAATACTTGCAACAGTATTTCTTCCGAATGTGAGGGTAGACTTCACAGTGACGTAATACCGCTGGCTTGCAGCGTAAATCAAACTACTAGGAAAAATTCAACGAGTCTTCTGGGGTCTCGGTAGCTCAGCGGTTAGAGCATTGACCGGCAATCCAAAGGGCGTGGGTTCGAATCCCACTTGAGCTTCCTGAGACTGGTTGATTTTTTTTCTAGTAAACATTTTATCCTATATCTATATAGCATTGTGAATGCAAAATTTCAATAATAAAGATAACTTACATAAGTTCTTTTAATGTATTTAACTAATTCAGCGCATAGTACAAGTGACTCAAAAACATGTAAATTTTCACAATTTCGTGCAGGACCCCCTTAAATTTTAATTAAATTAAAACATTTCAATAACAAAAGCAATTAGCAATATGAATGACAATATAATAATTTTGTTTCATGGTTAAATAAGCATGTTAAAGTTTTACTCAACAATAGTAACCTTGCCTGCAGTAATACCTCTCAGGTGGTGAGCCCATCGCCGCTCTATGCTGTCAGAATTATGTGCAGTCTTTAGTCCGTTAGTCGCCTTTTACGAGACCTCCTTTTACGAGAGAAGAGAGGGGGTGGTAGGCATTCTTTCACCGCTACGCGATTCGGTTATTACTTTTTTTTTATCCACAACGGGTAAGCGCTTGGCCTTCATCTCACCTGATGGTAAGTGACGATAAGGCCGAAGGTGGAAGCGCGCTTCACCCGGAATCCTCAACCACTGAGGAACTGGCTATCTTATCTACAATTAATAAAAACTATTATTAATGTTTACTTATACAGATTTCGTGGAAGACGATCCATAAGTCACCAAAGCAAGACACCAAAAACTATCTTACTCAAAAGTGAGGCCCTGAAACAATTACGTACTCAATCAAACTTCAGAGCGGTTTTATTTAAGTACTACTCAATTATTCAATTGGTCCTCATGAGACGACAGCAATGCCAGAATCCAACCCGAGAATGCTGAGTAAAGAGAATCCACACGACCGTAAAATTAACTGTTACGGAATATTATTTGTTGAACACAACGAAATTATCAAGGGCTTATCTCTGTTACGTGTTATTGTTTAATTTGGTCATGTAAATACAGTACCATTGCAGTGAAACGCTTTGTATTTTAAAGAAGATGACTTAAACCCTATGTATAGGGTCCGTTGTCCAACATAGTATAATTATTACTAATATTAGTATTATTAATTTTATACATTATTACAAGTTATGTTGTTGGCCGCGACTCTTTTGGAAGGACTTCATTACCCCACATTAACCCAAGGTACGGACATTTCTAGTAAAAAAAATTTAAAAAATCTTGTACACAATTAATATTACAAACACAACCAAAAAGAAATCGACTAAATCGGTCCAGCCGTTCTCAAATGATGCTCCGATCACGTTATGAGCATAAGACGCGACACTCAGTGAGTTTTACCTTATTTATAAGTAATGATTTTAGAACCAAATTTACGAAAAACGCTCTGTAGTGCACTCATATTACGTATATTTTAATTATTGTCGATGTCTGTACAAATAACATTTTTTTGTTTATTGCTAAATCTGGCCACTCAATAATCTAAATAAATGCAACTTACACTTAGATAATAAATACAATATATGTCTCAAAAATACCTAAAGTTTTTTCTTGAGTGCACTACAGAGCGTTTTTGTGAACTTGGTTCTGAAATCATTATAAATAAGGTAAAACTCAATGAGGGCATACTGTCGCGTCGTACGCTCTTAAGTAAAACGAGAAATTACCTCAGCTCGTCACAAGGAGGCGCTGCTTATTTCGATAATTTTTTTTCGATAATAAAATTTGTTTATTCGATAAAAAAGTTTTGTTTACATCTCCTTTAAACGTCCCACTATTGGGCATAGGCCTTCCCAGTTGGACAACAGAACATGGGGGATATTTTGCTTTAATCCACCCCAGTTTTTCAGTTTTTTCTTGGCCACATAAATGTACGCTTAATGCTTTGTATGGAGTCATTAAATAATGGTGCTGTTAAAAATACTTACTATCTATCCATGAAATAGTATACAGTTTTCTATCAATGAAATAGTTTACACAATCAAAGAACTTGTATTCAATTAACAATACAAGCTGTGCCAACAGTCCCACGCTCTGCTTACATCCAACGATATAACCTGGTCCTTTTATCAAGACGTTTTCAGATTCATTAAATCTATTTAAAGTGTAAACCTCAATCATTCCGCTCTTTATTTGCAAGCTAATGATAATGGACTTTAATTATACATTGTCTAGGGAACTGCCGGACATTTTGTGCTATATCACGTAAGTCATTAGAGAGCGAAGCTCTCAGAATACAGTTACAAACAAAGTGACTGTTACTCCTGTGTGCTTAATTGCTTACTTCCCTTTATATCCCAAAGCCACGGTAACGAGATCATCACACTTAATATGATATAATTCAACTTATAATACAACTATGTTCCGTTTGCGCTCTCTTGATTCTCGGTTATTGTAAATTATCGAAGTCGGATGACTTTCCTGAATAAAAAGTAGGCTACGGTGTAAGGCATCTCTCAGTCGCTTCACTCACCTTCAACTAATAATATCTCTAAGCTAAAACATGTCGATCCTTTACAAACATTTGTGATTTTGACATCTATACTACCACTTACACTTGAAATCTATACTACCTACTATATAATATTAAGAATTAACAAAATAGTTAAATATCATCAGCGGAACTCCTGCTCGTTTGGTCAGACGACATTTTTTTATCTACTACGGGTGAATAGGTAAGCATTTTCCTTAATCTCACCTGATGGTAGTTGAAGATAAGGCCGATGGTGGAATCGCGCTTTACCCGGAATCCTCAATCAGTGAGGAACTGGCTATCTTATCTTTAAACTGTCGGGACACAACAATACTAATAACAGGTTGTTATGGCGCCAGACTTTAGATAATTTTTTTTATTTATTTATTTGTATTCAGGCAACGCAGGCCCATAGATAAATACCTTACAGACTAACATACATACAATATAAAACCTTATCACTATTTTACTATTTTACACGTAAACACGGCGACGTGTGACGCAGCGCGGTGTCCGGTAGCCGACCACGGAACCGCCGGAACAGGACACCCTTCGGCCAAAACTCCCCTTTTATAAAGGCCGATAGATGGACGGTCGGTACTCTCACCACAAATGAATTAAAATTCACGTTGTGGCAGGACTCCAAATGTTCGACCCTTAGCGTGAATTTGGTCTTGATCCGTATGTACTCTACGATCTCCTCTTCCTTCGTAGAGTAATGGAGTCGGGGCACGTACAGCAGCGTCGTCGGTATGGCTGGACGCAGCAGGTGGTTCGGTCCGGTCGGTGCAACAGCGCACAGGTTGCGACCGGCAGCTTCCTCTTCTTCCTTTCCACTGTGGTAAAGCCCTCCTCGTCACTATGGTGAACCTGCGTTGCCACAGGACTAGCTCCATGGATGACACCCTGGCTACTTTTCTTCTTCTCTTGAGGCGGTCGCCACTCAGGTTGGTATACGGTGGTAGCTAGCCTAGCAGACTTAACAAGCCCTACCGCCAAACAAAACAAGGGTGTTACGACATTGGTCAAGTCTGATATTAGTCAAATCGTCAAATCGACAAATTAGAATATAGACAAATTGGTAATTCGTCAAATTATGTAATTTGCCAAATACGCCATTGGTCAAGTAATTTAAGTACAATTAACAGCAATAAAGAAATAAAACTTAATATTTTTTTTTAAAACTAAGTAATTTATTTAATTCATTTTATATAATTCATACTCAACATAACTGTTTTAAACACTTTAAGGGATCTACTTTCCCACTCGAATCGAACCTTCTGGGTCTAAGACTGGCTAAACCACTAGACCACGGAGGTGGTGGCATGGCGTATTTGGAACAGATACTCTGGCGACTTGACTACTCCAACCGGAGGAGGACTGGAGAGACTTAAGTCCAGCAGTGGACGATGATACGCTAGAGAGGTAAAACAAGAATGTTAAAATGACTACTATTGTGATATTACTTTATTTTTAGTTTATAGGTAGACTTACAATAGCGCAAGGTTAACCATAGCGGCTTTATGTTGCTATTATCTTTACATTGTATATTTTTTGTAAAACGATAAATAAATGAAAAAAAAAGATAGTAGGTATCTTCCACCTATGGTACTAAGTTCAGAATATCAAACATTAACAAACTCTGTGGTTTGAATTTCAGGAGTAAGTGTGAGTTGCGCTTAAACTTGTCAAAACAAGTTCGATTGGGGCAAACTTGTTCTCGACTTTGCTTAAACTTCCGCTTTGCGGCTTCACGTGAAATCAGTCCATTTATGTGCAGACTAAAGACTGCACATACTTCTAACAGCATGGAGCGGCGATAAGCTCACCACCTGTCACGCTGAGCACATGTGCAATCGCTATTTGGTGAAAAGTGGATTTTGGTAGAGGAATGCTTTTGCGGTCCCCATTGCCTAGTCTCTGGCTAACTCTTCGGGGATAATAGTCCTGATTATATATATGTAGCTTAAGTTTTAAAGTTTAAAGTAAAGGTGTGGATCTTACCGAGTTTGATATAAAATCGAACTTTGGATACTAGTTAAAACAGTATAACAATGGATTTATCCACTTTTGATTACAAAAAAATATTTTTACCATTTTTGATTTATCCAATTTTGATATCCACCGACACTCAATGCTTTGTCCTTTCAACTCATAGCTGACGAAGTCCCACTTTCAAAGCTAAGGCAGCAAATATAACGTCGTCGTCGTGAGCAGAGTAATTTAATTTGTAACCGATAGTGAGTGCTCACATGACTCGGACCGCACACATAGGACATTCAAGTTAATCTAATTTTTTGAAAGAAATAGTTGTTTTATGAAAAAAACATACCTGACATGGCTTTTCCGCCGAAACAGGAAAGTTGAAGTAGCGAAATGTATTGATGGTATTAGTTCTGAAGAAAATTTCATTCCAATACCGTTGAGTGCACTTAAAAGGAAAAGCGTTAAAGACTTAACACGATAACGAAAATTTCGTGTACCTACCTACTTGAGTGCTAGAAACACTCCTTTCAGACTTAGCTACATTGTTATTATGTTATTTGACCGCATATGTGGTGAAGTGGTTAGACTATCGCCGTCGATCCAGAGGTTCCGACTTTGATTCCTAGTGTATCGTAAAAGGCCACATAAGGCTAGATTTAGTGTGCCTTATTTTTAGTCCGATTGGCTTGTTATCACCCTTATTTTATTTACTTTTGGTATCACCAAACTGCATTTGGCAAGCGTTTTGATAAACGGCCGGTGCCGAAAACCGATCTATAAATTACTTAGGTATCTACTGCCGTACTTAGAGTCGTCAATTAAGTTTTAATGACAATAAAGTGTCTTGCTGTCACTTTCTTATGTATAGTGTTAAATGAAGAAGGAAAGACATTTAATTGTCATTATCTTATCTTAGTGGGGCCCGCAGACGACCCATTGGGATCTTTTGTGCAATTGTCATTAATAACTCGTTGATGTATCTGAGTACGGCAGTTAGGCTATTAGAGTTAGAAATATAATATAATTTTTATAAATCTTCAGTTATATAGTAGGCAAAACAGAAGGTAAATAGGTTATAATAGTTATTCGGGAGTAAGTCAACACCAATCAATTGTAGCATTAACTTGAATTCAATGATGGAGGCCTTTGCCCAGCAGTGGGACAGTTTATAGGCCAAACTACAAAAAAGTAAGTAAGTAGTGCAAAAAACAAGATCTGTGGGGACTGAAGACAAGTACACGTTCTTCAAACAGCCCGGCCGGTCGAAAACTGAAGAGCCGGAGGTCACACTGGCGTCAGCCAGTGAGTGGAGAAATCTATTTGGCATAAAACAATTTGGAGTGACGCCACAGTTTTACGTCTAGACTGACGCGCAAAACTGACCGTCAATGCTTTAGAGAGTAGGGCCTCTGGCTACATAAGCTACAGTATTTTGCTACGATGCTACGACTACGAACTAACTGATGTCTCAGCGCAACGCTACATGCTACTGTAGCTTAATGTTAAAAGTGTTAAAATGGCAAACTGCTAGGGTCTATCTGAATTTTCGGTTTCCCATACAAAGGACATCATTTTTTTTGGGCCCTTTCTGAAAGGGCCGGCCAACAAAAAAAAATGATACGTATTGTTAGAACTAGCCATTTGGAGAAATAATTAATATGGCACAAAAGTTGTAGAATTTCTCCGAGCCAAGTCATACAAGTTTGAAGATTCAACATTTTCATATATTTATTGATTCCTACATTTTTTTTGTATACTTAAACACAACAGATGATGACCCCACAGCTTTTGCGCGGCAATGACAATTGCTTCAGATCATTAGTTCTAGCAATATCTATCGTTATTTTGTGTTTCTTAGTCCCAGCACTTTCAGAAATCAATAAATGTATGAAAATGATTAATCATCGACCTTGTATAACTTGGCTCAGAGCAATCCTACAACTTTTGTGCTTCATTAACTATTACTCCAAATGGCTAGTTCTAACAACACGTACTATTTTTTTTTGTTGGCCGGCACTTTCAGTAAAGGCCCAAAAATGTATAGAGCCTGAATGATCTCCTTTCCAAGTTCAAAATTTTACAAACAAATTTTACAAAAAAAAAGTAATGCGTAAATGAATCATTGCGAAAGTAAAATACAGAGTTCTTAATACTTAATAGAAAACATTTAAAAAATGTTTATTAGGCTGAGTTATGGCGATTTAAAGTCCACAAAGCATAGAAAGTTAAAAATCACAACACCTTAGCTAAATAAACGCTTTTATAATTTCTTTCTTTTTACAAAGTATTTGTAACTATTTTCCTTTAGCATGAAAACTTTGATCTTGGTATTTGGTTAACCAAATTGCGCACATCCACTTAAGACACTAGCGTGCTGTAAGCATAATTTCCATAGTCAAAAAACCATACAGGAGGCGCAGGAATAGCCGCATACATATAAACACGACTATTATTCCAGAAGGTTTAGTCAGAGACTATATAGGCAATGAGGAACGCAAAAGCAGTCCTATATATATATATATATACTTTTCACCAAATAGCGACTGCACATGTGCTCAGCGTGACAGGCGGTGAGCCCATCGCATCGCATCGCATCGGGTAGTATTCTTTCACGCGATACGGTTAGATAAAAGTTACAAAATGAAAAAGCCAGTGTCGAAAAAAAATACACAACATTATAACATAGCTTGCCAATTTCTTAAAAATGTTTGTAAAAATATTAAGATTGGATGTTGATAACGTAGTTTGTTGACATTGAATCCTTTGGCTTTCATAGTGAAAAATAAGGATAGTGTTAATTAATTTCAGGTAACTCAACTGCAAGAGCAGCTGGCCCGGATTGCCAGGAGGGCGCGGGTTCGAATCCTGGTCGTGGAAACGTTTTCCACGCTGTCTTTTTCAATTTATAATTTGTTCGCAACAAAATTTGCGTTAAAATTATATAAACAATAACATTATAGTTAAAAGTATTAAAAGTGGCCTAGGTGTAGGCGTTTTCAGGCAGTTCGCAAATCATGAATCGCGTTTTACGGCCGTGCTTTGTCGGTGAACGTGTGTTTAACCATATCTACCTTAATAGTAGTTTATTATAACATTAAATTAAATAAAAAATAGTCAAGTCAACAAAATATTTACATAGATATAAATTGCTAACTAATTTAACCAACATAACAGCAAGGGTAATAAAGCAAAAGACAATTTGCTAAATTATATTTTGGTATAAATTATATAAAATGAGAATGTGTTTGGTTAGTGAAATTGGGTACCATAGCCTTTGGCGACCCATTACCTGAGCTTTGAACTGTTGTGTAAGCAACTTTAAAAAAGTATCTTGACAGTTACAAACATCTTAGGATCTGATAAGACCACTTTTGGCGAATTCTCATTTCTTTCTTCTATATTTTGTCGCTTCATCTTTTTTTTATATATATAAAAGAGGGAGGCAAACGAGCAGGCGGGTCACCTGATGGAAAGTAATCACCGCCGCCCATGGACACCCGCAAAACCAGAGGAATCGCAGATGCGTTGCCGGCCTTTAAGGGAGGAATATGTTTAAGGAAGGAATAGGAATTGGGAGGGGGGAGGAAGGGGCCTTCGGAACCCTCACTGGTCGGACGAAACACAACAGCACCAAGTGCCGTTATTTCACGCCGAATATTCGTGAGAGTGTGGTATTACACCAGGTGAGCCGGCCCAATGCGTGCTGCAACGCAGCGTGGCTCTACCACTCAGGATTTTATTTTCTTTTATTTTAACTAATATTATAAAGAGGTAAAGTTTGTGTGTGGGAGTTAGTCTCCAATATTTATAATGGACCTTCAGAGTGGACATAAGTTGAATATATTATACATTAAGGTATTATAACTAGAGACTAGACATTTTTTTGCGCACTGATTTACAGCCGCATGGTCCAAGATCACTCACAGTCACTGTACAAGCCATTTTAATATTACATTTATTCGTATTGCCTAATTTGCATTGCACCGCCAATGCACTTTGATCATATTGCTTAATCAATCGTGATCTACGGAAATGCATTTTAATATACTCGACCAGACAGTGCATTTAAGACGTTAAAACTCATTAAACCTCAGTGGTCCAGTTTCAAAAATGCTGTCAAGTTCCCAGACGGGCAAAGTGTGTTTTGAATTATTCGGTTTGCGATTACCAACTCGCATTACTCAAGCGCTGTAATTAAGCCATCAATTGTAGCGATTACTTGATTGCAATGGGCCCTGAAGTAGAACTGCATAGAGTATATTAGTATGAACTATTTACTTTAACCATTTAGCCTTTTAGGGTTCCGTAGCCAAATTGCAAAAAACGGAACCCTTATGGATTCGTCATGTCTGTTTGTCTGGCTAAGACACACGCATTTTAATTTGACAACTCCACGTAGATCGTACCGTGACGTCAGTGACATTAGTTGACATCAGTACGGATACCGGCGGGCCCGTAGAGTCACTGAGCCGCAATTCGGTGAGCAAAAACATGCTTCACGATGTCGTCTGTAGTACCTACATTACCTCGATGATTATTATACTGCATTAGTGAAATCATCACGGAATGTCCCCTTAGTCCCCAATCGTAGGAGTCTACGCGGACGAAGTCGCTGGCTGTAACTAGTCTGATGTATACACGAAGTCCCCATTATGTACTTCATAGTTAATGTTTAAGTTTTCGAATAAAACGACTCGTGTAAATATAATAGAACTTTACTTCAAGTAAATTGGTTTCGTTTGATTTTACAATTAAACTTTTGTTCGTGATAAATATCAATACGATAATCTATAAATGTTTAATAATTTAAAATCACAATTAAGATATACCACTTTAGGAGAATTAGAGTAATTTATCATCATTAATATAAAAAGATAACAAGAAAGGGCTTCAATAAAGTAATAACGTTTTAGCAGAGTAAAAAAAACGACTGATAATTTTCAAAAAAAATCAGTAAAATCAGTGAAATACTTTTGAAGAGGACTCATTATATATTTTATTAAAATATAATATACACATTTGAACATAAATAAACAATTGAGCACATTGCATCAATCACTAAACATTTAGAGAATTTACAGGTACAATAATATCTTAAAATACTTATACATTTATTTTCGGGAGAAACGGTTCTTTACAACAATAACGTACGCCAAAACCTCTGTCTCCTAATTTAAAGTTAACTCCATTAAAATGACAATATTTTTATACACTAACATTAATTTCATCAAACATTTTAAAAGGAGCTCTGATAATAGTGCATACTTCGTTATAATATACGAATAAAGTTGAGTAAAGTACATAATGCTTCTAAAAGATTTCTTTATTTGATTACCTAAAACATCATTTCGTAGTGGACATATTTGTTTGAGGTATATCGTATTAATAGACTTTAATGAGATTTCTTATCTCCCAAAAATCTAATATAAATAACTTTACTTCATATCCAACTATAAGACTTAGTTGTCAATAGCTAAGTATTCAAATAAACAGTATACTTAAAATTAGTTTAAGACAAACTGTTAGTTGACAGTAGACGGAAATGATCTATGAATGTTTGTGTCGCATTAGTTGTGTTGTGACCGCAGCATGTCCAGTGACCTCTTGGAGCTGAAGGGTATCTCAGAGAGGTCGATCTCGTCCATCCCCCCCATGGGCCGGAACATGGTAGCCCTGTTAAACAACACACTATGTCAATCTTAATCATCAGCCTATAAACGTCGCAATCCTGGGTACAGGTAGGGTTGCCAATCATATTATTAAAAACAGTATTAGGTATTTTTTACTACATTATACTTTTTACCGTTGAACAAAAATAAAGTATTCAAAATACTGTTTTAGTATCATTGTGCACTGGTAACCATATACCTGTTTAAAAAGAAAACATTCGCGCGGTGCAGCGCAGCCATATTTAAATCTTTAAAAAAATGAAATACTGTCCATTTTTCTAAAATACTGTTTTATTTTCTTATCTTACCTTAAACTACTTTTTTTTTAAATAGGCAACCCTAGGAACATTCCCTCTGACAACATCATAAGGGAGATTAGTTCATGACCACGTTCTACGTCGGCCCAATGCGTGTTGGTGGGTTAAAAAAGTATGTCAATAAAGGTGGCATATCTTTACCTTTCTCTAGCACTGTGTATATTAGTTAACTTAAATACAGTGATCAATTATAAAAATAGTAATTAATAAAAAAAAATAAAAATAAAAATTACTTATTAAGTTTGTTTACGCTCACATCAATTATGTAGACCAAGATTGATTCTTTTGAAACTCGTTAATATGGTAAGAGAACGGATAAACATACATAAACATAAAAAAAACACCCAGAACCAAAATCAATTTAGAAAAACAGTAATTTTTCTCTTAATTGACCCAACCGGGAATTGAACCAGGGACCTCATAGATGGCACGACGCCTGACTCGGCGTGCTAACCACTCGACCACGAAGGTCGTCATATTATTTCACTGCTCAGCAAAGGCCTTCATGATTGAAATCAAGTCTTCACTACTATGCATGTGTATTAGATTAATCACCATAATTACCATGTTATGTCAGGCATTTTGCAAGTATCGAATAATTCAAAACACACGTGTCACGACCTGGAAATTGAACCCCGGACTTCCGGTTATGAGACCAAAGGGCGAAGGCTTACCCACTAATTTTTAGCATATTTATTGTAATTCTGCAGAGCGTAAGTTGTCTTTGGTCTCATCTGAAGGTAAGAGATGGTATGACTCAAGGTGGAAGCGTATTACAACCAATATCCTCAACTATTGAGGAACTGGATATCTTATCTAAGTATCTCTAACTGTTTGAACACAACAGTGCTACGAACATATTATTAAACAGCGAAAGGTTTGAAAAGATGGTGGTAATTAGCCAGGCGTAGATGAGACAAACCCTCCCACCATCCAACCGAATACAATAAACATGTACCTCCGTAGGGAAGCAAGACCAGACCGCTAAGCCCAAGTACAGTGGTTTACAACTACACTACTAGGTTGAAAAAATTAAAAAGGTTTCGTACCGCTTGGAATAGGGCAGCGGCATCAGCGTTTGGTCGATCTCGTCAAAGTTCCTCTTGTGAGCGAAGGCGTTCAAACCCAACCTAAAGAAAAAAAACATACATACTATACATACATATAATTACGACTATATCCGCGAAGAGTTAGTCAGAGACTAGGCAATGAGGGCCGCAAAACAGTCCTCTGCCATAGTCCATTTTTCACCAAATAGCGACTGCACATTTGCTCAGCGTGACAGGTGGTGAGCCCATCGCCGCTCTATTGTTGGAAGTATGTTCAGCCTTTAGTGCGTTAGTCGCCTTTTACGACACCCAAGGGTTCTTCCTAGTGGTATTATTCTTTCGCCGCTACGCGTCACGGAAAAAGAAAACAATAAAATAAATGAAAGGCAATATAGAAGTCAATAGAAACTAACATTCCTTAAGATTATAAATAAGATACATAACCGAATTGTATTTAGCTCTTAAATTAGATGGAACTGACATGGTCAATGTTATTCGACCACAGCGCCCAAATGTAAGAGATAACAAAAAGGGAAAACTTTGGCACAAAAGATTAAAATGGACGAAGTACACCGAAAGAAGAAAAAGAACTGTGTATGCAAAGGCCAAATATTAGAGTACTGAAAACACAGACCACATCCCAGGTCTGTGACTAAAAAGCATAGTAGTGCAACTGATATACCTACAGTACTCTTTAGGTCATAGGAAAAATAATAAAAAATCTGTAATTTTAATTCCATTGTGATCGATTTACCTCGCAAAAAATTGTGTTGTTACGTTATTCGCTCGTCAACTGCTTGTATTTATTTAAGCTCCGTTTGTTATTATTGCTTTATTTTCTCTTATATCAGTGTTGTGTGATGACCAGTCTCTTCTGCTTTTAGATAGCATCAGTTTTTAATACGATATAATTTTAGATCACGTTAAGAAATATCGCTGATTAAAAAAAGTATTATCGAGTGATGCACGAACAGTCTGACGACTCCGCATGTTGCCTTGTGGTCATTTAGAAATTAATTAGGAAATGAACTCAACATTAGGGATACTCATTAGGGGATACAATTATTTTTTTTATTTATTCAGTAACAAACTGTTACTCACAATTGAACTTGAAGTTTATTAGATAATAAATGTGTACTTAAATTAATCTATACTAATAATATTATAAAGCAGAAGAGTTTGTTTACTTGAACGCGCTAATCTCACGAACTACTGGTCCGAATTTAAAAATTCTTTCAGTGTTAGATAGCCCATTTATTGAAGAAGGTTATAGGTATATTGTTTAGGTACGGGTACGGGTAGTAATCCGTGCGAAGCCGGGGCGGGTCGCTAGTATTAAAATAAACCTACAGTTCCCTAACACAACAATCAACAGTAACAAACAAAATATAAACCAAAAATTACAGAAATTAACATTAAACCAAATCGCATTAAACAGAAAGAGAAAAAACAAACTACAATAACAACAAACATACATTCACACCAATCCGCCCGAGCCACAACACCTGAAGGCCTACTCTATTTTCCGAAAATAAATTTCGCCAGATTTTCGATTGCTATTTATAACCCTTCCCATTATTTTAGAAAATTCAAACAATTTTCTAAAAATTATTAATCGAAATGCCAAACCTATTTTGTATGAACGAAAATTTTTTTCTTTAGTCCACTACTGGTTAGCGCTTGGCCGTCCTCTCACCTGATGGTAAGTGACGATAAGGCCGAAGGTGGAAGCGCGCTTCACCCGGAATCCTCAACCACTGAGGAACTGGCTATCTTATCTCAAATTGTCGGAACACAACAATGCTATAAACATCGTTGTTTTGCGACAGACTTAGATAAGATGGTGGTAGCTAGCCAGGCGGACTTAACAGCCCTACCACCAATCAAACCGAGCACACAAAAATGTACCCCCCGCTGGGAATCGAACCCGGGACCTCTGGGTCTAAAACCGGTGGCTTAGCCACTAGACTACAGACGCTGTTAAATTCCGGAAGGAATGGAAACCGGTGTAAAAAGCAAACGAAAATCCGAAATTTCGTTTTGGAGAAAGAGAGTACAGAGGTCGATCAGAGGCAATGCCTTGCGGCCGGGAACAGACGTGCTCACGTAGTAAGTTAATAAATATGAGCATAAAAATGTGAGTTACTAACCCTCGCTTTGAGGAAGGGAACGGCATCGCGGTTTGGTCGATCTCGTCAAAGTTCCTCTTGCGTACGAAAGTGTCCAGATCAGAGCTATAAGAAAATATTTATAATAACTATGTCAAATAATGATTTCAAAATATCATGCAAAAATAGCTAACAATCTAATTAAATATTCTTTATTGTACTGAAAACACATAGGTACAGAAAATAATGCACTGACAACGGTTGACAACCTAATGTGAAATTAGAGCTTGATAATATGTGAGAGGAAGCAACAAAAGTGCAAACTATCTAGTAAAATATAATGGATTATAAAATGTTTAAACAAAAATATTTTGGATCAAAATGAACTTCACAGGTAGCAAGTTTTTTTTTTATCTAAGCCTTTGTTAACTTTTTAGTCTATTTGGGTTGAGTCTAAGATTTTCTAGTCTATTTGAGAGTAAAAAGAAACACTCTGAATGCACTTGTAAAGAGAGCACGTACTTACCGGTCAATCTCGTCAAAATTGCGTTTCGGTAGGCCATCCCCGTAATATCCGTAGCCGGAAGCCCATCGCCTGCCGGAGTATGGGCTGCAACAGGCTCTCATTAAACTACACACTCTTTGCAAACATGATGTCCACACTTACCATAACCAAGAAACAACTATTATCGAGAAAAAACAAAGATTTCAATCGAAAAAGTATGAACGTAGTCTGTAAATAATAGATGGCCTGAAGTTGTTAACTTAATTTTTGAAACTTCTCACCAAGAGATAGTACCAACATACTTTTTAACGTTTATGTACCATCTTTTTTAAACACTAAAAACATATTTAAATGTATCAAAATCTTACATGTGAATACAAATTACTTCAACAACAAAATTAATACAATAAATTATGTTGCTGAAACGCAATTGATAAACAACGAAAGATTTGACGCGAAACCGTCACTTATTTCGCCAAATGTTTCATGATATTGCGACGAAGCTTGTTAGGTGTGTCTTTGGGATTACAACTAAACTTGTTATAACTGTTTTCAAAATAACTACGGTCGAAAGACCTACTGTTTAATATGCCTAAAGATCGTTTGACATATTTTTGTTATAACTAATGGACATCCATAACGGACGATTCACCTACGGTTAACTCACCTAATGGTTCATTCAGCAATCACTACGCTGCGCTTTGCGATTGTCTTAAATTTCTAAAATATCACGTGACCTAGGTACAGGAGTAAGGCAGCTAGTATCCTCAATCAGTAAACAGAGGTACAGAACTTTACTATTGACCTAACCAACACAGTACCTATTTAGTACATAGTTGAAACATCCCATAGTTAAACAACCATTAGATTAATCGATTTATAGTTTATATTATTTACTACAAAATTATGTGAATTAAACAGTAGTTGATTCTTCCAATAGGCATTTTAAACATGTGAATCGACCGTAGTTGTAAAGAGAGTTATTTTTAAAATAGTTATAACAAGTTTAGTGTAATGATACGTAACCGTCTGTGGTCTGTGGGTGAGTCAGAGTAAATAGCAACGACGTCACTAAATTCATTTAACCCTTTGCACAGTCTAGAAATAGTGTAATTGGAGTCGCACACTGTTTTACAAAGGGGATCTAATTGAAAGGATATCTATTAGGAATACGAAATTTATGATATGTAGAATTTTGTATAGCTCCTAAGAATAGAGCCTAAGTGCGGGTGAATTATGTTTAAACACTGAATACTTACCTTACGTAATCATATCGTCTGCTCATAAGGTAGGGCACAAAGCGGTACTGGCCAGCCTCGCGTACCTGCCTGGCGAAGCCTACTCCAGGGTGACCCAGACCTTCGGTCTTGTGACCTTGTAACATAAAACATATTATACAGCTGCTCAGAATCCAATCGAGTTTTTTAACCAATGAGGTAACTCATAATTACAAAACACATCTTACCTCTTACAGAAGTTGGCACTTTATAAACAAAATAAATCACTCAACGAGATATAACAAATGGAATTAAAAATAATAAACACTTAAAGTAAAATCTGCAATTATGAAAATGGGAAATCAAAAGATATTCTTGCTAGATCCATTTATTTCAAACATTCCAACATATTTTATTGAACAAAAAAAGTATTTCAGACAAGTTTAACATTCTTAAACATTTATAAGAGTTGAAGATCGTCGAATTGGGTAAACTAGTTTTGAAGTATTCTAAACGAGGTTGCCTCCGCCGATTGAATCCAATGCACGAGTAAATTTACCATCAGATCTTCGTACTAAGTTCCCGCCGCCAATGGAATCCAATATCCTTTTAACTAGGTTTGGTCCTCCAATATGATCCAAGTTCTTTTTCACCAAAAACCCGCCACCGATGGTATCAAGGTGTCTATTGAAACTGTCTTCTCCCATGGAATCTAGACTTCGAACAAAGTTTCCCCCGCCGAGGGAATCGACGAAACCTGAGTAACTTTCTCCTCCAGTGTCTCGTTCAGCAGAAGGACCGACAAATGCCGTAGAGCCATGTTTGTTCCAGTTCCTGGCCATAGCTTTTCCAAGGGCATGCTTGCCTTGATAGGTATTTGCGTAACTGCCTGTACCTAAATTTTTTCCTATGAAACCATTGAAATTATTTCTTTCGAAGACGCTTTTCCCGCCCACCCGATCGACATTGCGGCCTTCAACCCCGTGTAGATATGTCAACAGAAACCGAAGATAATCCTGATATTCCTCTTTTAGCTTTGAGTCTGAAACAACATTGAATACGCTGTAACAATTGTAATAAATAATTACTTACATTAATCTCAACACAGTCATCGACACACAATAACGAAAATCGTACTCACCGAGAAATGTGCAACAGTTGCATAGTGCACTAATTATTAGAAGCTGTGATAAACAAAAAGTTAAAAGTGCATAATTCCAACCACCAAGGGTGACATGAAAATCGTAGCATTCAATTTTAAAAAGTTAGTGCTGTTAATTATGTGTATTTTACTAGGATAAATGTTATAATTGTAGAAGTGCAAAATTTAAATAGAAAAGGTGTCAAAGAGTTTACTTAGTGCCTTCGCACAAGGCGGCGTATAGTAAGCGTATCGTAATACGCGCGTAGGACGAGAGCAATACGAGCACGTACATGTTCAAACAAGTCCGCACACGAAGCGTTGCTGCAGCGAATCGTAGGAGACACCGCTTCGTGTGCGGACTTGTTTGAAAATGTACGCGCTCGTATTGCTCTCGTCCTACGCGCGTATTACGATACGCTTACGATACGACGCCGTGTGCGAAGGCACTTACTCTTTTGCTATATAACATATTAATATATAATTGTGTGAACATGTCGTCATGTGCAATAGGTAATTATGTGTTAACAGGCAATGTTATGTGGTAAAAAACGACGTGAATGTGACTTAGACTTGAACTATGAAGTGTTTCGTTAAGGTTCGGGGTATGTGCATGAAGGGAATGATTTAAAGTGTTTATAAAGGTGTCATGGTGCGAATACGACGAATGTAAATAAGGTGTTGTTCCATCGTACGGTGGTCTCGAAAAGTTTTGCGTTGGTGAAACTTACCGGCGGCATTGTAGCGTTCTGCGGTAGGCTCGTTACCACTTTCCGTGTCCTAGTAAACAATAATACAAACATTTATCATTGCGACTCCTGCAATTGACATTGAACGATTAAGCATTATCGCTTATGTATGAAGGTCTATCGATTTCTATGTCTTCATAATAACGACAACACTTGTTTGTTTTAACGTGTTCACAATGACATGTCATAATAAAAGAATAATGTAATGTTTTTTGAAACCTCTACAAAAAAGATTTCTCTGTCTTCGTCACATGAATAATAGGATATGAGGTGATTTGGTCACAGCTCATCAACCTAGCTAAATGTGGTCTTAAAAAGAGCCATCTTACAACAACAACCAAGACCAACGGCTTAAAGTGCCTAAGTGTACACGGAAGCGCTCAAGATATTTTTATTTGGTCAGCAACCCGGAATAACTTAACTACCTACCTAATAAGCGAAAATTCCAATTAAAAGCTTAAATCATTATTTACCCAGCACAATGCTCAGGTAGGCCAAATTTCCAAATCAATTTTTTCGAATGAAATCAGTGAAACTGACTAACGAACTTACTAACCCTTTCTAATTAGAGAGATCGTCTGTATAAAAAAGTATCTGTGTCCTATTTTTCTTCCATTCTTTTAACAAGGTATCTCTTTGACCTGTTTCATATGTCTGTCCTGTTAGTATCTACGTTCATGTCAGGCACCAATTTTCTTCTCAACGAGCAATAAGTCAGATGTCAGTTATAATTTTGGGGGCCTTTTTATGTCTGAACACCTGTCCAGATCATTCAAGGATAAAATAAAAATGTAGTCTACTCTCTGATATTTATGAAACTTCCCGACAGAACATATTTTAATGTACCTTTTTGCTATATTACTACAAAGCATAGAAGTTTATATAACAAAAACAATAACAAAGTTACTCAATTTTAAGTAGATATGTTACGCGAAAACCTAATAAAAATTACAGTAGTAAACGAGCTTAAAGCGACAATATTTAACTTACATTTATACTGTGATATAGCTGATGGTCGTATTTGTAAGTCCTTTCTGAGGCAGCCGCTTCTTCTCAAGCGGTATATTGTTATTATATATTCCTTATATATAAAAATTATTCGCCAAATGTGTTGCTAAGCGCAAAACTCGAGAACGGCTGGACCAATACGAATGCTTCTTTTTTGTTGTGTTTTAATGGTCAAGATAAGGTTTATAAGAAAAAACCCGTTATCTCGGTATATCGAGCCGAGCGGCCACTGAAACGTTAGTGGAATATAAAAAAAAATGTATCCATCACTTGTTCGTGTTAGAGGAGGTCGAAGTCGCAGCGGCTTAGGGCGTTCGGTTTGTAATCATCCCAGTTAAGCAACTTTCACAATACCTATCGAATTGTTGGATTGGTGACCACATAAAAAGTAAAGATCTCGTGCCCCACCATGCTACGGCAGGCACGTAAAACCGTTATACCGGTTGTTATTGTAAAATGGATGTTGCTAACCCGCCAACTTAAAGCCAGCGTGGTGTTTTATGGCCCAGTCTCCCAATGTGATGTTGTTCATATGGGAAAGCCTGTGCCCAGCAGTGGGACAATAATAGGCTGATGATGATGATGATGAGTTGTTCGTGTGGTACCTGGTCAGCGCTGCAGCATACAAGCAATGCGGCGACGGTCACCGCCAACGCTCCGCCAGCTCCACGCATCATTGTTATCTGCAACAAACATAAGAATAAGAACAACAAACATAAGAATAAGAACAATAAAATAATGTTAACACTCACACCAAAAACAACACAATAAACAATAATCTTAACTTAATAAAAATAACAATCAAAAATCAAAAAAATAATTAAGGAACACAGTTTAAAAACAACAAAAAGCAGAACAAGTGAACAATTAATACGATTTGAACAATTTGACGACCTCTGTGGTTGAGTGGTTAGCACGCCGCCGGGTCTGGCGTCCCGGTCGGGTCAATTTAGAGAAAAACTGTTTTTCTAAATTGATTTCGGGTTTGGGTGTTTTTTCCATTTCGGCGGTTTAGGGCCACAAATAAAAATGACCACTTTTATAATGACCGTTGCTTATAATGCCCACATAGTAAAATGCCCACTTCAAGTAATACCTATTTCTAATATTGCCCACTACGTAAAATAACTATTTCTGGAAATTACCACTTTATTATGTTAATGTATATTTAAAATACGTTGTCTCACCATATTACGACTTTCAAAAGTATACTTATCTTGGCCTAGATAAATTAGTGTGAGGGTAAACAATTTTTTTTCCAATTAATAATTAATTACAACAGCAAAACAGGCCCCTTACTCTCGAATCTAATCTCAATGTCGATATCAAAGCCGTCAAATAACAATACAATAATAAGTGCGTACTCTTGACGCGCTTAAATTCGGGATCAGATTGAAATCGAAATCATGTTCATATCGGAAAGATAAGTATGAAGTTTGCTGCCAATAATGTCATCGATAGTGAGAACCTTTTGTGTTTTTGACGTATCGATAAATGTAATGCATAATAAAAATCCACTTTAATATCTAAAATTATAGCTGTATCTAATTAATGAAGTTATAACTCATTTTATATCAATAAATCCTTCAATGTTAAGCAGAATTTACAAAACAATATTGCATTATTTAAAGCGACATCAACATTTTAGGACGTATGAAGCGCTGCCTTCGCCTTGAAATGCTTTAAAAAATAAAAAATCTGTCTGTGGCGTTGTCTGTCTGTCTCTGATTTGACAACATCACTTTCTGTCATGAAGGACAATAAATTATTACCTATTAATTTTCTGCGATGTAAGATCTAATAAATTTGTTTGTTGTGAAAGTAAAGATTAATATTACACTTGCTATAATTGACCGACGACCTAAGTTTTACTTATTCTACCAATAGTCAATTAAAGTGACAGTGAACGTTTCAAACTTTCGTAACGTCTTGAAAAATATTTGGGATTATCGAATCAAATATCATAAAATTCATTGTTCACCTTTATTTTATAGTATTGGGCTCAAAAAAAGACCATTATAAGCTCAGTATTCGGTTTTGATGAATGAGGCAAACGGGTAGAGGCCGTAAGGAAAGTGGTTGGACCGTCTCAGATGCAGTAGAGCATCCAGCACAAGATATTTTTGAGGCACGGACGTGAGGTTGCCAATGTTCTCCAACAAGCAGCAAATAAATAAATAATGAAGCTAATGAAGACATGTGTATTTTTTGTTATCTGGATTAAATAATTGTAAGCAAGCAGTAGATTTGTGCAATTGTGAACAATTGCAAGAACAATTGTGTGTTAGGCAATAAATTTTGCTGAATATTATTATTGTTTTATTAAAAGAGTAATTATTTCTTTTGTAAAGACACTGAGAGTTAAATAAACTTAATTTAATTTACCAAAGAAACTTTATTTAAAATTTATTATAATTCATACGACACCACCCGGCACCCTGTGCCCCAATAAGCTTCTGTGTTAAGCTTGTGCGTTTCTTCTTAATTTAAGCTCGGTTCTTAGAGCGTTTCTTAAAATAAGAAAAGAAAGACCCCAAACGCGCCATCATAGTACTTACAAATAAGTAGGTACATACTCGTATATACATACATATAATCACGACTATTATCCCCGAAAAATTAGTCAGAGACTTCAGAGACTAGGCAATGAGGACCGCAAAAGCAGTCCTCTACCATAGTCCACTTTTCACCAAATAGCGACTGCACATGTGGTCAGCGTGACAGGTGGTAAGCCCATCGCCACTCTATGCTGTTTGATGTATGTGCAGCTTAGATTAAAACATTGTTTTAATCTAAGATGTGCAGCCTTATAAATCATTTATTTAAGTAGGTAACAAGCCTTATCACATTTCACACATTAATAATCTTTAGTCAGTTAGTCGCCTTTTACGACACCCAAGGGAAGAGACGGGGTGGTAGTATTCTTACACCGCTACGCGACACAGCTGCTTAAAAATGAGTAGGTACATATTTACCGAAAAATACGTAAATTCAATACACATAAAGTACTACTTTAGTTATTGTGACAATGTCAATTGACAGCCAATCTAAACACCATCAGAATACCATATTTAACTGTCAAAATAGCGTCCAGGGTACGAATTTCAACAAAACTTAATGTCATTTAGTTCACGCAATATCCGCGCGACATTAATCCATTTTATCGCTAGTGTCGAAACTCAGGAGTACGAAAATTCACAATACCAATTCGATCCAATAGCGATCGGTTTCGAGAGTAAGGGGGCAGGTTGGATAAATGTGTGAGGAAAGCAGTAAAGTCCCACATCTTTACTGAAACTCAAGGGGGTTGGGGGAATATACATACATATAATCACGACTATTATCCCCGAAGGGTTAGTCAGATACTAGGCAATGAGGACCGCAAAAGCAGTCCTCTACCATAGTCCACTTTTCACCAAATAGCGAATGCAGACGCAATAAATGTTAGCATGCAAAAATAGCTAAAAATATAAATAAATATTCTTTATTGTACTGAAAACACATAATTGTACAGATAATAACGTACAAACAACGGTGAGCAACGGTGGACTTATCTCTAAAAGAGATCTTTTCCAGCCAACCTAATGTGGAATTAGAGCTTAAGAGGCGGCTGCCTAAACGAGTAGCGATTTCAAAGATAAATTATCATATGTGAACATCATACTAGACATATCAAATTTAAGTATATATTTCTTTGTATAGTTGACTAAGGCTTGAGCAAAGCAAAAACAAAAAATATTGGTTTATGTACGATACTTTTATTTATCGAAAATGATGAGTTTTTGAAATATTATTACGTATATTTTTATACGTTATAGAGCCTTACGTATAAAAATACAACGAATATATTACTAAGATAGTTAGTTAGGGACTGGTAAGACAATTTTTCAATTGAGTACTTAATAATCGAATTATAAATGAAAACAGTTTTGTGACTTACGTCATTTACTTCTGCGCTAAGCGTGTTGAAGCGGCGCACGCAATATTCAACCGTACGACTGCACAAATAGAACTATTCTAAAATCTACGCGAGCGCACTCCCAGTCCCGCAATGCGCGTCATGAACGGTGGACCTGTGCAACTCGCTAGCGCAAATGACAGAGATGCTGATTACGTTATTATTTTATTACGTACGACTAATTGTTTAGCAAGTCGTTTGTGCTAGCCAAATTATGGGCAACAAGAAAAATAAAAAATATGTTTCGAGGAAAAAGAAGGAGATTCGAAGTATTTAATGCGTAATGTATGAGTATAAGTATAATTTTGAATCCATTTCAGTACGTAGATTTTGGGTACCTATCGTAAGTCTTGCCGTAGTCTATCACATAATATTACTGACCTATTTTTTTTTGTGCTAATCTGCGATCAGATCTAAAACTATAAGCAGATTTGTTAAGGATTTTTGAGTTACCTATTTAAAAAATTATTTGACTAAGGCTGTTAGACCATCGCCACGATGATGATGGTGATGTAGTCCTTCAAAATTAATAATCAATACGTAAGTACATACAATAATAAAAATGATACTAAGCGCTTTGCATAAACAAAATATTACGCTTTCTCTAACTAAAGGAACAATTTGTACTTCGGAACAAAGACAACGCGTGGAGTCGCCAAATAAACTAATACATTTATTACCGATTCCAATTTGTTTAGAGGAAAGGTAAGTGTTATTCAAATCAAATAGTATCTTATTAGATCATTTCAGCAATGTTAGTTTTATTAATACAAATCCAATCTTTAAAGAAAAAACTCTTTATTAATTTGATTATTAGAACTTTTATAATTTATTTCGATATTTAATTTTAAATACTGTATTAGTGTTTGTTTCAAATAACCTGAATTGATATTTTTTAGATTAACGTTCCTAAGCCTAGGAACTGGCAAAAAAACGCTAATGCTCAAAGCGTTATTCGCATTCCATTACTGTCTATATGTGAAGATCTAACTTAAGTACGTTTTTTATTTATTGTTTTTAAACATAAGATACATTTCAGCGTTTCAAATTGAACAAGCTTGATTTGTACGGGATAACGCAAGAACAAATAACATACACTAAACCGTCACTTACCTATCATTGACGTTTCGGTCTATTTTCTATACCCGTAGTTGTGAGTGGTCTAGCTAAATGTTTCGGTGTCAGTTATCTTGTTGTTTCTTGAGCTTCGATATACTTAGGTATTAGGTTGAAAGTTTAAATTCTACAGAGCCACTCAAAATTTTATAGCTTTTTTATATAAAGTTCATTTCTGGAAACTTGACAGGAATGGCCAAGTGAGTATTAATTTAAACAAATATAATACTAATTTCTACTATATTATATCAGTTATAATATATTATATCAGTTGAACACAATAATTAGATATGTCAAATATTTCGTATAAGTATCTCGTCTCTTTTTATATTTTCAGGTTACTGTAAATATAAAATCGGATTGGTATTATCAAGCCGAAAGATATACAGAATAAGTGACGGCTAAAACAATCACTCCTACTGACATTATAGCTATACGTAACAGTAATGAAGACTCGTTGGAGGTCACGAGTTGCAAGGCTCCAGCAGTAGAGTGACGTTAATTAGGTTTTACGGAATTATAATTCTACCTCCATATCAAAATACATTTACTTTGATTGACTGGTTGGATTTAATTTTTCCAATAGGTAATTTATTTTTAATTATCCAATAATTTCATATCGATAAAACAAGTAAAAGTGTTTACTTAGGTATATTTAAGCGTTAATAAAACGATAAAATATATAAAAAACATTAAAAGTAAAAGAAGCTTAGAATCCCTCACCAACTTATTCCCATTTTTTCTTTCCTGCTCCGTTATCAGATTTTGATCATCACCTAGCTACAACCTATTTGTAGAGACCATTCCAATGAGCCTAAACACGATACCTATGTTGTAAGTTGGTAAGGAATTAGTTATTCTTGCAGATGCTGCAGCATCAGGTCAAAGTTACCATGTTCTTTCAATATCATTTAAGTAACAGGGTATCAAATTTTGAATCGATCAGACTTATGAAAGTTGCTCAAATCCTTTTCTCGACTACAGTAGAGATAATGATCTTAAAAAGGCTAAACAGATTTTCTTAAAACACAATTCTTCTTAGAAAAAGTAAAAACATTGTTATTGATTGATAGATTCTGGCTCAAAATCACTCACGATCAACACACCTCAAATAAAAAAAAAACAAAATCAAAATCGGTGCATCCGTTCGGGAGATACGATAATTCGTACAGATAAACAATTTACTCAAATACACACGTTAACCTCTCAGTCTTGGCATTGAAATGTCTAAAAATGTTGACAGAAGGTGCTGTCAATTTAAATTTGCGGAATAGAAAAAAAATCAAACACAATTCATGTTAAATTTTGCGTTCACGATACATAAAATGTACCACAAAACCGAAATAATCAACCGTGTTCATACTAAAGTAGTCTCTAAGTGTATCTAAACACGGTACAAATTCAAGTGGAGAGCGTGGCTAGCGCGGCCATATTTTGGCCGCTTGGGGTCCGACGGAAAAGCGAGTTTTTAGGTGCGGCCAAATATGGCCGCTTGGGGCTTTAACTTGCAACACCCTTAATTTTGCGTCGGGGGTTAATAAAATGTGTAAAATTGAAGTGTGTCTTTGTGCATTATAATAAAACAAATAAAAAGAACAATAACATTATAATATTACAATTATTTACATTGCAATCCGGCTTGACAAATATAATTTACACTACTTTTCCCGAAGTAGTTTCATAATGATAAAGTTAACTTACATAAATAAAAAAATAAAAATAAAATTGAAACAATAAATAAATAAAAATGAAATAGGTATACAAAGTACAAACATGATTTTCAATATATTATAATCAAAGTTAAAATACTACTGCTCATAAAAAATATGAATAATCTGTCTTTAAAATTACTGAATAAAGTTGAAAAAAATTTGTCGAAAATGCTCTATTCATTCTATGTTCTTGGATCATGAACTCGGATGACCTGCGCGCGCGCGAATTTTGAATTGGTTGATATTGTATCGCTAGTGTAACGAGTGTGGCATGCGGGTGGCGGGGCGGCTGGGCGGAGCTAGCGCTGGATTTATTTTAGGGAGCCCGCTCTTAATAATATGTGAGAGGAAGCAACAAAAGTGCAAACTATGTAGTTAAATATAATGGATAATAAAATGTTTAAACAAAAATGTTTTGGATCAAAATGAACTTCACAGGTACCAAGTTTTTTTTAACGTTAACCAATTAGTCTATTGGGTCGAGTCTAATGCATATAATGAATGCACATGTTCTCAGCGTGACAGGTGATGAGCCCATCGCCGCTGTATGCTGTTGGATGTATGTGTAGTCTTTAGTCCGTTAGTCGCCTTTCATGATACCCAAGGGAAGAGAGGGGTACCTAGTAGTATTCTTTCACCGCTACGCGAAACGGCTAATTGGGGGAATATCATTTTCCATTAACCATTCGTATCGCACCAAGCCATTATTTATGAAAAAACAATTAACAACTTAGATTAAAACAAAAAGGGAAGATACGGCATAAGCGTCTCGCGAGTGAGCCGCCAAAATTAGGCCTAAAGGCACAATTTCACTTCAGTCACAATTTGCCGAGCGAACAGGCTACATCGCGCTATTTCGAATATTCTACTGTGTGAAAAAGAGAAAGACGCTTCTCCGCAGTGGCGTCGGAATCGGTCGTACGTACTCGTCTGTTGCGAAGCGACCGAGACGTCGACGCGCTACTCGCCGACTCCCTCGCGCTGACGTTGAAACTTACCGCTTTGTCTCGCTCGCTCGATTTACACTTTATAGGTGTGCGTGTGTGAGTGTTTGCTTATGTAGTGAAGTAGGACTTTATTTCACATGAGTAAAGAAACGGTTTACCCTGTGTTTATTTTGAATGACTACAAGTAGGAGCATGCCGTATCTTCCCTTTTTGTTTTAATCTAAGGTTAACAATAATTTTTAAATTGTTGGATCCCAACCCGCACAAGCTACTGCTCATTTAGTCCCTCAAACCTTGCTTGTTTATAATCTATTTATGTATACTTTGAACATTTCAAGATAGATAATCTCATGTAAGTATGATAGTTCTTTATCATTTTTCTTGGGTACGGTAGTTTACGTAAGGGGGTGCCGCGCGATCGCAAAAACTAGCAAAATCAATCATATTGATTCTTAAACTTAGAACAATTCTGCTTTGAAGTTTCAGACTTAGTAATTTGATTAGAGCAATGTTTTTATTCTGCGAAATGTACAAAACCTTCACATCAGTCATTATTTAAGAAAAAAACAGTAAACAATAATTTTTTGATTGTTAGATCCCAACCCGCAAGCGCTTGTGTTAAAAATAAATATAAAAACTTTTTTAACCGACCTTCCTAATATCAATACAAATATTTTCAATGTAAGAATTATTGTTTCGAGGATAAAATTTGTTATTGTTTAAAGAATTTGTTTCAAATTTCAACATGGCCACGACCGTGTGCAATGATCAGGCTAACATTTAACTAATTCAGCGCATAGCAAGTAACTTAAAAATACGTAAATTTTCACAATTTCGTGCAGGATCCCCTTAAATGTTGCATGCCAGTTTTTGGTAGAATAAGTGAAACTTTTACAACCATAAGTATCTACCTAAAAACATGTAAGATATTGAAACGTTAAACAAATATATATCTAACCAACTAATGTCTTAAATCCAATGTCTGTCAATGGATTGCGAAGGACGAGGGTTCGATTCCTACCTGAGGTAGGTATTTTTTTTTATTTAATAAGGAGACAAACGGGCAGGCGGTTCACCTGATTGAGAGCAATCACCGCCGCCCATGGACACCCGCAAAAACAGAGGCGTCGCAGATACGTTGCCGACCTTTAGGAAAATAATAGGGTTAAGGAAGGAATAGGAATTGTGAGGGGAGGGAGGAAGGGGCCTCCGGAACTGTCACTGGCCGGATGAAACACAACAGCACCAAGTGCCATTATTTCACGCCGGATAATCGTGAGAGGGTGGTATCACCCCGAGCGAGCCGGTCCAATGCGTGATGCAACGCAGCGTGGCTCTACCACTCAGTCAGTCATTTATCACCACCCAGGGGTCACGTGTAGTGTATCAAGGGTAAACCTACGGACGCGAGTAACTTTAACCCCCAAGTAGTAATTTTTTCAACGTTTCAATATCTATCGTTTGAGCGTTACTAACGCGAAAAACATTAAATATAAGGAAAATAAATTTTATTTCTTTTCATTTCATTTCAATCAATTACGTCACATTAAACTTTTATCGAGGAACAGTCAACCGTGAAGGTTTATGTTTGCTCCAATCCTGCGGAGGCCACATTAGATATTTGTACAGACATACAGCTCCGCTTCCAGGGCAATATCTGTTATTGCATCCTCATAAATGTCGCTGTAAACGGGCGCGTCGCTTCTTTTAAACAGTTAAATAAAACATTTATTGCGTCTGCATTTATACTGGCTCGCTTGCAATCATTTTCAATAAGCTAAGCGCGTACGAAGCATATTATGATGACGTATTGTAATATGCATTCTCGCTCTGAGTACTACTAAAGTGAAGTAGCATCCTTAAATACGGTTCTAATGCAGGGCAAAAATCACTAGTATACTACGCGATGTAAGTACTGTACCTACTGCACCTCCCGATCTTAAACGCTCGACTTTATTCTAACCAAAAGACCAGAGCATTATTTTATTATTCTCATTGTTCTAACCCTTTAACCAGCACAGCATGTTCAATTTTTTTTATTGGTTCGGCCTTATCTCAATTGTCTCAACGTTCAAAATATGGTGGCAATATTTGCCTTTTGCCTTTTATGGGTTAATGACAGAATCAGATCGCTGAAACACAATTGATGACGATAGCAAAATCAAGGCACAATAAAAGTATAGCCTATATTCCGTCCCACTGCTGGGCAAAGGCCCACATTATTGAAATCAAATCTTCGCTACTATTGATGAGTATTGGGTTAATCACCACAATAGGCTAGTTGACTAAATTTCAAAATCATATTAAAAATTAATAATTATTAATCATATTTTATCCTAAAAATACATTATTTTTCAAAAAATCGATCATTCACAATATTTATTTTGCATTTTTATATTCCGATTTTTTACCGCAAAAACGCTTAAGGGTGGATTTGACCAAAGTGGAATAAGGTCTTATACCTAGATTAAACGCCGAATTTGTATAGACTAATCTCGGAGTAAGTCTTATTCCAGTTTGGTCGAATCCACCCTAAGACCGCCATGTTGAGTAAATGACGTCACGACGTGCCAAATATCCGTTTCGTTCAAGGCTTGTTCTATAGAAATGTCACAACAATAAAATGACATTTCGCACGGCGTGACGTCACGGCTTTTGATTTCCGTTTAACATCCTAATAATAGATATGACTGAATACGTATTATTGTCGATATTTTTCTTTAAAAATATTAATAATCCCAACTTTTTTATTGAATAATTTAGATATTTTGTTCCTATAAATCATAATTAATCATTAGAAAAGCCTCACCACCCGATTTATTTTTGGTGGATAAGCCTATTGCCAAATGTGTGTTAGTGATACAAACCGATACATCGAAAATCCGAAACACATTTTGCCTGGTCTGGGAATAGAAACCCTTAAAGAATACTACTCATTACATCAACCTAACCCTGATGACCTCCCTGGTCGAGTGGTTATCGCGCCAGGTCTGGCGTCGCGCCATCTCTGAGGTCCCGGGTTCAATTCCCGTTCGGGTCAATTTAGAGAAAACTGTTTTTCTGAATTGATTTCGGGTCAGGATGTTTTTCTATGTTTATGTATATTTATCCGTTATCTAGTTTAACCATATTAACGAGTTTTAATAGAAGCTTATCTTGGGCTAGATTAGAGTGAGCAAAACAACAACAAATTTTATTTATTTTTATTTTATTTTATTTTTTATCAACCTAAAAGCTTCCCACTGATGGGGACAGGCATTCCTACATAGAAAACAACACATGGAGATTGGGCCATTCCTCACTAAGCAGGCCCAATGCGTTAGTAGGTTGATATATCTTTAATATCTTAATAAGGCTTATTATTGCATTCTATGTGAAATATAAAGCCTCAGTAATTGATTGACAAGCGTTTATTAAAAACACACATAAATTCAGTTGGACTTTTATGTATCTTTAAAGCTGTGTTTGGTATAAAAGTAACTTTCTAATTCAGTTGTTTTGGCTTTCTGAATATGCAAGTAGCATCAAAGTTATTGTAGCAAGATCGAAAAGACATCAACGCACTTCAATAAAAATATCTTATAATCGTTAGCAATAATTTGTTAAATAATACTACAATTCAGTTTTTGTTAAATATTTCGTCGTTATGGTAAATTCAGTATTTTAACTTATTGATTAAAACTAGAAATATCTTACGACCTGTTTTAGGAAAGCAAACTCAAACAAGATATATTCAAGAAGGTAAGAATGAACTTTCCTTTAGTGAATAGCCCAGCATAATCGGTAGTTTAAAACTTATCACAGTTGTAAAACCACTTGAACCAGAAATTAATTTCTTCTAACAATTTACCTAACCTTTATGTTCCTTTTAAATTATTCTGAAACGTTGAGTTTCCGTTAAACGACTTATAACGACTTTGTGATTGATAAACAAAGTTATTTATACTTCAAAGCTAAAAGGTAGATTTTACAATTTTATGATGAATTGGAATAATTAAATATTAAAATTGAAAGAATTTACAGAACAATCATAAACCCCGTGCGTGCCGAAAAAAAGTAAATTTTCTTACTTCTTAAGAAATGGTTTTATCTACCGAAATAATATTGAAAGATGAAAACGAATAGTAAACGGATACGCCAGGGCTTATACATATTGCCAATGAATAAGACTTCCTTTGGCTTGAAAAGTAAATAGATGTTCTTGAGTAAGTTTGCAAGTATCGCATAATACAAAGACATATTATGTCGACCACTGTGGTCGAGTGGTTAGCACGCCGGTTTTTACGTTGCCATCTCCGAGGCCCCGGGTTCGATTCACGGTTCGGTAAATTTTAGAAATAACTGTTTTTCTTCATTGATTTCGTGTCTGGGTGTTTTCTCTGTATAATTATGGATGTTTATCCGTTATCTAACCAATAAAAACACGTTACAAAAAAAGCTTAACTTAAGCTAGATAGTTGGTGTGAGAGTTAAAAAGTTATATAATAAGTTATAATATTTCGTAAAAGTTGCCAATCCAACTACGAGTAATTTTTATCAACATTTTTTTCTGGAATGACCTTTTAGCGTAAAGTTTGAAGAGGAGTATTCAAATACATTTCAGGTTGCGTTATATTATTTTTAGACGACACGTGTCGTTCAACGGTTTGTAGGATTATTGAACGAAAACAGTTGTCATCGTTTAGACATGTGTTTGTTCGGCACTACTTTAGATATAGGTACTGACCCTAACACTCTATGTATGCGATGTGTTTAAAGGGATAGAAAACTGCAGTATAATATTTTAAACCTGTACATTTAACTTAGAGTTATTAAAAAGAAAAATATTTTTTTAAATCTTGAATGATATGTACATCACAATTATTATACTCATATTAAAAAGCGTAAGTGCCTTCGTAAAATGTATTGTAACCAGTACTAGTAAAGTGCATTAGTCACAAATATCAAAAATATTATCGAAGACTTCTTACTCCTACAGACAAACTTTTGTTACAGTTTTGTAGGACGCTTCTTTTAAACAGTTATAAAAGATAGGAAACGAATTATTGATGTAATTTTTCAGATATGTATTAACCTGAACATTAAATCTTTGAAAGGCTAGAAATTGTTCAATAACACACACCGCCACAACTCTATATGTAAAAAATACGCGTTTAACGAAATGAAGTCTCAAACTAAACATTGAAAAATATTTTTAAATTTTATTCCACAGTGAGTTTCCGTGCCTCAAAAAGTTACCGTTAACGTTAATATAATCACACTTCACTTTCGCATTATAAAATGAGTTTCTCATGTTGCCACATGCCAATGTTGCCACTAACCTTTAGTGGCAACATTGGCATAAAAAAAATAAAACGTAAAAACCAACACAATGAAAAAAAGTTTTCCAAAACGAAATTTCACTAACCTTTACTACATATCGAGTTTTGGTATAGTTTTTTAGAATTAAGTATTACTAACCTTTACAATCGTTAGTTAGTGTTGGAGTATATTAAAAAAATGAACTTAAAAAAAAAAAAAAGTTGTCCATAAATGAACTTCACTAACCTTTAGTGCGGCTGGAATGGAGAGCGGGCGCGAGTACGGAGGGTTGCGGCGCGCTGTGCCGACGGAAGGCTGACGCGGCCTTTTATACACGATGGGCGGGCGGCTCGCCGAGCGCCGCCCTACGCGGGAAGCATGCAGCGCCCTGCATAAAACCTTACGGTGTAACAAAAAAAGCAATTGCATTTTACAAAAAGAAAATATACGTAAGTTCCTTTTTTAAATTCTAAATTCAAAACTATTTATTTAGTTTTACAATAGTTGAGCACTTGTGAATTTCGCACGACATCTAGTTTATAGGAATTCATGAGGAAAACTGAGTGAAAACTTAGCAAGAGCGCAAATTCTACTTAATATTATACACGCGAAAGTTTGTAAGTATGGATGGATGTTTGTTACTCTTTCACGTAAAAACTACTTAATGGATTTCAATGAAATTTCGCATACAGATAGTTTATAACCTGGATTAACACATAAAATACTTTTTATCCAGATATTCAGACGGGAACTGGAACCACGTGGGTGAAACCGCGAGCGGCCGCTAGTAATTTATAAATTGTATTCAGTATCATCATTACATAATAAAGGTAAAGTAAAGTCGCCGTTTTCCTTTGTCTGCGGCACCGCACTATTCTCTTAAACCACGCAATGGATTTTTATGCAATTTTCATTAATAGAAACAGCGATAACTGACGATGGTTTTTGTATATAATTTGTAGATATTTTGTACAAAATAGCTGAAGTATTACGATGTTACTAAGTTAGCATAGACGAAGGTGCGGGCGGGCTGCTACGGTTATGAATAAATGGAAAACATTTTGAACGTACAATATAGACACCCTCATTTTTTTTACCGACTTCAAAAAAAGGAGGAGGTTCTCAATTTGGTTATGTTTTTTTATGTTTGTTACCTCAGAACTCCGTCATTTATACACCGATTTAGAAAGTCCTTTTTTTATTTGAAAGGATATACTTCCAGATTGTTCCCATTTATATCAAAATCCAGTTTTGATAATAGAATCCTCAAGGAATTGAGGGAACTCCTCAAATATTGTAGGCATACCTATAACGATTCTGGTAAATCAGCAATAAATCAAACATTTGCATCCAGAAAGTATCATTTGATGAAGTAGAACTTATGAAGAAGACCACAGAATGCCATTGGAGAGTTCCAATTTGGAGGAGTCTCAATGATAAGTATTTCACGGGTGGCGATAAAATATCTCGATTAAGATAGTTAAGCGACTATGACGAAGCAAAAAGGCAGGTACCGGAACTCAGTTCTAATGGAGGGATCCTTTAGGAATTGAGGGAACTACTCAAATATTGTAGGCATACCAATAGCGAATTCGGTATTTTCAGCCATAAGTCAAATGAGTTCCACTTCGGCCATAAATCCCTCATAACTAATATTGTAAATGCGAAAGCGTGTGTGTTTGTTTGTCCGTCTCTCACTTGCGCATCGACCTGATTTTGCACATAGATAGCTGAAGGACGAATAGTAACATATGCCACTTTCTATCACTCCTTCTGAAACATTTCTATAAAAATTTAAAAATACACTATTCACCCTATTAATTCTGTCACTTCTTATCTTAATTCTTCTTAACATCTTTATGCCGATGACTTACAAATTTACACTCAGGCCACGGCTGAGAACCTCTTAGACGCGATTGAGCAGATCATTGGTGACTTGGCTACGATCTACGACTGGAGCAAGTCAAAAACGTCCCTGTAGTTTGCCTAACGGTGAACTCTAGTAACTCGCAAGTCATCATCGTAGGGGGCTCTATACAGCGTTCACGAGTAAATCCGGGTACTTGCCGTCTGTTTTGGATGTTGATTTCCTACTTTGTGATAGGCGTTTCTCGTTTTCTTCGCTTGTCGCATTTAAACGGCGCTGTCTCATACAAGTAGCGCGTATTGTAGGTTTACCAATATTCGCTTTCGATAAATAGATCGGAACGATTCACTAAAAAGCGAGAAATAAACAAAAATTTTAACAAAAAGAAAAACCGACTCCAAAAAAGTTTACTGAAACAAATGCACTAAAACTTAAAAAATTATTGCGTAGTTTAGTTTGTTCAATTTACTTGCAATATTAACCTTTATTTTACTCAATCTTATAATCTTAAAAAATATTTTTGGAGTCGGTGCCAGCTTCATACGACAATGTAGCAATACCATATTCACTAATGAACACGACAACTGTTAGAGGCTAATTAAACATATTTACAAATAAAACGACAATTGGGTTAAACGGCAGCGAGGCCAACCTAGACGGACGGGGAGAGATGAGCTTGATGCTTACGCGAAGGATTGGCCAACACACGCAAAAGACCGCGAATATTGGAATGGGGGGAAGTGGGCCTTTGCCCAGCAATGGGACAATATGGGCTAATATAATAACAATATAGTATGTCGTTTAATGTTAATGTTTACCTTGGCTGGCACCGACTCAAAATATTTTTTATGATTATAAGATTAAATAGAATAAAGATTAATATTGCAAGTAAATTGAACAAACTAAACTACTAATGCAATTATTTTTTTCGTTTTAGTGCATTAATCTCAGTTAAATTTTTTGGAGTCGGTTTTTGACTGTTAATATTTTTGTTTATATTCGTTTTAATTTAGGGTTAGTTCCACGCATGAAATTAAACAACTTTTCCCAAAAGACCTTTGTGCAAAAATGACAAAAAAAAATTGACCTCCCCATACTATTTGTCGTCAGCTGATCGGACAGTTTTGTATGGAAGGCGAATTTTTTTTGTCATTTTTGCACATAGGTTTCTTGGGGAAAGTTGTTCAGTTTCATAGGTAGAACTCACCCTTAATTTTATTAAAACGAGTAAAAAATGAGGGTGTATATTATAAAACAATTTGTAAAATGGAATGGAAATGTTTACAAGTTTACATTAAAAATCAATATCTTAAACCTTACTTGAATAACGCTTCGGAGGCCGAGTGTTCAAGCGCTCGGCTCGATATCCGGAGGTCCAAGGTTCAATTCCCATGTCGGACAAAGTGTGTTTTCGGATTTTTCGATGCATATCCCAGGTTTGATCACCAACTTGGATTTGGCAAGCGTGTGATTAAGCCAACACCCATCTATTGTAGCGATGGCTTGATTTCAATGATGGACGCCTTTGCCCATCAGTGGGACTGTATACAGGGTGTACTTTACTTTACTATAGCACATACATACATATAATCACGACTATTATCCCCGAAGGGTTAGTCGGAGACTAGGCAATGAGGAGAGCAAAAGCAGTGCTCCATAGTCCACTTTTCACCAAATAGCAACTGCATATAAAGAAAAAAAAGTTTAAAAACCTTTATTGGCACACACTACAAAATTACATAAATGTAAAAAAAGAAAGAATAAGACAAAAGTACGATATTTACAATGTCAATACAAAGCAAAAACAAAAGACAAAGTTGATGTTCGCTTGTGACCACGGCCGCAGCATCGCGGCCGAAACGTCAAGCAGTAAGTAGATATGTACTTACTTACAAAATTAATCGTGTTAGGTCCCGTTAAAACAGTTTTGATGCAATGCAACGCGATAGTTTAAAGTCTTTTATAAGACAAAGTGTGGCCAACTAGGCCCCAGCCTCAGCACGTGCTACAGCGACATAAAGCCGCTGCAACGCTGGTATTCTGGAGGGGCCTAATCGGTGAATCGGTGAATGATACATAAGTGTGCTCAGCGTGACAGGTTGTTAGCCCATCGCCGCTCTAAGCTGTTGGATGTATGTGCTGTCTTTAGTCCGTTAGACGCCTTTTTCAACATCCAAGTGAAGAGAGGGGGTGGTAGTATTCTTTCACCACTACGCTACACGGTTCACTTTACTATAGTAAACGTAAAAAAGATCTGGAAATGGAACTGCGGATATCTAGCCGAAAACATAATTACTCGGTCACCGTGGTTTACTACTAGTATAGGTATGTAATTGAAAAACTACACTGGCCTGCAAGAATAAGTATCACACTTTTAAAATTGTAATAACTTTTAAAGTACAAAAGATTATCAAGACACACACAAGACTTAAAATGTTACTATTGTATTATTTACTATAGTTTCCAAGAAAGCTGATAAAATTGTTATAAAACGTGTTTTATTTTAAATCTCTAACTTGTATAATTTAGAAAAAACTGAAAATTTAAAAGTGTGATACTTATTTTTGCAGGCCAGTGTATTATACATAAGAAACAATAATAGCACCTCGAAAGAAGACCTCTGCTTTAATCAGTGCTGTTTACAAAGCTCGATACAGAAACCAATGTCTCGGTAGCTCCGCGCGGGGCCTGACCAATTTACTCATGTGGCCTGACTGCGGCTGTAGTGCTCCAATTTCGAGCATAGCCTAATTACTGTCCTGCCCCTTGCTCAGGCTTCCAAACGTGAGAAGAAGAAGAGTTTCAACCGCCTCTGTTTTTTAATATCATAGTGACTACATCCTGCCTGATGGTAAGCGGCAGATGCAGTGCAAGGTAACGAGAGCGCTCCTCACCGTAGAACAAGCACGGTAACAAGTGCACCCATTCATGACGGCATGCATAAATGCCGTTTCACGCCCCGCTTAAAAGACCCGGGACTGTATGAGCTGGGAAACACATGCGCTGGCAGAGAATTCCAAAGCCGAATGGTCTTGGTTACAAAGGAACTGTGGTCTAGTATCAAAGCCACCGGTTCGATTCCCAGCGGGGGTTCATCTTTGTGCACTTTGTTGGTTTTCTGAACGTAGTGCGTACTTACTAGACGTTTCAGCCTCTTTTAATCGTTGATGCTCTCCATTTAAGGGCCGTAATGAAGTCAAGCCTGTCTTGCGCGTGGCCGGTTTCTGGACAAGAAACTCAGCTGTCCTAAAATAAGACACAATAGAGTTTCAATTGTTAGTTACCTCTGGAATCTTCGTGGCAGAAAAGAGGACAATAAGCCATTGACGCGATAGAAAGAAAAAGAAGTAGGAAGAGCTGTCGCGCTTCTACCGAATAGCTGTAAGGATAAATCCTTCTTGAGGATATAGTCATCTTAATCAAATACCTTCTCTTGTACTATATGTATGTCTTCCTATCCCTTTATCTGTCACAAAGACACCTAAAGGTTGCTAACAATTAAATGTCTATTTTGTCTGGTTTTAAGATAGCTGCCCCCTGATTAGCACATTTAGCCAGTGTCAAGTTTTTAATAGTAAGCAATTATTATTTTCTTTACATTAAGTGGATGATGATGAGTGATAATGAACGTTTAATGGTAAATAATTTTCCCCCAAACCCCGCGAGACACACTAAAGCTGTGGGACTTTATTGAGGTCTCACACGGACTTCTTGAGAGAATTTGAAAAGTGATGTTGCACTGTTGTGTTTTATTTGCTAACACTCATGCACGTTCACGAACACATAACAGTAAATAATCCACCATTATTTCACATTATTATTCGACAAAACACAAATTATAGAAAATAAAACAAAACTGCAGACATGACGCTTCACTTTCCCGCCAAGAAGCCCACGGATCTTTTATCGACCGTTATAGTGACATTAGACGATAAAATTTGACAGTTCAAGTACTGCCGATGTCAAATTGTCGACGTCTAATGTCACTTTATCGGTCGATAAAAGATCCGTGCTCGCACTACTGAACTTATATCATATAAGTTCACTTATCTTATATCATAGACTAGAAATAACAAAAGTAACATCTAATATTAAAATTAAAATATTTACAACTTAAAAAGATAAATAGAAAACTATAAAAAAAAGAATTCACCCAGATCATCCCCATCAGGCAGAGTACCCAGAATACTAGCCGCATTGCCGCGCTGGATGGCGAGGCTTAGGCGTTGATCCAGATAGCTGCTGGCTCTGGGGTCTCGGGTGGCTTCCACCAGTTTTTTAGAAATATCTCTAAAGAGCTGGTGGGCACCCAAACCCCACGGTCCTAACGTCTCCACCCCAAACGGCTCAAATATGAAATCTCCAGTCAGATTCTCATACTTGCGCCGTTTGAGGTTCTCCGCATTAATTGCAGCCGAGCCAGCATTGATGCATGAACTTGAAAGATGGGACGGGGCAAGCGTGTCGACACATGTAGCATCCTACACCAGTGCCCGTCCCACCCTCCAAGGTACCAGGGTCATGCCGTCCGGCCTCTTGCCATCATCGCGCGCCAGGCCGGCGGGCTCTAGTACGGCTGGAATTCCGGCAGTGACTAGAGCTCGACGAACGATGTCATTCAAAGAATGATGGCGGGCAATGCGGCCAGCGCTCCGTGTACTACTTTTACTTTCACATCGCATGTCGATCTTTTTGAAGATATAAGTTGTATCGAATTATTATAACGGTATCTAATCATGTGCCTTATGATAACGGATATCGAACCATTGTTAAATACATAATTCATTAAGTACCATTTAAGTATGTAGTCGTCAATATTCATTTTATACTCTTAATTTCGTATTTATCCGTGTCGCGTAACGGTAAAAGAATACTGATACCCCCCCTCTCTTTCCTTGGGTATCGTAAAAGGCGACTAACGGACTGAAGACTGCACATACATCCAACTGCTTAGAGCGGCGATTTGCTCACCACCTGTCACGCTGGGCACATGTGCAGTCGCTATTTAGTGCAAAGTGGACTATGGTAGAGGACTGCTTTTGCGGTCCTCATTGCCTAGTCTCTGACTAACCCGTCGGGGATAATAGTCGTGATTATAT
The DNA here is from genome assembly GCA_963921215.1 of Scoparia ambigualis. NCBI lineage: Eukaryota > Metazoa > Arthropoda > Insecta > Lepidoptera > Crambidae > Scoparia > Scoparia ambigualis. Next base: position 29,129,257 of record OY992508.1, read on the forward strand.
GTATGAATTTCGTGTTATTTAAAGAGGATCTTGTTGTGGTATACCAAAATATGTTTTAGAATTAAAAAGTTTTTAATTTTAATGAGCAAATGTAAGAAAAAACTACCAAAACAAACAATGCCTTAATTTTTCACCTTCCTGTGATTTCAATAGAAAAAGTACACAATGCTCACACGTTGTGTACATTGTAACAAAGAAAATAAGTATTTTTACTTTATTCCTTGTAGCTGTTGAAGCATCTTACATTTTTAAAGGCGGTTCTTATGAAAATGTCGCTTAAATAAATATACGTATACACAAACATTATCACATCTTTTTCCCGGAGAGGTAAGTTCGTGTAATTTAGATAGATAGAATAGGAGTGAAGTTCAAGGCAACAAATGTTAAGAGTTTTAACAACACTGGTCACAATAAAAAGGTCCTAACACCAATGACTTTTGAAAGTGTAGACCGAAAGAAACGAATAAGAAAAAATAAATGAATAGAAAAAAAACAAAAGAAAGTATGGTTTTATAAGGCTTACCGCCGTACTCAGAGACGTCAATTAAGTTTTAATGACAATTAAGTCTCTTGCTGTCACTTTCGTATGTATAGTGCTAAATAGAGAAGGAAAGACATTTAATTGTCATTAAAACTTAATTGACGTCTCTGAGTACGGCAGTATGAATGTTGTTTAAAAGCATGAAATAAAGATTCTGTAAAGGCTCGATCTTAAACTCTATCCTGAATCCGCAGTGAGATATCAAATGATTCAAATATCAAATATATCAAAATCTTTTTGTACTGTGTTTTTTATTGTGATTTTGTGTACCAACATGTGTGTGTCTTTAGCAGTAAATAAAGTTTTTATCTATCTATCATCTATCTATCTATCTAAATACAACGCAAATCTAGTAGTACGATCGATCATCATATCATTTCACCAATGACTAGTAAATGTTTACAGGTTGCCAAATCAAGGTCACTCTTGATCGCAATGGAAACGAACGTGGCGGGCGTGACGCTCGAAGTGAGGGGAAAGTTTACGATCGATGTTTGGAGAATCGACATGCTGGGCTTTAATTTTTAATTGGCTTCCTATGTCACTCAAAAAATCAGGTTAATAAAATTAGTCGGTAGATAAAAATCGTTTCACTACTACGTGCGAAATCCTATAGCACAGAGGAACTAATTATTTTATTTATAAAGGTCGAAGCACAAAAATCTTTTTCAGATAGGCTTTCAGATAGAATGATGTAAGCCAGGCGGACTTAAAACTATTCCTACCGCCGAACCAACCCAATTCAGAAGTATTTTAATACTTTAATACCAACGACTGCGTTCACACTTTATGGTAGCACGAACACGATCGTTTTTAGCGAATTTATTTATTTGGAATAAGTGTGACTAAAGTGTTGATATGAATCGAACCCGAGACTTCTGGGTCTGCAACCGATAGCGGAACCATCGAGACGGCATATCAGGAATTGCAACATCTACCAGTGGTAAAAAAATATTAGGAAATAACTTCAAAACAATTTTTTTATCGAAACAGAGTTCCAGCGTTCCAGAATTCCAGCTATGAAATTAAAAATCAAATGGTAACATTTTTGTAATTTCGATTTCGGGCGGCCCGAAAAGTTCAAACTACTTTTTAAAAGCAAAAGTTCTCAGCCGCAGACGGCATCACTAATATATATTTTAGTCCTGTTCTTACCGGAACAACGGATTTCCATAATCAGTGCCCCTCCAGCGATCAAGGAGTCCAGGGCTCTCAAGAAGTTGTCTCCTAATTTATACAAAATCTCATCAAAGACGGAGGTATGGAAAGGAACACTCAGCCTCGGAAGTAGCAAAACACTTTAGCACCATGTCACTCCAATTCGCTCCAAACGATCGCGCTCTTGCAACTGTTATTTATGACATACACTAGCGGCCGCTCGCGGTTTCACCCGCGTGGTTCCTGTTCCCGTGGGAATATTGGGATAAAAAGTATTATATGTGTTAATCCAGGTTATAAACTATCTGTATGCCGAATTTCATCCAAATCCATGCAGTAGTTTTTACGTGAAAGAGTAACAAACATCCACACTCACAAACTTTCGCCTTTATAATATTAATCTGACTAGCGGCCGCTCGCGGTTTCACCCGCGTGCTTCCCGTTCCCGTAAGAATATCGAAATAAAAAGTATTCTATGTGTTAATGCAAGGTATCAGCTAACTTCATACCAAATTTTATTAAAATCGCTCCAGCCGTTTAGACGTGAAGAAGTAACAAACATACACACTCACAAACTTTCGCCTTTATAATATTAGTGTGAAGTGTGAGACGACTATTATCCACGAAGGGCTAGTCAGAGACTAGGCAATGAGGACCGCAAAAGCCATGTCCACGTTTCACTAAATAGCACATGTGCTCAGCGTAACAGGTGATGAACCCATCGCCGCTCTATGCTGTTGGATGTATGTGCAGTCTTTAGTCCGATAGTCGCCTTTTACGACACCCAAGGGAAGAGAGGGTTTGGTAGTATTATTTTAATGAGCCGATCGCCACTCTATGCTGTTGGATGTATGTGCAGTCTTTAGTCCGTTAGTCGCCTTTTACGACACCCAAGGGAAGAGAGGGGGTGGTAGTATTCTTTTAATAAGCCGCTACGCGACACAGCTCTGTTAGTTATTTATTTGTTAACATACACCCTCGACAGTATTATTTTACATAGTAATAAGCTTTAACCGCCTCTGTGGTCTAGTGGCTAAAGCTTCCTGTTTCAGACCCAGAGGTCTCGGGTTCGATTCCCAGCGGGGGGTGCATTTTTGTATGCTCGGTTTGGTTGGTGGTAGGGCTGTTAAGTCCGCCTGGTAGCTACCACCATCTTATCTAAGTCTGTCGCTATAACAACGATGTCATAGCATTGTTATGTTCCGGCAGTTTGAGATAAGATAGCCAGTTCCTCAGTGGTTGAGGATTCCGGGTGAAGCGCGCTTCCACCTTCGGCCTTATCGTCACTTACCATCAGGTGAGATGAAGGCCAAGTGCTTACCCGTTGCCAATAATAAAAAAAGTGTTTAAATATAAACTTGTTACAAAGATATTCCAGGCGTGGATAAATTAATGATAGGATGTATAAATTAAGTTGCAACGGTACCAATAATAAAACAAAGTAATAATCATAAACTAACAGTTTTAAATTATTTTCCAATAATCAACATCTCTTACAGGGTAGTGAATTAAATTTCGCCAGACATTTCCTCTTGTACAACAGCAATCGTTACCATTAAATATATGTATTGGGTATTCAATTCATAGTAAGTTAGCAGACACCGATATAGCGAAGCTACAGCGGAGTGAACTTCCCCAAGTTGGTTTTGAAAATGCACAGTTTTACAATAAGGCGAATGTTAGAGATGTTGGTTAAGGGGTATGGTAAGGAACGGTAAGGTTGACCTTTTGCACAAGAACCGGCGATATAATAAAGTATGACTAGCAGTTCGCCCGCGACTTCGTCTACGTGAACACCCTGTATGCCGTGACAAGTTTCCTAAACACATATTTACATAGTTTCCTAAAAACATACAGACATAGAAAATCTCTTTCTTTACCCGATGCTGAATAATAATAAAAATTAGTATAGTTCTGAAGGAGGAAACAGGGGACCACGAAACGTCGTTTTTCTGTGTTTTGTATGAGAATTTTGCATGCCACTTTGACGTAGTGTTTCCTCTGTGATGCGCGTACCTACAAACATTTCGGCTATTGATTTTTATTAATTTAAATAGATAAGAAAGCAGCAGCTGGTATAACATAGTACCAAAGTGCTATGCTACTTTTAAGGCAGACCGTACCTCAGTGAATATTCTTACCGCCACCATCTGCAAATGTTGAGATTAACTTATTGTATGAATAAAATTAAGTATTTAATAATTAACGATTTCGATTTGTCTGATTCGTGTATTAATTTAATAAACAGACATAGTGACCACTCTAATAGGCACCATGTTTTTTTATCCTTAATGAAAATTTCTTACAATATTATTGATTGCTAAATAAACTTTAAAAACGATTTTGGCAATAAAAATGAGAGTTTAATACCTTTCCAATTATTATTTATTGTAAGAACTGTAATGTTTGGAATTTGTTAGAAAAGGAAAATTATCCAAACTATAAGATGAATAAAAAAATTCAAGAACACAGAATGTAGCGTTATCATTAGCCTTTATACATCCCGGAGCTGAACTAAGGCTTTCCCCCACGAACAAAATAATGGGGTGACTGGGCCATAACCTATCACGCATGTAACATCATACATCTACTTATGTATGTATGTACGTTTTAAAATTAATTAACTATTAAAGGCTTCGCAAAACAGAACGCGTACCTGACGCCGCGTCAGAGCGCTATAGCGGCGCGTCTTGTAGCGCCGACTTGTGTTGTACTGTGACAATAAGAAATGCCAGCGCCGAGTTTCTTGCCGGTTCTTCTCAGTACAAGGCTCCCGCCCCATAGATACACTTACGAACTGACGGCATAATGACATTCATAAGTGCTGTAACCAAAACATGGCCTAACCTGAATGACTGATATTGATTCTTGATTCTTGACAGTATTATGGTGTCAAACAGAGCGTCAGCGCTAGCGCTAGCAGTGTATGTACGCACTTTTTTTGACCATAATACCGCCACATTACAACAAAACTTGGCGCTACAAGACGCGGCGCTATAGCGCTCTGACGCGGCGTTAGGTACGCGTACTGTCTGGCGTTTCACGCCTTTCAAGTTCACTAAATGACATAACCTTGACATAAGTCAAATTCCACACTTTCATCTTTCTATTATATAAGCGTTCATGCCACTTCGTCTAGTACTTCTTATAAGATGAGGCCGGCAAGAAACTCGTCGTGATTACAATCATTCCTTTGGCAAGAGAGTTAAGATCATACATAACCTATACAACTTTACTTTCAATGAACTATAGAAAAGCTTACTTAAGCATGAAAGCCAGCATGAGATTAGAGATTATGTGGGCGTTAACTTACACAAGTTAAAGTTTAAGCTTAAGTTTACTTACGGGGCTTTAGCTTCACGTCTCGTTGTACAGTTATCTTTAAGGCGGGTCTCCTGCGACACTGTTTTGTGTTTTCTAACACCTAACATCAAACATCTAACAAATATGAGCGTGGCCTACGTACATATTTTGACATATTTTGTTAGATGTTTGGTGTTAGGTGTTAGAAAACACAAAACAGTGTCGCAGGAGACCCGCCTTTATACTGAAACCAACTTCAAAATCACCTAATACGGGGTTCACGCGGATGGAAGTCACGGGCTGGCCGCGGGTCCCGTACGTAGTTTCCAATGACGTTGTAGCGACAGGTCGTTGTGGCGAAAAACTTTTAGCGTGGTATGCTGGAGAGAAAAGTCTTTCAAGCGAATTTCAACAGGGCGAATGAACTGCAGCTACAAACATTGTGGCAAATATATTTGTAATTACGTACGGGACCGCTGGCCGGTAGTTATAAGTTAAAATCAATTGCCACGAATGATGTTCGCGCATCACTTTAGAGCGTCTGCACCTACTTGGCTAATACCTTTTTTCTGTGTTTTTAACCTACTTACTCCGACCAGGTAGGCTACTCTTGAAACAGAATTGCATTAATCAATTTCTAATCACAAATCTAAAAAATGTCAAATGGCACTTTTGTAAGGGACAATAGCGCTACATTGGAATTAAATTGCTTGGAAATTGATTGAACAAATTATTATCGAGATGGCGATCCAGAATTATCTTTACTTATCCCAATATCGATACATATTAATCGCATTGGAATTGTATTAAGATTGAGTTTGCGTTCGAGAGTAACCCTCCAGGTGGTGTTATAACACCGCTTAAATTGATGTAAACCTACTCTCAAACTATGATGTTATAAAGTGACATTTTCATAGCTTTTCTTCGATTATTTCATTTAGTGCTTGTCAAGTTAGGATTATGTGTAATTATAATAAATAAACACAGTTATTTTAATCCATAAATTGTTATCCCGCTGGCTGGAGGTCGGTTAGAAAAGTTTATATTTCCGTTTTTTTACGGAACAAATTCTGTTTTCAGCTTAATTCAGTAGAACACATCCAGATCTAATTCTCTGCATCACTCATAAGTCTCCCAGATATGGGACCCCGCTGGGTGTAGACACTGATTACATATTATTGTATTTTTTTGCTATTTATGCATCACAGGTGTTATAACACCTGGTAGGAATATCCACGTCTAAAACATTTTGTATGTAGTTTTAGGGTACGACCAAACAGAGCGTTACAGCTTACTGAAATATAGCAGAATTATTGAAGAAAGCGGATGATGATACAATCTTGCCAAGTGTTATCATTATTTTGCCCCCTGATAATGCAAATGCGGATTAGAGGAGGATTCGGGTAATGTAAAGTTGGAGTTTGCATAATCTTCCCCGTACAAATGCATTTTGATATCATTATAACCTTGCTAAATACTTGTCATTGACTAAAAATAAACTGTATATCTACCTTTTTAGGCCTTAGTAAATGGAACGACAATAGCGTAGTGGCTGTTGCGTCCAATGTATAGTGTCGAGCCACTACTTATAGCAAAACGTTTCGCTCAACAGCAAAAGAAAGGAGACCTTTCCTCTTCCCATACAACTACGGCCACTCATGTACCTAAGATTCAAAGGCACCAAAATGTAGGAAAAAAAAAGTAGATTCCAGAAATATATGTATTATATTTTTTATTTTAATTGTACCACTTAAAATATCATTAGAAAGGTTTGACGCCTTGCAACATTGGATTAATTTGACTGGCAAGCAAAACTCTCTCGTTGTCGGGTGCGTTTTGTTAACTTACTGGGCCAACTAATTATTAGATGCCTCTATTTTTACATAAACATAACCTGTTTAGTAACAAAAATAAGTGTTTTTAACTGTTTCGAATTATTTTGTGCGTTTGATTATTTTGAGAGTGAATAATATTAGTAAACCGACTATGTGAGTTTATAGAAAACCATATAATTTAAACTAGGTTTGGACCTATTGATTATCGATTGTGAGATATATAAAATAACTTAATGAATGGCTTCGCGTTTAGCATTAAGCCAATTTCAAGTGGTATATACTTATTTTTAAAGTACATTTAGTATTTGTACTGTAGATTGAAATAAAATGGAGTCTCACAACACGTGTTGTTGCTAAAAGAACAAGGGAGAAACTCCAACATTGTGAGTTTAGATTTCAAAAAATATTTTTTTTCATTCATAAACTGTCACCACCACAAAAAACCAGTTTGACAGTTGTCACTGTCATATTTTCGCCCTTTATTTGCACGTTTCGTTTCATGTTTACGATTTTATAAACCATATTATAAATGACTTTTTTATTTTCAAAAAAAAAATCCTAGTTTCGGCGTGTTTTATAGAAAAATGATATCATCAGGGGCTTCTGCATCATCAAGAGGATATTTTAAAATAAAGTGTACCTTGGTACACTTTGAGCCGAAATGGAAAGGTCTCCTTTAAATTGATGTAGTAGAAATATAATAAGCATATGGCATGTGTATGTGTACTACCGAATGTATTACCGAACTTCTATTCGTGGCAAAAAGTGGTACTTTTCACATATTTTGCCATTATTTAGATATGGCCGCATACAAAGCTTTTCATATATAGATAGACCATAACAGAGGAGCATATGAATGTCTACTTTTTGAGTTGTTACAAGGTCTTTACAAGGAAAAAGAAATGTCCCATTTCAAATACTCATAGAGAAAATTCTCGATTCGGTAGATTGCATCATATCATTAACTTGTTAATTCTGCAAAATATTTTTTTGAGGTTTTCGTTATCTATATGAAATTAATTTTATTTGTAAGAAATGTGTCGTTTATTTTTACGTCCCAAAACGTTTTGTGATGAGTCATACTCTGGCTTAATTTTATATTGTCAGAATAGTTAAAAACATTTCATTCTATTTTATTTAAACTTGAAACCCTTTTCTTTACCCCCTCAGTATTTGGTATAGTAGCGCAACCTCCTACCAGGTGTTATAACACCGCCCATTTTCCGGCTTTCTCAAGTGACTTTGATTTTTTTCATTTTTTTCCTAAAACTTGATGCATAAATAACAACATACTAAAATATTTTAAAGATCCGAGATGATAAATAGTTTCAGGGTTATCTGGGTTAATAATTTATTAACCCAGATAAATTTTTTTTGGGTTAATTGTCAGGACAAGCTTAGAATGAAAGTTTTTTTTGGATCTTCGTCACAGGATATGGATTGTTCACGCGGACAAATTCATTCACACGGCTTTACCGGAGCTTTAAGCTCCTTTCCCCTAACTCACGCGTTTACCGAGCATGAAAAAAACTTGTAAATAAATACTCGCCTTACAATAAAATATATATAAGTGCCAATTTTATTCATGCTGACATAATAGAAGACACTTTAGGAGCACACCATTGATAACGCGGTGTGGTGTCATAACGAAATATTCTACCGATTCTGCGGATCCCCAGGGCTTTCTCTGGTTACATAGCCATTAACTCCCGCCCAGTATACTGGTGGGCGGGAAAAAATACAATATAATAACATCCTTCGTACTAGAACCGCTATACGATACGAGCACGCCAGCAAAGAGTTTCAATTACAACAACATTTATAAATTATTGAGTGCCTATAAATTAGCTTCCGATTGGTGTAATAACAAAATAAAGTTTCAAAAAGCCTTTGCCGTCGATATTAAAATTGGAAAATGACTTGGAGTAGCGAATTGTAAAGATAAAGTATACAAAAGGTGAAAAGTGCCATCACTCAGCGAAACACAGATAAAAGAAACTGCCTTTCTTTGTCTGCAGTTGAAAATGGATAACACCTATAAGTTGATTCGTTAACCTTCCGTGTCTGAGCGAAGTGAGCGATCCCTTTAGTTTTTCGTCGACGTGATGTGACTTTGAATTTTAAAATTCGATATAAGTAGGTATATGTTACTATGTTACTACATAGCCACATTGATGCATGGGTAAATAAAATATTTGTTTGTTAAAGTATGAAAATAAATCCGTAAATAATGAGCCAATAGCTTATCAAGTAAATTATTTAATTGCCATAGTTAGTCGTGATTTGGTTTAATTGGCTATAATTCTAAATTAACTTTTAACAGCAGATTACTTCTAAAAATTCATTTTTTAATTGTGGCATTATTTTGTTTCATTTTGATACGGATACGGATTAACCGTGTCGCGTGTGAATGAATACTACTACCTCCTCTCTTCCCTTGGGTGTCATAAAAGGCGATTAACCTTTTGAACGCCACGGTCGGATATGACCGACAAATGAAAACGTGCCCAACACGCCACCCGTCGTGTATAGCCGACAAGAAAAATTGCGTGAAAGGTAACGGACTGAAAACTGCACATACATCCAACAGCATAGAGCGGCGATGGGCTTACCACCTGCCGCGCTGAGCACATGTGTAGTCGCTATCTAAAAGTGGACTATGGTAGAGGACTGCTTTTGCTGTTCTCATTTTCTAGTCGTTGACTAACCCTTCGGGGATAATACATATAATTATAATGTACATATGTATGTTAAAATAGGCTTAATAAAACTTTAAAATACCATTACCTACACTCACAGACCACTATGGTCTGTGCCTACAACTACACCTACCATTCAAAAAAAGGGCAAGATTTTTTGTAAATTTGTAAGCATTAAAAATTCAGTTTATACCTAATAACAGATTTAAAAAAATAATTGTACTTAAATTCAGTTTTATACCCTTAACGGTTCTTTTAAATAGTTGTAAGTTACTTTAACTTTTTTTTCATTTCCTACTCGTTACTTTTGGTTGAACCATAAAAAAGCAGATCTACTTATTCAAATGTTAGTGTTGGTTCTTGGTAGTTGATGTTCGTTTCTAGAAAAGTCGAAGCGTAATTAATTCTTCATTATGGAAATGAGATGTTCTATTAATGAAACCTCCCAAAATAGTAATTGGACTGTTGTACCTATGGGCATGGCACGTCGTTTATTTACGATGATAATTAAATTGCTTAATTATTGAGACGAGGTACTCCGAGCGCTTCTCTCTCGCTCTCTCGGCAGTACGACGCGTCCCGTCCCGTACCGTCGCGACGGTACAAGACGGGTGTATCAGCGAATAGGCGCGTTTTATAGGTTTTTTGCCTAGGAAAAAATAAGTGAAATAAAAATGTGTCTTTTGCATTCACTAGATAATAAAAAGTTTCTTCGATTGGTAAAAAAATTAAGTCATTTATTAATGTAATAACTGACGTACAGTTCTTTTAAAATGTTGACAGAGCTATCTTTGTTTTTTTTTTCTATCGAGTGAAGTATTAGCATTCATGTTTCTGTCTTTAAAAGTCATTAGATAATATGTTCAACTATATTATATATGAATTTTAGAACTGTATGTTTGATATTGGTGGCGGTGTACAATTAATCAAAATTGTTAAAAACGGGAAAAGAGCACCTTTAATTATCATTAAAAACAAAAAAATTTACAAAAAAAAATCGACTCCAAAAAGTTAGACTGAAATAAATGCACTAAAACGTAAAATATAATTGCATAGTTTAGTTTGTTCAATTTATTTGCAATATTAACCTTTATTCTACTCAATCTTATAATCTTATAAATTATTTTTGGAGTCGGTGCCAGCCAAGGGAGGTCACTAAAATCTGGCCTGTTAATGTACCGAGGTACACTTTATGAAAAAAAATTACTCTATGAAACGCTGAGTAATATAGCAGGCCCACATTGTTTGTTAGTTAATTGGAAAGACAAAAAATAATAATTTCGGTTTGAAAAAATACGCCATTTTAGACCCTGTCTATGTAAAATAATCTGTGATAGAATTATGAATATAATCTGTTTTCGGGATCAGAGTATCAAGAGGAATCAAATCACGAGGAAAAACGGAATACCACAGGGAATAGCCAAGTTATTAAATAAAAATACGAATCGCGAACGAAACGAAAACTACGAAGCAACCCGAATCGCCGAAACGAAACGAACGGAATGACATTTAAAACATTTTGTAGCGTTTTGTTACTAGCAGAGAGACAATTATTATTATGATTTTAATATTATATTTATATTTTTTTGTTTTACGTCCATTAAATTATCTGTTCATAAAAATGGACGACATGTAGCTGCATTAGCAATAATTAACAGCAAATAAAATATTTTATTAACACTACAGGTTTTGGAGAAGTCTGATACTAAACGCAATTGAACATCGAATCGCACATGATAAAAATGTGTTACGAGTAATTCAAAACTTTATTAATTTATTATCTTGTTTTATCTAAATATAAAAGCAAAATGATACGTTTTTCGGAATTCTCGATTTTTTCTCTACATTTTGATATCTATGTACCTCAAGGTACAAACATGGCCAAAGTTGTATGGACTATTAGTGACCTCCTTTAACATTAACATTAAACGACATACTATATTATTTTCATATTAGCCCATATTGTCCCATTGCTGGACAAAGGCCTCTCTCCCCTCATTCCAGTATTCGCGGTATTTTGCGTGTGTTGGCCAATCCTTCGCGTAAGCATCAAGCTCATCTCTCCACGTCCGTCTAGGTCGGCCTCGCTGCCGTTTAACCCAATTGTCGTTTTTATTTGTAAATATCTTTAATTAGCCTTTTAATAGTTGTCGTGTTCATTTGTAGATAGATTTTAGTAGGTATTGCTACATCGTCGTATTAGGCTGGCACCGACTCCAAAAATATTTTTTAAGATTTTAAGATTGAGTAGAATAAAGGTTAATATTGCAAGTAAACTGAACAAACTAAACTATGCAATTATTTTTTACGTTTTAGTGCATTTATTTCAGTCAAATTTTTTGGAGTTGGTTTTTTTTTGTTTAAATGTTTGTTTATTTATCGCTTTTTAGTGAATTGTTCCGATCTATTTATCGAAAACGAATATTGGTAAACCTACAAAACGCGCTACTCGTATGAGACAGCGCCGCTTAATTGCGACAAGCGAAGAAAACGAGAAACGCCTATCACGTAGGAAATCTACATCCAAAACAGACGGCAAGTTACCCAGATTTACTCGTGAACGCTGTATAGAGCCCCCTACGATGATGACTTGCGAGTTACTAGAGTTCACCGTTAGGCAAACTACAGGGACGTTTTTGACTTGCTCCAGTCGTAGATCGTAGCCAAGTCACCAATGATCTGCTCAATCGCGTCTAAGAGGTTCTCAGCCGTGGCCTGAGAGTAAATTTGTAAGTCATCGGCATAAAGATGTTAAGAAGAATTGAGATAAGAAGTGACAGAATTAATAGGGTGAATAGTGTATTTTTAAATTTTTATAGAAATGTTTCAGAAGGAGTGATAGAAAGTGGCATATGTTACTATTCGTCCTTCAGCTATCTATGTGCAAAATCAGGTCGATGCGCAAGTGAGAGACGAACAAACAAACACACACGCTTTCGCATTTACAATATTAGTTATGAAGGATTTATTGCCGAAGTGGACCTCAATTGACTTATGGCTGAAAATACCAAAATCGCTATAGGTATGCCTACAATATTTGAGGAGTTTACTTAATTCCTCAAGGATCCCTCCATTAGAACTGAGTTCCGGTACCGGCCTTCTTTTGCTTCATCATAGTCGCGTAACTATCTTAATCGAGTTATCTTATCACCACCCGTGAAGTACTTATCATTGAGGAGTTCTAATGGCATTCTGTGGTCTTCTTCATCAGTTCTACTTCATCAAATGATACTTTCTGAATGCAAATGCTTGACTTATTGCTGAAAATACCAAAATCGCTATAGGTATGCCTACAATATTTGAGGAGTTCCCTCAATTCCTTGAGGATTCCACAATCAGAACTGGATTTTGATAAAAATGGGACATTTTGCTTCGTCATAGTCGCTTAACTATCTTAATCGAGATATCTTATCGCCACCCGTGAAATGCTTATCATTGAGGAGTTCCAAGGGCATTCTGTGGTCTTCTTCATCAGTTCTACTTCATCAAATGATACTTTCTGAATGCAAATGCTTGACTTACTGCTGAAAATACCAAAATCGCTATAGGTATGCCTACAATATTTGAGGAGTTTCATCAATTACTTGAGGATTCCATTATCAGAACTGGTTTTTGATATAAATGGGACCAATCTGGAAGTATATCCTTTTAAATAAAAAAAATAATTTTCTAAATTGGTGTATAAATGACGGAGTTCTGAGGTAACAAACATAAAAAAAACATACAACCGAATTGAGAACCTCCTCCTTTTTTTTGAAGTCGGCTAAAAATCAGATGTTCCATACTTTAGGTCGAAATGTATTTGCAGTTTAGTATGGAACAATTAGTTAACCATACAAATACTTAAGAGTCGTCGTACTTTGCACTTAGTATAGGATCGCCGACTTGCGGAATTATATCATAATCATCATCATCATTAGCCTATAAACGTCCCGCTGCTGGGCACAGGCCTCACACGTGGATAAGAGCATGTGGGGATATTGGGCCATAACTAACCACGTTGGCCCAATCCGGGTTGGTGGCTCTTAACGACTGCCATCGTACGACAACAACCGGGACTAACGTATTAACGCGTGCCTTCCGAAGCACAGAGGAGCTCGAGATGTTTTTAATTTAGTCACCTATCCAGCGACTCGGTATTGTTAAAGTTGCTTAGCGGGCAAGCTTACAAGCCGAACGCGCTAACCGCTGCGCTATCGAGCTCCTCGGGTCTATTACCAAACACCCTGTATAGTCGCATATAAAATAATAAATAAATAAATCCTTATTTGCATAAAACATGGTATTAAAAGATGTTACAAAATTTTATGTACATAGACATGAATTTGCAAAATAATTATTGCATGCAAATTTTTAAATATTTATGTAAAACTAATTAAGTAATTAAATAAAATCATTGTAATAGTCACAATCCATAATTTGTTATTGCCATCAACAAAAGAAAAAAGCCTTTAGATCATAGAAATTATATTCATGAAACCACCTAAAAAACTTCTTTTTGAATAAGTACGTGTTCAAATCTGTCATTTCTACCGGAATTTTATTATAAATTCGAACACACGTGGTAAGACAGCTTTTCCCATATTTATCTGACCTCGGAATGTCCTTTAAGACAAGTCTCTGAGATGTCTTTTTAGTCTGGAATAAACCTCGCATGACTTTGTAAATAAGGCTTTATGACTATTCACAAAATTACTGATTTCATGCAGATACAGTGATGGCAGAGGCAATAAACGGAGGTCTCTAAACACTGGTCTGCAGGACTCGTCATGTTTTATATACACCCCACATAATTAGCTCGAATGCATTTCTTTTGTGCAATAAATGCTCTATAGTATAGCATATGGTCGTAAAGTCGCGTACCTATAGTAGGTATAATAAAACAAACTATCATAAGCAACGATCTTTATTTTTGATGTGAATTTTTGAAATCTTGTGATGATTTTCCGTGTGAATTGATGGACGTCCGGGTGATATTATGTTGTGATTAGAAATATGATCATTGTTGTTGAATATTATCCATTCAGTATTATCCTTGGCGGGCTGAAAAACACAAATTGAGTATCATCAGATGTACATTTTTTTTCTGGTTGACTAGATAGCTATATACATACATAAGTGTAATCACGACTATTATCCCCGAAGGGTTAGTCAGAGACTAGGTAATGAGGACGACAAAAACAAACCTCTACCATAGTCCACTTTCCACCAAATAGCGACTGCACATGTGCTCAACGCGACAGGTTGTGAGCCCATCGCCGCTCTATGCTTTAAGTATGTGCAGTCTTTAGTCCCTTAGTCACCTTTTACGACACCCAATGGAAGAGAGGGGGTTGTAGTATTCTTTCATCGCCACGCGATACGGTAAAAATAGCTATAGACCTATTTTTACCTAGGAATAAGTAGGAGGATATTTACATTTCGTTTCAATCAGAAATAAATGCCCCGGTACCCGGTACAGTCACAGTTAAGTATGTACCTAATAGTCCGAGACTAGACAATGAGAACCGCAAAGTAGTTCTCTGCCATAGTTCACTTTTCACCGAATTACAACTGCACATGTGCAGTGAGCCCATCGCCGCTAGGGTTACCATCCGTCCGGATTAATCCGGACATGTCCGGATTTTTAGACTGTATTCCGGGTTTTGTACGGCTCTTTAGTTTGTCCGGATTTTGAAATATGAGTAACAAAACTACATTTTAAGTGCTTAAGATCAAAAAGTTTTTACTCTTTATTAACTTCTCATTTATCTAAAAATAAAATATAAAAAGTAAGTAAGTATAATGTTTCCATTTTGTGACTAAAAAGTCCGGATTTTTATCGAAATGTCAGGCTCTTTGTCAGGAATTTTCATATTTCTAAATGGTAACCCTAATCGCCGCTCTATGCTGTTGAATATATGTGCAGTCTTTTGTCCGCCTTTTAACGACACCCAATTGGAGAGAGGGGTTCATAGTATTCTTTTAGTGTTCTATACCCCACGGCACACCAACCAATGATTTGTACTGTCTTAATTAAATAAATAATCAACATCATCATCAGCCCATAAATGTCCCACTGCTGGGATCAGGCCTCCAACAGGCCAGGCCATAACTTCTCAGGCCTCCACAGGCCTCCAGGCCATAACCCACCACGCTGGCCCAATGCGGGTTGGTGGGTTTTAACGACTGCCATCTTACGACAACAACCGGAACCAACGGCTTAACGTGCCTTCCGAAGCACGGAGGAGCTCGAGCTATTTTTAATTGGTCACCCATCAGGCGAGCCGGCATTGAGCAAGTTGCTTAGCGGGCAAAATCGCAAGCCGAACACGCTAGCCGCTGCGCCATCGAGCTCCTCCTATTAAATAAATAAATTGACGAAAATTAGTACACTATTTAGAATATGCTTGGTTTGTAGATATAATACTCAATTGCAAAAAATTAAAGGCCTCTTAATTTTTATTACTCCTTGTATTACTTACGAACGTTGTGTGGAGGAGGGGTTACGGCCCTCTTTCTGTTAAAAAAAATAATAGTTTAAAATAATAAAATCGCAGCACAGATTTTATGTCAGTAGCAAATGATAAATCAATAAAGGCCACATTTGTATTGTTTTTGTAGTTGTAGTTGGAAACTGCTAATAGTTAGGTTATACTTATTTCTGCCGTGAAGCATTATTATTTGCATTGCTCCAGGAACAGGCATTAGATCTAAAGCATTCCACCATGTACTTATACTGAGCGCTACGAGTTTTATTCACTTTATAAATAATATCATTGCTTTATAAGATCACATCAGCAAAAAGGAGGTTTTGGATGGCAACAAAGTAACTCACCTCGTTTGTCACAAGCATGTCGATTCTCTAACAATCGCAAACCCGCAATCGTATACACTTGCAATCGAGCGTTAGAGAATCGCACCCGTGTGATTGCGGCTTCTGCCATACAAATTCTTATTTACGTTAACGTCATCGAATCGTAAGTAAAACTTACACTAGCTCAGCACCCGTACACTTTTATCTTTTATTTAACATCAACAATGTTTTTCTGAACTTCTTGGCGGAAAAGTGCCGTTTGGTTTTATTACTTTTTACGTAAGAATAGAGCGTGAAGTCGAATTAGAAAATGGCGTATTTGACATCAGCAGATGTCATCAATTCCGCATTCTCTAAATTTGCTATACTGTACTCTGTATTTTTTATTTATCATAGATCTGCAATGTGAAAAACATTGCAGATATTTGGTCCTTTTTTTCTTATTTGCTCTGGCGGTGATAATTTAACAAGTTTTTTTTATAACATTTTATATTGTAGGTACATAAATATGTTTTTTTATAAAACATTGTAAAAAAAATCCTAAGATTCATGTTAAATAAAGAGTATAATAATAGACTTAAAAAATAAATAAAAATGAAATAGCTGGGTGTCAGCACACTTTACATTTTCTTATTCTTCTTGTCTATGTACTTACAGAATGTTTTGAGGATTAGCGTGCTTTCTGCCATTATTGAACTGGTCTAATTTTGATGTATAAATAAATAAAGTTAAGTATTTAAATTGTTTAATAAAATTATTAATATTTTTATTTTTTTGTTTGTTTTCTAAATCAATGGCAACACTAATAATGTCTAATGTTTAAATTAAAATAATACTATGCCAAAATCATGCCCAATTGTTTGCCAATATTTAATTTGGTTAGTAACCAAAATTTGTTGTTTATTTGGAAGGCAAACAAAGATTTTGCTAACCCTTGGTCTTTAAACAAGTTAAATATTGTCAATAATTTAACCACGATGTAACGCTTTTAATATCGTGTCTTCATAGACGCGCTGCAAAATTATTAGGCGAGGTAAGTATTTCATATATTTATTTGCATATTAAAGATGCTGCATACTGCAGGTAGAACTGTTAGGGTGTTACAAAGGGATATCCCCTTCCCGGAGATGGACTTACTTTGTAGGAAGACCCATGTCATCTCCTCCTCCTCGCGTCGGTCTCCTCAATGCTGAGGGTCGTGATCATCATTATGGAGTATCTTATCGCGTATTATTTGTCGCCATCTGCCTCTGTCCGAAGCAGAGTGAAGGGCCTCGTGCAAGGTGGTTTCAAGGGTGGTGCGAATCTGGTCACACCATCGCATAGGGCTCCTTCCTCTTGGTCTTTTTCCCTCGATTTTGCCAGTGATCACGAGTCTTTCCAGGTTGTTGGCATCTTTTCTTGCAATATGGCCGAAGTACTTCAAGATTCTACGCAGGCAGGTCATAAAAAACTGCCAAATCTGACAGGGACAATTGGCAGAACAATCTTCTAAGAGGATCTTTGGAGTTTCTCCCGTGTTCTTTTAGCAACAACACGTGTTGTGAGACTCCATTTTAACTCAATCTACCGTACAAAACTAAATTTAATTTTAAAATATATACTATTCACTTGAAACTGGCTTAATGCTAAACGCGAAGCCATTAATTAAGATTAATAATAATAATAATAAGAGGATCTTTCTCCAATCATAATGTGTACAGTCTATTAAGAAGTATTGGTGCATAAAGATAAAAACTAACGGGGGTTGTTACATCATCATACCTTGTTTGCCTTAAACTGCTCAAAACTGCCCAGAAGCTGCTAATAGGTACTTATTTCTGCCGTGAAGCATTATTATTTTGCATTGCTCCATGAACAGGCATATGATCTATAGCATTCCCTGTAGAACTGGTGGTCCAGTGGCAGCAACCCCGCCTTTCTATTCCATACAATTATCCACCATGTATACTGAGCACCTAGTATGTGTTTTTTTTTACCATTCGATCACGTCGAAACGAAAAAGAGAATGTAGGTAACTCACCTTGTTTATCCCCAGGGGCGCTCACTGGTGTGAAACTATACAAATTCACATTTTCGTTAAGGTTATCGGATGGTGAGTATAACTCGCACTCACACAGGGTGCGATTCTCTAACGCTCGATCGTAAGTTCGCACTTACACGTTCCGATTAAATGTGACCTTTGTTACGTAAGCATAGTGTGTTTTATGAACTAGAGAAATAAAAATGGGAGAGCTCAGTTGTAGCTCACTATAAATTGTCTTATACGAGGGGCGTTCAAAATATTCTCGGTATTGATACGTTACAACCTCTTTTATATATATATTTGTTACTGGCCGCTAAGATTCATCCATTGACATTAAAAAAAAGTAAAATTGGAACCGAGATGTTCTTTTGTTTTTCTGCAATTGCCGAACAAACATGAACACCATGAGCGAATTAACAATTTTAACGAAATTAGAGCACCGATCCGTCATAAAATTCTTGACAAAACAGGGTAAAAATCAAAAAACCATAAAAGAGGAAATGGATTGTGTTTACCGTGAGTCTGCTCCTTCTTTATCTACTATTCAAAAATGGTCAAGCGAATTTAAGCGTGGAAGGGAGAGTATTGAAGATGACCCTAGACCTGGCCGGCCTGTAGTGGCTACCTCACAAGAAAATATTGATAAAGTGGAAAAACTTATATTGGAAGACGGCCGAGTGAAGGTAAAATCTATAGCTCAAGTAACCAATCTCTCTATTGGTACCGTACATGACATTATACATGACCATCTTAATATGTCAAAAGTAAGTGCAAGATGGGTTCCGCGAATGCTGACGCTTCTTCAAAAGGATATGCGTGTGGCTTGCTGTTCAGATTTTATCGACCTGTGTGGTGAAAATCCCGATGAGGTGCTGCAAAAAATAGTTACTGGAGATGAAACCTGGGTTCATCATTATGACCCAGAGAGCAAACAGGAGTCCATGCAGTGGCACATTAAGGGTTCAGCTCATCCCAAGAAGTTCAAGGTAATCCCGTCAGCTGGCAAGGTCATGGCCACAATATTTTGGGATTGTGAAGGAGTTTTGCTTATCGATTATAAAGAAAAAGGTGTAAATATCACAGGGCAGTACTACGCTAACGTTATACGTCAATTAAGAGATGCGATCAAAGAAAAGAGGCGAGGAAAGTTAACCAAAGGTGTTCTGCTTCTGCATGACAACGCCCCTGTCCATACTGCTCATATTGCCAAGGCAGCTATTGTTGAATGTGGGTTTGAAACTGTTACTCATCCACCCTATAGTCCGGACTTAGCCCCAAGCGACTTCTTTTTGTTCCCCAATCTTAAAAAGGATCTGCGTGGAAATAAATTTTCTGACGATGAAGCGTTGAAGACGGCCGTGGAGGAGCATTTTTACACCAAAGATAAAAAATATTTTTATGAGGGATTAAAAAAAATAATTGATAGATCTTATAAGTGTATGAACATATATTCAAAAATAAAAATATCAAACTTTTCGTACTTGTTTGTTTTTATCCACATACCGAGAATATTTTGAACGCCCCTCGTACTTCTTGTTTACTTACAGAACGTTTTCTGGATAGGCGTGCTTTCTGCCTTTACTGTAATAGTCTAATATTGTTCTATAAATAAATAAAGATAAGAAATTAATAATTGGTTTGCTAATATTTATTTTACTTAGCAACAAAAAGTGTTGTTTAATCATTTGAACGGCAAACAAAGAATTTGTTTGAATTAAATTAATATCATACTTGCTGCAAACCTTGGTCCGCAAACAAAAACATTGTGAACAGATGTTACTCGTATGTGTCTGCTTAATAAATAGAGTTAAGTAGAAAAGTTGAGGTGATACAAAAGGAGTGTCAGAATTTATTTGTAGAAAGATCCTTGTTAATAAAAAACAGCCCGAATCTGTCAGAGACAATTTGGCAGAACAACCCTTTAGGATCTCTCTCCGAATCAAAATAGTCGATTGACAGGTTTTGAGCCTAATATATACTCTAAGGTATTGGAGGGTAAAGTTAAAACTAAAGGAGGTTGTTATATGATAGCCTTGACCGCTCCAATCTGTTCCAACAAAATAAATCTACTCGAGTACCTCACATTAATATAGACTAAATATTTTTAAGTCAGAGCCTATAAAGTAATCTGTATTCCTATTCTATTTCAAACAAGATTTAAAAACAGTTTAACAATATGTATCGGCTTTATAAGTGATATATACGAGTATAACGTGTTTCAGCTCAGTGCCTGAAACGAAATGAACCTATTTTTCGTATTGTATAATTGGTACAGCTTTTTAACGCTTCAACACTCGTCTCCGCTCCAGTGGACAGGCAGCATTAAACACGGCGATGTTCAAGCTATAACTTACCGGTCGATCTCGTCAAAATTCCTGGAAAACACGAAGTTATTATTTTTATTTTACAAGTAATGGTATTTTCACAAAGCTTGTATTGGATATGAAGCACGGGCAAGACAGATATAAGTACTAGTAATTCAATACCAGTAACTTTTTTTTAATTGCCGCTTACCTCTCAGCAGCGAGAGACTTGCTAGTTGTGACGCTGGTTTAATGCTCTTTATAAGCTGGTGGTGCTTGAAGTAAACTTCTTCGAAAAGTTGCATCTTAAATCAATTTTTTGACTTTGTACACTACATGACCTAACAATGTTATTTAACTTTGTCGCTTTGAGGACATTTGGAGTGACCTTCATCGCTTCACATATTTTACAGCCCATATTTCCTCTTGAGTGTCGTGAAAGACGACTACTGGACTAAACACTGCACATACATCCAACAGCATAAAGCAGCAATACGCTCACAACTTATCATTCTGAGCACATGTGCAGTTCTTATTTGGTGAAACGTGGACTGTGCCAGTGCATGACTATGTGCTCCTCATTGCCTCTGACTAGCCCTTTGGGGATAATAGTCGTGAGTGTATGTATGTTTAAATATCGAGTAGTCATATCTGAGGGCCTAGATAAGTGGCAAACACTCACATCTGTCTATTCTTAATTTCTCTTAGGGATGATTTATATTAAGGGCGGGGGGGGTGATTTGCGCGTCTGTGGTAGGTATTTAACCGCTGCAGACGCAGCAAGCGTTAATTATCTACCACAGACGCGCAAATCACCCCCCTACACGTCAGCCGACGTGAAGAAGCGGCATTACACATGCGTAAGGCCAAATCCTGAGTGACGGCGTATCGCGCAGGCGAAATCCGCCGCGCACGAAACAAATACTCGACATGTAAGGACCTGTCCGAACTGCGGGCGGGCGCGCCTTCATACTTTATTCATACGCTCTGCAATCTGCCTGCGTGATGCGCCGTGACTCAGGACTCAGCTTAGGTACTGTGACAATTGCTAGTGCAAAATACGCATTGTACGACGAATTAAGAATAGATAGAGGGTGACCGTTTGCCACTGTCTAGAGTGGCTGGTTGGTTACCGACCCGCCTCTCTGTGTAGGCGGAGGCGTCGTCGGGTCGTCATTGTCCTGCCGGACCTTGCGCACCAAGGAAGCGTCGAAGCCCGGGCTAGGTGAACATGCAACAAGTTATTTAGTTATTCACGTATAAATATATGACAAGAAAAATTATTGAACTATATAAAAAAGTTTTTTTTTTTAAATGGTAAGTAAATAATTCATTATGGAAATGTGGTGGTAATCCTTAAATTATGATGAAATATTATTCGATAACCTAGCAAAGTAAGTTAGCCTAAACTGTCGCACCATTCGCACCGCAGGGCGAAGGACTAATCTAAAGAAAAATACATGGTCTTTACTGTCGCACTGCAAGGCAAAGGCCTCGATTTAATTTTGAATTAGCAATTATTAATGTTTAATTAAGTTTAGTAACTCACCTTGTTTGTCCCCAGGGACGCTCACTGGTGTGAAACTATACAAATTCACATTTTCGTTAAGGTTATCGGATGGTGAGTTTAACTCGCACTCACACAGGGTGCGATTCTCTAACGCTCGATCGTAAGTTCGCACTTACACGTTCCGATTAAATGTGACCTTTGTTACGTAAGCATAGTGTGTTTTATGAACTAGAGAAATAAAAATGGGAGAGCTCAGTTGTAGCTCACTATAAATTGTCTTATACTTCTTGTTTACTTACAGAACGTTTTCTGGATAGGCGTGCTTTCTGCCTTTATTGAACTGGTCTAATAATGATCTATAAATAAATAAAGATAAGAAATTAATAATTGGTTTGCTAATATTTATTTTACTTAGCAGCAAAAAGTGTTGTTTAATCATTTGGCCGGCAAACAAAGAATTTGTTTGAATTAAATTAATATCATATTTGCTGCAAACCTTGGTCCGCAAACAAAAACATTGTGAACAGATGTTACGTTATGTGTCTGCTTAATAAATAGAGTTAAGTAGAAAAGTTGAGGTGATACAAGAGGAGTGTCGGAATTTATTTGTAGGAAGATCCATGTTAATAAAAAACAGCCCGAATCTGTCAGAGACAATTTGGCAGAACAACCCTTTAGGATCTCTCTCCGAATCAAAATAGTCGATTGACAGGTTTTGAGCCTAATATATACTCTAAGGTATTGAGGGTAAAGCTAAAACTAAAGGAGGTTGTTACATGATAGCCTTGATTGCTCCAATATGTTCCAACAAAATAAATCTACTCGAGTACCTCACATTAATATAGACTAAATATTAAGTCAGAGCCTAATAAAGTAATCTCTGTTCCTATTTTATTTCAAACAAGATTTAAAAACAGTTTAACAATATGTATCGGCTTTATAAGTGATATATACGAGTATAACGTGTTTCAGCTCAGTGCCTGAAACGAAATGAACCTATTTTTCGTATTGTATAATTGGTACAGCTTTTAAACGCTTCAACACTCGTCTCCGCTCCAGTGGACAGGCAGCTTTAAACACGGCGATGTTCAAGCTATAACTTACCGGTCGATCTCGTCAAAATTCCTGGAAAACACGAAGTTATTATTTTTATTTTACAAGTAATGGTATTTTCACAAAGCTTGTATTGGATATGAAGCAAGGGCAAGACAGATATTAGTACTAGTAATTCAATACCAGTAACTTTTTTTTAATTGCCGCTGACCTCTCAGCAGCGAGATACTTGCTAGTTGTGACGCTGGTTTAATGCTATATACGCTGGTGGTGCTTGAAGTAAAAAACGTAAGTATGACAGTAAAAGGGAAAACTTACAAATTTATTAGCTTAACTTCAGCTTCTCGCTAATGTTAGCCAAATAGACCTATTCCGATTGTTGCTTTAACTTCTTCGAAAAGTTGCATCTTAAATCAATTTTTTGACTTTGTACACTACATGACCTAACAATGTTCACCGAGAGACAATGTTCACTGAGAGGAAGGGTACACAACGAGATGCCGATTATGATCTCCGGAATGATTTTCAACTTTTTCAAGCAAGCATGGGCAAACAACTCGGAACCTGGTTTGCCAGACAAGATGAGAAACTATCTTTGATTTTAACTGAGTTTAAAGATATGAAGCAATCCATTAATTTTTTAAGTGAAGAATATGGTGAGCTTAACAAGAGAACTCAATTAATTAGTGCACGACTCACACAGGTCGAACAACAAGTTAAATCATCCCAATCAGCCGAGATAATGACGAAGCTGCAATTTCAACTGGCGGACTTAGAACAAAAATCGCGTAACTGCAATATAGAAATAAGCAATATGCCGGAAAAGCGCGGTGAAAACTTAGTCACAATAGTAGAAAAGATTTCCAAGGTCGTAAATTGTCCGCTATCTAGTCAAGATATTGTAGCAATTCATCGTGTTGCTCAGATGGACCCAAAAAGCTCAAGACCAAGAAATATTGTGGCGAAATTCTGCAGCCAAATTAAACGTGACAATTTTATATCTGCTGTACGACTTATGAAGGGCATAACGTCAGATAAACTTGAAATTCCTGGGACACCACGAAATGTCTACATCAACGAACACCTGACGGTGCACAACAAAAGAATATTTCGCCAGGTTAGAGATGCAGCTTATGCCAAAGGATACCGGTACGTGTGGATCAAGAATGGCACTATACTCGTCAGAGCAAAGGACACATCTCCTGTTCTTGCCATCCGTTCAGAAGAAGAACTATGTAAAATTAAGTCACTCACTTCGGTTCCCTAATACAAAAAGTGTTATTCCAAATTCGCTAGAAGCGCTTAGTGCTTTTTTTATAATAACTATTTTTAATTTATGCGTTATTTGTTTCGCCGTTGCTTGTGCGCTCTGCTTACTTCATTACTCTGTAACATGTTTACGAGTTAAATGTTGCGGCTTACTGGTCGGTATTGTTTTTTATTATTTATATACCTGCATTAACCTGCTTTATTCAAAAATATCTGTAAAACATTATTTTTACTATATATTATGCAATATGCTTCCCTGGATACTAGTGCTGGTTTTCCTAGTTTTACTCAGTATAATGTACGTGGTAATTATTTGTAAAAGTGTGATGAATTTGGGCGCGAGTTATCTCTTATGGCCAACACGTGTAAGTGAACTTTTGATATCTAAAAATCATTATAATTTTAAGAAATGCAAATTATTCACCTGTTTATATATCATTAATTATACACGTAAATTATTTTTGTGTACGAGATGTCACTTATGGCTAACGCGTATTAATGAACGTTTAACTTTTATAAGTCAATACTATTCAATGGTATACAAATTGATTATTTGGATGTACGAGTATGTGTACATTTATCTAAAACGAGAAACGTGTTTGAGTACGTATTGTCACTCAGGACTAATATTTATCAGTGTGTTTCTAAAATTAAAAGTGATTGCGTTGTGGTTGGTTATTTCAACTACTTTCATGTATGTTTATTTGTCATATTTATTATTTATTAGAAATGGCTAATAATTTAAGTATTTACTATCAGAATTGCCGAGGATTGCGTACACAAATCAATACATTGTACAATAATATACTAGCAGAGTGTTATGACATAATCATACTTTCTGAAACATGGTTGATACCGACTATTTCTGATAGTGAACTTATGGACTCCCGCTACACAGTGTTTCGTTGTGACAGGAATCGTGAAGCCTGTGGTAAGTCAGACGGTGGGGGTGTTTTAATTGGTGTACGCCCGGAGTTAAGAGCTTTCCGATGCTCCTTATATTCCGGTTGTAATAATAATATGAATAATGATTTGCTTACATTGAGTGTCGAGTACGTGTTATTAAAACTTTATTGCAGTGCTACGAAGGACTATAACTTAGTATGTGGCTTATATATACCACCTAATCAAGCGCTAAGTGTTTATGAGAATTTTTTTGACTTTTTACATAAAGAAATATTATTGCGCGAGGTAAGGCATGTCTATATCTTCGGTGGTTTTAATCTCCCGCATATCCGGTGGGATGATGAGTTATCTAAATCAAATATTCCCAACATGAATGATTACGTTAATCCCACTAGTTTACTTTTATTTAACTTTTTATCTATTACTAATTGTAAACAATGCAATTTTATACTAAATAGTAAGGACCGTATACTTGACTTATTTTTAACAGACGACGTAACATCTTTATGCGAGCCGTCAACCAGTTCCTTAGTTCTAGTCGATCCATACCATCCTCCATTTAACGCAATTCTATCATTTAATATAGACTCTGATTCTATGCCTAGACGTTCTATGCTTAAGTTTCGTTTTGTAGAGGGTAATTATACAGACATAAATAATGCCATCCGTAATATCGACTGGGAGAATAAATTTAAAGGGCTTTCTCTAGAATCAGCCACTAACCTCTTTTATGATAACTTGTATAGTATCATAAGGGAGCATATTCCGCTGCGGCCTGGTAAATCCAACGACTTTCCCGTCTGGTTTTTGCGCCTTTTGATTCACATATTTAAATCAAAGCAACGCGCTTGGACAAAATGGAAAAAATATAAAAATATTTTTCATTATGAACAATTTTGTTTATATAGAAAAAGATTTAAGAAACTCTTATCTAAATGCTTTAATTCTTATATTACATCTATAGAAAACGGTATTAAAAAAGATACGAAACTATTTTGGTCATATGTAAATCGTAATAAAAATAGATCTGGCATTCCTAGTAAGGTGCATTATGGAGGCGATGAGGTATCTAGTCCTGAACAAATCTGCAATTTGTTTTCTAACTTTTTTGCCTCAGTGTATGAAAAAAGTAACTTAAATGAGTCACAGCAACCTGACACGTTAACCATGTCAGATGACTGTGAAGTCGTATCAGATTTATTTTTTCCTGAGGATGCTATAATTACCGAGTTAAAGTTGTTGGATGTTGCTAAAGGTCCTGGCCCCGATAAAATCCCTCCCTTTTTTGTCAAGCGGGTTGCTGAGTCTATTAGTAATCCACTATTTTATTTATACAACCGTAGTATGAAGGAAGGAACTGTTCCTCGTTGTTGGAAAACTGCTAACATTGTGCCCGTTTATAAGAGTGGTCTGAAAAATGACGTAAATAACTACCGGCCAATTTCAATGCTTTCCACCTTCTCAAAGGTCTTGGAAAGATTAGTCCATAATTCTATATATCCCAAGCTTCATCGCGTTATAATGCCCGAACAACATGGTTTTGTAAAACATCGCTCCACTGTTACTAACCTTATACTCTATACTACTTTTTTATTTGAGAATATGGATCGGGGACTTCAAACGGATGCTGTTTATACAGATTTTTGCAAGGCCTTTGATAAGGTGGATCATGCTTTACTGCTAGAAAAAATTGCATACAATGGTATTCGCGGTAGTCTATGGCGTTGGTTCTGTTCCTATGTTTTTAATAGATCCCAATTTGTGGTCGTGAATGGTTATACTTCTACAAAAGAAATAATTGCAACTTCAGGAGTCCCTCAAGGCTTCATTCTGGGTCCTTTACTATTTGTTCTCTTTATTAACGACATAGGGAGATGCTTCAAGAACACGCAATACCTTTTATACGCAGACGACCTTAAAATATATCGAAGCGTCGAGACTGTTAGGGATTGTATGGCATTTCAGGAAGATCTGGACCGGCTTTCTCAATATTGCATTGAGAATAAATTGCATTTAAGCCTTACTAAATGTAAAATAATTACTTTTACAAAAAAAGTCAATGAACTTAATTTCCACTACGAACTTCTTGGCACTAAATTACAAAAGGTAAAAACTATTAAGGATTTGGGCATTTTATTGGATTCTAAATTGCATCTAGACACACATATTAGTATTATTATAAATAAAGCTTATCAATTGTATGGGTTTGTTATGAGAACATGTAAAAATAACTTTAAAAAGTCATCAACTTACTTAACACTTTACAAATCACTAATCAGATCACAGCTAGAATACGCCTCAATAGTGTGGAGTCCCTATTTTAAAAAATATGTCAATCAACTTGAGATGGTTCAAAAGAAATTTGTTCGTTCTGTTCATTTTAAATGTTTCCATTCAAGATGTTCGTACAATAATCTACTAAAAAAATTTTCGCTTTTAACATTAGAGTCCAGAAGAATATTCTTGGACCAAGTAGTATTGTACAAAATCCTCGGTAATCAGTTTGATTGCACACAGTTAACCAGCCACATTTACTTGCAGTTACCTAGTCGCTCTCAACGCATTCGTGACACTCGTACACACGGTGTATTTGCACCCAGATTTTGTAGGACAATAGCGGGCCAACGCGCACCGCTAAGACGTATTATGTACTCAAGTAACATACATTTTGCTCATATTGATCAATTTAAGATGTCTCTTAGCCAGTTTAAAAATAGTATCCATTCAAAATTGCAAATAAGTTTCAGTTAGGTATGTTTTATTTATTTAATGATGTCTGATAGTATAAGTAGTGGTAAAAGAAGCAGACGTGTACTTGCGTGCGATATACTTAGTTTAATTATAATTATTTTCTCTTTGTGAAGGTATCACTAGATATTCCTTTTATTATACCAACAAAGATAGCTGTTTTTGTCTAAATGTGAGATGTTTTCAGTATAAGATACATATTGTAAATTACTGGGACTTGTATCAAAGTTAGTTATTTGATAGTATTTATTTTGGAGTAGGTTTATCAGTAGTAGGCATTTTCTTTGTTATTTACACTACATTATTACTCTGCGAACAATGTTGTTGGTTACATAATTAGTAAGTATTTTTCTATTTAATAATTAGATTTTAGCAACATTATGTAATTGTTTGTTGTTCTGAATTAAAAAAAAAAAAAAAAAAATTATTTAACTTTGTCGCTTTGAGGACATTTGGAGTGAACTTAATCGCATCACAAATTTTACAACCCATATCTCCTCTTGAGTGTCGTGAAAGACGACTACTGGACTAAACACTGCACATACATCCAACAGCATAAAGCAGCGATACGCTCATCACTTATCTGAGCACATGTGCAGTTCTTGTTTAGTGAAACGTGGACTGTGCCAGTGCATGACTTTGTACTCCTCATTGCCTCTGACTAGCCCTTTGGGGATAATAGTCGTGAGTGTATGTATGTTTAATTATCGAGTAGTCATATCTGAGGGCCTAGATAAGTGGCAAACACTCACATCTGTCTATTCTTAATTCGTCTTAGGGATGATTTATATTAGGGGGGGGGGGGGTGATTTGCGCGTCTGTGGTAGGTATTTAACCGCTGTAGACGCAGCAAACGTTAATTATCTACCACAGACGCGCAAATCACCCCCCTACACGTCAGCCGACGTGAAGAAGCGGCATTACACATGCGTAAGGCCAAATCCTGAGTGACGGCGTATCGCGCAGGCGAAATCCGCCGCGCACGAAACAAATACTCGACATGTAAGGACCTGTCCGAACTGCGGGCGGGCGCGCCTTCATACTTTATTCATACGCTCTGCAATCTGCCTGCGTGATGCGCCGTGACTCAGGACTCAGCTTAGGTACTGTGACAATTGCTAGTGCAAAATACGCATTGTACGACGAATTAAGAATAGATAGAGGGTGACCGTTTGCCACTGTCTAGAGTGGCTGGTTGGTTACCGACCCGCCTCTGTGTGTAGGCGGAGGCGTCGTCGGGTCGTCATTGTCCTGCCGGACCTTGCGCACCAAGGAAGCGTCGAAGCCCGGGCTAGGTGAACATGCAACAAGTTATTTAGTTATTCACGTATAAATATATGACAAGAAAAATTATTGAACTGTATAAAAAAGTTTTTTTTTTTAAAAGGGTAAGTAAATAATTCATTATGGAAATGTGGTGGTAATCCTTAAATTATGATGAAATATTATTCGATAACCTAGCAAAGTAAGTTAGCCTAAACTGTCGCATCACTCGCACCGCAGGGCGAAGGACTAATCTAAAGAAAAATACATGGTCTTTACTGTCGCACTGCAGGGCAAAGGCCTCGATTTAATTTTGAATTAGCAATTATTAATGTTTAATTAAGTTTAGTAACTCACCTTGTTTGTCCCCAGGGACGCTCACTGGTGTGAAACTATACAAATTCACATTTTCGTTAAGGTTATCTGATGGTGAGTATAACTCGCACTCACACAGGGTGCGATTCTCTAACGCTCGATCGTAAGTTCGCAAATACACGTTCCGATTAAATGTGACCTTTGTTACGTAAGCATAGTGTGTTTTATGAACTAGAGAAATAAAAATGGGAGAGCTCAGTTGTAGCTCACTATAAATTGTCTTATACTTCTTGTTTACTTACAGAACGTTTTCTGGATAGGCGTGCTTTCTGCCTTTATTGAACTGGTCTAATAATGATCTATAAATAAATAAAGATAAGAAATTAATAATTGGTTTGCTAATATTTATTTTACTTAGCAGCAAAAAGTGTTGTTCAAATGCAAATAAATACATTTCATTTCATTTCATTTCATTAATCATTTGGCCAGCAAACAAAGAATTTGTTTGAATTAAATTAATATCATATTTGCTGCAAACCTTGGTCCACAAACAAAAACATTGTGAACAGATGTTACGTTATGTGTCTGCTTAATAAATAGAGTTAAGTAGAAAAGTTGAGGTGATACAAGAGGAGTGTCGGAATTTATTTGTAGGAATTTATTTTAGGATCTCTCTCCGAATCAAAATAGTCGATTGACAGGTTTTGAGCCTAATATATACTCTAAGGTATTGAGGGTAAAGTTAAAACTAAAGGAGGTTGTTACATGATAGCCTTGATTGCTCCAATATGTTCCAACAAAATAAATCTACTCGAGTACCTTAAAATATTAAGTCAGAGCCTAAAAAAGTAATCTGTGTTCCTATTCTATTTCAAACAAGATTTAAAAACAGTTTAACAATATGTATTGGCTTTATAAGTGATATATACGAGTATAACGTGTTTCAGCTCAGTGCCTGAAACGAAATGAACCTATTTTTCGTATTGTATAATTGGTACAGCTTTTCAACGCTTCAACACTCGTCTCCGCTCCAGTGGACAGGCAGCTTTAAACACGGCGATGTTCAAGCTATAACTTACCGGTCGATCTCGTCAAAATTCCTGGAAAACACGAAGTTATTATTTTTATTTTACAAGTAATGGTATTTTCACAAAGCTTGTATTGGATATGAAGCAAGGGCAAGACAGATATTAGTACTAGTAATTCAATACCAGTAACTTTTTTTTAATTGCCGCTGACCTCTCAGCAGCGAGATACTTGCTAGTTGTGACGCTGGTTTAATGCTATATACGCTGGTGGTGCTTGAAGTAAAAAACGTAAGTATGACAGTAGAAGGGAAAACTTACAAATTTTTTAGCTTAACTTCAGCTTCTCGCTAATGTTAGCCAAATAGACCTATTCCGATTGTTGCTTTAACTTCTTCGAAAAGTTGCATCTTAAATCAATTTTTTGACTTTGTACACTACATGACCTAACAATGTTATTTAACTTTGTCGCTTTGAGGACATTTGGAGTGAACTTAATCGCATCACAAATTTTACAACCCATATCTCCTCTGGAGTGTCGTGAAAGACGACTACTGGACTAAACACTGCACATACATCCAACAGCATAAAGCAGCGATACGCTCATCACTTATCTGAGCACATGTGCAGTTCTTGTTTAGTGAAACGTGGACTGTGCCAGTGCATGACTTTGTGCTCCTCATTGCCTCTGACTAGCCCTTTGGGGATAATAGTCGTGAGTGTATGTATGTTTAATTATCGAGTAGTCATATCTGAGGGCCAAGACAAGTGGCAAACACTCACCTCTGTCTATTCTTAATTCGTCTTAGGGATGATTTATATTAGGGGGGGGGGGGGGGGGATGATTTGCGCGTCTGTGGTAGGTATTTAACCGCTGTAGACGCAGCAAACGTTAATTATCTACCACAGACGCGCAAATCACCCCCCTACACGTCAGCCAACGTGAAGAAGCGGCATTACACATGCGTAAGGCCAAATCCTGAGTGACGGCGTATCGCGCAGGCGAAATCCGCCGCGCACGAAACAAATACTCGACATGTAAGGACCTGTCCGAACTGCGGGCGGGCGCGCCTTCATACTTTATTCATACGCTCTGCAATCTGCCTGCGTGATGCGCCGTGACTCAGGACTCAGCTTAGGTACTGTGACAATTGCTAGTGCAAAATACGCATTGTACGACGAATTAAGAATAGATAGAGGGTGACCGTTTGCCACTGTCTAGAGTGGCTGGTTGGTTACCGACCCGCCTCTGTGTGTAGGCGGAGGCGTCGTCGGGTCGTCATTGTCCTGCCGGACCTTGCGCACCAAGGAAGCGTCGAAGCCCGGGCTAGGTGAACATGCAACAAGTTATTTAGTTATTCACGTATAAATATATGACAAGAAAAATTATTGAACTATATAAAAAAGTTTTTTTTTTAAAAGGGTAAGTAAATAATTCATTATGGAAATGTGGTGGTAATCCTTAAATTATGATGAAATATTATTCGATAACCTAGCAAAGTAAGTTAGCCTTAACTGTCGCACCACTCGCACCGCAGGGCGAAGGACTAATCTAAAGAAAAATACATGGTCTTTACTGTCGCACTGCAGGGCAAAGGCCTCGATTTAATTTTGAATTAGCAATTATTAATGTTTAATTAAGTTTAGTAACTCACCTTGTTTGTCCCCAGGGACGCTCACTGGTGTGAAACTATACAAATTCACATTTTTGTTAAGGTTATCGGATGGTGAGTATAACTCGCACTCACACAGGGTGCGATTCTCTAACGCTCGATCGTAAGTTCGCACTTACACGTTCCGATTAAATGTGACCTTTGTTACGTAAGCATAGTGTGTTTTATGAACTAGAGAAATAAAAATGGGAGAGCTCAGTTGTAGCTCACTATAAATTGTCTTATACTTCTTGTTTACTTACAGAACGTTTTCTGGATAGGCGTGCTTTCTGCCTTTATTGAACTGGTCTAATAATGATCTATAAATAAATAAAGATAAGAAATTAATAATTGGTTTGCTAATATTTATTTTACTTAGCAGCAAAAAGTGTTGTTCAAATGCAAATAAATACATTTCATTTCATTAATCATTTGGCCAGCAAACAAAGAATTTGTTTGAATTAAATTAATATCATATTTGCTGCAAACCTTGGTCCACAAACAAAAACATTGTGAACAGATGTTACGTTATGTGTCTGCTTAATAAATAGAGTTAAGTAGAAAAGTTGAGGTGATACAAGAGGAGTGTCGGAATTTATTTGTAGGAATTTATTTTAGGATCTCTCTCCGAATCAAAATAGTCGATTGACAGGTTTTGAGCCTAATATATACTCTAAGGTATTGAGGGTAAAGCTAAAACTAAAGGAGGTTGTTACATGATAGCCTTGATTGCTCCAATATGTTCCAACAAAATAAATCTACTCGAGTACCTCACATTAATATAGACTAAATATTAAGTAAGAGCCTAAAAAAGTAATCTGTGTTCCTATTCTATTTCAAACAAGATTTAAAAACAGTTTAACAATATGTATCGGCTTTATAAGTGATATATACGAGTATAACGTGTTTCAGCTCAGTGCCTGAAACGAAATGAACCTATTTTTCGTATTGTATAATTGGTACAGCTTTTCAACGCTTCAACACTCGTCTCCGCTCCAGTGGACAGGCAGCTTTAAACACGGCGATGTTCAAGCTATAACTTACCGGTCGATCTCGTCAAAATTCCTGGAAAACACGAAGTTATTATTTTTATTTTACAAGTAATGGTATTTTCACAAAGCTTGTATTGGATATGAAGCAAGGGCAAGACAGATATTAGTACTAGTAATTCAATACCAGTAACTTTTTTTTAATTGCCGCTGACCTCTCAGCAGCGAGATACTTGCTAGTTGTGACGCTGGTTTAATGCTATATACGCTGGTGGTGCTTGAAGTAAAAAACGTAAGTATGACAGTAGAAGGGAAAACTTACAAATTTTTTAGCTTAACTTCAGCTTCTCGCTAATGTTAGCCAAATAGACCTATTCCGATTGTTGCTTTAACTTCTTCGAAAAGTTGCATCTTAAATCAATTTTTTGACTTTGTACACTACATGACCTAACAATGTTATTTAACTTTGTCGCTTTGAGGACATTTGGAGTGAACTTAATCGCATCACAAATTTTACAACCCATATCTCCTCTGGAGTGTCGTGAAAGACGACTACTGGACTAAACACTGCACATACATCCAACAGCATAAAGCAGCGATACGCTCATCACTTATCTGAGCACATGTGCAGTTCTTGTTTAGTGAAACGTGGACTGTGCCAGTGCATGACTTTGTGCTCCTCATTGCCTCTGACTAACCCTTTGGGGATAATAGTCGTGAGTATATGTATGTATGTTTAATTATCGAGTAATCATATCTGAGGGCCTAGCTAGACAAATGGCAAACTCTCACCCCTGTCTATTCGTAATTTGTCTTACATTATGCGTAAGGCCAAATCCTGAGTGACGGCCGGCGTATCGCGCCGCAAAGGCGAAATCCGCCGCGCAGAAACAAATACTCGACATGTAAGAACCTGTCCGAACTGAATGTGTCTGCGAGCGGGCGCGCCTTTATACTTTATTTCTACGCTCCGCAATCCGCCTGCGCGATGCGCTGTGACTCAGTACAGGACAGGACTCAGCCTTAATACCTACTGTGACAATTACCAGTGAAAAATACGCATTGATAGAGGGTGAGCGTTTGCCACTGTCTAGAGCGGCTGGTTGGTTACCGACCCGCCTCTGTGTGTAGGCGGAGGCGTCGTCGGGTCGTCATTGTCCTGCCGGACCTTGCGCACCAAGGAAGCGTCGAAGCCCGGGCTAGGTGAATATGCAACAAGTTATTTAGTTGTTCACGTATAAATATGCGGGAGATTGGCATTTAAATGTAGATTACTATTAATGTTAGCATTAAAAACAAATGTTTAAAGAAAGCAAATTCATCGCAGTAATTAATACGAATAAGAAAACACGTGCTTGCCCATTGCCACGCTCCCCACGCCATGCGTCATTAGCGACTTGTTTGTGCTTCAGTATTAAAGGTCATGCGCTAGCGCCTTCCGGGCATTCTGTACTCAACTGCGGAGCATGACGGAGCTCTGATAGTCGACTTAGTATTGAGGTATGCTATGATGGTGTAACTAAATTATGTATTTTAGTACATAACTGCGTATGTTACAAGAAATAGTAGTAAGTACCAATTTTCATTATGTAAAATACCAAATGGCTAATTATTTTAATAAATTGATATTACTGTAATTATAATTAACACTAAATGTGTGTATATTATTACTGTATGCCAATTAATCTGGTTTTTATGAATATAAATTAATCTCTCACAAATATACGACAAGAAAAATGATTTATCCATATAAAAAAGTTTTTTTTAAAAGGGTAAGTAAGAAATTCATTATCGATATGTGGTGGTGATCCTTAAATTATGATGAAATATTATTTCATAACCTAGCAAAGTAAGTAAGTAAATGGCCGAAACTGTCGCACCGCAGGGCGAAGGCCTAATCTAAAGAAAAATACATGGTCTTTACTGTCCCACTGCAGGGCAAAGGCCTCGTTCATCGCAACAATTGATGGGAATCAAAATATCGCCAAAATAATAAATCTTTCTTTTGTTTTGCCTACTGTTACTTGCTAACTCTAGTAGGCAAAACAACAGACAACAGATTGATTATTCATTTCGGTCGTTAATCATCACTCTCTCTCAATGCGGGTTGGTGGGTTGTAATGTAATGACTGCCATCTTACGAAAGCAACCGGACTAACGGCTTTTTGTGCACTCTGAAGCACGTAGGAGCTCAAGTAGTTCTTAGATAATTGATCACCCATCCCGGCATGCCGTGGCAATGCGAAAGTTGCTTCATAGGCGAAATCGCAAACGGAGGCCTAAGCCGCTGCACGGGCACAGTCGAGCTCCTCCGCCTATGACGGGCAAGGATTAAACATTTGACGGGGCATGTGCGTTGTGTCAGTTGAAATCAGAAAGAAAGTGAAAACCTACAATGGCTCTTGACACGGTCTGATAATAATATGAACGGTTAAGTATAGCTACTTACAAAAAAATTGTTGCGTGCACAGAACACAAGAAAGAGGTTCTGTTCCCGTAGCCAAGTGGCAAACGCTCACCGCCTATCTATTCGTAATTCGTCGAACACTGATGTGTACTGTACCAATAAATTGTTAAAAATACAGCGCGCGCGCATTGTACTACGAATTACGAATAGACAGGGGGTGAACGTTTTCCACTTGTCTAAGGGGTTTTCCTGTGGTTACGTGTAGGGTTACCATACTTCCGGATAAGTCCGGACTTCTAGACTCTAGTCCGGAATTTGTCCGGCTGTGTATTTTGTCCGGATTTCGTATATGAGTAACAAAACTACATTTTAAGTACCTACCTGACATCAAATAAGTCTTTAATCTTTATTAACTTGTCATTTATCTAAAAACAACATACAAGGCGACTGTTATAAACCGCAAGAAACTTCAAGGGCTGGTCAGGTCAAGTGTTTTAAACATGACAAAAATGACAAAAAGTCATTCGTGCTTTTTTTAATTATTAATTAAATAATTCATTTTGCGAATTTTAATTGGATAGTCTTTGAGTATCTAATTTATTTTAATGCAATGACTTAAGAATAGGAATAGGAAAATAAAAGGGGATCTCATTGCAGACTAAATCGCCCGGCTGACGCGGACGGGTCAACAGTCGTGTGGGTCAACGACCGGTCTCTGCCCGCGCGTTGTAAACGATTTATTTTTAATTGTTTTTCATTTAATTTTTTATGTTATTGTTTTAAAATTAATTAGATACTCAAAGAGTAGGTATCTAGTAGCTGCTTCTTCCCGTTTTAGACTATGCCGACGCCTGCTATCTTGATCTCTCGGAGGACCAGCTAAATAAACTTGAGCGCCTTCAAAATCTTTGTATTCGATTCATATTTGGCTTACGCAAGTATGATCATGTTTCTGAATACCGCGCTAAACTCAAGTGGCTTCCTATTCGTCTTCGCCGGAATACTCACATCCTCTCCCTTCTATATAACATATTGTTTAATCCCACCTATCCTTCCTATCTAAAGGAACGCTTCAGTTTCCTTTATTGTTCATCCTCGCGCTCCTTACGGTCATCAGAAAATCTATCCCTTAAAACCCCTCTTCACAACACTACCTTTTACCATTGTTCATTCACCGTTGAAGCTGTTCGTCTCTGGAACTCGCTTCCAGTTGCGATCAGGCATGCTAAAACAATTCACGCATTTAAGGTGCACGTGAAGAATTTCTACCTTTCCCTTTAACCCTATCCTGCTGCATAGCTGTCATTGTCCGCTACATCCTACCTGAGACTATTATATTTAAGTATTTATATGTATGTATATATAATTGTTACACCCTATTATTTATTTATTTTATAATGTTATGTATTATGTTTTGGTCTCTTATTAATTTGCTTTTGTTTTTAATTGTTTTACTGTGGTATGCACCTCCGATCTTTGAGTGTATAAGTTCTCTCCATCCGAATGGTTGTCTGGCAGAGATCGCTTTAAAGCGATAAGACCGCCAAATTGTAACTTTGTATTTGTGCTCATTGTTATGTGTTATGTAAATGTTTGTGGTGTTAAGTTACAATAAAAGTATTGTCTATCTATCTATCTATCTATCTATCTCTAATTAAAATTCACAAAATGAATTATTTAATTGAAAATAAAAAAAACACAAACACTATGTCATTTTCGTCATGTTTAAAATACTTGACATGACCAGCACTTGAAGTTTCTTGCGGTTTCTAGCAGTCGCCTTTTATAAAAAGTGAGTGAGTTATGTTTTCATTTTGTGGCCAAATAGTCCGGACTTGTATCAAAATGTCAAGCTTTTTGTCAAGACTTTTCAAATTCCTAAATGGTAACCAGCTACGTGTGAGGTACTACTACGTAATCTGAGAGCTGAATGTAAGTTTGTAAATGTGCAAACGTTACTATCGCGTTTGAGTAAAGTTTTGACAGATAGATCTAAATGCTAAGTAAATAAGATCGAAAATCAAAACTCTTAACACAAACGCGATAGTAACGTTTGCACATTTACAAACTTACACTCAGCTCTCTGATTTCTTTTGACGTGACAACGTCTTAAATTAGGTTATACTGGGAGGCACTTATGAAAAAGTGTAACGCTCGTCGGTAACGTAACGATGAGTCACCGAACGAGAGAGAGGCCCGCCGAATGCCTTGCGTCTCTCTCCCACTAAATAGTTAAGTTTAAGTTTACATGTACAATGTTTTAGTAAACAAAATAAAACAATATAAAATAAAATAAAATAAAATAAAATAAAATAAAATAAAATAAAATAAAATAAAAAAAAATAAAAAAATAAAAAATAAAAAAAAAATATATTTCAATAGTTAAAATTTGTGCAATTCTTATTTTCATTCAATTCCTTGTTCCTATTGTGCAATTTAATTATATTCATATCAATAAATATTCTACCGAGAAAAAGACGTTGTCACGTAAAATCTTCGCCCGTAAAACCGACTTTACAGGCAACCAATTTTTTAACTGTGTACACAACCGGTAGTGGCGCCCACTGTTGGGTAACGGTCTATTCTCTTTCAAGCCACTCCTGGCGATCTTGTGCCGAACAAATTCACTGTTACCCGGATTCGAATTATTTACTAACATTCTATTACTAGTCTACATAGTAATCTTACCCATCGTATCCTTCCGTCAGTGACTCCAAGAGATTTTCATTTTTCGGCTCCTAATAACAAATTAAATAGAAAAGAAACAATAAATTACGGCTGCAATTAACGTTGTACGTATAAATAAATAGGTACCCTAATACATCCGCTTTCCAATTCGGTCACGTTAATGAAAACGTGAAAAGTACCTAAATCGCCATAATTATACTCGTAAATAAAGAAATCGTTGCACTTCGGAGGCACTGCATGTAAATTGCAATACTTAGAAGTTTAGTTTTTGTTTACGAAATAGTAGAATAATCAAAACCGAAAAACAACAGAACAACTATTACTTAAACTTAACACTTAAAACTAAAGATAACTATAAATAAAAGTCTTTTAGCTGTGGGCACATGCGTAGTTACGGTAAACGGTCCCAATAATGCTGACAACATTACCTCTTTGGATTGCTTGACTTATACGCTGGCAGAAGTAGCTATCAGTGTTTATGTAAACGCGCATACTTTATTAGGTGGTTAATAAAACAAGTATATCCACTCCAAAGTGTGAATAACCCTGGAATAACCAATACACACTAGGAGATCTGCAGGCCTATTTTCTTACTCGCAATGTACGACCTTCGATCATATAAACAATAGATACACTATCTTATATAGAATCTCTAAATCTATCTAAATCTCTAAATCGTAGCAGAATAGTGGCACCTGTGACATACCTATAACTTTGACGTAAGTACAAGTGTTTTGGGCGAATAGCATGGTTTTGAAACGGTTTATTAAGTTTTATATCTATGTTTAAAGCTCAAAATAATAACTAAAGCATAGAAGGAGTCCAAATGAGACTCGTATTAGTTGTCCTATTTTTTGAAATAGGCCATAGACATTTAAAGGAAAGAGATAAAATAAGTTGCTAATAACGTCAAATGTAAAGTAAAAAAAAGACACCAACCAAATTCAAAAGGGATCTACAAAATGTAATTCGAAGGCTTGGTAATATTTGACTTTATATACCTCAATGTACATTGGGAAGGGCCAACGCGCGTGCAATTTACTTGGGTCACAGAATAAATTATAGTACTACGCTTGGGTTATATTTTTGCGTGTTCATGTCACATAATATCGCATTGTTTGATAACAAACGGAGTGCCCACTAAAATGTCTTAGCACTCCTTCTATGCATTAGTTATTATTATATGGTTTAAAGCTCAGAACAATAACTATTGGTCTGAGGTTTAAAGTGTTGTTTTTACTATTTTTAACGGAGCATTTCGGTGTCGTTGACTTCCGCTGTCAGTAACTGACAGCGGAAGAACGACACCGATCTGAGAGCAAAACAGGCACCTTTCTGATTCAAGCCTTGCTTTCGTGGTGCCGTTTTTCAACCAGCAATCGTGTAGGTATCTATAGTTTATATGATCGAAGTGTACGAAGAATGTTTTTTGGTCTTCATCATTTTAACTGTCAGTCGATTCGAGTTCATTGGTATTCAAAAATCAACCACAGTTATAAAGTTCAAAATATGGTGGGAATTAAATTTAAATTTAATTTGTTTACGCTCACACCAATTATCTAGACCAAGATGAGTATTCTATTAAAACTCGTTAATATGGTAAGATAAACATAAACATAGAAAAAACACCCAGACTCGAAATAAATTTTTCTCTAAATTGACCCTACCCGGCATTGAACCAGTGATCTCAGATATGGCGCGACGCCAGACCTGGCGTTCTAACTAACCACTCGACCACGGAGGTCGTCATAGGAATATTAATCCACTGCCTTATAGAAGGTTAAAATGTTTCAACTCAACAATAATCGTGTTTCATACCAGTGGGGAAGCGTTGCAGCTCACAAGCACTGCAGCGACAGCTGCCGCCAATACTACACGGGCTCCGATCATTTTTATTCCTGTACAAAACTTACAAATTAAAAAATAAAACTAAAAAATCTGCGTTCCAAAAAAAAGCAGAAAGCAGCAAACGTTTGTGTCAATACGACGTTATGAGGAAACACTACGTCGACGTGGCATGCAAAATTCTCATACAAAACACAGAAATCGACGTTTTGCAGTCCACTGTTTCCTCCTTCAGAACTGGACTAATTTTTATTACTTTTTCAGCATCGGTTAAAGAAAGAGATTTTCTATGTATGTATGTTTGATTTTTTTGTATTAAATCATTTATTTAATAACCAGGTGCCTTCAAAATTTAGCGAAATCACTCCGTTTTAAGGCGTCTTCAGAAACATTTAGTGGCTGGTTTAAAAAAAATTAACATACAGACATAGAAAATCTCTTTCTTTAACCGATGCTGAAAGAGTAATAAAAATTGGTCCAGTTTTGAAGGAGGAAACAGGGGACTACAAAACGTCGTTTTTCTGTGTTTTGTATGAGAATTTTGCATGCCACTTCGACGTAGTGTTTCCTCTTAGCGAATGGGTTTATACAGAATGTCTCAATACATAGGGTCAAGCGGAAGCCCAGAAGCAGCTCAGGGGCACCCGAATAACCTCTATGTATTCGGTGATTTTGAATAGTTTTCAAACTATGAACTTTTGAAAAACTCTACTTTTAAATATTTAAATAAAGACCTGTACAATGAGACATGTGCCCCATAATTTTGAAGTCGCAATAAGTCGCTACCCTACGATACCTACCCTATAGTATCTCTGATGGGACCTGCATAATGTTATTTATTGTCGTATGTTTAAGGTTCATGTATCATTCGTGTTATCTCGATCTAGATATAGTATAGAGACCTCAATTATGTAAGGCTCAAAAAATTATTACAGCGAAGGACAGGGGTCAAAAGAGCGAAAACCCTGCAGCCCCGCTTAATTTTTTATGAGCACGAGATAAGGTAATGAATAAATGGCGGCTTAGCTCGCATCGCACGGAAATTAAAATTGTGTAACTACACAAAGACGGAAACAATGTGTAGTTTGAGATAACTTTTCACTATTCGAATAAGTAAAACTCACTACAATTTGTATGGCATGTAAACACAGCGCCATCTAGAACGAACTTGTGTAACCAAAATGTAACTGCTTTAATGCCATCCAAATAGTAAGTAGTTTAGGTACGTTATCTTGGTGGAATAGTTCACTGGCACAAACACAAAGCACATGTGTCAACTTGGTCTGAACCGGACTACTAGGTACTGAACCGGCAAACAAAAACAGCCCGCTTAATGATGACTGGCTACTACAGCATATAAACAGACACGGATCGTTGATTCCATGACAATGTGGGCATCTGGTTCCATCTTCAGCTTTACCATCTTCACTCATTACTATTACATGACAATGTATTGAATAATAATGTATTGCCATCAATAGCCGTTTAATTATAATTGAATCGCAACGGAACGCCCGGTTATTTTATAAGTAGTATTACATCAAAGCCTATTAATTTACATGAACAATGTCCCTTTAAAAATATTTTACAAAAATAAACTTATTTGCTTACCTCTAGAGAAAATTTCGAAGAACTCTAGTGAATGCGTAGGATCGCCCTATTTATATTTAAAGATTTCCACTAATTTAAATTTTGTGCATTTGTTATTATTCGTCAAGGTTTCGCGGTTATTAATCGTGTTGAGTTAATTATTCCCATTATTTATATATGCTTTATCTTTAATTGAGCGTAAAATTGTTTAAGTATGTACCTACCTATAAGTAGTTTGACAAAATATTTTTACCATTTTAAAAAATACCTATTAAAAACAACTTGGTTTTCCACCTTTCAGGAAATAAAGTTCAAAATATTATTATGATGTCCATTATACAGACAGAGCTTAAATGGATCACATCACATAAACATATTGTGAAAAAAAGGAGGCGCACAAAGGGTGGTTTTATCATTGAGAGTGATTTCTTCCAGATTCCCCACACATTAAAAGTACGTGAGAAGCAGCATAGGGCAGAAGTGTAATTATGATCATATTAAGTACCGTGTTATAACTGCGTTCAGTTGAATCGGTTACAGCATCGGTCGATGGAGTCGGCTGTGAAAAAAATATTTTCCCCATGATGTCTGTCACGAAGACCGAAGACTCCTCTAGTTTTACGACAGTGGAGCTGATCTATTTAAGTACCTACCTACGTGTGATTATCGATTTTCGTTCGAATCGCCTTGCAAAGAGCAAAACCGCTATGTTTTTTGTGATTGGACAAAAATGTTTTTGATGGTCTCATTACGGCATCAAAGATGCATAAAGGCATCATATAACAAAAGAGTTGTATGCTTTGAGTATAAAGATAATTAGGAAAATCCTGTGGAAAAACCATAATTGACCGGATGCAAATGCACATCTGGCGGTTTCAAAGTCAAATTACTCAGTTCGTGTTCGTCAAACTACAAGGTGAATTTATTTTTCAAATTGAACATTTATTTAAGATTCGACTAATAACGTTTTGTAATTGGTAAAACTGTTTTAAGCCCGAAATAACAAAACTTTTACTACTAATTTAAAAATTATACTAGATAGTAGTT
Source organism: Scoparia ambigualis (assembly GCA_963921215.1). Classification (NCBI taxonomy): domain Eukaryota; kingdom Metazoa; phylum Arthropoda; class Insecta; order Lepidoptera; family Crambidae; genus Scoparia; species Scoparia ambigualis. The sequence continues at coordinate 29,172,225 of OY992508.1, forward strand.
GCGTTTCATAGTCATCACGCAGTTCAAACGCGCAACTACTATGTAGTGTAGCGCGCGCGTGTGGCCGGCGCTGATCAAACGCGTGACTGTGAAATCAGCCTTAGGCTCGTATTCTAAAACCAAACTCACACTCAAATCTCTGCTCGAGTACAGTTAGAAAGGGATGGTGCTATTCATCACATATATCGCCATTCCTTTCTAACTGTACTCAAGCAGATATTTGAGTGTGAGTTTGGTTTTAGAATACGAGCCTTAAAGTTCTTAGCGCGTGCACTATCTCCTCTACTCTGTCGTAATATTTTTTGTCGAGTCCCAGCAAGGGCCTGCGCGTCGTGATTGCTTGATCGCGAGACAATTGGAATTGAGCATGTTTCACTAATTTTAATCCGATTTGCATGTAGGTATATATATTGTGTACCAGAATTTGAAGTATGACTACGTACCTCTTATGGTTAATTGAAATATATGACATCCGAAGAGATATCCGGTTTACCAAAGCGATAATAGCTGCACTTTTTTCAAATAAAAGATAATTCATTAACCGACTTTAAAAAAGAAGGAGGTTCTCAATTTGGTTGTATGTTTTTTTATGTTTGTTACCTCAGAACTCAGTCATTTATACACCGACTTAGAAAATTCTTTTTGTATTTGAAAGGATATACTTCCACATTGGTCCCATTTTTATCAAAATCCAGTGCTGATGATGGAATCCTCAGAAATTGAAGGAAGTCCTCAAATATTGTAGGCATACCTATAGCAATTTTGGTATTTTCAGCAATAAGTCGACCTGATTTTGCACATAGATAGCTGAAGAACAACAGTGACATAGGCCACTTTTTATCACTCCTTCCGAAACATGCTTATGCTTAGACAATTTTTTTTGTAACTTTGCCCCTGAGTCTAAGTCCATACTAACTAATTTATCTTCAGATCACTGTGGGCAAAAACTAGCTTTTACTGAATATGGACACCCTAACTTAGAAGAAATATCTTGTAGGCCAGTAACAGAGAAACGAGTTAAAATTTTCAAGCATAATGTAACTGCAAAACTTTCATGTTTACCATTTATACAGGAAAATCCAGATGCTCTTTACAAGCATTTATTTGATCTTATAAACGGTGATTTTAATAAAACTTTCTCTATTAAAAAGTTTAAAACTAATATTTCTATGAAATTTGGGGATTGGGCTACAGCTGGTTTGCATAAAAGTAGGGCTAAGTTGTATGACTTATATAAGCGGAAAAAATATAATAATAGTCCAAGTTTTCAAGAGTATATCAAAAAGTATTCGAAAACTTTTAGGAAGGCTTGTGCATATGCCAAGTCATTATTTATTAGTGAAAAAATTAAAAAGTCTGATAACAAAATAAAGGCAACATGGAACTGTATTAACCGCGAAACTGGTAAAATAAAGCCACGTGATACTAAGTTTTCTTTAAGAATAGGCAATAGCATTTTAAGTGAAGACAATATTAAAGTTGCTGATGCTTTTGAACAGTTTTTTACAAATATACCAATTGCCACAACTATGTCACTCAACTCTTCACCGAGCAATGCAGAAATTCTGTTAAAAAAGTATGTACCCATGTGTAATGAAGTGTTCAAATTTAAACACATAAACTGTAAAGACTTACTTAAATCCTTTAAATCTTGAAAAATAAAAAGCACTTGTGATTTGTGGGATATTTCAACAAAAATTATTAATAATATTATTGAGTCCATTGCGCCTTTTCTTGTAGTCATATTCAATAGCTGTGTTGACGAAGGAGTTTTCCCAGATCTCCTGAAGCATAGCAAAGTTCTGCCACTTTTCAAATCGGGTTGTAAAGATGACCCGAGCAATTTCAAACCTATTTCGATTTTACCTACTCTTAGTAAAGTTTTGAAAAACTTATTTTAGATCAACTCGGCTCCCACTTCGCTATAAACCACCTTTTTCACAGTGAACAGTATGGTTTTACTAAGGGAAGGTCTACTACTGATGCAGGTGTAGCTCTGCTAAAACACATATTTGAGGCTTGGGAGGGATCGCAGAATGCTTTTGGAGTGTTTTGTGATCTCTCTAAGGCTTTTGATTGCGTTGAATACAACACTCTTTTAATAAAGCTAAAACACTACGGAGTGCACTCGGATGCCTTGAAATTGATTCAATCATATCTCAGCTGCAGAATCCAAAAAGTTAGCGTGAATGGATCCATATCATCCGGATCTTCTGTACGAATGGGAGTTCCACAAGGGTCAATACTAGGTCCATTTTTATTCTTAATTTATATTAATGATTTACCATTTTATGCGGAAAACTTTTGCAATATTGTTTTGTTTGCTGACGATACATCTTTGATATTTAAGACTGATCGAAATAAAAATAGTTTTGATGATATCAACAGTGCCCTAACAGATGTGTTGAATTGGTTTACTACTAATAATCTTTAATTTAACGTGAAGAAAACCAAATGTATAAATTTTACTCTACCTAACGTAAAGAATATTATTGTAAATAAATTTAAATTGAATGGTGAACTGTTGGACCTTGTTGATTCAACAGTTTTCTTAGGTATTACCTTAGATTCAAAAATACAGTTGTACCCTCATATTAGCACCCCTGCGGGGAGACTTAGTTCAGCTGCTTACGCTGTTAGAAAAATTAGGCATTTCACAGACGTGGAAACTGCTCGATTAGTCTATTTTAGTTAATTTCACAGTGTTATGTCCTATGGTATTCTACTTTGGGGCAAAGCAGCAGATATAGAAACCATTTTCATTTTGCAGAAAAGAGCAGTAAGGTCCATATATAATCTAGGATCACGTGACTCCCTTAAGGAGCTGTTTAAAGAAATAAATATTCTTACAGTTGCATCACAATTTATTTATAACTGTATTGTTTACGTGCGTCAAAACAATTCTCATTTAAAAAAAAATTGCGATATACACAAACTACATACTAGAAATAAGTCTAAACTTGTAATTCCTAAATTTTGACTTCAGAAAGTTTATGGATCATTTATGGGACAAAGTGTCTTATTTTACAATAAAATCCCGAACGGTGTTATAATTTTGCCCTTTGACAAATTTAAAACACTTACTAAGGACAGACTTTTAGAAAAGGGCTATTACACTGTAAGCGATTACATCAATGACAAAAATGCATGGAATTAACATTCCTCTAGTTTCGCACACATTGTTCTAATGCGTTCATAGTGCCCGAGTAAAACTTTTAGATTCACTTTTGTTTTATCTTTTATTTTATTATATAATTGTTTTATGAATATTGACTTATTATAAGAACATTTTGTCTGCAATGACTATGTTGCAGACAAAAATGCATGGAAATAAGTCTACTCTGTACTAGTGTTTATTATTAGTATTTTTAGTTTATTATTAACTATTCTTTCGTTCAATTATTATGAATTGTTGAAATTATTTAGTTTAGTTATTATTAATTTTATTGATGCGTACAAATTGTACTTAATTATGTTTAATAAATTGTACCTACTTAATTAGTTCTATGACACTGTAAAGTAACATTGTTACTTAGAGGGAGAAAAAAGTAAGGCCTCCTGAGTTTCTTGCCAGCTCTTCTCGGTCGAAGGCTCTCCTAAAATCCGAACTGGTGGTAGATTGGTTAGGTAGGTAGAGTAGATTATGGTCTGTGCCAGCTGAAGAAGGGTCATTTACCCCACTTGTACCAGTGGGGTGCTGCAGTTTAGGTACGTTCGGCCGGCGTGCCTTCCAGGAAGGCCGCCTAGGCGTATGACAGTAAAGGTTGCCGCTCCTTCTGTACGGAAGTAATATTAGTTATTCTGTGCTTGTACCAAGACGAAAAACGAAACAATTTTAAAACACACTAATTTATGCTTATTAATTTTTGACGTTTTTTATGCTTAAGTTTAAAAAAAAAGATATTTGAATGATTAAAAATGTCAACCTTATTGGTTAGGTACTAATGTTTTCCAAAACTCATTTCAACCGTTACTTTATTTTACTTTAAAAACTCAGTTATTTCCAATTTCTATTACTTACCACAATATCAATACGATAATTGGAAATCACATTTAATTTTATTCCTTAAAGTAATAACTTAAGTTAACATTTCATTAAGATTTATCATTCTTCACCTTTCATCCTAAAAAAACGACAAATTACCTATAAATATTAGCCGTCTGTATCGGTAGGGGAGAGACACTTGCCCGCTATTTTTGTCTCGTACCAGGATACGTTTGTTTACACAATTCTATGACCACGGCTTATATTTCGGTTCGACGCGATTCTATTTCGGCGTGCAGTGGTACTGGGGGTAGCGATGCGCATTTGTCTGGCACAGACTATAGCTCGTTAGATTAGTTGTTAAGTCTTAACTATAAGTTAGTTAACTTTTTTTTTATTTTTTTTATTGACGTCAATAAGTGCCTGTAAAGGTTAACATTGAATAAAAAATTTGACTTTGACTTTGACATTTCTATTAGGATTTAAAAATACACTATTCACACTATTCATTCTGCCACTTGTTGTCTAAATTCTTCTAAACATCTTTATGCCGATGACTTACAAATTTACTCTCAGGCCTCGGCTGGAAACCTCTCAGAAGCGATTGAGCAGATCAATGGTGACTTGGCTACGATCTACGACTGGAGCAAGTCAAAAACGTCCCTCTAGTTTGCCTAACGGTGAACCCTAGTAACTCGCAAGTCATCATCGAAGGGGGGTCTATACCTATAGCGTTCACGAGGAAATCCGGGTAACTTGCCGTCTGTTTTGGATATTGATTTCCTACTTTGTGATAAGCGTTTCTCGTTTTCTTCGCTTGTCGCATTTAAACGGCGCTGTCTCATACAAGTAGCGCGTTTTGTAGGTTTACCAATATTCGCTTTCGATAAAAAGATCGAAACGATTCACTAAAAAGTAAGAAAAAAATGTTCTACTTCCGATTGCAAAAAGACACCGGATTTCACGTCATCAGATACCGGAACACAACTTACGTCATTAGTTACCCGTTTATTGGTAGACATAAAATAATCTTATCTGCCAGTTCCTTATTGGCCTAAATTTAATTTATTGGCTTAAAATTTTTGTTTATAAATTTTACCAAAAAAAAACCGACTCCAAAAAATTTTACTTTACACAGAGGATAACAATGTCTACACATATCATTAACTTCATTGCGGTATCTGATGACGTAGATAAAGGGGTACGGATGGTCACCTTCTCGCGTGTCTGCCAAGTACTTTCGGCCAATAAGGAACTGGCAGATAAGATTATTTTATGTCTACCAATAAACGGGTAACTAATGACGTAAGTTGTGTTCCGGTATCTGATGACGTGAAATCCGGTGTCTTTTTGCAATCGGAAGTAGAAGATCTGAAAGTAAAAATCCTTGAAGAATATCAGGCCAGGAGTGGCAGCGAACAACTTGAAAACGCAGAAGCATATCACCTTAAGAAAAATAAAGAATGGTTATACTGCAAGAGTTGCAAACGTAAGAGTCACACTACAGAGACATGTTGGGGAAAGAAGAAAAACGCCAACGACAGAGACAGCATAAACAAGAGCAGAAACTTTAAGGTTTTGTGCACTGCAAATTCAAATACCAGTGAAAATACTTGGTGTTTATATAGCGGGTGCTTATCTCACATGTGTGGCGTAAAATCGTTGTTTTCTTCCATGAACCCTGAGAATGGCACTTTGAAGTTGGCATTAAATAACCATACGAGCCAAATTGGAGGAAAAGGATGAGTCACAGTGGGTACAGAAAAACAAGGTTACAATTTTAATGATACCTTGTATGTTCCAGATGTGTCAGTGAACCTATTATCTGTCGGAAAAATAACGGACAGAGGAAACAAAGTTGTATTTGAGAAAAACAAAGCCTACGTCATAAAAAAGTGGAGAGGTGGCACTGACAGCACAAAGGAAAGATTGACTCTACCATATTAAATTTAAAGAGAAAGAGATTGCACACTACACACCATAAATGGACAATGACATCATGGAATGGCATCGCAAGCTTGGCCACATAAATGAAAAAGATTTAAAGATGATGGCCAAAGACGAACTTATGTATGGCTTAAACTTTACTAACGAAAAGTTAGAAACATGCGAGACCTGCATTAAAGGCAAACTATCACGACTACCATTCACAAGACACGATGGTCTATACACAACGGACGAGCTAGAAATAATTCACAGCGACGTTTGTGAACCTTTTGAGTGTGAGACACTAGCAGGCTCCAGATATTACGTCACATTTATAGACAATTTGATTAGTTCCTGATTCGCCGGATTCCGGATTCGCCGGATTCTTGATTCGCCGGATTCTTGTTTCGTCGGATTCTAGTTTCGTCGGAAATATTATAATATGTACAATAATATCACTTCAGTAAAGAAAACATGTAGTTATATTCATTATTATATGAATTATTATTTTGTTGCCACTATCGGACATAACTTAAATTACCTACTTAGAAATGAGTTTGATTCATATTTTCAAAGAAATTACGATTTTCCTTTAAACATTTTTTATTTGTTACGTTACCTATCTGTTAACGTAACAGACGTTATTAAATTAAAAACAAATAAATATTTTTATTAATGTACCAAAATGTCTGCCTTTCTTTTATTTAATAGATAGGTGAAGCCGCGATATTTATTTTATTTATTTATTCATAATCCACGGCTCTTATTACATTTATTAACTTTACTTGAAACAATGGAACTAACAGCCGTAAAAATTATAATATTAACAGTCAAGGGTGATTACTGATTACAAAACAAACCAAAAAGAGAGAAAAAAAAGTTAAATTTTACCAAATAGAAAAAAAACAAAGAAAGTCCAATTCTTGCACACAGGTTATAATTATTTGGGAAAAGTGTGTATTTGTGAGGTTGTGAGGGGGTGTGTGTATATTTATGATTATGTCTGATTATTTAAAAATTATTAGTTTGTATATTTTCAAACTGTACTCGTATTACACTTGCCTAATGTTCTGTCACTGTAAGAACTTCGCAAACCTTTAATTATTATTAAATATTTCTATAGTTTTCCTTCAACAAAAAAATCCGAGGAAACAAGAATCAGGCGAAACAAGAATTCGGCAAATCAGGAATCCGGCGAGTCAGGAACTAATCGATTTCACTCGTTACTGTCACGTCTATTTTATAAAAAGAAAGAGTTGTAGTAGTAGTCAGTATTTTCAAAGATTATAAAAATGAAGTTTAGACATACCACAATAAGAAGATAAAGGGTTACTCGCATAATGACCCATTTTGGTAGCCCAACGCACAATGACACAGTGTCTACGCAAAATGACTTACGCAAATATCTTTTCCTGATAGTTTTTTTCCGGAGGTTGATTTTCTCAGAAGCTATTTTTGGGTTTTCTCTCTAGCGTTTTATTTTTTTCAGATAAGTAAGTTTATTGTCTTATCAGCAGCTTGTCTTTCGTTGGATATCAGCAGCATTATCTTATATCCCAAAATCCTGATATTACATAGTTCTATTTTGTGGTTATAAAACAGTAAAAATGTTACCTACTTCTTTTTTTTAAATAGCAAAGAAATTAGAATGGGAAAAATTGCATATAGTAATTTTTCCTAGTGATCATATAAGCGGCCCTACATGTGACCCCTGGGTGGTGCTAAATGAGTGACCTAACTGAGTGGTAGAGCCACGTTGCGTTGCAGCACGCATTGGGCCGGCTCGCCCGGCGTAATACCTCCCTCTCACTAATATCCGGCGTGAAATAATAGCACTTGGTGCTGTTGTGTTTCGTCTGGCCAGTGAGGGTTCTGAAGGCCCTTCCCCCCCCCCCCCCCCTCCCCACCCCTCACAATTCCTATTCCTTCCTAAAACCTATTCCTTGCTTAAAGGCCGGCAACGCATCTGCGATTCCTCTGGTGTTGCAGGTGTCCATGGGCGGCGGAGATTGCTCTCCATCAGGTGACCCGAATGCTCGTTTGCCTCCTTCTATTATATAAAATAAAAAAGCGAATATGTAAACTACGTAACTAGGAATATAGAAATATGTTAAGTAAAAAAAATAATTAAAAATTTACCCTCCGGGAAAAAAACGCACAGAAAATTAAAAATTGGGAAATTATGCGAATGGAAAAATCGCTTGCAGTAAAATTCGATTTTCGCAAAGTCATCGACACACTCCTTGAAAACTACGCATCTAATGTTCGTGATTCTTTTGCACAGAAATAGATTTGGACACAGACTACTACTTTTTACGGTGGGAAATCGGACTTACCTTAACAATTTTTTTTTCATCAATGCATTATAAAACTAAACATGTCGGCTTAGATTAATAATTGGTCTCGCTGCGCTCGACTAGATACCTCCGTCGTACTTGTCAAATGCGGCAACAAATACTACGCCGAAATCGGCGTACCCGAGCCAGTCACACTGACAGCTGTGGGTGACGTGTAGGTACGTCCCGAATGTTTTATTCAATTTTGGGATTAATTCAAACTAAAATGCCAGTTTGCGTAGTAAAACTGTGTAAAAATAATACTTCTAAAAATAAGAAGGACACTGGGATCACATACCATCAGTAAGTATCGTATAATTTCGAAAATTCATCATAAAATAATATGAACAATAAACGCCATTCAGTGTTACCGCTTATACAAGAATAAAGTCCCCGTGGTTGAGATTTTTATTATGTGAATTTATTGTTATTGTCTTTTATTTTAAAGGTAACCTATTTCATTTGTCTTACAAAGTTACTATTATACTTAACCTAGTTCTATGTTATTTCATGTTTACTTATGTTTATGATCTAAAATAAGGTGTAAAAATGTTAGCTGACACTATATCAAGGGGATTCTACCGACGAAACTGAACAACTTTCCATAAGATACATGGATTGATTTATTATTTTTCCCTATACAAAATGCGCAAGCAGCTGATTGATTCAAGTATGGAAAAGCTATTTTTTTTTCATTTTGACCTTTGTTCCTGAAATGTAAACTTTTCGTGTCTGTACTTACATTGAAAATATTCGCGAAAAACATAATCTAGGGGATGAAGGATACGTGAACATTATAATCATTTTTGGAATTTTATGTCTGTTTGTTTGACGCGCATCACACAAAAACCGCTGGACGGATTTTAATGAAACTGAGAACAGGTGTATAGCTTATGATTCGAGTAATATTATAGGTTAAAGGTTGCTTCACACATATCAGTGAAGTCACAGTTCCGACACAGTACCAGCACAGTGTTTTTCATACATTCTCTATGAAAGCATCTCACTTGTCAGTGATAATGCTCTCAGTGTCAGTGCCGCCACCGGTAAATCACAGACGTATTCGTTTTGAAAAAAATCCTAGACAATGTTTGAAATAATATTTTTACTCCTCTTGCTCAAAAAGACCGTCATTGTAGCGTTGTTAAGCGAGGCTAAAATAGCTTTTCTTGCCCTAGGGGAAATAGTTTTTTTTTTAATTTTGTCTGTTACATGACAATGAGCCTACAAAAACGAAAAGGTAGGTATTTAGTCATATGTAGAATAATCATGAATAAAGACTCGACTTATTACTGTTTACTTAGATCAACAACTTTTTTGAGATAGTTATCATTAAAGTTTATGGTAAAATTAGTAATCATTTGAATCTATGGACAACACAGACCACGCCTAAACAGTCCACGCTTCAGCAAGAAAAAACTGCACAGTCTGCAAATGTGCTTAGGTGGTGAGCCTTTAGCACGTTAGTCGCTTTTACGACACCAAAGGGAAGAAAGGGGTTGGTAGTATTATTTTGATGAGCCCATCGCCGCTCTATGCTGTTGTATGTATGTGCAGTCTTTAGTCCATTAGTCGCCTTTTACGAGACCCAATGGAAGGGAGGGGTTGGTAGTATTATTTTGATGAGCCCATCGCCGCTCTATGCTGTTGAATGTATGTGCAGTCTTTAGTCCATTAGTCGCCTTTTACGACACTGAAGAGAAGAGAAGGGTTGGTAGTATTATTTTAATGAGCCCATCGTCGCTCTATGTTGTTAGATGTATGTGCAGTCTTTAGTCCGTTAGTCCCCTTTTACGACATCGAAGAAAAGTGAAGGGTTGGTAGTATTATTTTGATGAGCCCATAGTTGCTCTATGATGTTGGATGTATGTGCAGTCTTTAGTCTGTTAGTCGCCTCTTACGACACCGAAGGGAAGAGAGGGGTTGGTAGTATTATTTTGATAAGCCCATCGCCGCTCTATGCTGTTGGATGTATGTGCAGTCTTTAGTCCGTTAGTCGCCTTTTACGATAACCAAGGGAAGAAAGGGGTTGGTAGTAATAAAAAATACTACTAAAAAAATGAGGTCTAATCATAGCTATACATACCTACCATTTTTCTACAGAAAAAACCTACGTCTAACCTACATAATATTAAATTTATAGAAATATTGAATATTATATTAAATATTGATACATATTCGCTTTTAATTGTTAATTTTTAAATATTTTCTGAGCTACATTTATACCAGCAACTTAACTAATACATCACAGCTAAAATATTTTTCCCATTAACTCGGGTAACAGTTGAGCAGCTGGCAACAAATTTTTCACGCACACTAGCATCCTTGCATATTGTCATAAACACACTACAATAATGAGTTGCCGCATTTACGGAGCTGTGGATTATAGGTAGCGCGGTATAGACGAGCGCAGCGAGACTAATCATTCATCTATGCATGTACCTACCTACATGCATGCATAGGCGAAGGCTACACGTTCAATAAATATTGTGATCCACGGCTATTTATTCCATATCGTGATATTTATTGAGCGTGTAGACTGAAGTATTGACGGATCGCGATACGGATCACAGGATTTCTAGAAATCCGAATTACGGATTGTCAATCCATGGATCGTGATAAATATTGAACGTGTAGACGCGCGGTCAATATTTATCACTTCAGTTCGCTCCGCGGCAGCGATGGGTGACGATGTGCCAGTGCCATGCGGGGTCGACGATGCGCCGGCGCGCCGTCACCCGTGCTTGTAGAACCTTATGCAAATGACCAAAAATACCTGAAATAATTTATTCTCAACCTGGAAATAGGTACTGCCCGAACTGGGGGATAGTTCATATACTTATTACAAAAAGAAACGAAGACCTAAGCAAGTTACTGGACAAATATAAAAAAACGTATTTATTGACGGTGTCAGAGAAAAATTATTAGGATAAACTCGGTCTCGGTAGCTTAGCGGTTAGAGCAGTGGACCGGCAATTCCAAATAGAATAGAATAGAATTCCTTTATTGCTTAAACTGTGTAACAAGTTCTTAAAAAAATATATAGTATCAACAGTTTGCCCGTGATCAGGCATGCAATGTACACAAATAAATATTATTAACATTAATATTAACAAAATTCATCGTGAATTTAACAATTAAAGGTCATGGGTTTGAATCGCATTCTAGATTTCCTGTGGTTCGTTGTTTTTTTCTAGTAAACATTTTATCCTTTATCTATTATTATAGCAGAATTCAAAAATTTCTATAATAAAAAAAATAGTCTACGGTCCAACTATAGAAAATAATTTTTCATCCATCGCTTTCTTTTCACTATTTTATTTATCGATATTTCTAAAATAATAGCTATACAGGCTTTAACTTTTCTTGTTGTATCCATGGTAACGTTCGCACGGTCCGCACCGCGCAAAGGAAGCCGCAATACTGACGTGATAAATATTGAACGTGTAGGGTGTGACCGTGATCCTCTACGTTAAGTCAATCCAGTAGGGCAAGCACGAACTTTTAAAGAATTCGTAACGTAAACGTATCGAGTCCACGATACGAAAACGTAGTACAACGCTAGTCCTAAGCACGAACAGTTCCGTAATCGTATCGCGAGCTCGATGCAACGGCGAAGGTGACGTCATCATGACGTAAGCAGAGATGTGCCCGGTGAATGAACAATCGCAGCACATTGAACGAATGGATACGTTCAGAAATTAGATGAAGTGGTTTTGAAAAAGTTACACAACAATTATTCGTGTATATTAGAGTCAAATGCTATATAATAGTTAGAAAAGTTTATTTAACTTATTATTAGTGTGTAAATATAATTAAAAATTAATAAATGTTCTTAAGATTCTATTGATATATTTTGACTTTGTTTTCATTTCTGAACGACATCACATAGAATTGCTTTCGCGGCAAAGCCATATGTTTACTTTATTCTCAGAACAATAACTGAGACTTTATTACACAGACATAATTATATAGGGTGACTGCTAGAAACCGCAAGAAACTTCAAGGGCTGGTCAGGTCAAGTGTTTTAAACTTGACAAAAATTACAAAAAGGGAAATCCTGTTTTTCTTTATTTTAATGAAATAATTCATTTTGTGAATTTTAATTGGATAGTCTTTGAGTATCTAATTTATTTTAAAGCATACGGCCGTCTGTTGACCTGTTCGCGGCAGCTGGGCGATAAGTACCTGCGTTGACGGGTCAACAGAAGGCCGGCCGGCCGTCTGTTGACCCGTCAGTTGGGCGATAAATACCTACGACAAAACACGAATTCCTTTTTTATCATTTTTGTCATGTATTAGGCACTTGACCTGACCAGCCCTTGAAGTTTCTTGCGGTTTCTAGCAGTCATCTTATATGTATGTGCTTTATTAGCACTTCACATCACACACAATCTTTAGGGTGAATTTAGTGTTATGTTTTAGGAAAAGTTAATTTAATTGTTTTAAATTGATCAAAATGAGGACACGCCATGCACAATACGCAATGATGGTAGAGTTTATGGAAAGGTAAGCATACTTACTTTGTTGCTTGGGACTTTATGTATGATTGTTACAATTTCGATAGTTAAGATATTATGTGATTATTATTTTATTTATAGAAATGGAGATTCATCTGAAGTGAACCCTCTGGAAGCCTCATCATCATCATCATCATCAACCTCTATCAGTCCACTGCTGGACGTAGGTCTCTCCCAAGACGCGCCACTGAGCCCGGTCTTCGGCTCTTCTAGGCTCTGGAAGCCTGCGAGGTCGCCATTTCATTCAAATGAAACGGAAGGAGCTTACGCTAAAATAAATATCATTGAGACAGACAGGACACTCGGCCAGAAAAAAGTTGCGCAAGGTAAAAGAAAATATACACTACGCAAGGTCTCAGGTACGCAAACTCATCACAAATCAAAATTATTGATCGATAGCAACATTATTTTTTGTATTCTTTATATAACTACACTACATAAATAGTATTTGGTTTTGTATAAATGGTGAAGGTTTAGTGGTTTAAAAAGTAGCACGTAAAAGAAGTGGGTCAAATTCATAAGGCTGCTAGTGGCACCGGTGGAAGTCCAACACTTCAATTATCTTTGACTGACCTAGAGAACCAGGGTCAGCAGCATGCGAATACTTGAGTACAAGCTGCTACCGGGATGGTGGTTGTGGAAGCTGGCACCACTGCTTTATCATTTCACATTGTCAATTGTTTCGCGACCGTCGGCGGTCTTATGATCCTTGACCTATTAACAAATACTTATAGACTATATTGTGCATTGTACCTATATCTGTATTTAGTAAACTTTAAACTAACAATATTAATAACAATAATAAAAATCACTTAAAATATTTTTCAAGGTCAAGACGCAACGCTTTCCGTACCTTAATTTCAACCCGAGGAGTCAAATTCTGAGGTTCTTTTCCATCGCAGGAGGAAGGCACAGGTAAACTTTAACGAAGATTGACCCATTGATTTTATTATGTTTTTAACATACGAAATGAAATTATCGGTGCGTGCATTGTAAATAGGCCTCTCTCATGCTCTTCCTAAAAATTAGTCTTAATTTATATTAAGTTCATGCATCAATGCCGCGTAAATATTTTTATGTTAGATTTTGTCCTAATTATTAACAGGAATTTTATTTATATTACAGGGGATTGAAATGCTCCTGGAACTAGCAGCCAACCAACTGTAGCTGTTCTAGCAGACGAGCAGCCTACTCTATAGTTTCCCAGTAGTATCAATAGTTATTAAACTGGAGGAGCAATGGTTAGAGTTCATGAAAGAAGCTATGAATGTATGTTTGTTAGGTAACTAACTAGGTACTTTGATAGGGGGAGGCACATAAACCCACGAGGTTTTTGCTGAGGATTGATGTTGTAAAATTTGTATTTAAAATGTTTTGAACTATAAAAAATAAATAAATTCATGTAATAATTTTAATTTTGTAATTGTTTTATTGCGCCGATTTTCCTTGTATGCCAACTGCCACCCTTAATGGTAAACTAGCAGAGAACGACAATTGACTATGACTATTGATACACAGCAAAAGGCTTCTTTTGGCCTTAAGTTCGCCTTGCTGTGTTGCTCTGTACCAATAAAGATAAATAAATAATTAAAGTATAGGTACTTTGTACATTGGATGTACTTTTGAATAAATTATAATATTAGAAAATAGAATAAGAAATAAAAGAGAATAAAAAAATTGTAGACAAAGTAATAAAATGTATTAATTAACTATATGATATTGATTCTCTCTACTAGCATGTTTTATATTGCTCTTCCCCTCACTAAGTCATCGCCAACTTCATTTTATTGAAAAATATGCCTAGAAAGTGCACTTTGGCCATAGAAACAATCAAAAAATATATTTTAAATGATTTTAAAGTCACAACGATACTTTTTTCACCGACAAATTCTCCGTGTAGAAACATTCGTAAGTTCACGCTAGCCAGCCTTCGTCGTCCACGACACCTTACGTCAAAACTAAGTTCGTGCTCGCAAATTTTCATATAAACATATCTAGTAACGTTGGTGTTACGATACGAAGGCGATACGCTTACGATACCTTAGCGTTCGTGCTTCCAAATTTAGTTAATTTTACGTCCGGTAGGGGCGCTGCTCAATTCTCATACAAATTGTTGACGATGACGATACGAATACTTTTTCGCAAGTTGTTCGTGCTTGCCCTATATAGATCACGATAAATACTTTACGTGTAGCCTTCGCCATACATTATATCTGTTTTTTATCGGGTAGAAAGTAAAATACAGGTATAGTCGTAGCTGTTGTTTCCGTTGTACTTTGCAAATCGGCATGAATTGAAAAGAGTTGAGCGAATGGATCTGGCACCCAAAGGCTGCCGTCTACTAAAATTACGTCTGTTTCTTTACGCAACACCCAACCACACATCCGCTTTTATCGTAGATAACCTTAGATTAAAACAAAAAGGGTTTAATTTAAGTAGATAACCAATGAGTGCGATGAAGTAATTTGTAAACTCATCAATATTACTTACCTACCTACCTACGATTTTTTCTGGCATCATGTTGACATCTTACAATTTTTATGTATCAATCGTTCACTATTTGAAATGCATATTCAGCGTAAATACTGATTGTTCACATTTCTTGCACAAATTCGAGCGTTTGTCGACTTTGTTTTTATGAAAATCGGGATTGTACAAATGTTTTCCCTCTCTAAATAAACTGTCCATTTTATAATTCAATTTCAATGAACCATTGCAAGTGCTTCTATTAACACAGCTCCAAATTATCCTTTCCTTTGCACTGACTTGTAGATGGTAATGTTTTCCCTCCACCACAAATTCAAATAATATTTGCATTTGCAAATTTTTATTAAAATAATTTATAATAAAGCCAGCCTAAATGAGATATATCATTTAGGCTGGCCTCACACAGCCGGAATGGCTTTCTGAATTCAGAATCTGAATTAAGATTCTGAATTCCGGCACCCTGCCTCACATATTCTTAAAAATTCTGATTGTTCAGTAGTCTTGTGATTCCCGGCACATGCAAACGTCTCCGAGACATTAACCGCTTGCTGTGTCAACCAGGGTTGCAATTTTTTTCGCTGTTCTTACTAATTGACGACCTCCGTGGTCGAGTGGTTAGCACGCCGGATCTGGCGTCGCGCCATCTCTGAGGTCCCGGGTTCAATTCCCGGTCGAGTCAATTTAGAGAAAACTGTTTTTCTTAATTAATTTCGTCTGGGTATTTTTCTATGTTTATGTATATTTATCCGTTATCTAGTTTAACCATATTAACGTGTTTCAATAGAAGCTTATCTTGCTATCTATATAAATTATATAAAAAAAATTATAAAAATACAAATTTATGGTAAATCCTGCTAAACCTGCTAAGCGTTGTTTATAAAAATGCACCAAAACTGCTATAATTACCATTACAATTTTTAAAAATTAAAGTTCATCGTAAAACAAATACATGGGATGTAAAAAAGGAAAATTAAACACTATTATAATATAATAGCAAGGTATCAATAAGATAACATACAAACAAAATATCTTAAATTTACTCTTAAAAATACTAAAAAAGCAGGATCCTGCTAAAAATGGCAACACTGGCTGTCAACTGCAATAATTCAGAATCTGAATTTCAGTATGTACCTATGTGCTGCTCTAAAATGTATGGGAATACGCGCGTTCTGAATTCAGAATCTTAATTATTCAGATCCGGAATTCAGAACGCTCGTCAGCATCATTCTTCCAGATCGATCTGAGAAACTCATATTCTGAAAAAATCTGAATGTGCGTGGAGCATACTGATATTGCATGGTATTCTGGCCTTTCTGAATTCAGAATCTAAATTAAGATTCTGAATTCAGCAAGCCATTCCGGCTGTGTGAGGCCAGCTTTACAATTAAATATTTCAACTTACATTGATTGATATTGACAGTCAACTATTGTTCGTTTAATTGTAATTGTAATAAATAGTTTAATCAAAAAGGTTGGATTGACATTAAATCAAAGACATGGGAGTAGCTATCGAAAGTGTTATACTTAGCACTTTCGTGTTTGATTTTACAATGATCATTTAAATTACAAATGCTGTAAAGGGCCATATTGATTTATAATACGTGCACAAACTATATATGGTACTTAATTGAATAAGGATAAATGTTGTAATCTTTTTGTTTTAATCTAAGGTTGTAATGCTTAAAATCGCTTCGTAAATAAGCCATTATTTCTCGTAAAAAGGAAAGTATAAAAAATGGTTATTGTGGGTTATCCCTAAGAGATAGACATATGCTATTGCGGATTTTTTTTGTAGACCTTTTTAAGGTGTACAATACTGTAGTACATTATTTTGATCTATCTCATAGGGTTCAGCCAGCGTTTGCAATGTAAGCGCATAAAAAGTGTTTATTTACGACATCACATCAGAAACCTGCAAAATTATTAGTGTTTCTCTACTTTATTATGCATGTATTATACATATAAACCTTCCTCTTGAATCGCTCTATCCATTAAAGGAAACCACATGATAATCAGTTGCGTAGTTTTAAAGATCTAAACATACATAGGGACAGACAAAAAGCGGGAAGCGACTTTGTTTTATACTATGTAGAAAACCTGTAAAATTATCAGTGTTTCTCTACTATATTATGCATGTATTATACATATAAACCTTCCTCTTGAATAGCTCTATCTATTAAAGAAAACCACATGATAATCAGTTGCGTAGTTTTAAAGATCTAAACATACTTATGGACAAACAAAAAGCGCGAAGCGACTTTGTTATAAACTATGTAGAGACAACAGACCAAGTTGCTTTGCAGATGTTGCTCCTTGACACATATTTGTGGTTGGCAGCTCTTTTAGAATAATTAATACATTTATTCAATAGTCTGTTATATTTTAAATAATTACATTTATTCTCACTTGTTTTTGTCGAGTAGTATAGCGAAGTGCTCTCCTATAAATAGTACACTTTTTGAGGCCTTTTGAAATCCATCTAGGCTTAGAGGACAATGTTCGTTTAAGTTTTATTTTCGGAAAACACAGCTTGTTTTAAAAGAGTAAACATTTCATGAAAATCGTTAAGAGCTAAAACCTTAAGAGGGTTTACGCATTTCAGTTTCCCATACAAACTTCCAATTCGAAATTTTTTAAAACCACTAAGCCAATTATAATAAAACTTTGCATGCTAAAGTAAAATACAGGGATCTAAATAGTTTGTTGAAAACATTTTTAAACAACGTTTATTTAGCTGAGTTATTGCGATTTAATGTCCACTATAGACAGTTTAAAATCGTAATAACACAGTTAAATAAACGTTTTTTTTAAATGTTTTCAACGAACTATTTAGATCTCTGTATTTTACTTTAGCATGCAAAGTTTTATTACAATTGGCTTAGTAGTTTTTAAAAATTTCGACTTGGAAGTTTGTATGGGAAACCGAAATGCGTAAACCCTCATAAAAGCTGCATTTACTTTGACTGTAGACATTAGAAAACGAAAGACTACTTAGATATTTTTTAAACTTTTTAATATTTTCTAATGAATAGCAACTTTTAAAAACAAAGACCGTTTGAGGGATTTCTTTTATAAGCTTAATATTAAACTTTAATAGATTAATGTTTTATATTTTAGCGTTTTATTAACGCTTTAATATACTGAAGTAAAATTTTAAACACTAAATAATGCTTTTTGTATTAGATATAGATAATACAATTAATTATTTTGTCACGTAATACATTTAAAAAATTAGTGTTAGCATCATACCTAGTTGTTTAGCTGAATGTCAATGTAATTACAAGCAGAAAAATGTTTTGTCCATAACTTAATATTATAATTCAACGTAATTTCATTTAAAAACATGTTATTGCTTATAGGTAACAAAATAACAGAAACGTTCTTAGGTTCATTTAACAAAATACATATATTTGAATGGTGTAAATGAATATTTTTATCATGACTGCCAAAGCCAAACAATATCATTTGGAGTCGTTAGAAGGATTTAACATTTCGGTACTCGAGCCTCCGCTGATAATGTGGGCTTGGATTTTATTTTATAAGCATTTCGTCTACCAAAACTCGTATATATTAAATTGACAGCTAACCCTCTCCGTGATTCATCACATAAAACATAAATATTGTTAATAAGTTTACTTGGGTTTTCATTACTAGTAGCGCCATCTGTTGAGTCTCTTGCAAAATGTGTTAAACATGGTTCGATGGTTTTCTCTTCGGTTTCGCCCTCTTATTAATTTAATTATTATTTTCTTAACATTAAGTGGATGATAATGAGTGCCATTGAACGTGTAATGGTAAATGATTTTCCCCCAAACTCCTCGAGACTCAATAAAGCTGTGGGACTTTATTGAGGTCTCACACGGACTTCTTGAGAGAATTCGAAAAGTGATGTTGCACTGTTTTGTTTTATTTGCTAACACTCATGCACGTTCACGAACACTTAACAGTAAATAATCCACTATTATTTCACATTAATATTCGACAAAACACAAATAATAGAAAATAAAACAAAACTGCGGACATGACGCTTCACTTTCCCGCCAAGAAGTCACGCCCGCTGTTTTTTTTTCTTATATAATGGCTTCGTGCAATCAGCACATTTAGCCAGTGTCAAGTGTTTAATAGTAGTTATTATTTTCTTTACATTAAGGGGATGATAATGAGTGATAATATATTTCTGTGGTGATAATGAACGTATAATGGTAAGTCAATGATTTTCCCCCTAACCCCTTGAGACTCAATAAAGCTGTGGGACTTTATTGAGGTCACACACGGACTTCTTGAGAGAATTTGAAAAGTGATGTTGCACTGTTTTGTTTTATTTGCTAACACTCATGCACGTTCACGAACACATAAGAGGCCTCTCGACTGTGATTTTTGCGTAAAATGGCCAATTTTGGCGTTATGGATCTCAGAAACAAAAATACATTAACAATTATGACTTATCGAATAGTGTAGAATAGCCATTGGAATAGTGCTTAGCGGCCTCGCATTCTGTAAATTTTGCTTAACTTTTTAATTAAACCCAAATTTGCAGAGAAAGATTTTCATAAAGTGCACGATGGCATTTTTTTGAGCTCATCGATTGAACTACTGTTCTAAACAAGTGAAATAAAAAAACTATAATGTTATATCTTATATAGTGGAATAGTGCGTAGCGGCCTCGGAATTTTTAGATATCATTGATTTTTTAGAGGAAAAAATCTTATTCTAAACCAAAAAACATCGAAAATCGCTATAACTTAACTGTGAATATATCCTATCTACGATAATATTATTGAGCAAAGTTTATACCAGAGTAATTGTTACTTCATGAGGAATAAGAATTTTATAATGAATTTATTATCCTATTTCGATAAAAACGATAAATACAACTGCAAAATTTCTACAAAATGCGATGCGCCGGCCGTCCGAATTCAACTTATGCTCACAGATTGGAGATTTGTAATATTATGCACAAATTTATTGTCCCATTTCGATAAAAACGATATATACAACTGCAAAATTACTATAAAAAGGCAAAAATGGGCAGTTTACGCAAAAATCACATCCGAGATGTAATAGGCCTTCTATCAGTAAATAATCCACCATTATATCACATTAATATTCGACAAAACACAAATAATAGAAAATAAAACAAAACCGCGGACATGACGCTTTACTTTCCCGCCAAGAAGTCACGCCCGCTGTTTCAGGAAGCGTTATGTCCTCGGACCAAATATTTGGTCCGAGCATAGACTTAAAGTGGGTCCAAGGTTATGTCATTTTATTTTTAAATTTTGATAGCGCAGGTGTGTCATGTTCAACATTTTGTATCCGACTGAGTTAGAGTTCTGATTTAGGACAGTGTAAACAGAAGACTTTTACGTGCTTTTACTGCCTTCCTAACTAGAAATCGATGCTATAATACTAATACCAACCGCGCGGCAACTGCGCGGTATATACCTTTACCCACAGAGCGGCAGCGAATACCGCTTAGGTTTGAATAGGCCTTAGGGCTTGGTGAACAGCAAAATATTGTTCAACAGCCGATTACGATTAAACAGCTGTTTAAAACTTAAACATGTATTGGTGAACTTAGGTCTTATTTTAATAAGTCCATGGACATTACCTATTTCTGAACGTTTTGACTGTTGGCATTTATGGTATAACGTAACGAAACTAAGTAGGTAGGTAAGTTGTTTTGAAGATAATTGTTGTCTCTTTTACTAGCACTGATTAAAGCGCGATACTAGCGCCATTATTGCATAAACACAAAGTTGCAGAGTACATTTGAAATTGGTTTGGTAGTATTATAGCAAATGGCATCGAGTGCACGGAGCGGTGACAGTTTACAGTATGATCAAATCAAATTAATGATGAAAATAAATTAATTTCAAAGTTTATCGTCTGCAAATATTGTTTAATTTATTTTATTTAAAAACACTACAATGCTACTCTTACAATTAGACGCGTGTTTGGAGTGGGGGCACCTGTTTATAAGTTAATCAGATGTTTCTAGGTTGCAAAGTGTTCAATGTTATCACTTTTTATTTTACATTAGCAGTGCCTGTGAAATAAATTGTTTTTATTAAACATGACGGACAGTAAATGCTTAACCATGGCGTCAGCCAATGGTTTAATAGACAAATCCAAGGAGCTCCAAAAGGAGATCCTAATGGAAAAATTGAGATCCAAAACATCTCAGTATAAAAATCTAGCTGAGACCTCTAAAGCTGTACGCATGGCTTTGCTGGTATGTTTAAACCATTTTCTTATTGTCATGTTAGTAATTATATTTAACAAAATTTCTCTTAATTATAATTGCCTTTTAGGATAAACGTTGGGCTGTAGACAGTGCCGATCGTATGATTCTACAAAAATGCTTGGATAGTCTACAGCATTGCATCAAAATTAGTTGTTTGCAAAGTCTTATTGAAAGACTTGAATGTCTCTCACGACAGCTTGGGTTTGTGTTTTGTAATTACTTTGTTTTGTAATCATTTCCAATGCATTAGATACTTATGTTGTTCTTATTTAATAACTTCATATTTCAGACTAAAGTTTGTTGTTGGTACATCGGGGGTGAATCTGTTTATTTCCTCGGACATGTTTTATCTGGAAATATTAGTTGAATCTTCAGGTTCCATTAAAGATGTGAAAATTCATCATGAAGGAAAGGTAAGCTGTAATACACACCAACTATGTTGTATCCATACTTTTTTACAAATTTGTAAAAAAATATATATTACTTATTCTATTATTTGTAGATTGAGCAACAAAGCTGTGAAGAGCTGGTTTCCTGTATATCGCGTGGTGACTTTGCTGATTTCACCGCACAGCTAGAGGGTCTAACAGCTGTCTACCAGTTAAATGCTGAGAAAAAAGTATATACCTTGACATAAATGCCACTTTACTTTACATAATGCTATCTTCTATTCTTATAATCATATTATCATTGATATATTTTTTATCTTAAATTCTGGCTCTTCTAAAAATCTATCTCTAATTACAAGAAAGATAAACAAGAAAAATTATGCAGATGATAATGAACGTTATGCAGGGCATAAATGAAATAAAATATAAATTTCAGGTAAAATGCAAAGCTTTTAGTGCACTTCAAAGCTTGGAAGAAGATCTATGTACTTTGCGTCAATTGCAAAGCTTTATCAAGGACCCCTGGGCTCAAGTCCACAAAAGTCCTATTGGTTTCCTACAGAAACGGCGTGGAGGTAATCTCATATTTATTAACCTACTGAATATCTTAACAATGTTATTTCGATTTTCCAATGGAAATAACATTTCTTACTAAACAGGAACAATATAGTATTGTAGGTTACTTATAGGGTGTAGAATACAAAACAGGATTTCTATAAATCTATGTTGCTAGATTTTATATAAAGCTTTTTAATCAGTCAAATTTGTGAGTCCTCAGCTTATAAATATAAGGCTTGCTTTGGTTTAGTTAATTTAAGATCAATCTAAGTCTATCTTTGTAAGTCACTCAGTAATAGCAGAACTCTATCTAATTGGGACGCCCTTGCGCAGAAAGATTGTGCAAGGGGGTTCCAGAAAAACCTACACGGACCAGTTAGGGGTTTTGATATAAAGAAAACTGCAAGGACTGTAGCAGATGGCGATCCATAGTCTCTGCCTACCCCTATGGGAAACAGACATGAGTAGGAGTCATATAAAATCAAAATCGGCAAAGTAGCGTTGACCTAAATTTTGGCAATTGAAGAAAAAACCGTTAATTTGCGATTGGATCCATAGATAATATTTTTTTCTCTGCAATCAGTAGTCAACTATAAGCAGATAGTCTGTATGCTCTTGTTAGGTCGAGTGTGTCCTCCAGCAGGCCAGCTACTGATTGCACTTTGGAAGACAATATAAGGGTAATATGTCTTTTCTTTTAAGACGTTTATGAAAACTACGCCTGGTTAAACCCACAGCAAGGGCGTTTGGGTGTTTTTCGAGTCGCTTTTTGTATTTTTCTATGGAAGACTGAATCTCTTCTTTCACAGTAGCTATATTCAGAGTTTTGTGGATTTCGGTGTTTGTAATAAACCAGGGAACCTGAGCCATTGTCCTTAAGATTACATTGTGCATTCTTTGCAACATTGCTATGTTTGAATTGCTAGCACTTCCCCAAAGTTGAATGCCATACATCCAGGTAGGTTTTAAAATAGATTTATATTGAGGAGTTTGTTATCTATGGATAGCTTGCTGTTACGTCCCAACATCCAATAGAGCTTTCTATGTCGTATATTGATTTCGTCTCTCTTGTCTTTTTATGTGGTAATATGGTATTTTCCAGGTGCGCAGGAGGACAATTTGCTTTCCGAAGTGTGAAAGTGACATGCACAGATTTAGTTGCGCTACTTTTTATTCTCCATTTTTGCATCCACTTGGTCGCAGCGTCGAGCCCTTGTTGTTATTGCTCTCTGCATTAAGGTCTTTGTAGCTCGCCATTATTGCGGTGTCGTCGGCATATGTAGCCACCATTTTTTATTTTTTTTTGTAGCAGAAGGAGGCAAACCAGCAAGCGGGTCACCTGATGGAAAGTAATCACCGCCGCCCATGGACACCCGCAAAACCAGAGGAATCGCAGGCGCGTTGCCAAAATGACTCCGTCTACTTGTGGTAGGTCTGAGGTGTATACAATATACAGGATTTGACCCAGCACCGAACCCTGAGGCACTCCTGCTTTTATTTCGTAGAATCTAAAGGTCGAATCTGATTCTTTTACTTAAAAAATTCGCTCAGTTAGGTATGATTGCAGCAGAATAAATAGATAATAATGACAAACATTTTGTCATATTACTGTAACATGTACTGAGCCATAAACAGTTTAAAATATGTGTAAAAGTTAAGCGTAAAGGTGCCAAAATCACACTGAATTTGCTAGATTGCCGACTTCGGTTTTGAATTTATAAAGATTGCCATATTTGAACCCAAACCAAGGCAACATTGCCATGTTTGGTACCAAACGTTGGTCATAATGCAAACCGCCATTTTGAAACAGCAATTTTACAACACTTCTGGTTGGTTGATAGCGAAAGATTGCCGACTATGGTTGATAGGTCCCGTCAATTGCTGTCTTTGATCCCAAAGCCAGTTTTATTTCGTGTTTTTGAAGGGTTTAGGACCATATTTGATTTAAAAGTAACCACGTTATCTGTAAACATTTGAATTTTCAGTGTTGCCCTATATTTATCTCATTTTCGCCCACCTTCCTACTTTGCCGACTTTGATTTCATACGACTTTATGTATGTATGTATGTCTGTCTAATTAGTATTAATTTTGCAGGTCATGCCATGCGTCTGACTTATTTCGTATCGCCGTATGAATTGTTAGACAAAGACAAGGGACTTCAGCCGCTGACAGCTGATCTCCTGACTGTCGGCAAGCCTTCCGCTTCGAGTGGCCTGGCGTCTTTGGTGGCACCGTCACACAGTTTAATAGGACACTCAGCCACGGTGCTACTGGAAGGGTCGACGGCTAATAAATTACAATTGTCACCTATCATATCTGGAGGACAAAGACCTGGAAAGGGGTAAGTCTTTCACATATTATCATCAGCCTATAAATTTTCCAAGCAGCACTCCAAAGTGAGCTTGCATCGCTGTAAGAAAAGTTGATGCATATTACCAATTCAAACCAACTTAAGAGGGCTTACGCATTTCGATTTCCCATACAAACTTCTAAGTCTAAATTTTTAAAAACCAATAAGCCTCTTTTGATGTAACTTTGCATGCCAGAGTAAAACACAGGGATCTAAATTGTTTGTTGAAAACATTTTGAAAAATCATGTATTTAGCTGAGTTCTTGAGATTTAAAGTCCACTATAGAAAGGTTAAAATCGCAATAACTCAGTTAAATAAACTTTTTTTTTTTATGTTTTCAACAAACTATTTAGATCCCTATAGTTTACTTCAGCATGCAAAGTTTCATTAAAATTGGCTTATTGGTTTCTAAAAGTTTCAACTTGGAAGTTTGTGTGGGAAACCGAAATGCGTAAACCCTCTTAAGGTTTTAGCGAATCTGTTGCCAGTAACATTTGCATAGATTGAATGCTGCTATTTAAGGAAGGCAAAGTTTTTTTTTTTATTGCTATAGTGACTGCATCCTGCTTGATGGTAAGCAGCCGATGCAGTCCAAAATAATGAGAGCGCTTCCCACCGTGGAATAAGCACGGTAACGAGCGCACCCATTCATGACGGCCTGCATAAATGCCGTTTCACGCCCCGCTTAAAAGGCCCGGGACTGTAGGAGCTGGGAAACACATGCGCTGGCAAAGAATTCCAAAGCCGAATGGTCTTACAGAGGAACGACTTGCCAAATTTTTTGGTACGGGTACTGATAATCTGTACAGTATGATTGTGGTTCCTAAGACCAGCACGTGTAGTCCGGGACAGGAAAGGAGAGGGAGGGATAAGATCAAAAAGTTCTTCAGAACACTCTCCGTAGTAATTCCGGTAGAAGACACTGAGAGAAGCAATGTCTCTACGCAGCTGGAGGTCCTCAAGGGATGCTGTAACCTCAGCATCTCCAATAATGCGTACCGCTTGCCTTTGCAGTCTATTAAGTGCATCGAGGAGGTATTTAGCGGAGCCGTCCCATAGATGGGAACAATACTCCATACTCGATCGCACCTGAGTCTTGTACTGCTCGGGAGTGAAAAACCGCCTCACCTTATTGAGAATACCCAACTTACGGGAGGCAGTTAAAATATGTAGCATTTTGGATTCAGTTCCCGGCCGATGTCCATGCCAAGAATGCTGAGTTTCACCGAAATAGGTAACGGAGAGTTCTAAAGAGAGGGAGGAGTAAGGAAGAGAGTTACCTTGGACGAGAATGCACAAACCTGGGTTTTGCTAGCATTAAACTCGACCAGGTTTTAAGATCCCCACTTAGAAACACGATCGAGAGTCAGGTTCAGTTTGGCAACCAGTTCTTGCTTTTTCACCACGATATCGGCTTGCTTTGCCGCAGGATATCCCAAGTACCGCTCATGCATCGTACTGTCATTCGCATAACAATGAATGCCCTACTACAACATGTCATTAATATGCAGAAGAAATAAAGTAGGTGAGAGCTTAGAACCCTACGGCACTTCGGCATTGACTTTGAAGAACGCGAAGGAACTACCCTCACAAAGGACACGAATACTCCGCTCTTCTAGAAAGTCTGCAACCCAGGCGCACAAACGGGGCGGCACACTGAAGGCCGGCAACTTGGAAAGAAGGGAACGATGCCACACTCATCGAAAGCTTTGTCGATATTAAGGCTTACTGTCAGGAATTCGTCATGCTTGTCCATTGCTTCACCCCACGCGTGAGAAACGTACGCTAGAAGATCACCCGTTGATCGCTTTGGTCTGAACCCATACTGGCGATCATGGAGCAGCGAGTGATCCTCTAGGTAGTGAATGACCTGCGAATTAATTATCGCTCAAACACCTTGCACAGCACAGAAGTTACAGCGATGGGTCGATTGTTGGCTGGATCCGAGCGATCCCTTTTTTGGGGATAGGTTGTATGTTCGCCTCCTTCCAAGACACCGGTATCGTAAGACTCCTAAACAATCGTGTCAATACAGGAGACAACTCAGCCGCGCATATGAACAGAACAATCGCCGGAACACCATCCGGCCCGCTAGCCTTCCGCACGTCGATCGACCGCAGCACGGCACGTACATCACACTGCCTGATACGTATATCAGGCATGGTGGCCCCACAATGTGCTATAATAGGTGGAGCGGCTCACAATCGTCGACGCGCGAATTGGCCATGACAGCCTACAAGTTCGCCTTCTAACGAGCCATCTGGATGTTAAAGTCAATAAAACCTCCCATAACACCCCCCCCCCACCCCCCCCCCCCCCTTAAAATGATTTATGCTGTGATGCGCAGTGGTGAAAGAATACTACCACCCCCTCTCTTTTTGGGTGCGCAGCTTAGAGCGGCGATGGGCTCACCACCTGTCACGCTAAGCACATGTGCAGTCGCTATTTGGCTAAAAGTGGACTATGGCAGAGGATTGCTTTTGCTGTCCTCATTGCCTAGTCTCTGACTAACCCTTCGGGGATAATAGTCGTGATAATATGTATGTATGTTTGTATACTGTGTTGTAGGAACGGGCCGGTGTACGCGCCGCTGGTGCCCCAAAACAGCGCCATGCTACCAGCGTGCTTCACACTCAAGCTGTCGCAGCCCACGCCTCTCTGCGCGGGACTCGCCAAGCTGATTCATGCCACCACTGAGGTAAGTGTCTCGGCTAGGATAAAAGTTCGGACTTTTTAGTCACAAAATGGAAACATTCACTTTTTATGTTTAGTTTTTAGATAAATGAGACTTTAATAAAGATTAAAGAGTTATTTGATATTACTTAAAATGTAGTTTTGTTACTCATTTTCGAAAATCCAGACAAATTAAAGAACCGGTCAAAGTCCGGACTAGGGTCTAAAAGTTTGGACATGACCGCACTAATCCGGACGGATGGTAACCCTAGTCTCGGCACATGACTGTGTTACTATTCTATATACAGCGTAGGTTTTTTATAGCGAGGCTGTATGTCCACGAATGTCCTCAGCGGGGTCCGTCCCCCAAATCACCAAAAACTACATTTCAAATTTTCTTTACAACCAACAATTATTGTCCAAAAAACATGATTTTTTTATATAAAAAGGAGGCAAACGAGCAGGCGAGTTACCTGGTGGAGAGCAATACTACCGCCCATGGACACCCGCAAAACCAGAGGCGTCGCAGATACGTTGCCGACCTTTAAGAAAGGAATAGTAATTGTGAGCGGGGGGGGGGGGGGGGGAGGAAGGGGCCTCCGGAACTCTCACTGGCCGGACGAAACACAACAGCACCAAGGCGAGCCGGCCCAAAGCGTGCTGCAACGCAGCGTGGCTCTACCACTCAGTCAGTGTCACTCATTTAGCACCACCCAGGGGTCACGTGTAGGGTCTCAAAGGTAAACCTACGGACGCGAGTAAGTTTAATCAACAAGTTTGTCATTCTATCATTAGACAACGAAACTAAAAAATAGAAAATTGTGATGGTAATGGCTTATTCAAAAATTTTTCACAGGTGGAGGTAGCAGGCGATTGGGCGAACGCTAAACCGATGTTGGGGCTGGTAGCGCAGCAGTCTTACAATAAACTCGCGCCAGGCAAAATTATCGAGTTGAATCTCAGCAAAGGACTCTTTGTGGTGAGCATATCGATCTTTCTACCATTATTGTATTGTTGATATGATACATTGTAACAGTTTTACCATGAAGCCGACGTCATGTCTGTTCTGACGTTATAAATCCAGGAATCAAGAAGGAAAACTAAATAGTTTGTTAAACTGTTAAGATCGAACATTGATGATTGACTTAAATAAAAACGCCTTTGGCCTACAAAGTAAGAGTAGGTAGTAGTATCAAAGTCAAAGTCAAAAAATATTTTTTCAATAAACTCAATTAATAAGTACTTTGAATCGTCCAAATCTTTTTTAACTTACCACTTATTCAGGACGTCATTTTTAGGGTTCCGTAGCCAAATGGCAAAAAACGGAACCCTTATGGATTCGTCATGTCTGTCTGTCTATCCGTCCGTATGTCACAGCCACTTTTTTCCGAAACTACAAGAACTATACTGTTGAAACTTGGTAAGTAGATGTATTCTGTGAACCGCATTAAGATTTTCACACAAAAATAGAAAAAAAACAATAAATTTTGGGGGTTCCCCATACTTAGAACTGAAACTTAAAAATTCTTTTTCATCAAACCCATACGTGTGGGGTATCTATGGATAGGTCTTCAAAAATGATATTGAGGTTTCTAGTATATTTTTTTTCTAAACTGAATAGTTTGCGCGAGAGACACTTCCAAAGTGGTAAAATGTGTGTGGGGGTGTGTGTGTGTGTGTGTGGGGGGGGGGGGGTGTGTGTGTGTGTCTGTAACTTCTAAAATAAGAGAATTATAAAATAAAAAAATATATATGATGTACATTACCATGCAAACTTCCACCGAAAATTGGTTTGAACGAGATCTAGTAAGTAGTTTTTTTTAATACGCCATATATTAATTAATTTTATAAAAATACACTTTTGGACATTCGTATTTTTGGACGTTTTTCTTATTAGACATAAGTCACGCAAAAGATTAAAACATCGTTAAAAGTTACAACGAACTACAAGAACTTTTACATGATGTTACTTGCTGCTACGGTACCCTTCATGGGCGAGTACGACTCGCACTTAGCCGCTTCATTAACTGTGGCAAAGAAAATATTTTAGTCTATTCATGTTTTTTTAATCCCAGCTACTTGTTTGGTATGAGCTCTGACGGTGACTTTTAATTTATGAATGTGTGTGTAGAACCTCGTGCACATGTGCAGTTGCTATTTGCTAAAACGTAGACTGTGACCGTGCATTACTTTTGCGGTCCTAATGGACTTGGGAAAAATGAAAAAAAAAGTTCATTTTTACTTTATACCATTATAGAAGTCGTTATTCTAAAACCAATAGTTTTTATTTCACTTTGATACGAGAAGTATTTACAAAGTTATTGTACATAAATAATTTGTTAAAACACTACTACCTCGCTTAGTTTGCTAGCACTCGACTGACGTGACGTGACGTCATCTTATCCGATAGTCCCCGCCGCCGCTCTCGCCGCCCACATCCGGCGGGCGTCCGATTACATATCCGATCACGTCACGCCGCGGGTTTCGCGCGTATTTTGATTGTCACAACAACAATAGCGCGTGGTCATTTTTATGGTTCTTTAAAAAATAATTGTGAAGTATTTTGAAGGGCTACAGAAAAAAATGTAATGTCATATTTTAAGTTAAAATGTAAATATTTAAAAAATAAATAAATAAAAATACTGTTCCCAAGCTCATTGGATTGGTGGATCGACACCAGTCTCTACCTAAAGCGCAGTACACACCAAAGTCGCCGACCCGCATACGTTTTGACGGCGGGCTAGTTGGCGGCATATCACTCAATGCAAGTCGTAAAACATACAGGGTTAATTTTGGACCCCCCGCCAAATTTTTTATGTGATCCTATAGCAGCAGTACAACCAACCAGCTTGATCACCGAGGCAAATACTCTACTTTTCGTACCATTTGCGAAAAAATTAACACAATAATAATATGAGAAAAAAAATGTCTTAATAAATTCCTAGACTAATATTTTTTTGTCGGAAAAGCAAAGGCATCAAGCTCATACGGCCTCGTCGGTTTTCGTAATTTTATTTAATAATCATAACTGCATAATAAATGCGTATTCCTTTTTCAAAAAGATGTATAATGCTTTATACACCGTGGGTGGGTGTTAATAACCCGAATGATTTAAACCACGTATTTTTGACGACAGTACGAGTAAATAATGTTACATCAACATGGGTCCAATTATGTGTCTTAAATAAATTACTATTTCAGTACAAACTTAATCATATTAACTGCACGCTTCTTTGTGGATAAACCTTTATTTCAGAAAGTGAGCCAATTTAATTTATCTCAAGTTGAGAAACAGAGAGCGAGCATGACACTTCACGAATCACTCCGATATCATACGATGCACGGCGAATGCAGTGACTTGTGTTCCATGTCAAGAAGTGTCATGTCTAGCACGATGTTTACGGTAAATTATTTCAATTTATGGGTACCACAAAATACTACAACTTATATCCAAACTTTATAAGTTACAACAACATTACAGTGCAGATTTTTATTGTTGTTGAAAGTTTGCGTTGATATCTTTTCCTTTGACTGATAAACCAAAATCATTAATCATGATTATATCCGAAAGAAAACATACCTCTTATTGTTTTACCTCATACTACAGCTGGAAAGGGATGACTTGTTGTAATATCGATCATGCTAATCTGTGATGTGATCATGCTAACAGATATGTGTGTACGTATTTTAAATTCTCGATGTGTTGATTTTAAGTAAAATAAAATAAACAACTATGTTAAACAATGAAGCATATTTATTAATTTAATGAATTAGGTTTTCAAAATGTGTACCACCGTGTTCAGTACAAAGATATAATCTTAAACGGATTTCATTATTTAGGTTTACGAAGGTGTTCTTTATTTCTTCTGAAGCCGTTTGAATTCGTGTTAATAATTATTGTCTAGAGTCCACTGGTGTTAGTATAACTTATCTTTCAGAGTTCCCCATAGAAAAAAATTCAGTGGAGTTAAGTCGGGTGACCGGGCGGGCCAGGCCAGGACGTTACTTCCACGGCCAATCCACCTGTCGGGGTATTGTTCGTCTAGCCAACTGCGAGCTGCTAGGCTGAAGTGGGCCGGGGCATCCGTCGTGCTGGAACCACATAGTTCTTCGTGTTTCCAAATCGACATCTTCTAGCAAGTCATTTAGTTCATTATTCAAGAAAAATAAATAATTCTGAGCATTTACTCTATCTGGAAATATGACCTCTCAATAGGACCTCTCAATTTGTTGCCTTTAATACCGGCCCACAGGTTTACAGAAAACTTGTGTTGGTATGAATTTTCCCTCTTGGCACGGGGATTTTCTTCTAGCCACATATGTTGATTATGGGAATTAAAAACTCCCTCTCTCGTGAACAACGACTCATCTGACTATAATATTTTGACGACCTCCTTGGTCGAGTGGTTTGTACACCGGTTTTCTGAATCTTTCCCAGCCCTTTTTCCCGAAACTGTCTGTGGATATCCGCAAAAGTCGAATGATGAGGTACGACGATCTGGGTATCTTCTTCGGTATTCGGCGACAGCCTGGAGGGAGTTGCCGTTACAAAATCCGTACACAAAGTGAATATCCGCTAAATGAGCCGGAGGATAATGCGGCATGGTGAATATTATGTAGGTATTACAGTCAATCAAACTTCAATGGGTTTTTATCTTTCGTGACACTCAGTAATCATTTGAAATATGTCATTTTAGTAACATTAATTTCAAACTATCAGCCAGTAATCAGTGAAGGTAAATAGTTTGCAGTGAAGTTTGCACTCTCGCGATTGAGGACAGAATAAAACTAAAGTCTAGCGATAAGAAAAAAGAGGAAAGCTACTTGTGATTAAAGTGTGTAAGATTATAATTATTTAAAGCACTACGCTGTATTTTAGTTGCAAGTCAGATCCTTTTATCATCATCATCATCATCATCATTTAGTCCGCCTGGCTAGCTACCACCATCTTATCTAAGTCTGTCGTCATAACAACAATGTTTATAGCATTGTTGTGATCCGGCAGTTTGAGATAAGATAGCCAGTTCCTCAGTGATTGAGGATTCCGGGTGAAGCGCGCCTCCACCTTCGGCCTTATCGTCACTTACCATCAGGTGAGATGAAGGCCAAGCGCTTACCCGTTGCCAATAAAAAAAAAACATGTTTCGGTAGTGAAACCTTTTTGTAGGATAAATTCCAAACTCAATTGTGAAGTTACTGCTTGATGGCTACGTCACGACCTTAGGGTGTGTTACAATTGAGAATTTTTAAAGTGTGATTTGTTTAATATAATTAATATCTCTTCAATTAAAGATTTTTGGACTATATGTCACATAACTTTATATACCTACTCTAATTAGGCTCTAAAATCGTTGGTTTAAATATTTCGGGTTATTAACACCCACGCACGGTGTGTACAAACTCAATGGTGTAAACACAGATGTAGTTCAGTATAAATTTCGGTAAGTATTCCAAATTTAAATCACATTCTCCCCCTAGAGGATGAATGAAACTCAGTACAATTTTCTTTCCCTGTTTTTAACAGATTAAAAATGACTATTGTTATGTTCGCTTTTGTGACATAGAATGTCACTTTTTGAGCAAGTGGTACGAAAAAATACATACCCATATTTTTTTGCATTTTTGTTTCAACTTTTACTTAAAAAAATTAAAATTATTGTCATCTAGCGCGCGACCTATCGCGGCTATCAAAGCACATGCGCGTGACCGTTATAATTCACCCCGTGCACCAATGACAGCGCGCCGTCGCTTTGACCGCGAGTGTGAGCGCACGCACCTAGAATTATAGCATATAAAAAGCAGGCAAAAAATTGTACTTTTGGCGGGGAGTCCAAAATTAACCCTGTATAGGCCGCCGGGTTGTGTCGGCGGGTCGGTGGCTATGGTGTGTATTGTGCAACCCTTTGGGATAAAAGTTGCAAGTGTACGTACGTGTGTGCAGAACCTTCCGGAGCAGTCGCAGTGCTACTTCCTGTGCGAGTCGCGCGGACTGGCGGGCTGCAGCGTTACCAGCGTGCCGTTCACGCACGCCTCGCACGTGCCGCCGCTGCTCGCCTGCCTCAGGCAGCAGGCGCTCTTCAACGCGCTCATAGCCAGCTGCGTGCGGCTGCAGACCAAGCAAGGTGCGCTATCATCCATGTAGCTCATCCCTTAGGTTCTATAAGCCGCCGCTGCTCCCTGCCTCAGGCAGCTGGCGCTCTTCAACGCGCTCATAGCCAGCTGCGTGCGGCTGCAGACCAAGCAAGGTGCGCTATCATCCATGTAGCTCATCCCTTAGGTTCTATAAGCCGCCGCTGCTCCCTGCCTCAGGCAGCTGGCGCTCTTCAACGCGCTCATAGCCAGCTGCGTACGGCTGCAGACCAAGCAAGCGCTATCATCCATTTAGCTCATTCATTTGGTCATCATCATCATTTATTTACTACTTTAACATACAATATACGAGTATATAGCAGATACAAAGTAATTGAGAAAAAGTTAATAATCCTCTGAAAACTGATAATATGGCTAGGGACCATGCCAAAATTAATTTCGTACATTGCATAACACACCTAGCAATGTTGCGGTCAAATTATTGTCAGTTTAAAACCTTATATAAAGAAATGTTCAATTGAATTTAGATTCTCTTACTCGTTGTAGCCCTTGTTTGTATAAGTTAAGAAAATAGCTTCATTCATTCGTTCAATTGCAGTGTTCGACCTGGAAACCGTGCTGATGTTCGAAGTGAGCGCACTCTCCTGGCAGCACATATCCATATCGCTGGAGCACCCTTTGGACGAAAGCATGGCGACTGTTGAACTGGAGTTGTCAGATCCCGCCGCTCCCAGAGCAACTGTGTACGCACTCAACTCGCCGCCGAGGGAACAAGTGGACGACTACATCAGCCGCGTGCTACAGAAGAGCCACTCTATTCCTATCACGTTGAGGTTGGTTTTCGTTCAACACTTTTCTAGCCTAAGACAATCATAGGACCGAAGTTATAAACAGGTAGACGACTACATCAGTCGCGTGCTGCAGAAGAGCCACTCTATTCCTATCACGTTAAGGTAGGTTTTCGTTTAACACTCGTAGGACCGAAGTTATAAATTGGGATGGGATTGTGATTGGGATGAGCCTCTCTCTGGAGAATTGATCCGAGATTGGGTAGGCATGGTCTTATCCCTCCCTGATATTAATCAGGTGTCCTTGCCGAGACTTTTTCTTCTCGATGGAAACTTTAAGACAAGTCTCCGCGGGTTCTCCGATGCCTCCAAACGAGGATTTGCTGTGGTTGTCTATCTCCGTACCGTTAGTACCACTGGAGAAGTGTTTGTGCATCTGGTATTGGCCGAAAGTTAAGTTGCTCCCCTCACGATACCGAAGTTGGAATTGTGTGGAGCTGTACTAATTCTTGCTCGTCTCATGAAGCACCTGTACTTTGGGTCGTTCCGTAGACCTGAGCGGTAGACTGACAGTCAAATTGTCCTTTGCTGGCTCAAGGCTCCGATTTACACATTGGAGGTGTTTGTGGCGAACCGAGTAGCACTGATTCATAATTCATCCGAAGAAATGGTTTGGCGGCACAGTGGCTGGCGCGACCAGAGTCGGTTTGGCCGCAATCCCAGAGTATGTTAGCCGGAGTGCTACCTGAGCTGCGAGCTTCTGTCCTTGAGACGGAATCTATTGTTAACACGAACTTCCTTTTAAATAAATACTTACTTAAATTGTCACTTTAGGTTAAGAGAGAGCAGTCTGAGTGCTTCAAATCGGAGATAAGCATTTTGCGAGACGGTCGCTCTAAACTTAAAGGAGCTATCTCCCGATTGAATCCGTTTCTTGACAATTTGGTCTCTTACAAGTAGGGGAAGGCTGAGAAATGTCATCAAAAAATTACCATCTTTAGGCCCTTTTGTCGCCTAAAGATGGTAATTTAGTTATAGTCTGACCGCTACCGCTGTACCGCGCCTTGGGTAAGCGAGCGGCGAGGCGGGGGGCGAAACAGCTGCTCCATTTTGTCATTCTGCCGTCATCGCTCACGGCGGCAACTAGTGTGTCAGACGCACATGAGATAAAATATCTAAAAATGGGTCGTGCATTATCTCGAGATATTGAGACTGTCGCTTTCAAAGTGGCTGAATATTTTAAGAAAAGAAAATCAAACAAAAAAAGTTTATATTATATATTTTCAAGAATTAAAGATTTATTTCATTTATATTGGTTCTTTAACCTTTTCACCGCCCAACTATCCTGCACGCGATGTCCCGCTGTACGCCAACGTATATATGTATAACAAATTCTATAGTACGAAAGCAAGGATGGCGGTAACGTCATATCGATAATAAAAAAAATTACGTGTAAATTTAAGTTTGTATCTAAATTTACAAATATAAATAAACACTGATACATTATAATGGTAGTTGGTTTTATTTTATGAACAATTTTAGTAAGAAAAATGAAAATCCATTATCAGAGACAAAAAGACATGCATATACTTGCTAGAGATATATTATAATAGGCACTTCACTATTCATTTCATAACGTCGTCCGTTGACTTCATATCAAGTCTTTGGCGCTCGTAGCACGATAAATTTCTTAAGGAAAAGGGTTGTCTATGCTTTTTTTCATTCTAGAGTTTTGTTGGTCTATACTTCGACGTTTTATGTAGGTACCTAAAGTGTTCGCGTTCAGTTTTAATGTTGATAGGTATACAACGTATTTTGGTTAAGTGGCTGGCTTACAGACTTTTAACTACCGCTGAGTTACTGAGTGTACGTTCTCTGTGAACGTTTGAGTACTCTTTGTTTTACAATAAACATTTGATAAGTGTTTTATTAGCCGCTTTCTTGTTTAAACACGCACGAACGAGAATGGACAGTAAGTACCTTCCCTTTGTACGTCATAAATAAATATATTTACATACTAAAATAAGAAGAAAGAAAGTAATAGATGGACGCTTGGAATTGCGCACAAATACAAACTATAGTCACAGTCTAGTAATTACATTCAGTCATTCGTAGGTAAATGCCGCACTCCGTAAAAAAATAGTTATTTTCAAAAAGAACATGTAAGTAGGTAATAGGTACCTACCAGTACTACATAAAATAATATGGTATTTAAAAACTCAAGCGTATCGAAACTGTTTAAATAAATTCGAGTGATATTCAGTGCAATATTGATTGAACTTAGTTGAGTAGGTATTGTGTTAGTTACTGTATTTATGAATTTGTGAACGAGATTGTATTGTAAGTGATTCGCGATTCGCAACTTAATTAATTATCTTCCTAAGTTTAATTAGCACATAACTATATCCACATATCAAGATAACTTGTGTTTTCTTTGCACTTTAATAATTAGCTAACAATAAAACAAGATAATATTTACTGATTAAAACTTACCTCATTATCGTCCTCTTCCGAAGTACTACTATTTTCCGTTTCGCAATCAAATTCTGAATCAGGTTCCACACCTTGTAAAATCCGTAACAACTCATTAGAACATTCACTGTCACTCATCATTTGCACTTTTCCCGAACCGGGCAAAAAACACGGCACACGTTTGTTTTGTTTGTAACGCCCAGCACTATGACACGATGACCTTGACACCTGTGCGCTTACGACGTCACGAGCTAACTTGAAATATAGTCGGTGGCGCAGGTAGCACTGACATCTTGCCATTACGTAGAGATGGGTGTTGCAATATCGAAAATCCTCAGTAAACTTAACTAATTTTAATAAAGTGATTTGATACGTACATTAATTTTAAAATGTATTATGTAATACGTTATTTCCTGACCGGGATTTATTTTAAATCATAGAATTTATGAACATTTGGATGGAATAAAACATGTAAATATGGAGGATTGTAGTGAATGCAACTTTCGCGTCACATCACTGGCCTACTTGATATGAAGTCGTTGGCGTGCGGGACATCAAAATATTTGAGACGTTTTTGTTTTTATCCATTTTAAGACTCAAAAAAGCCTGTTTTGCCTAGGAAAATAAAAAATAGGGCTTCAGCTGTGTCCATCTTACAAAATTACAAAAGAAACAAATGTTTTATGTATCGTAAATGTATTTTATCAAAGTAGGTATAATGAAGAACTTCTATAGAAGTCCTGGCGTGGAGGGCACGAAAATCTCGAACTTCTATAGAAGTCGTTGGCGGTGAAAAGGTTAATTGTACTTATCTAAAAATCATATTGGACAAAAACGGATTGGATGTAATTATACTCGTAAATATAAAGTTTCTATAAACTGTGCTTCAATATCGTAAGATCTATCTGACACTACGAATCTCATGTGAGTTCATGCTCTTTACTTCCCACTCCCCACCTCCCCGCGCATACCTAAGGCGCGGTACAGCGGTTGCGGTCAGGCTATAAGTTGATAGTGACAGACCGCCACATCAAAAATTCTCAAGCCGGCAGCAAGGCACTGTTAGCCGTTTTGCAGCGTGATTTTGTCAGCCAGACGGAATACGCCGTATTATTTTTTATGCCTACCGCGTTACCGGCTAAGAGCCACTTACTACCATGCAGCCCCAAATGAGAGATTTGCCTGTAGATCGCGTTACGGAGAGTAAACCCATTGCTGGAGAGGGTACAGATTTCGCCGGACCCTTTATGGTCATGGCGTCGCGGCTTCGTAAATAAAGCGTATTTGTCTGTTTTTGTGTGTCTGTCAACCAAGGCTGGAAGTGTATATTGTTAATTATTTTAAAAAGAATAATATTATGCTGCCCGTGATATTATTGTGTGGCCATTTGATTTTGCATGTACGTCATTCAGATCTGAGTCTAAATGGTCCAGTTTATAAATAAATACCAATTTTATTCTTATTTTGTTTTTTATAAAAAAAAAACATTTTTATTAAATCAGTATCGTAAAAATACCAAAATATTGGTATTCCGATATTTTTAACTTTAATATCGGAAAAGTATCGATATTGGAAAAATAATCCGATAGTCCATGCTCTAACACGAGCCTTAGTAGCCTCTCTGATGAACTTCATATTAGCAGCCTTTGAATAAAAGCATGTTAACCGCCAAACTAGAGTTGTTTGATCCCGCCGCGGCGAAAGCCACTGTATGCACTCAACTCGCCGCCGAGGGAACAAGTGGACCACTACATCAGTTGCGGGTTGCAGAAGAGCCACTATTCCCATCACGTTAAGGTAGGTTTTCGTGAAACACTTTTCTAAGTAGCCGTAGGCAACTGAAAGACTAAATTTGTGGACAGGTAGCTTGCTCCAGAAGAGCCACTATTTAAATCACTTTAAGGTAGGTTTTCGTTTAACACTTTTTTAAGTAGCCTTTCTGATGAACTTTATATTTTTCTACTTATCTATCGGTGTGTTTATTAAAACGGTGTATCAACTAGCTTTTGCCTGCGGCTTCGCTCGCGGGTTATAATAGCCTATAACCGTCTCTTGGGTCCTATCTATCTCCATACCAAAATTCATTAAAATCTGTTTAACGGTTTAAGCGTGAATGTGCGCAACAAACGGACGTGAAAGGTCTCTTTCTCTAACCGTTGCTGAAGGGGTGGTGGGGGTTGGTCCGGTTTTGGAAGGGGGCTGCGGGGCGTCGTTTTTCTGTGTTTGGTGTGGGAGTTTTGGGTGCCGCGTCGGCGTGGTGTTTCCTCTTAACTCGTAATCCCTACGCGCGCGCGTAAACCCTGCGCTCCTGGCGGACGTCAAATCGATATCGAGTCGGCTGTGCTTATCGGAATATGAACGCTCGGGCCACGAGATAGGTTTCAGTTTCGCGTGGGGGTCGTTGGAGGGTGAACCTTCTGTACGGTAGTAGTATTAGTTATTCTGTGCTTGTACCAAGACGAATAACGAAACAATTTTAAAACACACAAGTTTATGCTTATTAATTTTTGACGTTTTTTTATGCTTAAGTTTTTATAAAAAAAGATATTTGAATGATTAAAAATGTCAACCTTATTGGTTAGGTACTAATGTTTTCCAAAACTCATTTCAGCCGCTACTTTATTTTACTTCAATAACTCTCCAATTTATATTACTTACCAAAGTATCAATACGATAATTGGAAATCATATTACACAATTCTATGACCACGGCTTATATTTCGGTTCGACGCGATTCCGTTTCGGCGTGCAGTGGTACTGGGGGTAGCAATGCGCATTTATCTGGCACAGACTATAATAGCTCGTTAGATTAGTTATTAAGTCTTAACTATAAGTTAGTTAACTGTTTTTTTATTATTATTAGTATTGACGTCAATAAGTGCCTGTAAAGGTTTACATTGAATAAATAA
The DNA here is from genome assembly GCA_963921215.1 of Scoparia ambigualis. Classification (NCBI taxonomy): domain Eukaryota; kingdom Metazoa; phylum Arthropoda; class Insecta; order Lepidoptera; family Crambidae; genus Scoparia; species Scoparia ambigualis. Next base: position 29,211,956 of record OY992508.1, read on the forward strand.
TTTGATTTTTTTTTTTTTGTAACAATCAAACAAACTTACTTTCGCATTTATAATATTAGTTAGATAACATTAATAAAATGAGGACATTACAGTTAATAAGAATAGCCCTGTAGTATAGTCCTACTTCTCACTCATCCTTCATAAGAGTATTACCCTCCACAGGGCTCTGGTAAAGATTTGGGAGCGCGAAGCCGCCACGAAGCAGATGAATGGCGGCTACTCGGCACTGGACTCAAATTTTAGCTGCGGCCTGGGGGGCATCGATCCCGGGGGTGACCACGTCAAGCACGAACCCGGGACCATGCGCGGCCGAGCTCTCTACCCCTCCAACGTCAACCACCCGCACCAGGGCGGTAAGTTTCTTTTAATTTTTTTTTATTCATTTACGGGTAAGCACTTGGCCTGATTTGTTAGCCGTAACTAAGTATCTTATTTTTAGAGGCTTTTAAATTAAAAGTTTTATTAATTACTAGTAGACTCGACAGACGTTATCCTGTCCAAATCACAATGATAACTCAACTGACAGGAAAAAAATAAATGTCACGAAGAATAGATGTAAGAAAACTGAAAAAGTTTTTAGCAACCATATATTGCGCGACGTCTTTGTAAATTTTATATTTTTAAAGGTATTTTACTACTTTTTCTCACCGTTTACTTCTTTCTTGAACTTTTACAAATATATTAAGATCAAAATTAGCCAAATCGGTTCGGTGATTGTCGAGTTTTTGCGAGGCAAACGAACAGCGATTCATTTTTATATAATTATGTAGATGGAGACGTCAGCTTCACCTATTAGGCATTTTTCAGACCAAACGTATTGTCCACCGCGGACTGTGAGTATGCTCACTGGCAGCCCCAGTGTGAACGTGGACTCAGTCTGCAGTATGCGTTCTCACCAAGCCGACAATATGCTATAGCGTACAATTCACTACTTGTGGTAACAAAAGAGTAGGCTTGTGTATGTTCATACTGGATGCGTCCGCCCTACATAGACGTGTAGTTCAAAAAAAAATTGGCCACCTAGAGTCAGCAACGAACAAGAATAGTCTGTTCAATGTGAACGAGAAGTTAAATATTATGGAAATATTATGGAAAAACGATAAACTGCGTAACGCGCGCTCACCGTCAGTGGCAAACAATACGTTTGGCCTGAACAATGCCTTATATCTAAATAGCTACTAGCTTGAACTTATGTGGTAATCCAACAATTTGATTGTTCCGTAGGTGCATTTCTTTCTGAGCAACAACATCACTTGTCAATGATTTGCCAAGACCCAAACTCCGGCGACAATAAACCTCAAATGTCTGAGGAGCGCAAGTCAAAAAAGAGAAAATCAGACAGCGATCCTTGGTCCTCCACTCACAAGAAAGGGAAGCCAGGCCTCGGTGAAATGATGGACACGGACAGCGAAAGTGACAACTCAGACGGTTATGTTAACGAAGACGAAAATACAATGAACAGTAATTCCACAAACGATGATATAGAAGGAAGGGAGTCTTTAGTGTCTCAAAACGAGTTTTCTCAATCGGACCTAGAGTTGTCTGGAATGGACGCTACCGATGCCTTGGGGATTCAAGATAACAGAACGTTGTCTGACATGGACAACTCGAACGACGGAGACGCAGAGGACATGATGAGGTTCGTACTAAATAAGTTGCTATCCAAATCGGATTTTTTAAAGATTCTCGCTATTTGCCATCAGCGGCCAAAAGGGATGTCATCTAAACAAGTTACAGCTATTTTTACAATCGCACTGTTTTTATGACTTAATTGCACGAATTCACGGTCACGTGTTCTATTCCAGGAATTCTTTTCACAAGTCTGATCACAAAAGGCAAAAGCTTAAAAACAAAGACACCGAATCGCGCAGCCGGAGCGCGTCATCACTGCTCCTGGACTTGACGGAGGGCAAATCCTACATGCCCTCATCTGTGAGCATCACGCCGATCGGCACCACCGCCTCTACCACTCCAAGATCTGAATCCGGCTCCAGTATATCGTCAATGCTTTGTCTAGACCGCCGCCCCGGCATCGAAATCATTCCTATCACAGCAGCCACACCTGCAGCCTTGCCCAGCTCAATTACGATAACGCCGATCACTTCCACGCAGCTCAAAACCCTCGACGACCGCCATCGCTCCGAAAAGAAATCCAGCAAGTCTAGCGAAGAACGAAGCAAGGATAAGAAGAAGAAACGGCGACGCGACGACTCGATGGGCCCTCCAGAAAAAGTACCACCGAAACAGGACCCTCTTACCAAACCGGTGTCCGTCAGCATCAAACCAACGGACGGATCTCCCATGCGACCGACTTCCCCAAACTCCCTTCTAAGAAAATTTAGTCCCAGCCCCACTCACGGTAGGTCCGTGTCTATAACTAAATCGCCGAGTCCTAGTTCTGTTAAAGGCTTGGGCAAACCGTCCGGCACTTCTAGTCACCACAGCAGCCCGCGACACTCCCCGGTTCAAAATAGCCCGAAACATTTGCCAGGTTATTCGAGTCCAAAAAACCACACAATCTCTTCTCCTAAACATGCTTCCTCGGGGTCTGGAAAACCCAGCATGTCGGCTTTGAAGTCTGCAACTAGCAGTTCCCCTTCAGGCAAGTCGGGAACCACAGGGTATGATCTCTCAAAAAAGCTTTCTAAAGACAGCTACGGATCTAGTTCCACGTCTTCGAGGGACAAAGAAAAGAAACATTCCGGTTTGTCTTTTTCTAGTTCAGGTAGGAGTAGTCCTAAATTAAAAAACCCAGTGAAATTAAAACAGCTAGAAATAACTCCCGTCACTTGTGATAGTCCCGTCAATGAACCATTGATATCTCCGCCAAATATTGAAGTTAATAAATCGAATGCTCCAAGCCAAGCTAGAAATAGAAAGGGCTCGCTCAGTGCTGTGATAGATAAGTTAAAATCTGCTCAACATTGTACTGAGTCCGACCAAGGGGCAGCCAAATCAAGCAGTTCATCGAGTAGCACAAACAAATTCTCCGACCCAAAAAGCAGTACATCCTCAAGCTGTAACAAACTTGGTGACAGTAAAAATCAGGAATACATGGTAAAACCGAGTTTGGACGGTATGAAAATCACTATAAACAAAACCAGAAGCAAAGAGTCATCTAGTAGCAGTTCTAAATTGAATTACAGCAGCTCGAGCTCTAGTAAACAGTCGTCTCCCCAGTTGACCCCTCCCAGCCAAGGTTCGCCAAAAACTCACACCGGACTCAAACCGGGAGTCATCAGTGGTCCGGCTTCCAAAAAGACACAAGCCCTGCAATCGTCAAAATCTGGCAATATAACGCCAGGATCCACCCCACCCAAAGCCAATATGAGCCCTTCAGATACTTCTAGCAACAGTAATATGCCTAAAGTGCCTTATTCAAAGTCCTCTAGTTCTAGCAGCGCAGGTATCAACTTATCAAAATCTGCTTCGAAATCAAGTTCAGGATCACCGAAGAGTAGCAGTACTGATATAGCTAAGATTATTAGGGACAGGGAAAGAGAAAAGGCCAGGACCAAACTGATGAGCAACTCTGAAAAATCTATTTTCTCTTCAAAATCTGAGAGGCACTCGAGTCCAAGCGGTTCCAGGGACGAGGTCGACGGTGAAAAATATAAATCCAAGGATGCCAATTTCTTAGTCGAGGGTTTAATGAAACCGCTGGATACCAGCAAATTTCAGATACCGAAACTGAAGAATCAAGGCACCCCTGACAAAAATAGCCCCATATCGCAGTATGACAGCCGGTCGATGGTGAATGATTTTAATAGAAACTTAGACCAGAACAAGTATCCTTTCTCGCACTTCGACAATCAGAATTCTAGGTCTTCAGATTTGACTAAATCCGCGTACCCCCTCAACGTGCCGAAGCCTCTCATGAACATTGGTGGGTTGAGTCCGAAGACCGTTCAAACGAGCAAAGCTGACCAATCGGAGAGGCCTCTAGAATTTTCGAAAGCGATGGCAGAGAGTCTGAGTCTGAAAGGCGACAGTCCGCAGCGGAACAAGGAGGATTCTAGGGAGAGTTACCCAGCTTCCTACCCTTTAATGCCGTTGGATTTCAAAACGGACATGGCGAAGGGGTTTCCTGCGCCGAAGGGGAGTTCAGAAGATAGAAAGGGTGCGGATTCCTGCATGAAGCCGCCGGCGAGCGGGTCGGTGCCTCGCAGCGGGGCTACCACGCCGCAGGAGGCAGCGGAAATGCTGTTAGACTTTTCTTCCTCGTCGGGGAATAAGGTGTCGGGGGTGGTGGCGGTGCGGCCCGTGTACCAGGCGCTGCAGCTGGCCAAGTCGCCGGCGCCGTCGCCGCTGGTGCCGCCCGACCACAGCAACTCGCCGGGAATCACCGACGACGAGCTCATGGACGAAGCGCTGGTCGGGCCTGGCAAGTGAGCTAACCCACCTACCTTATATAGCTGAAACGATAGTTTGTGAAGGTTTGACGTGACGGCCACTGGATATAAGCAAAAGAGAAAGATACGGCATGCCCTTAGTAGTAGATGTGAATAAAAAAATGGTCCTACTCAACTACCATAGAATAATAACTAAAGCATGGGAGTCCAAATGAGACTCGTATAGTTGTCCTATTTTTTCAAATGAGCCATTAACATTGAAAGAAAAGAGACAAAATAAGTTGCTAAAACGTCAAATGTAAAGCGAAAAAAAAACCGGTCACCATTTATGATACCGAATTCAAAAGCGACTTAAGCAAATGTAATTCGAATGGTGACCAAACGGAGTACACACTTAAATGTCATAGCACTCCTTCTATGCTTTATTTATTATTCTGAGTCAACTACGTATTGTAGTGTGACTGCTAATGTTAATCAAGCGAGCATAACAGAGCGATGAATTACAGCGCTACGTGAGTGGGTCAGCAAGCTCTGCGAAGTTCCACGACGAACGTGAGACAAAATGACAGTCGCGGTATTCGGTACTTTGTACTCAAGTACCGCGCGCAGTACGCTAGTATTGCTTATCTTCCTCTTTTGCTCATATCTATGGCCAATGGCTACTCCTATAAGAACTTGTGTATAACGCACCTACCAATTTATATAACTGAAGCTCGATACTGGGTAAAGGTTTTGGCCACTGGCTGCTTCTATAAAAACTTCTGTCTTTACATTATTCTACAACTGGGAAGTGTTTTACCTTCTTTTCTCCTGATGGTAAGTGACGATAAGGCTGAAGTTTGTAATGGTGACAGACAGTATGATGGTGGCAACTGGCCAGGCGGTCTTAAACGAGACTTACAAGTGACCTATAAACCCGGGACTTCTGGGTCTGAGACCGGTTTGGGCCATTTGACCATAAATGTAAATAATGTTCTATTTCTGATTGAATTGATTCGATTTTGCCGCACCCGCCGCGCTTTCCTTGTGGAATTACATTGTGTGGTATATCGTAAGAATGATGTATACATACTAATATCAAAATAAAGTTAAGATTTTCGAGTTGCAAGAAGGCTTTGACAAAAAGTTCGAAGTGATAATAAAACTAGTATTAAATGAAAAGACCAAGCGAAAAAGATAATTAATGCCTCCGTTGTCTGCCCGAATTTCAGAGCACAGTTGAAAACTATTGTTTTAAAATTAACTTGATTGTTACTATAAATAAAGCGAGTACAAGCGACCTGGCCTTAATAATTACGTGGACCGATGTATTGTTCCAGTCATCGATTGTCTCTTAAATATTGTATTTAAATAATAACAATTTTTTAGCTTGTATGACATACTGTGCGTAATTTATTTGTCCGGAAGTGCTAAAAATAAAATATCATTTAAATAATGTGATAAGTATGTTGAAAGCCACAGTAAAGCAAAACATATTTTGTGATTGTCTCATATATTATGTATGTGTTAATATGTAATCGTAAAATAATCTTGTTGTGTCATACATTCCGAATGAAAAACTTGGTAGTCCAGTAATTAAAGGATTTGTTTTTGTTGTGGGTAAATTTTCTTGGGCACCTTTAAAATATTACATTAATGAAACAGGGAAATAATTATTGACTAGAATTTCTTTTCTAGTATAGATTATTTAAAATCCTTAAATAATTGGACTGTAGGCATGAGCTAAGCTCTCACGATGTATAAAAAACAATGTATGAACACAACTGCCATTATACAATTAATTTAGTGTACAACGTTTTGTCCTAATAAGTTATGTAGTAAATAGAGAACAAATAATTATAACATAATTGTAAATATAATGAATTGGTAATATATTATTATGATATTAAAATGATGTAATTGGTAAGGGATTTATGAGTTTTTTTAAAAATAAATACATTATAATAATAAATATGACAAAAATTAATTAAGATGTATCATTTTATTACAAAATATTTAATAAATAGTGCTTAGGCTACAATAAATTAATAAACTTATCCACAAATACATTTGGCAAGTGTGAGTTCCATTAATAATATCTTAGAGAGCTCGGATAGTGGTATGGATAGTACGGGTAGTAATAGAATACTCGTCTGTATGGGTTCCTTTGGAAGTGACGTCGGGTCGCGAATCGCCGTCTCGGCTTCTGCCTCCTCCTAAGAAACGGTAAGGGTGCGAAGCCAGATGCAGTCTCCATTGTCTCATCAGGATGTTTCTCGATGATTTCGTTGGGATACAGATCGTCCGCCAAAGACAAACCGTTGTCATTCAAAATAACGTCTTCCGATTCTGGCGGCGGCGGCACTAGATCGTATGGCAAATCAATTGCCTCTTCAATAATTACCTCCACATTTTGATCACGCTCTATTTCACTGCCAATTATAAACTCCAAAGTTGCGTTTATATCTTCGTTCTTTTGTTCCGTATCGGCTTTGTTGAAGTTGGCGTTTTGTTTTATTTCTGACTCACTATATTCCGACGGAGGTGCATGATTGTTATCGGCCGAAATTGTTTGCTTTAGAATGGGATCTGCGATGACGAGCCCCAACGTCAGTAAGAAAACCAGATGACACTTCATATTCTTCGAATCTGTAAGAACAATCCTTCTTGTTAGTTCTGTGTGCTGTAGTCAACTATGTAGGGTTGTTTGTGGCGAAGCCTTTTATTGCTAGTAAACTGGGTCGAAGAAAGGTGTCCGCAATGGAGGCGCTAATTGTTTGGTATCACAAACATTTATTTTAAAGAAAGCATGTCAGTTTAGCCTTATTCTGTATGTTCAAGGACGTTACAAAAATTCAAGTAGATTTTAATATACTTTCCCTTGCTTTCTATTGATGCGTTTTTGAGATAAAAAAAACATTAGAAATATTCTATAAAAATATAAAACACTGTTTTTTTTATTTTTGGATTAAATTTGCACAATTAGTAAAGGCGAAACACGGAAAACCGCAGCGTAATATTAAATACGGCAGCTATATTTAATGATATTGTGGCAGGAAATTCCTTGAAAGTCGTTCTTCCAGAACAGATTTATTAATTTATATGAATATCTAACTAAAAGGAATTAATAAGTATTCCAAAACTAGGAATACATAATGAAATTTCTTAAGCCAACCGAATTTACTTAGGATCATCGCTCTACAAATGCTCCACTGTTGCAAACATTCAAAATAACCCTACATGGGAAAATGTGGTACCTATCTATTAGCCCTTTATAGGGCTTCGTCGATATAATAGACACCATATTTTGAACTTTATGCGATTGAGATAAGGTCGAAAACCAATGAAAAATTTCAACCTGCTATGCCCGTTAAAGGGTAACAGCACGTTTTGGGTTGACTCCTACAAAAAAAACACTAAATTCTAATTAAGTATTCACGTACCTAATGCCGGTGGTATGGATTCTGATTACAATTCTTGCTAGGCTGGGGCTGTACTCTCCGCACAGGGTTGTTCCTTCTCTGCGCCTGCGCTTGCAATCTCCTTTCCTTCAACCTCCTCATAGCAAACCGTGGCAAGAACGGGTTTTGGCCTTCTGCTGTTTCCATAATTTCACCATCATCAGTTGGGGACAAAGCGGAATCTTCCGGCTTTGTTCGGCTCTGGACGGCAATGAAAAGGATCGCCAGTATTAAAAGGGTAAAAAGTTTGTAACTGATGTTCATGATTTTTCCGGGTATCCTTGTTATCCCACGTTTTTACAGAGTAATGAGAGAATCCTCTGTCGATGTCTTATCCCACAGTAATGTGAGAGCGGGGGGTCAGCGGACTTTATAGGGCCTCGGTGTTCGGGTGACACACATCGGGTGCATTTGTTTACGGGCCGCCATGTTTGAGGAAACGTAACGGGTCACCCGGCCGCTTCCAATTAACACGTGCTGCGGTCGTATTCCTAGTGAGGTGCTCAGTTTTTTTTAAGAATTTATGATATGCGACTTTGAACGCGGGAACACTATATTCCGTGATGGTTTTATCAACTCAAGTGTGATCTGAGTACGAGTTTTATTTTATTTATTTCCACGCCTCAGTCATAGTGTATATATTCTCTGCCTCAGTGGCGGAATACTTACATATATCTAAAATGAAATACCTGTCAATTGTAGCGATTACTTGATTTCAGTGATGGTTGAATTCAATGAGGCCTTTGGCTTGCATTAGGACAGTATTGCTCTACGGAGTGGAGACAGACTATTCTGGCTCGAGAAAGACAGAGAATAGACGCTTTCGAGATGTGGTGCTGGAGAAGAATGCTGCGAATACCCTGGACAGCCAAACGCACTAACATCTCAATTCTGTCGCAATTGAACGTTAAGGACCGATTGTCTACCTTATGTCATCTTCGCATACTGGGCTATTTTGGCCATATCGCCAGACGTGGCGACAGTAGCTTGGAGAAGCTCATTGTGGTGGGAAACGTGGAAGGAAAACGTTCACGAGGCCGGTCCCCGACCTGGAGGCCAATTCTCATTTTTCGAGATGTAGTCTCGAATCGAGTTTTGATTTCGATCTCTATCTCGACCATAAAATCTCGTTATTAACATTTTGTTCACGAATCTCCTATTCTCAGCGCTAATCGACTTCGAGTTTGATTCGAATTCGAACTTTATCGAGTGGTAATCCAATTTAGTTATTCTGAACATCTCGAACTCGACATTTCTCTAAGGAGAGCCGCTCGAATTGCTTCGAGTGGTCGGCAGTGGTCGAGACGTAATTTCGACTACGAGAAGCTAATGAAACGTCAAATAGCGGCGAAATTACGGTGGATATGGAGGAGTTAAATACCAAATTTGTCGTGGAAGTGATTTAAAATATTGAGAGAGCTCGCTCTCTTTTTTTTTATAAGGTGAAAGAAAACTTTCCACTCCTTAACCGTATATCGGCTTCCAACATTTGTAGAAGAAGATGCTTCTGCTGTGGCGTTGGGTATTTTTTGTTGACATTGTGACGTTGTGTGTATCTTGCGAATACTAAAATGATCGTTTCGTCACCAAACAAGCACACAACCACAAACAAAAACATAAAATTTATCGATGCTACGTCACGTTTTAAACAATACAAGTTGTTTAAGGAAATTAAATTTGATCACAACACATTAAATATAATGATTTTTCGATACTTATTAAAAATTTGCTTCTTTAATTAAAAAGCAAGTTAAATACATTTAAATACCTTTACAGTAAAAATATTTGAGGTACATGGTTGCAACCGGTTTAAAACCGGATGAAACGTGTCAAACGGAACGCATCCCGAATTGATTGCATTAAAAAGAATGGCAATATGTATCAAAAAAAAACTCGAAGTCGATTTCGATTAGCGCTGAGAATAGGAGATTCGTGAACAAAATGTCGATTATCGAGATAGAAATCGAAATCAAAACTCGATTCGAGACTACATCTCGAAAAATGAGAATTGGGGCCCAGGTGGTCTGACCAACTGAAGGAAACACCAACGTCCCGCTTCTACGACGCGGTGAGGATGGCCACAAACCGGACCCGATGGAGACAGTTCGTCCAATCCAAAGTGCTGCCGTGATGATCACGATCCTCAGTCATGAGGGAACGATCGAAGAGAGAGGAGAGTATACAGGCTGTACTTTTATATCCATTTATTCATTCATTCATTTATTAAAAAACTAAACTTAAAAAGAAAAGTACTTGTAATACCCCGTCAAACTGTAGGTCACGACTATGAATGTCAGCATATAAACAAGTTACACATCGATCACACGAAGGTCCAGATGAATCATTTTTATAAACAACCGTACCTACATAGGTAATAAACTTTGCCAACGCCAAACAATATGAATTCCATGAAAATGCATTGGAAATCTAAAATACATTTATCTACGACATAAGGTTCCTTCATTAAATTATATTTGTAACCGTTATTAAGTCTAATGATGTCTCATTTCAAAGAATTGTGAGCAGTATTTAGAATGGAATGCGTAAATTAATATGATTGAAGTTCACAGAATTAAATTACACATCCATAATACCTTTATAATAGCTTAACTACTACCGGCAGCGGAAGTAGACCACAAGGTATCAGTGCTTAGGGCTGCAGAGCGAGGAACCTCCTGACGGGTGTTACGACATTGGTCAAATCGTCAAATCGTCAAATCGACAAATTAGAAATTAGACAAATTGATAATTCGTCAAATTATGTAATTTGCCAAATACGCCATTGGTCAAGTAATATAGGTACAATTAACAGCAATAAAGAAATAAAAGTATTTTTTTTTAAACTAAGTATTTTTTTAAATTTAATTATATAATTCATACCCAACATAATTGTTTTAAACACTTAAAGGGATCTAATTTTCCACACAAAAACTTCTCTATTTTTTTTTTATTTTGGCGTCTTTTATTACGTCGGATGTTTTCCTTTTCTTCTCTCCTTTCAACAAACCAAAGACACGTAAATAATGTATAAATATTGATTTTTACAAATAATGAAATGAAATTACACATGTATACCTAGTTGACGGGAATAAACATACTGTCATAATATGCTTCAATTTGGCTAGCATTTTCCGCCTAGATAAACTTCTTACTAAATTAAAATTTAACAAGTACATGGACTTGAGCAATGGCGTATTTGGCAAATTACATAATTTAACGAAAAGAGGATTTGACGAATTACCAATTTGTCTATTTTCTAATTTGTCGATTTGACGATTTGACCAATGTCGTAACACCCCTCCTGACAATACGTGCCGTGTCAAGAACTGCCTTCTGTATCTGACCCTTGCCCCAAAATTTCAGCGAGAGCCTCTATCGATGTTGATCGTGGGTCTACGACTATCGGTACAAAAATTGTTGAATCTACCTCCCACACGGCGGTGACCTCGTGTGCCAAGGCAAGGTACTCTATTGAGCTTGCTTTTATTATTATTATTATTATTATTATACCTTATTGCAGCAGCTGGAAAACAGTCCAGGTCCGTACCCTAACACCACGCTGCTAGTGCTAGCATAGAGAGGAGCTTGAGGTATTTAATAATTTGGTCATCCATCCGATGACCCGCCATTGTTAACGTCGTTTAACTTGCGAGATCGCAATCCGAACGTGGATGACGCTCTGTCATCGTTCTCCTATAATACCAGTGATCATTACATATGTGAAGTAATATTTGTTTTATTTTACTCTAGGGCTGCTAAAGGTTATCAGTATTTTTTTGCTTCAGTGTGCCAAGTCACGCAGTTAACGCCGAGTATATTTCCTAGTGCCTGTTGTCACAATGATTTTTATTACAATCATTTGGATGATTGATTAGTGATTACAGACTTCTTTATTAGGTACGTAAACAATTTGGATTAGATAGATACATTAACACTTTATTGCACATACACAAGAAACAGTTACATGACACAATCTTAAAAGTAGTGTGGGCAAAGGGGGTCTTATCGCTAAGAGCTATCTCTTCCAGACAACCTAAATTTGGTTTATGGACATATGAAGGAGATTGGGAAATTGTATAAGATCTGATGAATAGCTTAATACATAGGTATATATTAGTTACTAAATAACATAAGAGATACATAAATTAAACTTATAAACATTACACTAATATATTTACATACATAATATTACCTAGACGTACCACATACTAAATATAGGCACAATAAATAAACTATTATACATGTCACTCGTAGATGACAAAATTAAAAGTTTGTGTAGCCTGGATTTAAAAATACACAGTGACTTGGAGTGACGGACTTCAGAAGGTAAGTACCTAAGTGGTTTCAAAGGAATGTAGCTTGGACAGTCAAAAAATACTTAGTGTCCGGACCGAGTGAAATGAGCCTTTAGCACATTATCTGATTTGGATTGTGATCCTCACAGAGAAACCGGAAACAGTCTTTGAGGTAAGAAGGAGTACGAGGATCATACAGCACGATGTACACAAGAATAATAACATGTTCTTTACGACGCAACTCAATCGGTAACCATTCAAGCTTACGCCTGAATTCAGACACATGGTCTAACTTACGCAAACCGTTGATGAACCTGATGCAGAGGTTTTGTAGGCGTTAATTGTAACTATTAAGCAAATCCTCATTCAAGTCAACGAGGCAAACATCAGCATAGTCCAAGATCGGAAGAAGGAGAGATTGCGCAAGCTCGACCTTGGTCTTTACAGAAAGCAAGTTTTTCCACCTCCGAAGCGAGCCAGAGGCAGCGAACACCTTTCGACTTATCTCAGACACTTGAGGAGACCAGGAAAAAGTGCAATCGTACCTAAGTTCTTGACAGTGCGACAATGGTTCAATAAGATGCCGTTGAACGCTAGCGCAGAGATATATATATTGTCCAATTTAGCAATTTGTTTAGTGCCCCCGAAGATGATAGCTTGTGCTTGTCGGGGTTGACCGTTAAGCCGGTTGGGTTCACTCAGATATAGTAACAAGGTCAGTGTTGAGACTGGCGATCATACACCCAATATCATCGACGGAGGATTGAGAATAGATTTGCAGGTCGTCAGCATACAAGTGGAATTGACATGAAAGGAGTGGAGTAAGAAAGTTTATAAATGTGGAAAAAAGAAAGGGAGAAATGACACCGCCTTGTGGTACACCGGCAGTGACATCGCTAGCACATGACAGTTTGTCATTGGCACGAACACTGACGCCGCCCGAAAAGGTACCCACGAAACCACTCCAGTGCCGAATCCTATAGTAGGAGAGACTTAAGCATTGCCAGAAGAATATCGAAGTCAACTGTGTTAAAGGCATTAGAAAAATCTAAAAGAATAAGTGCTGGCATGCGTTGATTCGACATTCCCAGACGTATGTCATCGGATACTTAGTCAGTGCAGCGGTCGTACTGTGTCCCGGGCGAAAGCCAGATTGAAAAGTAGGTACCTACTAAGGAATTTATTTGAATTAACAAATGCACTGACTTGGTGGAGGACAAGACGCTCTAGGATTTTGGAGAGGAAGGGAAGAATGGATATGGGTCTTCCGTTTTCGTCAGAAAAAAACCAGCCTATTATTTTTTCTGACGAAAAAGGAATCTGACAAATGTGTCCTAGATCTAAAAGGCGAAGGTAAGGAAGGGTTCAAGGTTATCGGGATAGGTATGACTACGGCTTGGCGCCAGCAGCTAGGGAAACTGCCGGTACTGAGAATCGGGACAAGAACTTCAAAATCATCTTTCAGCTTATTCCATCCATGCCTTAAGCATTAGATTTGACCGCCCGGATATTATCTTCAACTTCGCTCAGAGCGGTCTCTGAGCGAAGTTGATTCTCATACCCAAATTGTAAAGTTCAAAAATTTATGAAATTTTACATTTAGGGTTGGTTTAACCTGCAGTGCGATTCTCTAAGTTAAAGCCTTGGTAGCAGCGGCTGCCGCAGCGCTGAGAATTGACTCTGTCTCTTTCATATTCATAGAAATGGAAAGAGACAGCAGATCACAGCCATGCGCGCAGCATCTATGTGTCGCTTAGAGAATCGCATAGCTACTAGCTGGCGTCCATGCCATCACGGTAATGTGATCATATTACTGTGGTGCGTAGTACCATCGTGGTCACAGTCGCTTTACCAGTTTATAGATTTGTTTGTATGAAGAGCACCGCCCCAGGCATCTGCCTATATCAATAGTCGACGCTATGTGTAAGAGCGAGCTTATTTTGGCCTTGAGGAAACACTACGTCGAAGTGGCATCCAAAATTTTCATACATAACACAAAAAAACGACGTTTCGTAACCCCCTGTTTCCTCCTTCAGAACTGGACCAATTTTTATTACTTTTTCAGCATCGGTTAAAAAAAGAGATTGTCTATGTCTATATGTTTGAATTTTTTTTTAACCAGCCTCTTAGTGTTCCCGAAGACGCCTTAAAACGGAGTGATTTCCCTAAAAGTTTAAAGGCTCCTGGATGTTAAATAAATGACTTAATGCAAAATAATTAAACATACAGACATAGAAAATCTCTTGCTTTAACCGATGCTGAATATAACATAAAATTGGTCTAGTTCTGAAGGAGGACACAGGGGACTACGAAACTTCGTTTTTCTGTGTTTTGTATGAGAATTTTGCAAGCCACTTCCACGTAGTGCTTCCTCTTAAGACTGATAAAGCGACGGAGTCTGCGATAGTACATGTTAAAGTCAAGGTTCACCGGATAAGTGACAAAATAAAAATTATCTCAATAAAGCTCTCCGTACTACTTCTGAAGGTCACGTTTAGCCCGGTTGTTGTCGTAAAATGGTATAATAACAGATTAATGTTTTATATTTTAGCGTTTTATTACCGCTTAAATATACTTAAGTAAAATTTTAAACACTGAAAAAAGACGACAACCTCAGGCAGGAATTGAACCACGCACCTTCCGCATTCCGGGCGGCTGCCTTAACCACTTGGCTACCGAGGTCTGGCTTTCAACCGTCGATTTTTTTTTATTATAGACAAAAAAAAAATCGGCCCTTTTAATGAAAAAACCATTTTACAAGTTTGTCAATCATCTCAAACTCCGCATTCTTAAATAACTTCATCATTTCTTTGCCCTTATCCCTAATTCACCGTAGTTATGCAAAAAAACGACCAAAGCATAATTTTGCAAAAATGAGTAAAATAAGTAGTTTACCATGACCCAGATTTCGTTTTTTTTTTATGCTAAGCCTGGCAAATGACCTCACTCCACCTGATGTTAAGTGGAAATGAAGTCCAGGCGCGAGGACAACTGGTGCAGCGTAAGAGACGTAGCATCAATCACCCTCACTCTGCCGGCCCACAAAGTGCTTCTTCACGCCTCGTTTGAAGGACCCTATGTCATAGGTAGGAGGGAATACGTGTGCTGGTAGACTATTCCATCTTTTGGAAGTGCGACAAAGAAACGAGTCACCAAATTTCTTTGTGCGTGATGGAATGTTAGAGACTGTAAATTGGTGACTCCGGAGAGCAGCACGCTTACTCCTATGGAGGAAGGGAGAAGGAGGGATGAGGTCAAAGAGTTCTTCAGAGCACTCGCCATGGTATAAACGGTAAAAGACGCTGAGTGACGCAATATCTCTACGCAATTGCAAAGGCTCGAGAGTTTTAGTGACCTCCGCATTGCCGATAATGCGCACAGCGCGGCGCTGCAATCTGTCAATCGTGCTCCACAATCTGCAAAAACAGTCCAATTTTTACGCTTTCAACTTATTTAGTTAAGATATAGAATTTTTGTCAAAATCGTCCAATAGAAAATAATCTTATCGGACCAGAGCAGACATGCTACTTTTAGCAACGGCGCACAGTGTGATATTTTTGCAATCTAGCTTGACAAAATTATAATGTTCATTAAATAAGAAGTGGCATGCTCTAGGATGGAGTTTAAAGATATTATAAAGATTTTAAACGTCTATTACAATAAGGCAACATAAAAATTATCATATTTTGTAATTGAAAATGAAAAAAAATAATACAACATAATTATTAATACAATTATTAGAATTATCTTGAATGCTGTGAACTATCTGGTTTTCAAGTCAAGTCAAATTATTTATTCAATGTAAATCTTTACAGGCACTTATTGACGTCAATACTAATAATAATAAAAAAACAGTTAACTAACTTATAGTTAAGACTTAATAACTAATCTAACGAGCTATTATAGTCTGTGCCAGACAAATGCGCATTGCTACCCCCAGTACCACTGCACGCCGAAACAGAGTCGCGTCGAACCGAAATATAAGCCGTGGTCATAGAATTGTGTATTATGATTTCCAATTATCGTATTAATACTGTGGTAAGTAATATAAATTGGAGAGTTTTTGAAGTAAAATAAAGTAAGGAGCGGCTGAAATGAGTTTTGGAAAACATTAGTACCTAACCAATAAGGTTGTCATTTTTAATCATTCAAATATCTTTTTTTATAAAAACTTAAGCATAAAAAAACGTCAAAAATTAATAACCATAAACTTGTGTGTTTTAAAATTGTTTCGTTTTTCGTCTTGGTACAAGCACAGAATAACTAATACTACTACCGTACAGAAGGTTCACCCTCCAACGACCCCCACGCGAAACTGAAACCTATCTCGTGACCCGAGCGTTCATATTCCGATAAGCACAGCCGACTCGATATCGATTTGACGTCCGTCAGGAGCGCAGGGTTTACGCGCGCGCGTAGGGATTACGAGTTAAGAGGAAACACCACGCCGACGCGGCACCCAAAACTCCCACACAAAAGACAGAAAAACGACGCCCCGCAGCCCCCTTCCAAAACCGGACCAACCCCCACCACCCCTTCAGCAACAGGTTGTAGTTGACATCACCTAAAGCTCGCATACTTGAGTCGTATTATATTGATGTGTCGACAAAATGGCATCGATCATCAGTGAGAGAGCTTGATCTTCCATATGTCCGACTTTTTTAGGACTTGCCAAACATTTCCGTGCTCTTTTAAGAGGGTTTACGCATTTCGGTTTTCCATACAAACTTCCAACTCGAAATTTTTAAAAACCAATGAGCCAATTGTAAAAAAACTTTGCATGCTAAAGTAAAATACAGGGATCTAAATAGTTTGTTGAAAACATTTATTTCACTGAGTCTTTGCGATTTTAAACTTTTTATAGTGGACTTTATATCGCAATAACTCAGCTAAATAAACGTTTTTTAAAAATGTTTTCAACAATTTAGATCCCCGTATTTTACTTTAGCTTGCAAAGTTTCATCACTATTGGATTATTGGTTTATAAAAATATCGACTTGGAAGTTTGTATGGGAAACCGAAATTCGTAAACCCTCTTAATAGTAGTACCTCTTTTAGGTGAAGCGAGTCAAAGCTATTTCACAATTGCTGCCGAATCTCTTTGCCCTTCACTACGAAGCTTTACTTCAGTTGCCATCGATAACTATACTCCTTGCTCGATGAATCCAGTTAATTCGCAGTTTTTTTATTCTTTGATTGCAGCTTTCAAAGTCTTTTTTTATTCTACCAGACCCTGTACTCGCTCCAGGTTGTGGATCACCCTCGAAAGCTGTTGTGACAAAATCAGAAAATAATACATTTTCTTCCAACCACGTAGAATTCGTTTTTAAAAAGCGATTTTGGTGTCTCCCCGACTGCGTCTATTTTTGCACGATTTTTTGGCAGATGCTTAGTATTTTAACTTCCATTTTTTTGTGGTATCTTCCGTAAAAGGCGGAATACCAAATTCTTGCAAAATATAACATAACGAAGCATCCGGTCTTGTTTCTTTTAAATTAACAAACCGAATGTCGAATAACTTTCGACGTGAAATTTGCGTAGTCATACTGAAAAACAAAGAACCTGTATGGGTGTCGCATGACTTCGCAAGTAAATACGCTTTGGTCGTAAAGCCAACATATTCGTCTTTCAAAATAATGTAATACGAGATTGATATATGTCGATATAATATACTAAAACTAAAGTACAAACACTTTTTTCTTTCTTTTTTTTACTTAATAATCACCACTATTCTAATGATACTCACAACAACGTTTAAGAATTTATTATTAAAGGAAAGCAATTAAACTCACCTTGAGGACTCAAAAATCACAATCACAACTCCCAATCACTGCGTATTAATCGAACAAACTCATACGAATGGTGCGGTCGCTTAAAACAATTAATCGCCGAAATGTGGGTACCCGCATTATGAGACTTGTTTATTATTATTGAGCGCCTCTACCTAAAAAGTAATCTTAGTGTCTTGTAACAGGATATGTCTACTTTATATGTAAACAGCTATTTGACTTCTAGATGACAAGTGAAAAATATAATTTTGTCAAGCTAGATTACAAAAATATCACACGGTGCGGCGATCGGCGATTTAGACGCTTTTCAGTAGCTGAATGCAGCGACTGAATTCCGATACTGCAATCGAACGCAGAGAGTCACCAAAACGCGATGCCAGTCGCAAAATCGCCGATGCTAAAAGTATCATGTGTGCGATGGCTCTTATATACTAGTCTGTCAAGAAAGTAACGGGAAAAGATCAATAATACAAATTTATTTTATCGCCTTCAAAGTATGCTCCTTCAGAAACGATACACTTACGCCAACGAATAATCCAATCATCAAAACATTTTTAAACGCTTTTTTCGGAATCGCGAATTCTCCTTTATGTCTTCTACCGAATGAAAACGGGTGCCACGAAGTGGTACCTACTTAATTTGAGTTTAGGAAAAAGGAAGAAGTCGGCTGGAGCCATATCTGGTGAATAAGGTGGTTGCACGATGGTATTTGTTGAGTTTTGGTCAAAAATTCGTTCACAATGATGACAATGAACGATGGCCTTGTGCGAAGGCGCATTATCGTGGTGCAAATTCCAAGAATTTTCTTTCCACAAATTTGGCCTTTTTCGGCGAATTTGCTCTCTCAAACGCCGCATAACGCTCTAATAATATTCTTTATTTATCGTTTGACCTTCCGGCATGAATTCAAAATGCACAACACCGCGATAGTTAACGAAAAAAGCCAACATGACTTTGACTTTTGATCGACTTTGGCGTGGTTTTTTCGGTTTCGGTTCAGTCGGAAGGCGCCACTCCGAAGCTATTGTTGACTAGTTTGCATGTCAAACTCATAAACCCACGTCTTGTCACGAGTAACAACAAATGCGTTGCATGAATGTTGGGTCGGAATTGACTCGTTCTAGCATGAGAGTCGCTGAGGACAGAGTTATGCGATTTAGTTTTTGGAGGAAATTCAGGTCTTTTGGGACTAGCCGAGCGCCAACATGTTTCATACCCAAGTGATTATTTAAAATGGTACGGATCGACTCGTGAGACACAGGAAGTTCAGCGGCTATCTCTCTCAAACTTGAATGAGGATTTTAAGTCACCATTTCCTTTACTTTTGCGATGTTAACTTTAGTTGAAGACGTTGATGGCCTACCAGAGCGAAGCAAATCTTACATCACATCTTGACCGCTTTTGAACGCTTTGTACCACTCATAAGCACGTGTTTTTGATAAAGTCAATTCACCGTAAGCCTTCTGTAACATTTACAGTGACTCCGAACACGAAATTCCATTGGCGACAAAAATTTAAGACAAACTCTTTGTTCGATGTTTTTATCCATTATGAAATTCGCAATACACACTAAATAATTAATAAACTAACTTAAAACAGCTCTGTATTTAATATAAATATCAGATGCAACTGTATCCGTGCCAAAATGGATAACAGTTGTGCCAATCTAACAACAACAAAAAAAAAACCACAAAATTGAATTTCGAATCTTAAACCAATCATCCGTTCCCGAAACTTTTCTGACAGAATGTATGTAACGCTTAAATATGTTTAAGTAAAATTTTAAACACTGAAAAAAGACGACTAAAAACATAAGCATCAAGCACTGACAAATTTTGACGGTTGAAAGCCAGACCTCGGTAGCCAAGTGGTTAAGGCAGCCGCCCGGAATGCGGAAGGTGCGTGGTTCGATTCCCGCCTGAGGTTGTCGTCTTTTTACAGTGTTTAAAATTTTACTTAAGCATATTTAAGCGTTAATAAAACGCTAAAATATAAAACATTAATCTATAAACGCAGCTTCATCTTAACCGAATGTTTAAATATTTGTAAATATATTTCTTTCGGATCTCAGAGGTGAAAACTTCTAAGATTTGATGAAGCAATGTTGACTAAAAACATAAGCATCAAGCACTGACAAATTTCGACGGTTGAAAGCCAGGCCTCGGTAGCCAAGTGGTTAAGGCAGCCGCCCGGAATGCGAAAGGTGCGTGGTTCGATTCCCGCCTGAGGTTGTCGTCTTTTTTCAGTGTTTAAAAATTTTTACATGTATGCTATTATAAAATGTAAAAAGCAGCCAACTCACCACACTTTCTACTTCTTACTTAAAGTAATGTTATTGATCTGCAGAAAACGATTCATCTTTTGGTTGGGTTCTGCAGAATAAAGAATCATTTGAATGGTAACAACATTTTTTTATTTAATACAAAACGACCACAGACATAGCTGCGTTTTATGCAAAGTTTTGACATTGTTAATACGGTTATTGTTTGTGTTTAGAAGTTGAACGGAGTAGTTGTGCACAGAAGTGAAATGGAAAATTTTAACATTTGAAAGTGTTTACTGGTGGTTCAAAGAGCCCTTTCATGAATAAGCGTACTTCTGAGACATTATTCTTCTAATGAAAATTTACAAGATGAGTACTGAGTCTGGAAAGTCCATGTCCATTAATGGAGATCCTGAGGAAGTGAGACTAATAGCTAGTTTTTATTTGTTATGAGATTATAAAACAAAAATATTTTCCAACGTTCTTTTATTACTTCATCGTCCACCAAAACCTTTCCTGCCTTATCTTTTATACATACCTATAGCGTTACATCCCTTGCACTCTTTTCTTAAGATTTGGCTATACGGTAAAGGGTTGTTGTTGTCCTTCCGGGACTTTCAAGTGAGCTATACAGCTTTTCCTGCGCCTCTGCTCTAGCGATAGCCACAACTCGTTTCGCTTTTTTGTTGCATTCCACATAAAATGTCATTTTTTTGCTTTCTACATAAAATGTCATTTTTTTCTTGAATTCTAGTTAAAATGTCCTTTTTTCCTCTTTCTTATTTTCATCCTTTTCCTTCTGTCACTCTTCAAACGCATTTGTCTTCTCTTTCACTAGGTACTGCTTGCACCGTCTCATTCCATTCCAACACCACGTTTCTTTGTCTTTAATTCCCTTGACCTTTGTCTCACCAGATTCGTTCTTAAATATCTTGTAACCTCAAAATAAACTTAGTGCCTGCCTAAAACGTTTTCGATTTTAATTGTATTTAATTAAATTGTTTTAACGGTCAGTGCTTCAAAATCACGGTGTAATTTTTTTCGTATTTGGAAGACAAGGCTGTTAGTTCCGGTTTCTGTCGTAAGGTGGCAGTAGTTAAAACCAGCGTGGTGGTTTATGGTCAAACCTCCCCCGTGTGCTGTTGTCCATGTGGAAAAGCCTGTGCCAGTGGGACGTTTATACGTGTTAGGAAACTTAAATTATTTAATCAAGCTGTTGTATTTTTGTAACTTTAGTTCATATTTTGTAAGCTGGCATCACTGCCACCATCTTGGTTTTGTCTGTCACGTAGACGGTTCTTTGTCTACGGTTTGTCAAATCGTCTTTACAAAACCAAGATGGCCATCGCGCAGCGGCCCTGTCGTCCGCAAGACGTTGAGCTGACAAGATGTGTCGGAAGGAAGTTGCTGTGCGAAGTTGTATTGCTGTAAAAGTTGTTAAAAGTAATAAAATGGCAATTTAATCAAGAAAAGGTTTTAATTTTTGCACCAACCGTTATATACGCTAATGATGATGAATAACTAAAACAGTGAATGTTGAAGGTTTTGAAATAAATCTATTTATACCTATCGGTACCCATGACTTTTTTACTACATGAAAGCGATAACCAATTGATTCGCTAAGTAGTACCGACATAAAGTTGCCGCTAATTTGGTTACCGACGAATATTCAATAAATCTCTTCAATGCATGTTAGGTGATAATAATGCTTGATCTAAATCCGTTTTATCAGGAGCTTCGACATTCATGTTAATATTTTTGTTGTCTACACTTTATTTATTTGCTTTTATTTTTCTCAAATTGTTTTCGATTTGCAATACAAATAATTAACGATATGTAAGTATGTGTAATGATGAACGTTCTTTACACACTTGTGTAAACTGTATTTTTGTCTTAAAGACAGGCGTTAAAGTTACGCTTCAAATTTACAAATAAACACAGATTTTCCCACAAACACAGGTTTTAAAAGTATCTCTTACTTTTGTTCTATTATTAGGCAATTATTTTTAAATATTTTACTTAAAAGTAAGTAGCACATTGAGTTTTGACCCGTAGAAACTAAAAGTTAAGCTTGGAGCTGTGCTTGGATTACGGACCGGACCCACGCAATTATGACCTCATAATATGGTTTGTGGTGTAGGTAGGAGATTGCGATGTGGTTGTGCAAAGTCATTCGAGATTGCGCAACACCGCACGTAGTAGGTATATCTGCCATAGCATAAATATTATATTAACAAAACCAGTTTGGTTTAGCTCATTCTAAAAATAAACATATTTTGTGTGTATAGTCGAATGGATGGAATTGGGCCGGGCACGTCTACCGCATGCCAGAGGAACTTTGAGCTAAAACCACTACCGTTTGGGTACCATCCAACGCTAGAAGGCGAAGCGGCAGATCGAGGCGAAGATGGAACGGCCAGGATTGGACTACAATTGCGGCCGGCGCGGCGGCGGACAGATACTAAGTAGAAAGAAGAAGTGGCCTTTGCCCTGCTTTGGAACAAAAAAAGGTGACAATAATAACAATAAGTAGTCGATAGTAGCAACACAAAATAACTCTATTTTGTGGTGGCAATAAGTTATAAATCAAGTATTTATTAACACGGACCCAGCACGAAAAGTCAAGTCAAGTCAAATTATTTATTCAATGTAAACCTTTACAGGCACTTATTGACGTCAATACTAATAATAATAAAAAAACAGTTAACTAACTTATAGTTAAGACTTAATAACTAATCTAACGAGCTATTCGAAACTTCGAAAGGTCACAAATGTTACGATAAAATCATATTGCCTAATGCGGTTTTGGATTACCCGGGGTCAGCACGTGAAGGAAAGTACTAGTTTCGAGTGGGTATGTCCTCTCCTTACGAGCCTACTCTATCCTCGAAGGCCGGACGCCTCACTCACTAAGCGCATTCGAAACTTCGTTGGCCCATAATCGTCGTTTTTTTCACAAGCAATTGGCACAACAGTACAGCGATTCTCTAAGCGACACATAGACGCTGCGCGCATGGCTGTGATCTGCTGTCTCTTTCCAATTCTATGAATATGAAAGAGACAGAGTCAATTCTCAGTGCTGCGGCGCCGCTGCTACCAAGGCTTTAACTTAGAGAATCGCACTGCTGACGCTAGCACTTCAACCACAGACCATAGGATAAGTGGTCTGTGACTTCAACCCACCACAAAATGTCAAACAAATTGCTTCAATACATTTAGAAACTTTGTCCCTAGGATTAAGGATCAAATCGATCGATAGGAGACATTTGACAGTTTGGGATAGGTTTTATTTAACGCATCTTCGGTGGAACAAGGGCAAAAATTGCACATTTGCAATTTTACAGGAGAGCAACTTTAAGATTTTTTTGGCCTTCAGTATGGCATTACTTCTTTATATTACTATTCTTTGTATGAAATAAACTATACACTATATTTATTTTATCATATAAACATGTCATCAAAAAAAACAATGTTTAGTTTTTTTAATTACTTTTTTTTTAAAGGGAGGAGTACAATTGTGCCTTTGTTGTTCTAAAATGTAAACTATTTTGTAGTTACGACCATATTAAATTTGAGCTCACATTTAGGATGATTTTGAAATAAAACCAATTAGATTTTAGCATAAATCTTGTTTTTTCTTATTAATCAAGTCATGTTTAGGAACTTTTTACAAACATTACATCCCGTCCCGAGCCCTTGTCCACCCGATTCCAAAAAAAGGCGATCGCTCAGATCCGTCCAACTACAGGCCAACAGCTATTACCTCTTTACTCTCCAAAGTAATGGAGTCCATTATAAACCGCCAGCTCTTAAGGTACCTAGAAGAAAACCAGCTGCTAAGTGATCGCCAGTATGGTTTTCGTCGCGGTCGATCGGCTGGTGATTTTTTAGTGTACCTTACTCACCGATGGGCGGAGGCAGTCGAGAGTAAAGGGGAGGCACTGGCAGTTAGCTTGGACGTAGCGAAAGCTTTTGACAGGGTATGGCACAGGGCTCTTCTCTCTAAACTTCCATCATACGGGCTTCCTGAGAAATTGTGTTCATCAGTTGCCAGCTTTCTTACTGGGCTTACTACATCAGAGTCGCAGTCGACGGTTCGTGCTCCGACATGAAGCCCGTGAATGCTGGAGTCCCGCAGGGGTATGTTGTCCCCTACTCTGTTTCTTCTGCATATCAATGACATGCTGCATAACAACAGCATTCATTGCTATGCAGACGACAGTACTGGGGATACGCTCTACACCGGGCGAGCTAACATTTCTCTGGAAAGCGTCATCGAGAGCCGGAATAAACTTGAGACTGACACCGAGAACATGTTAAGTCATGTCTCGGATTGGGGCCGACATAACCTAGTCCGCTTTAACCCCTCCAAAACACAAGTTTGCGCATTTACCGCGAAAAAACATCCCTTCGTCGTACCTCTGAACTTTGAGGGAGCTCCCCTTGATACCAATCCGATTATTGGAATCCTTGGCGTCGATATTTCGAGTGACATTCAGTTTCGTGGTCATTTGGAAAGTAAAGCTAAATTAGCTTCGAAAAAGCTGGTTGTGCTTAATAGAGCCGGCCCACCGTTTACAACTGTATAAAGCACAGGTCAGGCCGCATATGGAATACTGCTCCCATCTCTGGGCTGGAGCACCCCAATACCAACTCCTTCCATTTGACCGCATTCAACGCAGAGCTGCTCGAATTGTCGGCGACGTGGTTATTTCAGGTCGGCTCGATCCACTGGCTCTTCGGAGAGACGTTGCGTCTCTCTGTATATTGTACCGTATATATCATGGGGAGTGTTCTGAGGAATTGTTCGGCTTGATCCCTGCCGCTAATTTTCTTCACCGCACTACACGCAATCGACTGTCATTCCATCCACATCACCTTGATGGATGGCGGTCTACTACTGTGCGATTTTTAAGAAATGTCTTGCCTCGAACTACAGTGTTGTGGAACCAGCTCTCGGGGGCGGTATTTCCGGACCGTTACGACTTAGGGATCTTCAAGAAACGAGCCTATTCCTTCCTTAAAGGCCGGCAACGCGCCTGCGATTCCTCTGGTTTTGCGGGTGTCCATGGGCGGCGGTGATTACTTTCCATCAGGTGACCCGCTTGCTCGTTTGCCTCCTTCTGCTATAAAAAAAAATACATATATGTCACTAGCAAAATTCTTTGGAATAACACTTAAAAATAATCCAAACATAAAGATAACCTCTTTATTCTAAATCATTCACTCTAATTATTTAAATTACTGTTTGAGTTTTTGCTGCTTTCCAACTTTCTGATTTATAGCTGCTCTTGTCGATAATGTTGAAAGTTTTTTCATCAACATCTTTGCTTAGGTTCAAATTAACATCATCAGAACAACTTATAATAAAGAACGAATCGAAGTTCATCGCTTTTACAGTGAATTTGTATTTTGTGAGAGTGAATTTATACAGTTGTGACTTTTTCTATCCAAAATGTATATGATTCATAAATAAAATCATAAACATATTGTACAGACAAGGTCATAACTATTTGAACGGCTTTGTCCCTCCAATTATGTAATCATAAATTTGGCACAAGTGTGCTAGATGTGTCTTTGTCACTCCAGAAATCTAATCCGTTAAAGGGCATATTTACCTTTACGACTTTATCACTCTATGTGACAACGGATTCGCTTGGCGCGGACGACGCAACTGACCAATGAGATTTTGTCGTGCCAAGATACTGAAAAAAGGCGCCAATAAGACAAAGCCACTTTATTTTCTCTGGCGGTTTTTAACTAAATGAGTGTCTTTGTTCCTCCAGTTGAAAGGATACTTTTAAAGCATTTTGGCATACTTAAGTCATTTTTGTAATTTTTGACAATTGTGCCCTTGTTCCACCGAAGGTGCGATATATATATTATAAATATCTAATATACAGGATGTTTCTTGTAAGGTGTCAAGTCGATGCGTGGTGATAGGGGACTACCATACCTATCTATTGAACCCCATGTATGTTCAGCGATTTTAGATAGTTTTCGAGCTATAATTTTTTTTCTTTTCTAAGTATTTTATTACGACATCAGTTAAAATTATTATTTTGTAACTTGTGTTGATATTAGAAAGATGATTAATTAGTTAAAGAAAAAAGTGCACAGAAATATCTACGCAAAAAAAAGATACTTTCTTAAAAAAATAATGCACTTACCTACCTATTTCGTCATAAAAAACTTAGAAAAGAAAAAAGACTGCTCGAAAACTACCAAAAATCGCTGCACTGACATGGGAGTTCAATCGATAGGTATCGTAGTTCCCTATCACCACACATCGGCTTGACACCTTACAAGAAACACCCTGTATATATAAATATGAAGGCGTGTGTACAAACACACACAAGACACACATGTATTCTATGACACAGCAGCGTAAGACGAAGTTTCTGATGCACTTAGAGAATAAGCCCCCAGTACTAACGTGGTACCTACTTAAGGCGAGTCACCGACTGTTATGTTAGAATAAATGGTTTATGTATTTACTATTAAATTACGCTCTTATAAAAAAAATATAATACACTAAAGGATATTGCCTAAAGAATGTGCTTATTTGTTACGCGATTAGATGTACTTTACTCGATTATAAAAAATACCGAAAACAGGCCAAATAAAAGTCTAAAACGGATGATTTCTAAAAATTTTTTTTAAATTTTCAACATAATTTTTACATGTAAATATTTACTTTGAAGTACTACAGAGAAACTGCTAATTCATTAAATTCTATATAGTCTATATAGGCAAATAACCTATAAAAACCTCTAATACGCGCCTAATTGAGCCGCTTTGCTGTTATCCTCGTCCCGTACCGTCGTAACACTCGTAACACCGTCGAGAGAGCGAGAGAGAAGCGCTCGAAAGGACTCTACATAACGCATTCAAAATTTATCTGTTGTTCTAGGTGTTCGTGGATGGTGGAGATTACATCCCAGCTGATTTGATAACCCCGCCTGTTGGTTTGCCAACTCCTACATGAAAAAGACCACAGGTATCAGATTTGTAGAAAGCGTTTTATTGGATAAGCGAAACACATTCCTGATGTTATGGGGGGTCTACGCACTAAAATACCGAGATACCCTCGCCACTTCATAATACCGTGCCCTTGCAGTGGCCATGAGAGCAGAGAGCAGCTTCATACGACGTCCACAGTAACGTTAGTGTCTGCGTCAACTTTGATAACAAAACAAAATATATTTATGAACGTTCATTATTTTAAATTTTAAGAAGTTAGAAATATTTAATTTTTGTATTGCTATAAACTAACTATCTCTATGCATACAACAAACATTTAAACAAGTCTTAAATTATATGCGAAATTAAAATTTTGCCTAATAACAATAATTAGTAAGATGATAATTACCTATGGTAATTCACAAATTACTGTAAAAATAGTTCTCTGCACTATTTGTTTTCAAAAACTTACTTTCTCTGTATGAGTTAGGTTAGGAAAGAAAATAAAAACATAGGTTACGCATAGATTACGGTAAATTAGCATCCAATTAAGCACTCAAACATATCTTGTTAGCTAAGATAGAAGAGCCCAGAATGTCGGTTTGAGTCCCATCTGAAGAAAGTGGTGCTTACCTATTTTTTAATTGATAGTCTTGCATTTGACCACTATCTCAACTGATGGTATGTCATCATTTACACCATGCTACACCGTAGGCTACATCATCATGTAGCCTAAGATGTAGCATGCTTGCCTAGAAGGTACTTCTTTACTCGCGATTTGATTTCTCATGTGCATTCCCATTCCCATCCCACAGAAATAAATATCATGATACGAAAACTATACCAGTCTACATGTCCTTTAGACGTTTCGATAAAAATATGTCTCGGTAAATAACAGCTCACTTCTTATTTTCTCGCAGGGCAATATAACAGGAAAAAGTAAATAGAAGATTTGTGGTGTTTTGCGGATTAGTAAGTATAAATAATTACGTCAATTACCAACTCGTACAATTCCACAAACGCAAAACACCGTCATATTAAAAAAATATAGGTAGGTACGTGAAATTGTTGACTCAGTTTGTTTTATAGGTAATTTGTCTTAACGATATATTGCACAATCAATAGAAGATTTTTACAGTTTATCTGAAGTACTTACTGCGCTTACTTCGACAGTATATCATCGCGACACTTCCCATTATCTTTTAATTGCAGCACATGTTATTATAATATTCTATATTATCGAATAACTCTTGAGAAACACGTTTTCTTTAATGCCGTAGTAGATCAGTCATTTAAAGGTTGATGAAGGTCAAAGGTTACGAACAATATCACATAATATTTTTCATTATATCTGCGTATAAGTATAAGCATTAAAAAGATTGTGAAAGGAAATTGTAACAATTTATCTTTTTGAATTAATAAAGCTCAACTAACTCGAAGATTACGAACGTTGAAAAAAAAAACTAAGTTCCTACCTCAGAGAGCCTACTCTCTTTCTCCGAAACGAAATTTTGGCTGATTTTCGTTTGCTATATATAGCTTTTTCCATATTTTTTGAAATATCAATCAATTTTCTAAAAATTAACAATCTGAATGCCAAACCTATTTTGTATGAAAGAAATTTCAGAAGGAATGGAAGAAACCGCTGTAAATAGCAAACGAATATCGGCCGAAATTCCGTTTCGGAGAAAAACCCAAGTAACACAGAAAGCTGTATATTTAATCACTTGTGGTCATAAATGTTGCTTACAGAGTATTAAAACCGTTATTATAATTCACTGGTGATCCTTAAGCTGAATATTAGTACACAAGGAGCTATATTCTGAATAAGAACTTAATAATGGTAGATATTCTTCACCATTAAACAGCAAGATGCGTTTATTTGGTATATAACCTACGCTTTTATTCAGCCGTTTTAAATTTTTAAGCCTACTTACTGAATAAGGGCAATTAAGTAGTGGCAAATATGTCATATGCTGTATAATGGAGTAAATGTGTACCTCTAAACGCTGCCTTCTAAAGGGAGTACATGTGTACTGTTACACAGATATAAAGGAGTACATTTGGTATGTTATTCAGTAAATGGTGTAAAATTTCCCTGTTTATCCTTATCTATACTGCTATTATTTACGACTGAATAGTGGCTGTTTACAAGTTCATCTGAACGTTCTTATTACTCTTGAAGAGCACTTCGAGTATTTTATAACGTATATTGCTTAATAGAGGTTCACATCAGTTGATTTAATCTGGTGATGACTGAATAAGTATATCCCCGTGAATCTTGTCACGGATCAATTCATTTACGTAACAAGTCCCTAAAATGGATCAGTCTATATTATGCGAATTCTTAAAAGTGTATTTTATCACACATTTTATCGATGCTAGTTCGAACGAATATTCAGCCAGTAATCAGTGTATTGCCGTATATGGAGTCACATGTAAGACTTTATTACGGCTAAGTTTGAATAAGCAGACATATGTGCCCCATTACGCGGGCTACGGCAGTAATGTTGAAGTATAACGGTTCACATCGCTCTTTAATTTCACCACCATTTTTTATTCTGTATAACCTTTAATATCTACACTGGTATACATACTTTTATTTTTTAACACGAACTTAGTAAAGTAAGGAATTACAAATAAATATTTTTAATGTGATTTTTGGTGACAGACTAGAATAATGACACAATCAATCAATTTTTACCCGAAATGTTTTCGATTAAATGTGTTCATTTTAGTATAATTTGTAGTAAAAATGTATTTATGCACTGGCGCTTGAAAATTTTCTTAGAAATATATGTATACTCTAACAGTAATTTTAAATTCCCACTAGCTTTCACGTAAAATAATGAAGTTATTAACAAAAGGAACATATACCGATATCATACAATCATTTTAAAAACTTGTCTTCTCTCACTGTCGTAAATATGAATCATCTGTCACTAAAAGTATTAATAGACGTTCTTACAGAGCAAATCGTGAACCTTTAACTTAATTACTATCAATATAAAAGCGTACATAGACGACAATTGTCTAAATAAAGGGTAACTAGTGTTTCCTTAATTTGCTAGTATTTTGCCTTGTTACCACCTGTTACACCTTATACTGCGATTATAACGTTACTATAAGGTTATTACTCAGCAATTGCGAACTAAAGCTGAATAATTTGTGCCCATTTAAGCAGTGTAGTGGCTGAATAGCATGCTACTCTGCTTTTATTCAGTAATTTTATTCAGCGCTAAGTACACAATAATCCATTATTCATCTAGTATTCAGCCTATGTGTGTTACTTGGGAAGAGTAGGCCCTCTGGTCGGATCAAATCTACGTCCTCCACAATTCGTTGTTTCCGCACCTGAGGGCCTACTCTCTTTCCCAAAAACGTAATTTCGGCCGATATTCGTTTGCTATTTACAGCGGTTTCTTCCATTTCTTCCGAAATAACGTTCATACTCAACATCGACATACGTTATTAAAGAAAATAAATAAGCAAATCAAATAAATGTAATAATATAAATATAATTAAGAAATGTACACATAGTAGAAATTAAGATAAAAGAAAAGAAATTTAAGTATGAAAGAAAGTAACGTATTGGTATTTAAGTAAAACTTTATACACTGAAAAAAGACGACAACCTCAGGCGGGAATCGAACGTTTTGTATGAACGCAATTTCGGAAGGAATGGAAACTGCCGTAAATAGCGAACGAAAATAGGCCGAAATTTCGTTTTGGAGAAAGAGAGTGGCCTCAGGCACATGAGTAAAGAAACGGTTTACCCTGTGCCTCAGGCTCGTAACGTAAAGTTGAAGATAAACAAACAAAATCCAAGTAGTTATGTAACTTTTTAACCCTAAAAAAATACTGTTTTCACACGACTATAATAATAAATGCTCAATCATGTTAAAGATAACCGCTAAATAATGAATGACACACACAACACTCAACAGTGATTTCACAATTTGCCTGGCTGTTTGGTAAGTTGTCGCGAATCAGCTGGGCCACGGGAGCTTCGTAAGTCGTAACAGCTGCTGCCCGCTTCAGGGAATTGATTGGGGGTGACGTCATCGCCTGTGAGGAGCGACGAGGCTTGACTACACAACTGTAGTTGCCTGTAGTCTCACCGAAGCCGCGATTCGCCGCTGTCGTCCGCAGTTGGCTGCTATAAGAATCGTTCTCGCCGCGTTCCACACAATATCGTCGACGTATCGATCCAATTCATTCACAACAATGTTTTAGTGAAATCGTAAACCGGCGCCCTTGACTGTGCCGCTATTTATAATTAACACTACTAGGTACTCTGTGTATCTGCGTATGCAAGTTTCGTAATACACTAGTGAAAGTTCTAGTTGAAGTTGTTTTTAATTTCTAGCTATAGTATTTTGACGATCTCAAACAATGAAGGAAAAAAAGACAAGGTAAGATATATAAGAATACCTACCTATAAATTTTAAGGTGCTGTTACCGACACAAACCTGAAAGTTCTGATGGAGCTTTAAAGTTACCTAACCTAAAAATTAGATTCGTCTAGAATTTAGATAGGTACTTACATTGTATCAGAATACGTACCTACGTATATCCTATCCTTCCTACTAATATTATAAACGCGAAAGTTTGTAAGTATGGATATTTGTTACTCTTTCACGTAAAAACGAATGGATTTGAATGAAATTCGGCATACAGATAGTTTATAACCTGGATTAACACATTGGGTACTTTTTATCCCGATATTCCCACGGGAACGTATGGATGGATGTTTGTTACTCTTTCACGTAAAAACTACTGAATGGATTTGGAAAAAAATCGGCATACAGGTAGTTAATAACCTGGATTAACACATAGGATACTTTTTATCCCGATATTCCTAGTATTTAAGGGATAAATAAAATAAAACAAATATCAATTGCAAAGAAGTACTTAAAGTACCTACCTAGGTACCTAAATTGTATATTTATAGGTTTTTTTTAATTTAGTTAAGATCAATGATATATATTTAGTTTATTTTATCATTGGTTAAGAAAGTTTAATTTTATTTAATTAATCAAGTTTTATTTGTTTTATTATAAAGTTATGCTGTTGTTTTTGTTATTCCATTAAATAGTAAATTAAGTAATTTACGCATATGAATCAAAACCGCCAGACCGCAAAACGCACGCACCGCCTTCCTCATCTAAGTACGGCCACCACAGCGTACAAGTAGATTATATTGACCAAATATTATAATAGTTTTATAGATATTCCAATGGTTTGAGTTTATTCCTAATAAACATTATTAGCTATGTAAAACGTTTTATTTGAGTTACCTACCTGCCTAGTGTGTAGAGCGCAACATGTGACTGTTTGTAACAATTGATATTAATTATTCAATGCAATTGATGATATTTGATATGTAGTGTAGGAAGGTAGGTAAGTGTACAATTTATTATTAAGTACTTATAACATGGAACTAGCACTAGCTTATCAACAAAATTTGTATACATATCAATCAAAAAGTCTCACAATTTTGTGCATATTAGAGAGGCAGGTACCTATACTGTAGGTAAGTATGAAGTAAAATCATTTTAAAATTTAAAAAAAAAATGAAAACCTCCCAGCTAGCAAAATACCCTTAGAAACGAAAGCTTTTAAGAGCTATGTCCTTAAATAAATTTTATATACGTTCTGATTAAGATAGAGACTCTAATAATGGCATATCATAAGTCTATTTAAGCTATAAGAGCATATATACTTGTAAAAAATACTTTTAGAAGTATATAAGAAAACGAGAAATGACATCAATAAGACCAGTAGTGTTATAAACGCACTCTGTAAGCCTAATTCTTAATTAACACTTATACATGCACTATGTGTGGACTTCCACTTAATCTTAAAAGTGACTTATCAAAGTATTTTATTAGATATCGGCTGTTACAATTATAACTTATTCTTACAGACGTATATA
This sequence comes from Scoparia ambigualis, assembly GCA_963921215.1. NCBI lineage: Eukaryota > Metazoa > Arthropoda > Insecta > Lepidoptera > Crambidae > Scoparia > Scoparia ambigualis. Next base: position 29,244,996 of record OY992508.1, read on the forward strand.
AGCAAACTTTATATAATGTTTATTAGGGCAATAGTATTATACACGCACTTTATAAGCCTAATTGCCCCTGAGTCTTATTTAACACTTATACATGCACTTTGTAAGACCACTCAATCTTAGAAGTGACTTTACTAAATGTTTTGTTAGATATCGTCTGTTACTTATAACTTATTCTTAAAGATGTATATAAGCTTACTTTATAAAGCATTTGTAAGAACAGTAGTATTGTATGCGCACTTTATAAGCCTAATTACCCTTGATTCTTAATAAACTCTTATGAATGCATTCACTCGATCTTAGAAGTGACTATTGTAAAAGATAGTAAAGAGTACTAGCACGTCAAATGTCTTAGAAACTAGATAATTGCACTTAGAATTCTAATGCATTGCAAAAAAGTCAAAAGGTGGTCGACCAGGAACTTCCCTGTTTGTCTTTTAGCCTACTTTTACTTTAATAAGGAACCCTAAAGGTTATGAGCAATGGCCGCGTGGATTAAAAAATGTGGTTGAATTTAATTTTAGAAGTGCGGTGTAAACCTTAAACAATGGTAATGCACTTATATTGGTTCTGTTAAAGCCACTATAAGGCATGATTGGTGATAATGGCGACATTTCCATATTTTTCATTTTTAATATAATATTCTTTATTATTAAAGATACATTGTTGAAATGGCCCGTAAAAATATTGTGATTGTTATTTCAAAATACTCGGTAAAATCGACTTCGCAATTAAATAACAATTAGTAATGCGTATTAAACATGAAATTATACTTACACATTTTGTAGGAAAGTGAATTAAACAGGACAGTACATAATACTTACGTTTTTAATACTCTTCTTATTATTCAGAAATTACGTTTTTAATACTCTTCTTATTATTCAGAAAAGTTTCACGAGCATTTTTCAATCCTTTCGGCGGACTGTGATTACATCTGATTACATGTCTTACTAAAAGCTCGCAAAGAGCACTACAAGTAGTATCACACTTAGAACAGCATTAGTAAGTGCATTATAAGGGTAAATGCCCATAAAGAATGCCTTTGTAAATCAATTGTAAGTCTTTTTGGTATTATTAAAGCATCAACAAGAATTTTGTATGATTGGAAATACACTTCTCGAGACCATTTTGAGATATATTTAAGGGTAAATAGACTTATTAAGTGCGCCCAAATCCACACTTATAGCAGTCTATCGGAGTACCATAAGACTGGTAAAATTATACTCTTGGGATGTGTGTAAGAGGAAATTTTGCTAGTTGGGCTACCTACTAAGTAGTTAAATCCCTGGCAGAACCGGGTGGTTGACCCGTCAGACCGCCTGCGTTTTTTGCGTTCAAAGACTTACCTGTGTAACTAATAGTAACCTGAGTATGGACAGTACAGTCCTGACATTTTGTACTTCGTACTACCTGCCGCGCGTGTACGCACGGCAGACATCGGCGGGAGTTTCTCCCGTGTTCTTTTCGCAACATCACGTGTTGAGACTCTATTTTTAATTCATTATACTGTACAATAATAATGTACAGAATTTTTACCACTTGAAGTTAGATTAAAGCGTAAACTGCGAAGACAAGATATAATTATAATAAAAGACATCCGTGTCATCCGTCGCATCACCTACCTACTTACTTACTTTTAAACAACACAACTTAATTTTTTGTAAAGCATACCTATCTAATGTAAATATAGCCTACCCAATAACAAGTTAAGAATAAATATTCAGCTAGGTACAAAGAATAATGTCAAATACAAATGAAGATCTTTAAGAGAAACTAAAATTGATGGAACCGACTTTCCACGTAAATAGTTGTCGAAATATGACAATTGACAAAATTAATGTAATACGATGAAAAGACACAGAAAAAACACATAAAATTGTATAGAACCTAGACGTAAGTAAGTACCTATTTATTTAGTTAAGTACTGGATATTTATAAATAAAATGATGTTAATTTATTCAGTTAACAACTTCACATCTTTACGCAAACGACAATCAATAATTATTTGCTATTATTTAAATATTATATATTAGGTACTTAACAGTTTTCTTAGATGCAGTGGTCTAGTATTAATCTGTGCGTGCTGTGCTCTCCTGTCTGTCGCGCTAGCAGCTCATTGATAGAATAGGTCTGTAGGTACTACACTACCTGCGTCCTATCTTTTCTCTTCGGTTTCGTAAAAGGCGACTAACACCTTCGGCCTTATCGGCACTTACCGTCAGGGCCCTTATTCTGTAACGATTCCTTGGCCCTGATTCTGTATCGCAATCTATAGATTCCACACATAAACCTTACCGCGCACAAACGTCAAACGCATACGTTTTTGGGAAGATATCGTAACTTTTTAAAGAATTAACGTGGTTTTGAAACAAGGAATCGTTAGAGAATAAGGGCCCTTGTTTCTAAACCACGTTATTTCCTTAAAAAGTTAAGATATCTTCAAAAAATCGTATACGTTTGACGTTTGTGCGCGTTAAGGTTTAGGTGTGGAATCTATTGATTGCGATACAGAAACAGTGAGAAAAAGGCCAAGACTAAAATGCGTACGAAGGCAGTATTAAAAAAAAGTGTTGTATTGATACTTAAAAATGAATACATAAAAATGAATGGATAAGATGAATGAATAAGGAGAGATGGGAAATGGATTTTTGAACTTCGTTTACTGTAAGATGTATTTTTACAGAAATGAGTCAGACAGAACGAATAATAAAATAAGTTCTAACAAGAAGTTTTACTGAATTGATGTTATTATGACTGAAATGAAAGGTAAACTAGGTTTATTACTGTATTTTTCTTTATTTCAATTTATTTTAATTTACATTAATTAAACCTAACTTCGTAGGATATGCAAGTAGCAAAAACACCGTTAGGTAAGTATAGTTATGTACTTAAAACAAAATATTATTTATTGAGTGTTCTTATCTCTGTATCTGATTCTTTCAATTCAACTAACAGATCTTCTCACGCCCTTACTGGACCAACAACACGTCCCAAATGCCTTCATATTCCAAAATGCTTGTCTCATGCTCCGACAGTTTTCATTATTGTGAGTAAAGAACAGTAATAAGCTGAAATTGCTCTGCTCCACCTTTGCTTTTATTAAAATATATATATATAGATCATACTATTTAAACCAATAAAAATAAATAAAAAAGGACAGTGACAAGTAAATAGTAAGTATTATAACTAAATTGCATAAAGTTATTAAATTATCTACAACTGTCTTTATGCTCAAAAGTCTCATCTAAGCGTTTAACAAATTCGTTATGGTAATGAAATAAAACAAAACCAGTACTTACGACGGTCACCAGGAATATTCATAAACAATGAAAATTAAACAATAGAAGACGTCTAAGGGGAATAGTGAAGTTATGTTTGCAGTTTTTTTCTATTTAAGAAAAACAGAGACTATAGGCAATGAGGATGAGGACCGCAAAATTAGTCCTCTGCCATTTGCGTGTCCTGTATGCGCCAGTCTTTATTCGTAAGTTGGTTGTTGTTATTCTTTAATTAATTAATTAAATTATAAATTTAGTCTGTTAGTCGCCTTTTACGAAAGTCGCCTTTTACCCAAGATGGATTGGACTATCTTTTAATGAGCCGCCACCCTCAACCTCACAAAGCTCGGTAAAGAGAAAAAGTATAAAACTCTTTGATGGAACTGAGAAACTCTATAGGCATTAGGTAGGCATAGAGCGAGATTTATTTAGAATTCGATCACGAAATACAATAACCTTGATAGTTCAAAACACGAAACGGCATAAACCTTATCAGTCAAGGGCACTAAAAAGATATGCTGCGCTTGTTTCCAATACGCGCGCGAATATGAGCAATATGTATGTACAGCCTTACTAGGTGTCGCTATTAAACTTAGATTAAAGCCAATCTAAGCTTTAAATCAAAATTTGCAAAACTGTCTAAGAATCTTCGTGACCACAGACAGAACATAAAAAAACAATTTATGTTCTGTGTTCGTGACAGACAAGAGGATATAAGCGTTGAAAACCTGGAGCCTCACTCCGACATCTAAAACTTTGTTGGCCGTATTTTCTCGCACAATGCACGCGAGCTGTTTCTTTAACAAGCGATTGGCACAGTACATACCTACACACAGCAGTGTACGATAAATTACGGGCCAACAAAGTTGCGGATGCGCTTAGAGAGTGAGGCTCTAGGTTTCAACGCTTTTGTTCCGAAAATTTTGATCTTTAGACTTATACTCGTATTCTAAGGCTACTCCTACTTTTTTCTAGTAAACATTTTATCATATATCTAAGTATATAGCATTGTGAATGCAAAATTTCAGTAATAAAGATACTCCTCCAAGCCTCCTCAACTCCTCCTCAAGCGAACTCAACAGAGAAATCTTTAAGAGGAAACACTACGTGGAAGTGGCATGCAAATTTCTCATACAAAACACAGATCTAAAACAGAAAAACGACGTTTCGTAGTCCCCTGTTTCCTCCTTCAGAACTGGACTAATTTTTATTACTTTTTCAGCATCGGATAAAGAAAGAGATTTTCAATGTCTGTATGTTTGATTTTTTTTTAACCAGCCTCTTAATGTTCTTAAAGACTCCTTAAAACGGAGTGTTTTCCCTAAAACTTTGAAGGCTCGGAGGTTGTTAAATATAAATAATGCAAAAACATTAAACATACATACATAGAAAATCTATTTCTTTAACCGATGCTGAATCATCATTACATATTATAAAGTAAAATCGCTGTTTTCCTCTGTGGCACAGCACTATTCTCCTAAACCACGCAATGGATTTTAATGCGGTTTTCACTAAAAGATAGAGCGTTAACTAAGGATGTTTTTTGTTTATATTTTGTAGATATTTTTTTTAATGGCTAAACTATGGCGGTTTTTCTAGGTTAGCGTGCACGAAGGCGCGGGCGGGCCGCTAGAATTGGAGCAGTTCTTAAGGAGGAAACAGGGGGCTACGAAACGTCGTCTTTCTGTTTTAGATCTGTGTTTTGTATGAGAATTTTTCATGTAGTGTTTCATCTTAAGGAAATATTCAAGAAATTCCTATCATCGCAGTGTCTCCGCTGCGTGCGTTCGCGTCATTGTTATTGCGTGCGTGCCGCTGCGGCTGTCCTGCGACCTGCGTGCCATCCCACGACGACGGAACTATGGGGTTCCATTGCGAGTTCCATTTATTGAAACAGCTGAATCAACTTATTTTATGATACTTCTTCTTTAACCCCTTGAGCACCGTAAAACCAGACACAATTGAAAATCAATTGTTTCGCGACCGCCGGCGGTCTTAAACAAGAATTTTGTAACACACACATGTACAACACAATATAACTTAATTGGTTATTACCACTTCTGTTTTGTGTTATTACCTAGAGCAATCTTCACAATTCTACGGAATGAACAAAAAATACTGCAATTTTTTTTTAAAATTAAGTAACTAGAAAATGACGCTAGAATTTATAAAAGATAACACCTAAAAAACTGATACATTAATTAAGATATGCATAATTTAACTTTGCACCCATCCGTAAAGATATACTTACAGTTATTGTGATAGTTCATTTCTGTGTAAGACGTTCATGAGTAGGTACTTAGGTAAGGTAACAAACGTGCTTTTAATATTAATCATTACCACAGGTTCCTTTTTTAGGCTAAGCGCATGCTGAATAGCTATGACGCAGGCGACGCAGAGGGCATATTCTCTTTCTCCGAACCTAAATTTCGGCCGATTTTGTATGCTATTATATACGCTTTCCATTATTATTGAAATTTCAAACAATTTTCCAAAAATTAATAATCTAAATGCCAAGCCTATTTTGTATGAACGAAATTTCGGAAGGAATGGAGACCGCTGTAAATAGCAAACAAAAATCAGCCGACATTTCGTTTCGGAGAAAGATAGTAGGCCCTCTGCTCTGCACTGCGCGAAACTGCGTTGCCTGCGTAAATCTGTCTGCCTTAATCTGTGCCACAGCACAGGTAACACAGAACAGGCGTTACTAATGCAAAGTTGTTCCAACATGGTTCCTACTAAAAACAACAACCTACTTAACTTGATGTGACCGTTATTATCTATTGTTTATTTGAATATCATTTTGGCAACGGATCCTAGTACCTACAATACAAAGTAGTTTTTTTAGCATCTGAGTCTGTGTTCAAGTCAATAGAACAATAGCATCTTGTTATAAAAAATCATGAACGCTTTTCTGAGATATTTTGTCAATATCGTATTTATTCCAAACGTTTAATAAAATCCTTTGTAACAATGATATTTAATTCTTACTTAGTTTTACTTTTAATAAGGGATGCTTACTCAAAATTGTGACGATATTATCGTAAGTTGAATAATTAGTTGCAATCACTTTCTCACGCGCTATCGTGAAGTAGTTATCTATTTTTTCCAAACTTCATTTAGTCTAATGCATTATTGAATGATACTAGGAACTAGGGCCAAACTCGATGAAATATTTGAAAAGGGTTATACTTTAGCTTGGAGATTAGCTTCAGTGTCGTATTGTAGATAGAAGTATTTAAATGATAAGTCTGAGAGTTGCATTAAACTGGTATAATAACCGGTCACATTAGATAGCAAAAAGTTGTAGAAAAAACTAAATTAATGAATACTAGAGAAAATACGAAAATGGTAAGAGAGAGCACGCGTCAAGTATGGTATCTGGGTACGAACGTACTGAATATAATTTAATGTAATTAGTTAATAAAATGTGCAAATTGCATAAATGCAAGTTGCTGAGCTGTTCGTTTGAGTAACACAGATCATGCCCCCGCGCGCCTGATAAACAACAAGACAATGGTCTGAGAAATTAGTTGATTAAGAAATTAATTTTAGGTCAACTTATTTAAAAAACTATTACATAAAAGCACTATTGGTAACGTACCTATATAACATAATGTAGTCTCTAAAATAGTAAGTATTTAGTTCATTAACTTTAAATATTCACATCTCAATTTTATTATTAATTTAATTAATCAGAATATTTAAACTAAAGAGTCTTCCACACTAGAAATATTTGGTTATTTGTCTTTATTTATTACGCGTTTCACACTGGGCCATCGATTAGCAATACTTTGCAACCGCACACTTGCACGACTACTTTCACCTAATTCACTAACACTCAGCTGTCGGCCAGCTGTACTCTGCTTTCGCGATTGCACTACACTATACACTGGTTCTGCTGCCCCTGGTCTCGGCCTGGGCATCGGTGCCGGCGTCACCGCCGGCGACTTCGGCGGGGCCTGATGTTCTTTTGTGGTATAGTCCACTTATTTCTGGCAGATAGTTGTGTTATTTTGTGTTACTCGCTATTCCATTTCTTCCACAGATCCTGGAATAGCTTCGAAGTTAAATGCCATCTGGTTCGGGCATCCTTTTCGGTTTCGATTATGGTTGACCCAGGCTGTTAGAAAATGCGCTGGTCTTAATACATCGAGATCATTTGAAGCTTTGGTCATTGAGCACAAAGGGCGTGAGTTAAGGCATGCTTCTAATTTTGCCAAAAGTGTTGTGTATTTCTCAAAAGTTAGTTTTTGAGTACCCACAACTCTTTTTAGATGGTGTTTGAGGCTGCGGACTGCTCTTTCCCATAATCCTCCTGTGTTGGGCCAGGAAGGGGCTTTAAAGTGCCATTCGATCTCTAGGTCGTTGATCTCAGATAAAAAGCTTTCATTAAATATTTCTTGTAAATGGTACATTTCCTTTTCTATTCGCTCCAACGAAATTGGTTCCGTTGTCGCTATATTATTACCTATATATGCCGTGAAGCTCCGCGGCGACCTGACATTCTGCCTAAAGCTGATAGAAAGGCCGAACTGGTTAAATCAGGAACAAGTTCTAAGTGAACAGCTTTCGTTGCCATGCATATGAAGAGCGCAATGTAACCTTTGGTCGTCTTCATCACGCGACCTTTATTTGCTTTTACATCGACAAAACCTGTGTAGTCGCAATGATTAAAAGCCTTTTCAGGATTAACTCGGGATGCTGGTAAGTCTCCCATTGCTTGATAGGATTTTGTTTGTTGCACATAACACATTGCTTTATAAACTTTTTTACTGTCATATAACCGTTTATTAGCCAATATTTTTGTCTTAAGTTTGATAATGTAAGGCGAGCTCCTCCATGAAATGTTAATTCGTGAGCTTGCTGTATCAGTAAAATGGTGAGACGATGGTTCGGTGGTAGAATTATAGGAAGTTTCATACCCAAATTAAACTCCGCGTTTCTCAATCTTCCGCCAACACGTAAAACTCCATCTTGGTCTAATGTTGGATTCAAATTTAAAATTTTACTTTTACAATGCACTATTCCGTCTTTCTGCAAGCTTTTGATATCGTCATAAAATTCCAATTGTTGTATATTGTTAATGATCAGCAGTTTTGCGTAACGTAGTTCGTGTAAGGTATGGTAGGTGAATCACCTTTTTATATGTAGTTAATCGCAATATCCATGCAAAATAGCGTATGATTTTTTTCAATGAACTATAGGTATTTAATAAATAAGTTATAATATTTATCATCGTATTTTCTTGGTTTAGAATTACGGTATTGGCTTGTTTTAATAAAGATTCTTTTGTTTCTAAGTTGGTTTGATATGTGGTTTTTTCTTCATTATTGGTAGAAAAGAAAGGAAGCCATGAAGGTCCGGGCCACCATAATGTGTGATCTTTTAACTGGTTGGTGGTAAAACCACGAGTGGCACAATCGGCTGGATTTTCATCTGTCTTTACGTATCGCCATTTGTATGATGGTATGGATAAATGGATTTCTTTGACTCGGTTGGCCACAAAGGTGTTCCAACGTGTTGGTTCTCCATGCAACCAACCTAAGGCTACAGTAGAGTCTGTCCAAGCATATATTTCCATTTTGTAATCAGATAAACTAATTTGAATTTTTGTCATCAACTCTGATAACAACTTTGCGCCCATCAATTTCAATCTGGGAGTAGATATTTCCTTACTGACAGGTACTAGTCTGGCTTTCGCTGCAACGAGTGATATGGTGACGTCATCACCGTTGATAATTTTACAGTAAATTACGGCAGCGTATGCTTCCTTAGACGCATCACAGAATCCATGCAACTGCACATTTTGGTTTTCCTTTATTCCCAGCCACCGGGTCACTTCAATCGTTTTTATTTCGGACAAATCATTTTTTAACTTACTCCATTCGTTATTTATGTTCTCTGGTAAAGGGTCATCCCATTGTAATTCACATAGCCAGACTCTTTGAAAAAGTATTTTCAGTTTGGTGCTAAGCGGTGTGAGCCACCCTAGTGGGTCAAAGAGTTCGGATATATCAGAGAGCAATGACCTTTTTGTTGGTATTGATTGTGTGGTAAACTTAATTTTTGACTGAAAGGTAAAGTCTTTTTGCGGGTTCCAACTTAATCCTAACGTCTTTGAAGAGCTCATTTCTTTGAACTCATACGTTTTTTGATTGCGTTGATTAATCTAAGTCTAAGCCTTAACAGCTGTGGCTCATTAGCCGTCCATTTCCTTAGATTGAATCCTGCTGATTATAGTAGTTGAATTAGTTCGTCTCTTAATTTCAAGGCCGAATCTATTTTATGGTTTCCCCCACAGTAGTCATCCATATAAAAGTTATTTTCTAATGCTTTTGCTGCGTTAGGGAAATTATGTTTCTCATCTGCCGCTAACCGTTTTAAACACATCATAGCTAAAAATGGTGCTGGTTTGGTACCGTATGTTACCGTGGTTAATTGATATGTTAGTTAGTTATCTTAGATAATAATTTTATATTGACAAAAGATTAATATTATCTTAAGACTTATTTTAAGCGACAGATAGCAAATTCGCTATCATTTTATTTTAAGTATTTAGCCAATAACATGGCTAGCTCAGCGGCTTCTATTGAGCTGCAACATACTGACATGCCAATTCAGACTTTGGAATATGTTCCAAATAATTTAAATTAGATTATAAGACAATAGAGGACACCTCTAGCAAATTATTGGAATTAAATTATAAGACAAAAGAGGAACTCTCTTGCAAAATGTTCGCAAATAAAATGAAATTAAATCAATGTAAAAATAGCTTTAATAAAAGCCCCGGTCAATCATTAAATTTAAAAAATGTAGAATCTTTGAACATTGTTCACCAGAACATCCAAGGAATGATGGGCAAAGATTTAGAGATTGAATTGTTCATGAACTGTAATAATATTGATATTCTTTGCATTACCGAGAACTGGCTTAGAGACCATCAGTTCATGTTCAATTTTAAGAATCATTTGATAGGAAGTTCGTTCAGTCGAGGAAATGCAATACATGGTGGCTCCTTAATTATTGTTAGTAAAAAGTTTAAATTAAAAGAACGCAAAGACATAGTGAGCATCTTGGTTGAGCGAACAATAGAAATAGCTTGTGTGGAGTTGGAGCAGTTTGTTGTGATAAGTGTATACAGACCTCCTTCAGCATTGTATGATCTTTTTGAAAAAGTTATGGATGAGACATTGCGTAAGGTCCGCAATGTAGGTAAAACAATAATTGTTTGCGGTGATTTTAATATAAATTTGCTAGAAAACTCCACATTGACAACTAAAATTAAAAACTTATTTCTATCATACAATTTGAATAATTTATTTTTGGAGCCGACAAGAATAATTGCCACTTCGGCCACCTGTATTGATAACATATATACAAATGTAAAACCACTGGCTAAGCAAATTATTAATAACCTGGACTCTGATCATTGTGGCCAAATGGTCAGCTTTCCACACCAGCGTAAGCAAGTGATGAAAAAGAATATCACTGTTGTGCCAAAAACTGCAGGTCGGCTGGAACGCTTTAAATTCAATCTAGATACAAAATTAAATTATTTAGAATACAATGACAACCCTGATGTCTTTTATAATGATTTTTTTAACATATATTGTTCAGAATTTAATAAATCTTTTGTTCCAAAAAAGATCTCGGTTAGTGGTACTGCATCTTTTAATGAATGGGCTACAATTGGTATTCACAAAAGTAGGAAAAGCCTTGAACGCAACTATAACACCAGCGACGACTTCAAATTATATGTTAAAAATTATTCAAAGTTATTTAAAAGAGTATGCCGATTAGCCAAGGCAAACTATCTGAGTTCTAAGATTAAGAATAGTAATGACAAAATAAAAATGACATGGAATATTATAAATAGTGAAACATTAAAGGTCAGAAGTCGTAATAATGAGTACAATTTAAATTGTGATTATAAAACCTTGACTTCTGGTGCTGATGTTGCTGCAGCATTTGAGAGGTTTTTTACTGACATTCCAGTTTCAACTACAAAAGCCTTGATTTCCTCCCCCACTGTAGCTGAATCTGTTTTGAAGGAGAATGTTAAAGATTGTAAAAGTAATTTCAGTTTTCAAACAATTTGTGTTATAGATATATTAAAAACATTTAACACTCTCAATAAAAAGAAAACTGCTGATCTGTGGGGTAATTCCGTGGATGTCGCTAAATCAGTAATTATGACAATAGCTCCAGTTTTAGCTTGCATATTTAACGAATGCATTGACTGTGGTGTTTTTCCTGACCTAATGAAACATAGTAAATTAATTCCATTGTTTAAATCAGGTAGCACTTCTGACCCCTCTAATTTAAGACCTATTTCTGTGCTACCCACATTTAGTAAATTTTTTGAAAAGTTGATGCTAGACCAAATTCAAATTCATTTTCATAGAAATAAACTTTTACATTGTAAACAGTATGGTTTTACTAGGGGTTGCTCAACAACTGACGCCGGTGTTGAGCTTTTAATCTAAATATTTGATACCTGGGAGGAATCACAGGATGCCCTAGGGGTATTTTGTAATTTGTCCAAGGCTTTCGATTGTGTTTTACATGAAACTTTGGTCAGGAAGCTTAACCACTATGGAATTAGGGATGCTTCTTTGAGCCTTCTAATCTCATACTTGAGTAACAGGATTCAGAAGGTCGACATTAACGGTAAAAGATCTCCGGGATCAGTGGTTACAATGGGAGTTCCGCAGGGTTCAATACTAGGTCCATTCTTGTTTTTGGTTTATATTAATGACTTACCTTATTTTGTAAAAGACAGTCATGAGATAGTATTGTTTGCTGATGATACTTCACTTTTATTCAAAGTGAAACGACGACACCCAAATTATGACGATGTGAATAATGCGATCTCAAAGATTGTTCACTGGTTTAGTGTAAATAGCTTGCTATTAAACGAGGGAAAAACCAAATGTGTAAGATTTGTATTGCCTAATGTTAAGCAAGTAACAACTAGTGTACAAATTAAAGATAGGAATGTGAATCCTGTGGACACCACTGTGTTTCTAGTTAGATGCCAAGCTTCAGTGGGGCCCACATATAGCTAAATTGTCGAATAGACTTAGCTCTGCGGCTTATGCAGTAATGAAGATCCGTCAGTTAACTGACGTTGATACATCCAGATTAGTTTATTTCAGTTACTTTCATAGTGTAATGTCGTACGGCATTTTACTATGGGGAAATGCTGCCGACATTCAAACTATCTTTGTGCCTCAGAAGAGGGCTATTCGAGCAATCTATAACCTAAAGGCTGGCGACTCTCTTAGAGAGAGATTTAAGAATATATATATAATGACAGTTGCATCACAATACATTTATGAAAATTTGATTTATGTTCATAAAAATACTGGAATGTTTTCAAAAAACAGTGATATTCACAATGTAAACACTAGAAGTAAGAACAAATTAGCAGTACCTTATACTAGGCTCCATAAAATAAATAATTCTTTTAGGGGTCTGTGTGTAAGATTTTACAACAAAGTACCAAATGATATTCAGAAATTAGATCTTATTAAATTTAAAATCAAAATCAAAGAAAAGCTTTATAAAAAAGCTTATTATGAAGTGTCAGATTACACAGAAGACAAAACAGCTTGGATCTGAAATGCTCCAAGCACTCCAACAGCTATTTCTAATTGTCTTTATTTAATTGATACTACATTGTATTGTAATTTTGTATTGCATAATTTTTTTTATTTTTAAATTCATATTTTGTATTGACCTGGTAACGAAATATTCTTTTTTTTTTGTTTGTAAATGTCGTTGCTTTTGTGCGTTGTGGTTTCTTGCGCCCATTCTTTGCCACAGTTAAAAAATGATGTCCTGAATGGGTGGTAGGTTAAAAAAGATTTGGACGATTCAAAGTGCTTATTAATTGAGTTTATTGAATAAATATATTTTGACTTTGACTTTGATGTCAAAATAGGCTGGTTTGGAGAGTCTCTCCATAGGATTTTTTGATAAATTTGATCTTTGCTATGTAATCGAATTATTCGGTACATTTTCTCGATGTCAGCACAAAATACGAATTGGTATTGCCTCCATCTAATAATTAATTCTTGAACGTCCTGTTGTAAATTTGGTCCTCTGTACAAGACATCATTAAAGGCTGAAACCAGATGAAGAGTTAGCGGAAGCGTTAAAAACTACTCTTACTTTAGTCGTGGTCGATTCCTCCCTGGTAACTGCGTGGTGAGGTAAATAACTTTCAGATAATATTATCGTGTTCGTTGATAGTATCATATGATTTAACTTGTGGTATTCATTCATAAATGTGTGGTATTCACCTTTCAAACTTTGACTTTTTTCTAATTTCTTTTCTAGGTGTCTAAATTGTGCTAAGTCTTTATTTTTGGTAGACCCTAATTTACCTTTTAAGTCTGTATTAAATTTAAGTCAGACCTCATACGTCCCGTCCCGTCTTCTAATCGTTTGGTGGTTAATAAAAAGTGTTGTAAGCACTCATGATCTTCAACAGACATTTCGATTTGCTGGTGTATCTCCTCGTTTTCCCAAAAGCGGGACAAATCTTCGGTATTATGAAGTATGACGTTACAATGGAAAACTGGTTGCATTGAACCGCACAGCAGCCATTCTACGTCTGTTGCGCGATTGGTTGATCTTCATTTTCGCCACGCAAAATGCCTCCTAAAATAATTTTACTGTAAATCTCCGCTCCAAAAAGTAAATCTACTGGTCGACTTATATTAAACTGAGGATCGGCTAAGCTAATGTTTTTTATATGTGACCACGATGGATTGACAAAAGTTTTATTTGGTAAACTTTTTATCAAGCTATTCATTATAATTACGTTGGTATCAACAAAAATTCGGTGTAATTCGATTGAATTTTAATTTTAAGCATTTCTTTGCAATTATTTTCCTTTTCACCGACTCCATAATTGTTTTCTTTGCAGTGATTTCTCTTCAACCCTAACAGCTGTGCAGATTGCTCGTTTATTAGAGAAATCTGAGATCCCTGATCAATCAAGGCTCTCATGGTATGCTGACTCCCGTCTGAACCTGTAACTTTCACCAATGCGGTGGCTGAAAGTATCTCGGACAAATCATCCAAGGACACGTGACTAGAAGTTGTCACGTGATCTTTATATTCAGAATTGGTCGGGTTTGGTCTAGGGTTCGAGTTTGGTTTTGCTGCCGTTTTGAACTGATTTTTATTCAAAGCGTCATGTAATAGCGTTTTATGCTTGCCAAGGCTTTTACGATATCGCTTTGTGGAAAAGCACGATTTTTTTATAGGTAATTTATCGTTTTTTGGGATGAAAGGTAAGAAGAATGATAAATCATAATGAATTGTTATCTTAAGTTAACACTGTTAAGCTTACAAGTTTATGAGAGTAAGTGAAGCAAAGGATGTGTATCAGGATCGAAGCCAACGGAAATCTGTGGTCTCTGCCTGAAACTAAGCCACGAATCTGACGCCGTTCATTATTCTCTCAAGAACTTCACCCATACTATTTAAGTAATAATCTATATATATAAAAATGAAACCCGTTTTCCGTTGTCACGACATAACATGAAAACGGCTTGACCAATTTCGCTAATTCTTTCTTAGTTGTGTTTGTTATTGTCAGGGGAAGGTTCTTATAAAAAAAATTACTTACAGTAAACACTTTTTTTTAAATATTTTTTTCAACATTTATAATTAAGACAGGACGACGTCTGTCGGGTCAGCTAGTGTATTATAAAATATATAAACATGCAAGAATCTTTCACTTTCTTTAGCTTACTACAACCGAGAATCGAAGCAGTAATAGGCAAGCACCACACCGTCCACCATTTCCCCCTATTACGGATATGTTTGAGGTTGATCTATAGATCTATTGATTTATGTAATGAAAATTAATATATTATTTCCTATCAGGTACTTTATAGCTGACATTATTGTGGTGATAACGGTGGAGCTTACTAAGTAGCCACACGTTATGTTAAATTAAGAGACTATCCCAGTCACAAAATTATGAAAAAGTTTTATTTTATTTACAAATAAATGTCGGTAGCCGAACGAATCTTCATCATCAGCCTATAAACGTCCCACTGCTGGTCACAGGCCTTCCCACATGGATAACAGCATATGGGCATGCCATAACCCACCACACCAACTGGGTTTAGTTGAATGTTAGAAATAGTAGGTAATTCATTGCAAGAAATCGTAGTTCAGACAAAAAAACCACTGTAATAGTAGCTTTGTTCGTTGCACTTTGTACGTATAATACATGTAGGTTTCGATATCTACTTAAAAAGTAATTTAAAAAAATATATATATATATATATTCTTTAAGTAAGTATACCTAATATTCTTATAAGGAAACATTTTCAAAGAAAATCTCATACATCAATCATAAAGATTCTTTTGTAAGCACATCAATTTTTTTCGCTCATCGCAATTGCTGTGTAATTCAGCAAATCGCTTAAAATCGTATCGTCACGCTCGTTGAGATGTGGACAAATGGTTGTGAATTGTCAACAATTCCTGATTGTTAGAGGCCTTGCGTCACCCGGCCAATTGCTATCAGACAAACTGCGAGCCAACGGATTTGTATCATGGCACGACAGTGGACATTTTGATAAATTGGACTTTATGAAGAATGGACATAATTATATTATGAACATTACAATACTACGGACGTTTTGATACTATGGACGTCTTCATACTATGGACGTTTTGATACTATGGACTTTTTGATACAGTGGACATTTTGATATAGTGGACTTTATGCGACTAAAGGGATTTAATGTATTTGGTACTTGAAATAGATCCGTGATGTGACAGAGATTTGTAGTATCCAACATAGACCGACAAAAGATGCTAAAATAATATTTTCTCGATTCGTAAGTAACTTCTTGATTAAAGACCTAATTTATTGTTATGTGAAACCTAAATTAAAACTACGAAATGTATAAAAACACGTACACTGCCTGACCCGAGAATAATACCTAGGACCTCCAGTTTTCGAGCTGAGCACTCTCTCCAGAAAGGCTCTCAGTACTCCCTCCACATAGGATGATGGATATGATGGGTGTTCACGACACGCGGATAAAGTCGTAGTCGAGTGGTTTCTGGAATTTAGTAAATTATAGTTTGGCAAAAAAGAGTAGAAATTAAATAGTGGCAATACTGTATGAAGTTTACGTCATTTTTGACCAACACTCCATACAGTATTGCCACTATTTAATTTCTACTCTTTTTTTCCAAACTGTACCTACTGTACGTAAGTAAGTAGGTACGCAATTTATTGCAGAAGTTAATGGGCTCTTGCAATGGGATTGCAAATATTGTTGTTTTTTTAATCTGATAAAATGAATACATATGAGATGTGCATGGTGACTCATTTATTTCAGTAATATTGCAGGTTATTGTAGTTTTTTTTTAATATTTTGTGAAAAATAAGTGCATTTTTCGCCAGTATACTTATTGTTGATTAGTTTGGCGAAATCATTGTAAAATAAAGAAATAAAATAAATGAACACAATTAACTTACCTTACCATAATGTAGTTGATAATAATTTATCCTCAGTTTTCCGAGCATGTTGTTACATTTAACTGGAATGACCTAAGGGTTGCAAGATAGTACTAAAAGTAATGTTCTTGTCTGTCGCGTATGTGGCAAAAGCAAGACGCTTTTTGTATAAGTGCAGTAAATTAAAATATTTTTGATTTCCGGAATTGTAGAGTAAGTAGTTTAAAATAAACATGATTTTATATGTGTTTGGTTACGCGCTGTCCTGTCGCAGAAAATTAAAAATAGTTAAAGTTCAAAGGTTAGTAAGACAAAAATCGTATTTAACAGCTTACAAGATACATTTCGCTACGCCATACTTGTTTAACTAATAAAAATAAAAATCAAAGTTCCACATTTTACAAGTTCTGATGAAACTGTGTGTAGCTAGTAAGTTACAAGAAAAGATTACAAAAAATTCACAGATTTTGCAGTCCCCGCAAGAATGCGCATTGAAAATTAATACAAAAATTTACAAAAAAATATTATTTTATTTTGAATATTATTTCAGAAAAGTTAAAAGCAAATCGCCAACGCAATTATACGTTTTATACAAATTTCACCCACCCATTTCAAGTTATCTTTTCGCGGGAAATAGTATCCCATAATCGTCTCCAGTACAAATACAAATGTGTTTGTGTAAAGTAGTGCCATCACATCATGTGTATTATTTATTACACATGATGTGTATATTGTGCGTAGTGTGGCACTTGGCGTGGCGCTTCGATCGAACGAACATTTTATGCGGTCCCTACTTGTTTATAATTACCTGGTAGATTCTTAGTCGGTGGTTAAAATTTACGTGGTTTTCAACGTTACAAGTTAAATAATAAGAAATTTTTATTGTGATATACTTCCCTGAAATTACACAACTACATTTCTTACATGTCGAATTATAACATACGAATGTTAACACTACACAAAACAAAGAATAACGTTTTCTTTTCTTTTACAACCTTCAATATATTAATTTTCAAAATATTTCACTTGGATTTTCGAAATTCCAACTCGAATGCACTTCTCGCCTCATCCGCATATTTTAAAACCATTTCCATGACGATCGGTCAATAATCATAGAAGCTACATCACTTTTATATACAGAAATACCCGTTTTCCTACAATTCCAAATGTAAAGAGACCACCTACAAATCACAGTTTTTAACCGATTTTCAAAATTTTTTCGCCATTTTGTGTAGCTAAACTAATACCCTAGGATCCTTTTTTCATTTTTCTTAAGTCTGTTTTTTTCGAAATATTTACAATTTAGTAGGTATACAAACACCCGATATTTTACTTTTTTTAAATTCCAAAAAAGTAACCAGCCGATTTTCAAAATTTAAACACTCACACGTGACGTGTCTCGATAAACTCAACTCTTGGTAAGTACTATTCCCATCTCGATTCTCCCAAAATCCTCGGAGCTATAGCCAAAAATACGTCTGTGGCGATTTCCATCTGATAACCATTTTCAATGGCAAAATACCCATAAATAAACTTTAATATCGAAATACACTCGAGACCAATGAATCCGGGTCACTTAAAGAAACCTATAAATCACGGAAACTAAGGAGCTAGCTTGTGTTTAATAGACAATATTTTTTTTTTAAATTGGCTCTTTGTAGTGACGTTGCGTCTCTCTGTATATTGTAGGTAGGTACTATATCATGGGGAGTATTCTGAGGAATTGTTCGGCTTGATCCCTGCCGCTGATTTCATACATCGCACTACACGCAATCGACTGTCATTCCATCCACATCACCTTGATGGATGGCGATCTACTACTGTGCGTTTTTCACGAAACTTTTTGCCTCGTACTACAGAGTTGTGGAACCAGCTCTCGGTGGCGGTATTTCCGGACCGATCCGACTTAGGGATCTTCAAGAAACGAGCCTATTCCACGCGTCTGCGATTACTCTGGTTTTGCGGGTGTCCATGGGCGGCAGTGATTACTTTCCATCAGGTGACCCGCTTGCTCGTTTGCCTACTTCTGCTATAAAAAAATACTCCTTAAATGAAGGTATTAAAACTTCTATTGTAAACTCATGTCATAAAAAAATCTAATTTGAAAAAGGGCTATTTTACTGAACTTGATGTACAGCATGCCAAACCGGGCAGCACGAGGAGACGAGGAGGCAATACAAAGTATTAAATTTCAAGAAAATCGTAATGTTGTTCAGAAATGTCATGTTATGTTTCTTATTTTTGTTTTAAGGTGAGATGAGCAGTTTCTTTTCTATAAGTAATTTTTAGTTAATAAAATGTAGTGACTCCATAAAGTACTTTTATTTAATTGCCTATTAAACACAATTTATTTCATTAAGCTAGCATTCTTTAGTTACTGACCGAGAGTTATAGGTTTCTTTAAGTTACCCGGGATTCATTGCTCTATTATTGACAATAATTGACATTTCTTTGTAAATATGTAGTGTCACTCGGATTTTTTATTTTTCTTGTGAGAGATTCATGAGAAAACCTCTAACTTTCTTTCAAAAAACAGTAAAAATCCGAGTGAAACTATACAGAGTGGAAAAAATACCTTGGTTGAAGGAAAATTACCCTTAATATTAATGATGGCAAATTGTACTGAAAGGAAACATTCCTTTATTTTCAAAAATAATTAAAACTGCATTTAAAGATTTTAAAAAATTAACTGCTTGAGCAGGGAATCAAACATGTGAAATTAATAAAAAAATCTTGTATTTTATGATACCAACTGAAAGAGTTATTCATAAGAATAAATTTATTTTAATCAAGATATTTTATTGTAAAGCTTACTTACTATCTAAAGAAAATAGTTCACGTAACTTATGAATTGTTTTAAATGAGACAGACCCATTTTTACGTACACACAGACGTATTCTTCGACTGAATTCGAAATATTTCGTTACTTTTCTTGGTCTTTCTTTAATTTAAGATACTATGTTGTTTGAAAGAAATTCTTTCTTATGAATGACTCTTTCGGTTGGTGTCATAAAACACAGAATTTTTTTTTTCACATTTCACCGGTTGATTCCCGGTTCAAGCAGATAATTTTTCAAAAATCTATAAATGCAGTTTTAATTATTTTTGAAAATAAAGGAATGTTTCCTTTCAGTTAAATTTGCCATCATCAATATTAAGGATACTTTTCCTCCAACCACGGTTTTTTTTCAACCCTGTATATTATTCGCACAAAAAATGACAGTAATTTTGTTTACAAACATTCTCTATCGAATTTGGCCGTAGTGTAAATAAGCATATCCAAAATGCATAATTAGTGTACCTTTAAACAAGGATACAATTAAATCATTAATTCATTTCACTTTATTAATTTATTAGACAAGACATCAGTTACATGTTACAAAATTGTAACCTATTTGTACTTAATTGAATAAACAAAGAGATTGCTGACAAAAAGACCTTTGTAGTTCGTGATTTCTTTATATTATACAGGCTTTGTTTACGTTACTGCAACAGAGACTTCTCAGTTACTGTTCTGGTAACGACCAAACAAGATGGTTGTTTCAAATTGTTTAATATTTAGATTACTGCAATGAAGGTCTACTACTATTCGCCATTCAAATGTAGGCAAATATAAATAAGTAGGACTTGTGCATTTATCTCTTGAGTAACAAAAGTGACAAATAACGATGTCAATGTTATAAATTGGTTCTCTTCTTTTGTACTAAGTGTTTGTTTACAGTTTAGTTGACTAAACATTTATCTATAACAATAACCAAGATTCTTTATGCGACTGTCACTTCCAAAGGGCACGTCACTTTATCCGAGACCAGCTACTGACTAATATAATATAAATAAAAACTGTAAAATGAAACGATTTTGGCATAAAAACTGTACAGAATGTATTTTTGACACAATTTTATGATGGCCGATAACGGATTTTGTACACTTCCAGAGCTATGTCGGGCGCTCTAGCGTCTATAGGTTTGGTATTTCCTTGTCTGTCAGATTACTAACAATTTAGTTTCTATTGTGTCTGGTTTTACGGCTCGTAGCCTCGTACACAAACGAGTTTCATGTCATCATGATGTAGGTATTCTGTTTTATGTAATCGAATATTTTCTGGCCCATCTCCAGCAGCGTCATTGATGACCATGACTCTTACTCTTAGCCACAACACTAGAAGCGAGCTGGTACACTTATTGCTTTTTTTGTTTTTTGTAAATGTTTCAGTTTAAACTGCAGTGCCTACTATTTTTTTATACATCCCAATGTATAAAACCAAGTCTATAATAAAACTAAATAATACCACAGAATAATTAATAGTACTAGGTATAGTACAATCTATTTATATACATAATGATAATAATAACGTAATTACTTACATTTACAAGATCTTCCTATTCTATTTCTATTTTATTACTACCAATGGAAAACTTTAAAAAATACCATTATCATAATAATTATAATCTATAATATTGACAATAACAACAACAACCTATTCCGAGCGCTTCTCTCTCGCTTCGCTCTCTCGACGCGACCGAACGGTACGAAGGTTCACGTTAGTGTATAATTTAATAGCGGTTCCACATTAGTGCCGTGAAGCTCCGTAAACAGCCGTGAACGTGAATATGGACGGTTTTCGCGGGGTTCACGCGCGTTCATGCCTGTTCCCCGATCTGATCGGGAAACAGGCGTGATCGCGCGCGTATTTTGTCCCGCACAAGTCGTGCCCTCCACATTCACGGGATGCTCACAATCGTTCGTGAAACCCGCCGCGAAATGGACGTAGAAGCTGCTGCTGCAAAAACTTTGTTTGCTGTGGCAACATTCTATTTAGACGTCCAAAACATTATTAGAAAGCGTTGGAAAAAAAGAAGATGGTGGATGATGTGGATGAGAAATACATCGTAACCGATCAAAGTATAGTCTGGAGTAAACTGATTAATTTAATCTTTGATAAACTGCCACGGGGCCGTGAATGTGGATTTGTACGCGTGAACGCCGCGCGAACCCTTTGTCGCGGGACAAAATACGTGCGCGTTCACACCTGTTCCCCGATCAGCCCCCTTAATCTCGAAACCGATCGCTATTGGGTCGGATTGGCATTGTGAATTTTCGTATTTTTAAGTTACGACACCAGCGCTAATTTGGATTCATATTGGGTGAACTAAATGGCATTTAGTTTTGTATGTATTTCACTAAATATCCACAAAATATGAATCCATATTAGCTCTGGTGTCGTAACTTAGGAGTACGAAAGTTCACAATGCTAATCCGATCCAATAGCGATCGGTTTCAACAGTAAGGGGGTAGATCGGGGAACATGCAGGCGTGAACGCGCGTGAACCCCGCGAAAAACGTCCACATTCACGTTCACTACTGTTTA
Organism: Scoparia ambigualis; assembly: GCA_963921215.1. Classification (NCBI taxonomy): domain Eukaryota; kingdom Metazoa; phylum Arthropoda; class Insecta; order Lepidoptera; family Crambidae; genus Scoparia; species Scoparia ambigualis. The sequence continues at coordinate 29,267,143 of OY992508.1, forward strand.
CGGATCTATCACTAGTGTGGAGCCGCCATTATAGGTTTTTTGCCTTACAGAAAAAACAAGTTAAATAAAAAATATGTGCTTTTTGCATTCACTAGATAAGTAATGAAAAGTTTCTTCTATTGGTAAAAAAAATAAGTCTTTTATTAATATTTTCTGCTTTACAGATCTTTTAAAATGTTGACAGAATTTTTTTCTATCGAGTGAAGTATGCCAATCATGTTTCTGTCTATAAGAGTCATTAGAAAATATGCACAATAGAGATGGGCTGAATGTGGTTTGAACCGAATATGAATTTCGGCCGAAGTTCGGTTCTTTTCACAGCGCTTTCTCTATTACAACTCTAGCTCGTTCCAACTAGTCATGCGCTACCTTCAATTCTTGGTATTGCATGCAAAAAAATTTAGATCTCCCATATAAAACTGTCCGATCAGCTGACGACAATAGTATGGGAGGTCGAATTTTTTTTGTCGTTTTTACACATAGGTTTCTTGGGTGAAAATGTTCAGTTTTAGTGGTGGAAGTTCCACCCATGAAACTGTACAACTTTTTAATGAAATTAAGGGTGAGTTCCACAGTGGAACTCACCCATAATTTTATTAAAACGAATAAAAAATGAGAGTGTATTATATACATAGATGAATTTTAGAACTGTATGTTTTATATTAGTGGCAGTACAATCAATCGAAATTGTTTAAAACGGCAAAAGAGCGCCATAAATCTAAAACATTACTAATAAATACCACACAAATTCACACAATGGCTCAAAACCTATTCGGACTAAACACTGAACACGAATTTATATAACCTTAAAAGTCCACTCGTGATCAATTTAAGAAACATAATGCAATGTCACAAAAGTTCACTGTTCCTACAACGTTAAAGATAAGGTAAGTGCAGCCTATGAATGACGCAGTACCTAAGCCAGTAAGTACTGGGCAAAGACCTCTGTAATTTAAATCAAGTCATCGCTATATAATAGGTACCACTTAATTAAAAGTGGTATTTATTTATTGAAAAATATTCACCAACTTATCATATCCTTACACATTATTATTTAAGTATAAACATTGAAACTGATTAAGCCAAAAGACATGCCTTTACAGCTTGATCACCACGTACCACAAATGAGGGTTGGCGATTCTAAACCTGAAAAATATGAATTATACTTTGCCCGTTCTGGGAATTAATCCAGGGACTTTCCGGCTCCGGTTGCCGCAAAAAACTAAGAGAATTTGTCCGGTGGCCACCGTCTACATGTCTCTGCAAGAACTTCTTGGCTCTCACGATTCTCTGTGGTACCCCACTCCATGTTTACACAGCTTGTGTTACATCGAAATGAATAGTATAAAATATAATGATATCTAATACTACATAGGCTGCACTAAAAGTATCAGGAGTGGAATATTGCCATTGTTCCTAGCATAATAAAGTGTTTTAATGGAAAACTCGCTTTTATTAATCGAATACCGTTTATTTATTTTTTTAAAAAGAACGCGGTCTTGTCACAAGGTTTAGCAATGATTTATGATGACTTTCGAAGTGGTTTAACAAAATAACAATGTGTTAATAGGATGCTTTTAGCATTTAGTCATGAAGCCCCATCTAAAACCACAATTTAACGCTGGTTTGCGGAATTTCAACGTGGACGGGTCAAGCTGTGACGATCAAAATCAAAAATCAAATCAAATCAAAATCAAAATAACTTTATTCAGTAAGCTTAAATTAAGCGTTTTGAATTGTCTAAATTTTTTTTTATATGGTTGGATGGATAGGCACAGGAATCCCCGTCAAGGTCACCCAAAAACTGCAATCACCCAAGATAACGTTGATGCCGTGCGTAAGCTGATTGAAGAAGCTCGACATGTGATATATCGCGAAATTCAGGCAACTTTAGACATTGGCATGATTCAAATACAAATAATCTTGCATGAACTATTAGGTGTAAAAAAGTTGTTTTCCCGATGGATCCCGTATTCGCTCTGTGAGGAGCAAAAAACGGCTCTCGTTACTTGGTGCGTCAGAACTTTCGAGAGATTCCACGGAGGATGTTCAAATGCTGTATACAGCGTCGTATCAGATGACGAATCTGGATATACGCATATGAATGAACCCAAAACAAAAAAACCAGTCACGAGTTTGGGTGTTCGAAAATGAGTTGAAGCTATTAAAAGTTGTTCGTTCACGGAGCGTTGCGAAAAAATGGTGGCCACGCTTGTCTCCAAAAGCGGCCATGTTGCGACTATTCCTCTTGAAGGACAAAGAACGGTCAATGCAGAATGGTATGCTAGCATTTGTTTGCGACAGGTTGTCTCTGAACTCCTTAAAGAGAACTGCAACCGCCGCATCATCCTCCATCACTTCATGCGAGCTCTCATACCGCCCACAGAACAAAAGAGTTTTTGGAGCAAGAAAACATTGAATTATTAGACCATCCGCCGTACAGCCCTAACCTAGACCTAAGCCCAAATGATTTTTATACTTTCCCCAAAATTGAGAAAAATTTGCGTGGTCAACGATTTTCGTCACCTGAAGAAGCTGTAGACGCCATCAAAACGACAATTTTGAATACCCCAACTTCTGAATTGAATGATGCTTTAATAATTGGTTCCATCGAATGGAAAAATGTGTCAAGTTTCAAGGAGAATACTTCGAAAAACAATAAATATCTTTTCCACTAACAATGTTGAATCACTCCCTTGATTCCCGAAATTTTCAGTGCCGCCCTCGTAGTAGGTACTGCTACTACCGTCATAATTAATATTTATTCTAAAATACCCTCATTTAAGTTGTGACAGAACTTATGGCAAGACTAGGTCTATTTCTTATAGTAAATGGTCTTACCATAATAAAACATTTCAAATTCATGCACACGTGTAAGTCCAACATTATAGCTTATTGAGTGTGCAAGTGTGCTATTAAACCGCTGTTTTACATTGACCGACACAAAGCCTTATCGCTACATTAAAGCAAACAACATACTTAACTAAATGTACACGACATTGGACAGATTTTTTGTTTATTTTAAAAAGTAGATAATTGTTCTTAAAGTTTATCGTAATGTCAATGTCAACTCAAGTAGTCAGTGTATAAGAAATCACTATGGTGGTTGACTGTGGCTTTGCTTGTGTTAAATCCATTCTGAAGAAGCAAAGTTCCAAATGGGCTTAGTAATTATAACTAATTCCTATAATATCGTAATACCTATTTAATGTTTTTTTTTGTTAATAATGCTCAGATATTCTCTAAGATATCGAAAGCACAGTATAAAGCTTATATTTATATTGTGTCGAAAGGTTGAATAAAATGACTACTAGACTTAGTAGTTGTACTAAATGACTCGATGAATGACTTGGTAATTTTTTTTCCACGTCCCAATGTCTAATTCCTATATAAAACTAAATAATACAATCTACTTAGGTATACATAATGATAATGATAACGTAATTACTTACATTTACAAGATTTTCCTATTCTATTTCTATTTTATTATTATCAATGGAAAACTTTAAAAAAATACCATCAACTTATTTATAATAAATAATATTGACAATAACAACAACAATATTTAAATTCTAAAATATTAAGTACTAATAAATACCACACAAATTCACACAATGGCTCAAAACCTTTAAATATAATCATTGAAAACTGACTAACACAACATGGCCAAAAGACATGTCTTTACAGGTGAATACAGCATTATTTTTTCTTATTAGTAAATAAGATTTAACTAGTAAGTTAAATTAACTTATTTGAAATTAGAATTAGATAAAATTATATTACTTAATAGATATTGACTTGATCACCACGTAGTCCACGTACCACAAAATAAGGGTGGCGATCGCAAACCTGAAAAATATAAGTCACACTTTTGCCCGTTCTGGGAATTAATACCGGGACTAACCGTCTCCGTTTTCCGCAAAAAAAATATGTTGGATGATTCAAAAGCGTTTATCTCTCAAAACTACTTGTAGTTAACGAAGTATTTAAAGTTTAAAACTTCGTTAAGTTTTTCAAGTTTTTCGTTATTAACGTCAAAAATGAAATACTTATTACAAGACTACTTGAAACAAAAATATATTTAGTTGTATTGGTTTATACTAGATTAGACATGCTAGATTATACTTTAACGCAATGTTTGATGATCCTTAACTTCTGCGTGTTAAATAAAACCTCTTATCTGATTAAACATTTGTTAATATTTTTGTCCACAGCGATGGCGCCCACGAGTCCATGCTCACCAATGCTCTCAAGCCCAAAATCGCAGGCAAGGCCTCGAGCAAAGACACAAGCAAGGAGGACGAGTACGAGGCCCTGCAGGGGTTTCTGCGCAGCATCAGCTCTACTGCCACGCTACCTCCCTACGTGAAAGGGGAGACCTACTCTTCCGTGCGGGGAGTGCTTAACCAGGTTAGTTTGCCATCATCATCGTTCGACGACCCCCGAGGCGATTGATTATCACGCCATTTCTGGTGTCGCGCCATTTCTGTCCAATAGGTCCCGGCTTCAATTCCCGGTCGGGTCAATTAAGCAGTACTTATATCTATAACAAAAAAAAACTGTAAGTATATGCCTTCACAGGCATATTATCTAGGCTCATTCATTACATTAGCGTCAAAACGATTAAAATAATAGTTAACTATATTTTAAAATAAACTTCTGATAGATCCCACTAGTTCGGATTTTGGTAGAGGCTTCAACTGAGAATGACTGGCATGAATGTCAGGTCGCGAGGTTTTTTTTCTTCATCATCATCATCATCATCATCATCATCATCATCAGCCTATTAACGTCCCACTACTGGGCACATGCCTCCCACGTGGACAAATAGCACGTGGGGATATTGGGCCATAACCCACCACGCTGGCCCAATGCGGGTTGGTGGGTTTTAACGACTGCCATCTTACGACAACAACCGGGACTAACGGCTTAACGTGCCTTCCGAAGCACGGAGGAGCTCGAGATGTTTTTAATTTGGTCACCCATCCAGCGACCCGGCATTGCGATAGTGGCTTAGCGAGCAAGATCGAAAGCCGAACGCGCTAGCCGCTGCGCCATCGAGCTCCTTTTTTTTTCATTTTAGTACCAATCTAAAATTACAGTGCAATTTTACAACAATGTACTATTTTGTCTCATGCATAAGCATGAGTCACTTAAGTGACTTCTAATAACAATGAATTTTCCATTGTTTTATTTTTGTACAGAAAACTTGTTAAGATGTCGTTTTGTAAATATTTTTCTAGATATACCGAAATGTCCGTTAAAACCGCCTTACGTGTGACCTTTTTTTTACTACAGAAATTCGTAAGTTACGGTTTTGGTCCCTTAATACCGGTTATACCGGAAAATCTGTCTCAAACCAAACTACAACTCAAACTAAACAATTTATTATGCATGTAATCAATTTTATAATAAAATATTACATTAATAATACCAACCTGCAGGTAGGTAGGTACTATTTCGACAATATAATAAAAAAACGACAAAGTAATCTAATTTCAACGTAAAATATTTTTTGATAAAACGAGCGACTTATTTTATTATTTATGCACACTGATCCAAAGCAGTTAAAAGCAAGCAATCGACTAAATAAATATTAGATAACCTTATTTGAAACTAATATAGGTACTAACTTACCAATCTAGTTTTCTTATATAAAATTAAAAGTTATCTTTTTTGCAATGGAATCAGCAAGGTACAGTCACGAGCAAAAATATGTAAACAATTGTAACTCTTAGTACAATGTAATAAGAGTCAAAATCCAAAATTATTTATTCAATTTAGGCTACAATAATTGAGTCACTATGCCATCAGTTCGAAAGTCTAACTATGGGGCGGGAGCCTTGTTTGTACCTACTGAGAACAACCGGCAAGAAATTCGGCAAGGGCATTTCTTTTCTGCCTTTTACAGCGTCAATACAAATTAGAAAATGCCCTCCTTATCATAGAAGGGCATTTCCATTACAAGATAAATTATTTTGTATGATGTTGTGTTTTCTTGTAATTTAGTACGATTACAAGAAAACACAACAACATACAAAAGAATATCTAATTAAAAAAACAGGTAAGTTCCTCAATTTAAAATAAACTAAACAACGTCTTACTCTTTGGAAAAAAAGAGAAAGAAAGACTATTAAAAGTGTAGGTAACTACATATTGGTGCTCGTGACTGTACGTACAGAGATGTAGTAGAGTAGGTACTTATCAGAGAGGTGAGGTAGTTACCAGAGAGAGACCGTTACATTTGTGATCAAGGAAGATTATTTATTTTTATTTAACTAGGTACGCTCCGTCACACATTTGTGTCATTGCCAAGGCTGTGCTCATGGTCATGGCTCAGAATAATAAAGGTTATTTGTCAACAAATATTAAAATTCTCGTGGCCGTCTTGTCTAAATCAGAATAAGAAGGAATAATAGTCGTGATAGCTGGCTGTGCTCATGGCTCAGTATAATAAAGGTTATTTGTCAACAAATAATAAAATTCTCGTGGCCGTCTTGTCTAAATCAGAATAAGAAGGGATAATAGTCGTGATTATATGTATGTTTAATAAAGAAATGAATAAAAATAATTTTGGCTGGATACCAAGTATACCTACCTAGTAACCTACTATGTGTTTTTGCGTCGCTTGTACAAATATGGTGAAGAGATTCAGAAGAAACAAGAATATGAAGAGATGTGAATCTGTAGAAATGCGAAACTGAAGATATGCGAATAATTCTTTATTAGGTACCTACCATAAAACTGTGTAACCTACAAAAGTGATAAAATTAATATGAATATGAACAAAAAATTATATTAACTAAAAATACTATAAAAACAAAGATTAAATAGATCAATTGGGTATGAGAAACGGTATGAGAAATAAGTAAACATGTAAACTTAATGAGTGCACGTAAATAGAACTTTAATATTCATATTGTAATACCTACTATGTTACGCGCTCTTACTTAGGGCCTTAGAATAATTACGTATAGAAAGAAGTCTTCATACAAGCGCTCTGTCTGTCAAAAGTGAAGCACTAAACCGATTGACACTTTCGTGACGATTACTTGCTTGCGCTTGGCGACACGCACACGTACGCTTGTAACTGCGTAGTGTACATTGAAAACTCGGCGTTTGGAGCCATATCTGGCTCCAAAAAAAATGCTTCAAAATGGGCGCGCGGACTTACCTTCTATACGTTATTATTCTAAGCTTAGGGCACAGTAAAATTAAGACAATTTTATTATCACTTATCAACTAGTTAAAGAAAAATGTAAGTAACATTTTCATTATTATTCAAAACAATGTATATGTCATATATATAAATTATCATTGTATGGAGTTGAGATGAAAAAAGGAACATTTAAATACTCGTGTAGGTACTCAGAGTATTTTTCTAGTCCCCGAAATAGCAATATCGCAGTGTGCTTTGCCAAATCGCAGTCTCCTGACCTTGAATAAACTGGTTTATTAGCATTTTTGGTAGAGACAGAACAGATTATTTCTTTATCTCTCATTCTAGCCATTGCCACTCGATTACGAAATATAAAACAGCGCAAAATCTAAAACACTTCAAAACATTGATATATATACCTATATCAAAGAGAATTTCGCCAAAATTCTAGATTTAAAATTAATTAAAATAAGACAATTATTTAGTCACGCCGGATATTCGTGAGCTCACTCATTTAGAACCACTCAGGGGTCAGGTGTAGGGTCTCAAGGGTAAACCTACGGACGCGAGTAACTTTAACCCCCCAACAATAAATAAAAACATTGTTACAAACTAGACTTACATAGACTACATATTTAGTATGTATGTATGTACATACATGCACTCACGACTATTTCCCCTAAGGGTTAGTCAGGGACTAGGCAACGAGGACTACAAAGTCAGTCCTCTGCCGTAGTTGTACTTACTATAGTTCAACGTTTCACCAAATTACAACTACACATGGCACTCAGCGTAACAGGTGGTGAACCCATCGCCGCTCATATATGCTGTTGGATGCTGTACTTACCCGTGGTACTACCGATGGTCCTAGTGGTAGTACCACGGGAATTTCTTTTTGCCCGTAGTACTACTATCCTGTTTGGTAGTACCACGGGAGATTTTACATTACCCCTGGTATTACTAACTTGTCAATTTAATATTCCCTACAAACGTATTTCGAGGTACGCTTATGCTTTAAAAATCGAGTGTTGTAGAACCTTTTTTTGTTTTTTTTTGTATTTTCTGTTGTTTTTTTTTTGTTTTTGTTTTTTTTTGTTTTTAGACTTTAATACATACAATATAACCAGTACCTATATATTTGATAAAAGTTTTATAACACTTGATTTTTAAAACATAAGCATACCTCGATATACGTTTGTAGGGAATATTAAATTGATAAGTAGTACCAGGGGTAATGTCTGAAATACTAAAAATTTGACGGCCGACAACTAGTCAAATTCAAACCGTTTTTCGGCCGTAGGTTATTAAGACGGCCGATAACTAGTAAAACTAAAACCTGTTTACGGCCGTAAGAAATATAATATGGCCGATCACTAGTAGAAATTAAATTGGTTTCCGGCCGTCGAACATACACGTCCGATATACCGGGTTGGGCTTGGGACGACAGCTAATTATTTATTTTTTTCTACATTTTTTTGTTAATTTGCGTGTGAAAAAATACAGCTGAAATCTTATGTATTAATAATACTAATTACTCAAATGCTAAATCACTAACGATTTTTAACCCGTCAGTTGTGAAAAATATGGTTTGATGCTTGTGTGTTGGCTTTTGGAATTGTACTTGTCTTTTAACAGATGGCTCCTGTTGCTAAAAGAAAATAAATAAAGTTCCTTTCAGATGATCTGTTTTGATGTCCTGCGATGAAAACTGCGAAGGCAAAGAAAGAAAAATACAGGAAACTCAATCACATATTGAATGTGGTTCCTGTAATCTTGACCTGATTAGTATACTGAGGAAGATGGGGAAAATAATATTAGTCTTGACCAATGCGTTCGATGGTATCACCTCAAATGCACAAAACTAAGAGATGTATCTTACAATGAGGCAGCTTACACAAAATATGAATGTAAGTTATGTCTAATGACCCAAAATGCTTAAGAAGAAGTTTTGAAGACTTAACTTACTTATAATTGTTTTTTATTTAAGTAAAATTTGTAAACACTGAAAAAAGGCGACAACCTCAGGCGGGAATCGAACCACGCACCATCCGCATTCCGGGCGGCTGCCTTAACTGTTTTAGCTGTTTTTTATTTCTTACAAAACGTTCATATTTTATTTCATTTGATTTTTTTGTTAAATTATTGTTATGAGCTTTTTGCTGATTCTGATAACAGAAGTAAAAATATATAATTTTAATTAAGATTTAATTTTTTGCTTATCTGTGTTTTTTCATTTCGAGAATGATTTTTTTTTTTCAGAATGGAAATATTAATCATAAATAATATTAATAAATAATCATGTCGATCATATAACTACTTACCTTTATAAAATAAATCAATATTCGTAATTCTTTGTTTTATTTACTTACATAATTGCATTAAATTATTTAAGCTAAGTATATTCAAATCCTTACAGAAAAGAGATGTCTTTTACAAAGCTGTATTTTCGTGTACCTACGCCTGGGGTACTCACCATGGAATTCTGTTATTTTAAGAATGCCAAAAAACTGTGCCCAAATAATACCAAATAGTGCCCAAAGGAAATAAATAGTACCCTTATGGTTCAAAAGTTATAGACATAACTAGTTTGGTGAGTACGCTAGGCGTAGGTTACGCCTAGCGTACTCACCTCAGTTTGGGAAATCTGAGCATGCTACAACTTTAATTAGTATGTCAAAAAACTGTACCCAAATAGTACCAAATAGTGCCCAAAGGAAATAAATAGTACCTTTATAGTTAAAAAGTTATAGACATAGTTTGGTGAGTACGCTAGGCGTAGGTTCTACGCCTAGCGTACTCACCTCGTTGCGCGAAAACAGAACCAGCAATAGCTCTCATTTCTATCTCAATAAATAGTACCGGAAATAGTACCCTCTAAGAGTGTAATTGTTATTTGACTTTTACACTAGAAAGTCATTAAATTTGATAGCAAACTTCTACATACATTGACATGAGGTACAGGCGAACTCATAATAATTTTAATATTATTAAATTTCGTATTATGAACCTACTACATATTACTTTAAGTTTTGTTAAAATTAATAGGTGTATATACGTAACGAGACGTTTTATGTTGATGTCGATTTGCAGTTGATCTTTCATTAGCTAGGTAGGTACCTACTCAGTTTGAATATATTATATATACTTACCTACAGAAATACGTTAATATTTTTTATTAATCGTAGAATAACAAATTAAATCATATTCTTAGTTTTCTGGACTGTATAAAGTTTTTAACTGTGTCGCGTACTTACCGGTGAAAGAATACTACCACCCCCTCTTCCCTTGGGTGTCGTAATAGGCGACTAACGGACTAAAGACTGCACATACATCCAACAGCTTAGAACGGCGATGGGCTCACCACCTGTCACGCTGAGCACATGTGCAGTCGCTATTTATGTAGGTATGTATCTATATTAATAAAAATCAATTGCCAAAATGTTTGTACGCGCATCACTTCAGAACGGCTGCACCAATTTGGCTAATTCTTTTTTGTTGTATTTGTAATTGTCGGGACAAGGTTTGTATAAAAATGAACATTTTTGGAAATTCGTCAAGGGGTTCACGCGGACAAAGTTGCGGGCGGGCTGTCATTCACGATCAACAAATCATAAATAAGCAATGCTTGATACATAGATATAAGTTGGAGTGGGTCTCATTCACCCTCGACTACAAATTTTGTGAATTATAACAGTTATCACTAGATTTATAGTCGAAGTAAGAATCACCGCTAAAAACCAGCCTTCATATAAAAAAATCCGCATCCAAATCTAGGATATTTAGGAGCTACTATGCCAAAGACAGACACGGCAACCTCAAGACCCCCCTTTTTTGGCCACCCTTGGTTTACTGTTATTAAATATGTACCTATTTTATTTTAGGTCGTCGTCTATTAATGAACTCCATAGTTATTCCAATCTTAATTCCTGGTAATAAAAATAATATTTTACCATTCACTGTGCTCGTCTGTGCCACACGTAATTTTTGTATGTAGAAGTTTGCTATCAAATTTAATGACTTTCTAGTGTAAAAGTCAAATAACAATTACACTCTTAGAGGGTACTATTTCCGGTACTATTTATTGAGATAGAAATGAGAGCCATTGCTGGTTCTGTTTTCGCGAAACGAGGTGAGTACGCTAGGCATAGAACCTACGCCTAGCGTACTCACCAAACTGTGTCTATAACTTTTAAACTAAAAAGGTACTATTTATTTCCTTTGGGCACTATTTGGTACTATTTGGGTACAGTTTTTTGACATACTAATTAAAGTTGTAGCTTACACAGATTTCCCAAACTGAGGTGAGTACGCTACGCGTAACCTACGAATAGCGTACTCACCAAACTATGTCTATAACTTTTGAACCATAAGGGTACTATTTATTTCCTTTGGGCACTATTTGGTACTATTTGGGCACAGTTTTTTGGCATTCTTGAAATAACAGAATTCCATGGTGAGTACGCCAGGCGTAGGTACACGTATTTTCAGCGTTTAGTTTGGATATGCGTGTGTTAGAATAAACATAGGAATATCAACCCTTTGAGCTTATAACAAGATTCAATTTTGTCCTGTGAAATATGCGGCCGATAACCGGTAAACTGGTGGTCGATAACTGATTAAAATGGCCGATAACCGGTGTTTTTGCTACTTTTGTGTTTATAGATTATTTGTAAATTATCGGCCAAAGATACGTTTTTAAGTGGCCGAATACCGGTACTTCTACCCTACGTGCATTTTTTAGTCTGTTTCTCATCCTCATCCTTTTACGACGTCCAAGGGAAGAGTTGGGTAGGTAGTATTATTTTAATGGGCCGCCACCCCATACAGCTCAGAGACCTATTTATTTACTTTTTTCTCTATTAGACTTATCAGGATGTTTTTCATAAACGTAGCTAATACAAAGTTTTTAGTTTCCTGACGTTTCGAACCCTTTGCAGGGTCCGTGGTCACAAGGAGACAGTCTCCCGTCCCGTCAGTCAGTATTACGTTTATAAAAACTATGTACCTAATGTAGTTAGTGTGGATTCGACCAAACTGGAATAAGGTCTTATACCTAGATTAAGCGCCGAATGTGTATAGACTAATCTCGGAGTAAGTCTTATTCCAGTTTGGTCGAATCCACCCTTAGTCAATTAGCGTTTTAGGAGCAGTGGCATCTTGCGTTTTAGGCAATCTGCTTCTTAGTCAATTAGCGTTTTAGGTATTATAGCAGCAGTGGCATCTTGCATTTTAGGCGCTGTGCTCATAATCGAAATTAAACGCGAATGATTCCGTAAAAAGTGTTTCATTTCAATGTGTAGTGCTCGCTTAAACCTCAGAAAACAATATAAACGCTTAGTATAAACGTAAGTACCTACCAAATAAACTAACTTGGCACTTCCCGCCCGTTCCTCCAAAGTGGACACTCCTTATCTAGAGGTGCGTGCGGCGTTATTATCACTGTTATCAACGTACTAATTTCGTGTAAATATCCAAACATTGTTCTATCGTAAATTCGTAACGGAACACCGCTTACGGCGCAGAGCCGCAGAGCAAACGCAATTTGTTGATAGAGTCAGTAAGCCTTGAACTTCGTTTTTCTGATAATTTATGTTAATAATTCATTACGCATTTGCGATCGAATCTTGATATAAGTCAGTTACGACGCCCATGGACGTACTTATTACTGCCATGGTTACGACCGACAAAATTATATAGATTGTTTAGCCTCTTAAACTCTAATTTTTGACTGAAGCTCCATACAAATTACGTCAAATTTCTCACTCTAGTAAGCTAAACAATACAAAGATATAGGATAAAAAAATGTTTACTAGAAAAAAATCAACCAGTCTCAGGAAGCTCGAGTGGGATACGAGCATCTATATATCATTGTGAATGCAAACATTCAATAATAAAGAATACAAAGATAGGTTATTTATTTCGGGCGTAAGTCAAGACACTTTATTAGGGAAATCAGTCACCCGAAATAAATACAACATCTTACACTACAGGGTGACCAAAATCGAATCCGAGAGTTCTAGAGAACCATTCCGACCGATTTTAAAGTTAAGTGAAACATGAACATGATTTTAACGATATCTTAGAATACATCATAATACAAGACGATATGTAATACAAAATGTGGCAACACCATGCCTGCAAATGATGATGATGATGAAAACAGTAAATAATAAACTATAAACTTTCCTACACTGTGAGTGTAGGAAATTTCTAATCCAAGAGAAGCTTTGTTATGAAACTCGTTAAATGGTTACTAGACAACGGATAAACATACTTAAAATACTTTAATACATACTTCTTATACTTAAATAGAAAACACCCAGATCCAAGACAATTTGGAAACAATAATTTCTAAAGTGACCCAACCGGGGATCGAACCCGGGGCCTCAAAGATGGCGACACCATGAAAACCGGTGTACAAACCACTCGAACAAGGAGCTTGTCACAGTACTTATTTTTATATTTATGTTTGTCGACTTATGGATAATAATGTAACAACCATTGTTTATCAAAATCTCATACCTACACAAACAGGAATTAAACCCAGAGGAAACCATCAGTAAAATTCGGAAAAAAATAAAATTCCAAAACATACTTGCAAGAATAGGAGTTTCATCAGTTTTTTATAGCAGTAAGAAAGAAACCTACAATGGAAATTCCAAAATAAATAATATCGCCACACAGAATCGAACGAAGAACGAAGCTAGATAATTACATACTTACTTTAATCTCGATCGAGATCGAGACCATGCCACAGATTAAATAACTTACCATGCCTCAATTGCCTCAGTAAAGTAATGGTCACCGCCTTTATCAAAAGTCACCGCACATCTTTATTTTACTATTTTGAGTCGCTTGTGACAATCCGCCTTCATGACTTGCAAACTACATACTTACGTATAAAAAGGAAGGACGTATAAAAAACACAATGTAACTTCCTTACATATAATTTAATAGTCAAATGATAAACTAGTATAGCTCTGCCATATCATTTTGATCGGTTTGAAGCTGGCAACAAGGCATATATTTAAGTAAATTGCTTGAATACGAACGCTGACACGCGATGTAAATATCTAAGTAGGTAGTTACCTACTTTATTATTTGCTAGAAATTTTAAAATCACGAAAGTAAACTGAATTTAGGTACCTACCTACTTTATTTTTTGCTAGAGGTAAGTAAACTGAATTTCTAAGATTTCAAGCCAGTCACAGTCTGTGAATAACACAGATCAAAGTTCAACAAAATATTTAAATCTGCAAATAACCAAAATAATGATATCATTCAAATAGGTACTACTTACCTAAGTATATTGATAAACAATGAATCCTCTTCATTATAATAATTTATGCTAATGTATGTCTGTCAATCTCAGTAAGGAGTAATTTGGCTAAAATAAGAGGTAGATAGGTAGGTAAAATAAACTTCGTTAAGTCATGTTTTAAGCAAAGTTCATATGAATTTTCTTTGTGGTGTTGTCTAGTCTAGCTAGAGTTATAGAGCTAACTCTATAACTCTAGCTAGACTACGATCTCAGGTGCCGTTACTAGTAGCAAGGACGATATATAATATTATATATATATATATATATATATATATATATATATATATTATCTTATTTGTCTATGCTAGTAGGTATAAGTACTTAATTCACAATCGTTAATTTTGTCCAAGTTAATTAGTTTTGCAATAGTTTGGCATCAATACATAGTTTAATACGTTGGTTACGCTACTAAGTACGTCATTTACTAGGTGCGCTTTTTTAATCCCATACAAATTGTAGTTAATTTTATTTATGGAAAATATCACACTTTGCACTCTGATGGTACGACGATAAAGCTAAAAGTTTAAACTTAATTAACTAGGAATCGTCAATAACATGATAATGATAACATATAAGTAAAGAAAAACAAATCAGGTGCACAAAAAAAAGTGCTCTGAACTCCAAGTCTAGACATTATTTCAAAAACTTTATTTACAATCAGATGAAGCAATCACTTACAATTTAATATTGGTAAGAAAAAAGTACAAATAAACCCCAAACTAAGTTGAATTTGTTTCCTATTTACGATTTTTTTTTGACCATGTGATCTTTATCTTTTAATAACCACTATGGAATTAGAGATACTTCTTTGAATCTTCTCATCTCATACTTAAGTAACAGGATTCAGAAGGTCGACATTAACGGTAAAAGATCTCCGGGATCAGTGGTAAAAATGGGAGTTCCGCAGGGTTCAATACTAGGTCCATTCTCTTTTTTGGTTTATATTAATGACTTACCTTATTTTGTAAAAAACAGTCATGAGATAGTATTGTTTGCTGATGATACTTCACTTTTATTCAAAGTGAAACGACGACACCCAAATTATGACGATGTGAATAATGCGGTCTCACAGATTGTTCACTGGTTTAGTGTAAATAACTTGCTATTAAATGAGGGAAAAACAAAATGTACAAGATTTGTATTGCCTAATGTTAAGCAGGTAATAACTAGTGTCTAAATTAAAGATAAAAATGTGAATCCTGTGGACACCACTGTGTTTCTAGGCATCACTTTGGATGCCAAGCTTCAGTGGGGTCCACATATAGTTAAATTCTCGAATAGACTTAGCTCTGCGGCTTATGCAGTAATGAAGATCCGTCAACTAACTGACGTTGATACAGCTAGATTAGTTTATTTCCGTTACTTTTATAGTGTAATGTCGTACGGCATTTTACTGTGGGGAAATGCTGTCGACATTCAAACTATCTTTGTGCTGCAGAAGAGGGCTATTCGAGCAATATATAACCTAAAGGCTAGTGACTCTCTCAGAGAGAGATTTAAGGATATAAGTAATAATACATTAATGAAAATCTCATGTATGTTCATAAAAATATTGATATGTTTTCAAAAAACAGTGATATTCACAATTTAAATACTAGAAGTAAGAACAAATTAGCAGTACCTTATACTAGGCTTCATAAAATAAATAATTCTTTTAAGGGTCTGTGTGTACGATTTTACAACAAAGTAGCAATTGATATTCAGAAATTAGATCTTGATAAATTTAAAATCCATATCAAAGAAAAGCTTTATAAAAAAGCTTATTATAAAGTGTCAGATTACACAGAAGACAAAACAGTTTGGCTCTGAACTGAAATGCTCCAAGTACTCCAAAAGCTATTTCTAATTGTATATATTTAATTTATAGTACCGTATATTTTACATCCAAATTATTATTTTGTATTTTAGGACCTGGTAACGACATATCTTTTTTTTTTGTAAATGTCGTTGCTTCTGTGCCCTATGGTTTCTTGCGCCCGTTCTTTGCCACAGTTAAAAATGACGTCCTGAATGGGTGGTAGGTTAAATATTTGGACGATTCAAAGTACTTATTAATTGAGTTTATTGAATAAATATATTTTGTGTTTTGAATATTTTTAGGGGTAAGACATTTATTAGTCATGCTACCTCACATATATAATACAGTTTGATTCAACCGTTCTGGGACCTTGTATTTCAGGATATTACCCCACAAACTCAAGTGTCCAGTTATTAATCTTGATGTAGCTAGGTACATTCAATAAAGAGCTTTCCTTTGTAAGGCCCGCAAGCTAATGGTATGGTATATATATATGGGCGCATATATGCTACCAGAAGTTCTCCAAATGAAGAGTTATTATTACGAGGCGAGGCGGCTATTAAACAGCAAACAATATGATCCCAATTAAATAGATTGGCCGGGCATGTGACCGCGCCGTCTTGCCACGTGGGGGACACACGCACTTCTATTATAATTATATCTATACTATAGTAACTCAATGATCTATAGTATACAAGTATATAAGTATAGATTTAATACTAATATACTTGTACTATTAAGTATTCTGTGCTAATATTATAAAGAGGAACGATTTGATTGTTTGTATATCTGCATGGAATGGGCTCCGAAACTACTAGTCCGATTTGAAAAATTCTTTCACTGTTGGGAAGCTACACTTTTTTAAGGTGACTTAGGCTATATAATATTTTCAAAAATTCGTCACGGGGTACGGGGTCCACGCGGATAAAGTGGCGAGCGGTCCGCTGGTAATCTATAAAGCATATAAGCGGTGGCGGCTCAATATTAGAGCCTTAAACAACCTTAATTTTTCTTAATACAAAAACAATATAAGGGTGAGTTCTACCCATGAAACTGAACAACTTTCCCCAAGAAACCTATGTGCAAAAATGACAAAAAAAATTCGACCTCTCATACAAAACTGTCCGATCAGCTGACGACAATAGTATCAACCACCCTATCTCTTCACTTGGGTGTTGTAAAAGGTGATCGGGGTCGGGTACGGTCAGGGTCACCGTCGCTTTACTACTTTGCAGAAATTTTCGTATGAAACGCGCCGCCAACCCGGATGCCTGTTCGTACCAAAAAGACGCGGTATGCAAGGGATTTTGACCTTTAGACTGGTAAAGCCACGGAGTCCGCGATAGTACATCAAACAGCATAGAGCGGCGATGGTCTCACACACCACCTGTCACGCTGAGTCCATGTGCAGTTTGTTGATTAGTGAAACGTGGACAGTGGTAGTGGTAACTAACCCCTAAGGGGATGCCGCGCGATCGCAAAAACTGACATAAGTCTCTTAATGAACTTCAAAGCAAAATCAACCATAATGATATAAAAAATTGGAACAATTCTGCCTTGAAGTTTCAGACCTAGTAATTTGATTAGAGCAATGTTTTTATTCTGCGAAATGTACAAAACCATCACGCGCTTATGTTAAAAATTAAAATGTACTTTTTTAAGATGGATGGATGATATAGATACAAATATTTTCATGTAAGAATTATTGTTTCATGCGTAAAATTAAGAAAGTTGTCGAAGAAAAATGTTTTTAGGAGTCATTAGATGTACGTATTGTTTGTTATTGTTTAAAGAATTTTTTTCAAATTTCAACAAGGCCACGCCATGACCTTGTGCAATGAT
The DNA here is from genome assembly GCA_963921215.1 of Scoparia ambigualis. NCBI lineage: Eukaryota > Metazoa > Arthropoda > Insecta > Lepidoptera > Crambidae > Scoparia > Scoparia ambigualis. The sequence goes on from OY992508.1 coordinate 29,285,263, forward strand.
CAGACTAACTTACGTAAGTTCTTTTAATGTTTTTAACTAATTCAGCGCATAGTACAAGTAACTTAAAAATACGTAAATTTCACAATTTCGTGCAGGATCCCCTTCAGGGATAATGATTATAGTCATGCACATACATATGTATTTAATCTATATCAGGGCCCTGATTCTGTATCGCAATATATAGATTCCACACCTAAACCTTACCGCGCACAAACGTCAAACGCATACGTTTTTGGAAAGATATCGTAACTTTTTAAGGAAATAACGTGGTTTTGAAACAAGGAATCGTTACAGAATAAGGGCCCAGTATCTCTAGTTGTTTGCACTTACACGTACGCCGAGGGAGAATCACGAATTACGATACGAGCGCGTTAATTACGTTTTTAATTGTACAAACTTCAAGCTTCAACTTCAAAACTGTCGAAATTGTCCAAATAATTTTCTATTTTAGCTGTTACACGTCGAGTTCTAATTCGTAGTTCGTACTTAGTAGTAGTAGAGTAGTAGGTACGAAGCATCTGGGTGTAATATTCTAATAATAACGTCAATGACCCACTCCCCTTGACAGCGTATAATTAATTATATTGTAAGTACATTATAGATAGGTAGGTGTGCGTGCAGTTATTGACTTGAATAAGCACTGTTTTTATTTGTTATATTTAGAATTACTTAATGCTTTGTTTTTTTTTTTAAATGTAAATCCTTTGGCTTACACACTGTTGATTCTTGGCAGCGATGCAAACACGCGTCTTATCGCTAATCGCTACGCTATATTATATTTTACAGTTTCGTAAAGGTTAGCGACTGTATGCTTGCCATGAATAGGAAAACAATAAATGAGAAAAACAAAAAAGAAAATTACTAAGAGGCCCGCTATCTGTCACGAAGACTGCTAGATGTTACCAAGGCTTAGTCCCATGCGCTCTGTTCTCCAAAGTTCAACTTCTATACATTCATTCCCGAGAGCTCCAATGATTCAAACTATTTCTATTGTGTCTGGTTTTACAGCAGCTGAACTTTGATGTCACTTTGTAATTGTTACCTGAAATAAAGAGCAAGTAAAACAATTGTCATTTAAAACAAGTACCAACTGATTCCCTCATGCTGATACCTTGGTTGCAGTGCCTTGTCACGTAACAATTGTCATTTAAAACAAGTACCAACTGATTCCCTCATGCTGATACCTTGGTTGCAGTGCCTTATCACGTGCGCGGTGCTGATCCTGGCGGCGGGCGCGGGTCACCCCATCGGCTTCTCCGCCGTGGCGTTGCCTCAGCTGCGCACTGAGAACTCCACCATGCGAATAGACGACGAGATGGGCTCCTGGATTGGTGAGTTTCTGTGGTGCTACAAACAAAATTAGCACAATATAAGGCGTGAATTATACAGAAACGGCGCCGGCGTAAGGTAACAGCGCAGCGCAGGCATGATGCCGTTTCAAAACGTTTTCATACAAACCGTACGAAGGCGTCGCAAGGTTCTGCGCCTGTGTCGCGCCTTCACCTTACACAGTTCCTGTAAAATTCACGCCTAATACCGTGCTTTTAGGTAGTAGGTCTAGCATCTAGGTCCCTAAGGTGATAGAAAAATAGGTTCTCCTTTTGACGTGCTAACACCACGAGTATACTACGACCGCATAACAGAGGAAGCCTCTTTCTTCTGTACTGTGACTACGACAAAATTCGATGAAGAATGTTTGTAAACAATTTAACAAAACAAAAAACAATACTTAAAAGGATTTTTTCTGTTTTTTGAAAGAACCATTGTTAGTTCTTTTCTCAAGAATATCTGTCAAAAGAGAATAATCACGCTGCTTAATAACGAATTTATTTAACCAATTTGTTACAAGGAAGCGCACTTTGTGTAAAAAATTACAAGGATAAATATGGAAAACAATATTATGAATTCTGCATTTTTCACTTAAGTACTTGTTTAACCGTGTAACAGACACATTGTAACTACATATTTTACCAACAGGCAGTAACTTTTGTGTTGTAATCAAGTTGTAATAAAAAAAGAGATAAAAAACTGTTAATTGTCGGTCGGGACTAGCCATCAGCTACAATCGAAGCAGGTATTATTTGCGTCTTTTTAGGGGGTTTATCCCTACATGAAATCGACAGTTGCCACACCAAAAGTCGCAAAATCGAAGGTCTCAATGTCGAACAATTACTGCATCGAATGGTTAACACAGCGAATGTCTTGACATCGACCGAAAGGTCGAGTACTTACGTACCGATTAGTCATGACGGCGAAAAAAATAATAAAAATGTAGGTTTAAATGTGTGATCTGAGGTTTTATTAGATAAAATAAACTCTAAAATTAAATAAAAATATGTCGTCAGAAAAGACGTTAAAATATTGTGCAATAAACATAAGTAGGTATTTAAATTATTAAAGCAAATGCATACAATTTTATATTATATTTTTTTGCGGTCATGATCAGGTAATTTTGATAGATTCGAACAACCTTTTGATAGATTCGCTGCAGTAATTGTTCGACATCTAGACATTCGATGTGGCGTACCATCGCTTTCATGTAGGGAACCCCTTTTTTAGTAGGTACCTTTATGTAGAAGGAAGTCTGTACGGGCGAAGTCCGAGCTCCTACAAAGTCCATTGCCACAAATAAACCTCTTCCAAGAATTTCATCAACGTCGGGCGCTCCCCTATCCGCATCGCGACGCTACAAATTAATTGAGTTCACGAGAACTATGTAGTTGATATACCTTTGCCCTTGCTGTATACACTTTCTTGCTAAGTTTGTTTCCGGCTCTTCTCGGTACCTACCTATGTACATGGTTCTTGGTCATAGACGTACGTTCGTTATAGACGTACGACGAACCGACCGAAACGAATCTTATAAAACAAAGACGTAAGAAGAAAAAACGTAAGAAGGTTAAAAAGAGGCTTGGTTTTCCACTTCTATCTCTCGGGGTGGCGGTGTCGTACGCGATAAAACATACATACTTACATACACTCACGACCACGGAATAAATAAATCTTCTATAACTCGACCACGGCATAAATAAATCTTCTTTAACTCGACCACGGAATAAATAAAACTTCTTTAACTCGACCACGGAATAAATAAATCTTCTATAACTCGACTACGGAATAAATAAATCTTCTATAACTCGACCACGGAATAAATAAATCTTCTATAACTGTTCTGTGATCATGACTATTATCCCCTAAAGGTTAGTCAGTGACTAGGCAATAAGGATCGCAAAATCAGTCCTCTGCCATAGTCCACGTTTCACCAACAACTGCACATGTGCTCAGCTTAACAGGTCAGGTGGTTAACCCATCGCCGACTCGCCGTTCTTTGCTGTAGGATGTGTTTTTTTTTCTCAAACCCCAAGCGGTCGCATGAGACCGCACCTACAAAAACACACTTGACTTTGTACCGTGTTTTCATAGACTTACAGACTACTTTAGTATGAAGAAGTTTGGTTATTTCGGTTCTGTGGTTCATCTTATGTATTGTTATCGCAAATTAGCGCATCAATATCGTATAAGCTCGATTCTGTCAAAATTGACGTTGACAGTTACTGTCAAAAAAGTGATAAAAAAAATCCAAGACTCAGAACAATATGCTTTAGTTATTGTTCTGAGGGTTAATAGGTACGGGTAAGCACATGTCTTTATACACCAGATGGTAAGTGACGATAAGGCTGAAGGTGGAAGCGCGCTTCACCCGGAATCCTCAACCACTGAGGAACTAGCTATCTTATCTCTTAACTACCGGAACACCAATGCCATTAAATTAACAGTCTTTAGTCCGTTAGTCGTCTTTTACGACAACCGATGGGTCAGAGTATTATTTTATTAAGCCGCCACCACACAGCTCAGCGATAAAACGTAACATTACGTAAAATTACAAAGATACCGATATAACATGTTTAGGAAACTCACGATCGTGTTTTATCGATATTGAATTATCAATAAATCAAATACCATCGTATAACGGACAAAGATTAGATTAGTATTTATGGATTCCCCTTACCTACACTGACTCACTCTCATGCAAAAATGTTTAACAAACTTGTAGGTACTTCTACTTAATGTCTTTGATCATTACAATGAAATGTTTTTCTTGTTAAAAAATTGTTTAGTTATGACATGAAGGAAGTGTAAAGTACAAACCAACCCACTTTCACGTTTAAAATATTTAGTTACGATGATTATGGTTTTCAAAACATGCAAAAAATTATTTAAGCCAGTTTTACTCTATTCTTTGCATCTATTCTTTTCCTATACTTAGTGTCCTAAAGGTAGTTTTGTAATAAGATCTGATTTGCGACATGTTCTGTTTCTGCTTTAACTGGAATGTTCAAAAATATTTAGGTAATTATAAAAAGGACCTCTAAATATTCGTCATAGCAAACCTACTTCGATTAATATACTCATACCATAGAAATATCTTGATTATTCTCGATATATTTCTGTGACTCATACAATATGATTGACTTCATATAAAAATCACGAACAATCCGCCCTTTTTGATAAGAACGCTTCCGGTGTCATATCACATTCCAAGCAGCCCTTCTTGTCGTAAAATAGTTATCCTTATGAGTTATGATATGAAGCACATTAGTTTTGTCAGTCATGGTTACGTAGGAACCGGACTTATCTTGATAAAATATCTTCACGCAATGATAATTTTACCATTAGGTATAGAATTGTACGCCGGCGCCGAGATAACATATCAAAGGGGAAAGCAACGTTGCAATTTTGACAAACGATGACAAATTTTCATTTTACAACTAACCATTGACAAAAACATGAATGATCACTTAATTGTATTATTTGTATTAATTGACAAGAATATTTAATTTAAGTTTGGTTGGCAAAGTATTATTAAAAATCATAATATTGTATAATTTTCATGAAATTTTATATGCTTGCATGCAAGTTGAATGCATGCTGCACGTTTTTTTAAAATATGCATGACTTTGTGCATGCTTGCATTCATGCTGTATGCTTGCTTGCTTGCTTGCATGCAAGCTGTATGCTTGCTTGCTCGCTGCATGCAGCGTGCAAGCGGGGGATGCAGGGGGTCGGTTTGTCGGTTAGGTTAGGCTTTCCCGCCCCTTATTTCTTTTATTTTCCGACCCCATCTGAGCAGTAGGTACTAAAGTAATAAAGAAGTATTAAGGAAGAAAAACTTATCAAACTAAACAAATGAAATAAAAAATTACATTTTGTATAAATGTGAATAGGCCCTAATAATCGAAATGGTAAATGAAAAATGTATAAATATCTACTACTTAATCAAATATAATCCAAAACATTTGTAAAGAGAAAGATATTTTAAATGTATATTTGTCAAGTGATTGTTTCTAAAATAAAATATTTGCGGAACAAGTTGTTATTAAAAAGAATAGTACCTAAGTATATGAAACGTGGGTTGTAAAAGTAAAAAAATATCAACAGTATTTGTTTTGGTGAAACATTAGTGATCCTACGAGTACATCCACACTTTGAATGTAATCGCGGCGGCAACATCACTTACATCCTTTTTGTTTTAATCTAAGCTTACATCGCTTGCACTCGCACTCGCAGGTAAAAAAGCGACAAATGCAAGAATAGAAAAAAGAACAATAAATACACATCTTCATAATCCTACTAATATTATAAACGCGAAAGTTTGTATGTATGGATATTTGTTACTCTTTCACGTAAACACTACTGAATGTATTTGGTTGAAATTCGGGATACAGATAGTTTATAACCTGGAATAACACATAGGATACTTTTTATCTCGATATTCCCACGGGAACGTATGGATGGATGTTTGTTACTCTATCACGTAAAAACTACTGAATGGATTTAAATGACATTCGGCATACAGATAGTTGATAACTTGGATTAACACATAGGATACTTTTTATCCCGATATTCCCACTGGAACGTATGGATGGATGTTTGTTACTCTTTCACGTAAAAACTACTGAATGGATTTGGATGAAATTTGGCATACAGGTAGGTAGTTTATAAGCTGGATTAACACATAGGATACTTTTTATCTCGATATTCTCACGGGAACGGGAACTACGCGGGTGAAACCGCGAGCGGCCGCATGTGTTAAAATAAAAGTATCAATACATACCTACATACACTCAGCGGCACGGAATCTTGGCCAAGCTCTTATCTTGGGTAATCAAAAGTTTTAAGTGATTATTATAATTGTCGCTTGTTAGGGTAGGTTAAAATTACGTAAGTACAGCATTATTGAGGAGGTTATTCATAACGTTTGAATGCCCTGTGTGTACTATTTTAGACATTAGTCACAATGGAGAATTTGTGCAATAAAATTGATGTCAAAATTTGGATTTATGTCAACTTTAACGTTACTTTATCAAACTTTTGTGTTTTAGTAGTGGTAATTTAACTTGTAAAAAAGCAAAAAGCATGCCTTCAACACCTGCCGGTTTTACACTGGCTGTAGCTATACTTAGCCAAAGACTGACACAACGCGAAGTGGCTTCGCGCGTGGTGTACCGCGTTTATCCTATAGTATGCCCTTAAACGATACCGGGGTATAGGCAGCTTCAACCTAAGACCAGAAAGGCGGATGTAAGATGCACCTCGGGTCAGAATGATCGTTTTATTGTTTTAGAAAACTTTAAAATCGTTTCTCCCAGCCGTTGAGATCCGCTAGCGCCGCCAACTTTCGAGAAGGGTCAACGAAAGCGGACGTACGATAAGAAGACGAATGGAGGAAGTTAATTTAAAAGCTCGCAGGCCAGCACGCGGTCCACAACTGCTCAGATAACATTGAGTAGCCCGACTACGATTTGCTAGAGAATATGTAAACTGAACTCACGAGCAGTGGGCAAGAGTTTTGTTTACTGATGAGGTCCCAATTAGGGAGTGCAATATCGGTATTCCGAGATCTCGAAATACCGAGATCTTGCACCAATCTTGCAGCCGAATTCGCGCGCGATCTCGCAAGACTTGCAAGATTTCACAGCAACATATCCCATGACCATTAGTGTATTAAGCAGGTAGGTATGCTAACACTCACAGCTTTACTTTTTTCGTTTCAACACAACATAGCCAGCTTTTTGTAAGTAATAAGCAAAAAAGAATTTTTATAAGCATGCTTTTTGAAAATCGTACAACGCATAAAGGTTAAAAAAAATAAGCACTTTTTTCCATCTCTAGTAGTAATAGCAAACCTATAGTTGAACATTGATACCTTTTGGCGCGCGCGATGTTTATCAGCGGGTAGTGCGGGGGTGAAGTATAAGCTCCGCCCGTACGCTCAAGGTCGTTGGCGACGGTAGGAGCCTTAAAGAGCGAGGCCGCGCGCAAACCACAGAACAATATACTCAAGCGTGGCGCAAACTGACTTCCCGCGAAGACGCACGCCTCCCCGGTTCTTCTATCAGTGCTAGGGTGAATGAAACGGCACCCCCTTTGCGGTGCGGGGTAGAAAACAATAGTGCGCCTGCGCGGACTGCGCGGCAGGCAATGCCTATTTTTTCGCCATAAAACAATAATTATTATTGTTTCTGTGACTGTTGTGTTGTGATGTGACACTTGTGACGTATTAATTTGATTTCGCAGTGTTCTAATTGATTTTAATAGTAAAAAAGTGAGTTAGCTGTTGAATATTGGTTTTTATAAGTGAAATAGTGCCATATTGTCATCAAATGTAATTTGGCAGGAAACATCCGAAGCCAGTTGGCAGACGACACTATAGATATGTTGTGTTTTCTAAGGAGTTTTTTCAGAATAATCCGTAATTTTTTTAAATAATGATTCAGTATATTAGTGATTTATTTTATTTCTTTATTTCTCACTTAAAACAATAACTAAGTATACCAAGTTTCAATAGAATAACTACTTATAATAATAATTAAAAATCATTCATAGATTTGCGAGATCTCGCAAAATACCGAGATCTTGCGAGATTAGACCTCTTAAATCTTGCAAATACCGAGATTGATGACTTTGCTGCGAGATTGCACTCCCTAGTCCCAATTGTCTTGCGTGCACTAGACGGTCAAGAACGTGTGTGGAGAAGAAGAGAAAAGCGGTTTCTACTCATTAACACTACAGAGACAGTCAATTTTCACGGAGGCTCTATAATGGTATTGGAAGGAACAAGTTCGGAGATACGTACGGAGTTGATTGTGGACGATAACCTATTAACTGCGAGGTGGTTCATCGAGGAAATCCTTCAGGAACATGTATTACCCTATATTAGATATATAGGGTACGATCAGTTGCTGCTAATGCACGATAATGCATGACCGCACATTGCAAATTGTGTAAATGAATACCTTCAAGGAGCTGGTATTGAAAAATTGCAATGGCCTGCACGTATTTATGACTTAAATCCAATAGAGCTTATCTGGGACAAGCTCAAAAGAAGAAAAAGGTCTTTCTCTAACCCCCTACAAGAGCTGGTTGCGATCTGAAACGCAACATTAAACATCTGGAAGAACCTATCGCAAGTGGATGTTAAAAACGTAATCATAAGCTTGCTAAATCGGATGCAATCAGGGCTAGGAGGGGAAACACTCGTTAATGGGATCAAAAAACTAAAAAAATTTAGTAAGTATTTAAGTAAAATTTAAGTAAAATTTTAAACACTGAAAAAAGACGACAACCTCAGGCGGGAATCGAACCAGTTTTAGTAATTTAAAATTTTCTAGTATTTTTAAACGAAGTCTTATTTTTTGTGAAAACGTGCAATTTGACGATTTTACATTTTTACATTCAAAAACTCTATTAAATTAGTGAAAAAGTGTTTAAAACAATTAAAAAACCAAAACGGATTCTATCTTCATTCAAAAAATCAACAAAAAACATACTTAAAAATTAATTACTGCAGATATCAAGGGTGGCCAACTTTCCGTGCCGGTGAGTGTATTATAAAAATAAGTTTAGGTGTCTGAGGTTGAACTATTTAATTAATACGCTGTTGTTATATCATAGCTGATGTTATTTTGGAAGACTTTAAAGTAAAATGCCGTCCAGTTTGGAATATAATGAAACAAATTAATAAATAGCTCATACAAAGTAAGAGCCTACGTGATAAGTTTTATTGAACAGATACGAGAATCGTACAGCACGAGTAGAAATGTCTATAAAATTAAAATGTATCATCCGTTGCAAAATATATTTCATTCTGACACGTTTATCCTATTGAATTTTATGGTTAGGACATCTACAAAAACATGTACAAACTTACCAGCTGGCTAATACTTGGCAGCGACAATTCTTTGCTTTCAGAATCGACCTGAGAGTAAAAGAGTTACCTATCTATTTGAAATAAAATTGTATTATTATATTTTTTTTTATATTAGAAGGAGGCAAACGAGCAGGCGGGTCACCTGATGGAGAGTAATCACCGCCGCCCATGGACACCCGCAAAACCAGAGGAATCGCAGGCGCGTTTAGGTTTTAGGAAGGAATAGGAATTGTGAGGAGGGGGGGGGGGGGAGGATAGGCCTCCGGAACCCTCACTGACCGGACGAAACACAACAGCACCAAGTGCCGTTATTTCACGCCGGATATTCGTGAGAGGGTGGATAGAATTATTATTCTGAGGATCCATCAATATTTTGTCTATGATATAAAACTATTTGAGTTTGTAGTGAAACTACGAGCAAAGATTAAGAATTTAAGGTTTGAAGAAAGAGGATTTATATTTGGAAAATATTGGAATAAAGAATAAACCTACAAACTTAAAAAATATAAGTACTTACTATAGCTTGAATAGCTGCTACCATACAAGTTTTTATGGTAGCAGCGGTATAGCGGTCGTGGTCAAGCTATAAGTAGTCTACAAGCAATAATTTGGTGAAAGTTTTTTACTAAAATTGTGTGTTATTGTCTTTTTAATTTACAGGAAAAGTGAAAGCTTGGAAATAGGTGAATGTGGTGACTAATTATTTAATCAGCTTTCAGCAGATTCAGCAGCTAGCTTGAAAAAGTATTTTTGTAAATATTAAGAAAATATCTGTATTATGTATGCGGTTTTTGTTATAAACATGTACAGGTAGGTAGTAGAGGGGCACAATTTTATATTGTGTGGCAGCGACAATTCTCTGATTTCAGAATCGGAGTTAAAGAGTTACTTACTTATCTATCTAAAAATATAAGTACTAGTCTACAAGCAATAATTTGGTAAAGGTTTTTTACTAAAATTGTGTTGTGGCCTTTTTAATGTACTTACAGAAACATAATACAGAGTTTTTTATAATATTTAAAAAAATATTTCATAAATAAAGCATTTCTAGCTAGCTGCTGAATCTGCCGAAAGCTAATTAAATAATTAATCACCACATTCACCTATTACCAAGTTGTGTGCTTGAAAATATAAAAAACAATCTGAAAATGATAATAATATTTACGTAGGTATTCGTGTAATGTTGCACTTATTTCCTACATTATGTACATAATCGAAGTATGTATTGATTCCGCTTCCTATATAGGCAATACCGAGCAAGACAAAATAGGTAGGTACATTTAATTAACATTTTGCGATTAGGTAGCTATCATCCTTCACAAGTTATGTTAGAGCTGCCTATCCACTCTTTGCTTCGGTGCTGTGTAACTAACTACTTAAGCATAGAAAAAGGAAATAATTTGCTGGTTCTTGAAACATGACGTAAGTTTTATACAATTAATATTTTGATTTAATAGACGTATTTGTTAATAAAAGCATCTTGAAGTTAACTTAGCTGACGCTTTCACGCAGTCGCTAAAGAAGAAACTGTTGCCAGTTTTTTAACAGATTGGTTTTATAAGTATCCTACTATACTAGGGCCAAATACAAGCCAAATACTTATTTATATATTATACTTCTACTTCTTAGTGCACATAAACTATAAAAAGTAGGTACCTATCTATTGTTACTCGGATTTTACTGTTTCTTGAAAAAGATGAACGAGAAAACCACTAAAAGTGGTGTCTTTCTTTCAAAAATCAGTAAAAATTCCAGTGATACTACATATTTGCAGAAAGAAATGTCACAAATTTTTGCATTGAATCTGCCTTAGTTTAAACAGGGTAATATGATTTTACCGTAGTTAAAAGGTGGTGCCACTGCGATTCCATACAAATTAAGGTAAAATTTAACTTGATCGTTAATAAATAAAAAGCACACGGGCACGAAATAGAGAGTGTAGGTACTTAAACTATTTTTGACTCGCAGCTCTATTATGAATGAAATGCTGACGATTTCTAAATCTAAACATATAAAATAGTAGGCGTGGTTGTACCTAATTCTAATTTTAGACATTTCACGAGAAACAAAATTCTTAAACCGATAAGGTGAATCCCCGAATTAACAGTTATCATCATAAACACTCGCCGGAATTAACTTTTTATACCCATCATAATAAAAACTAGTTTTCTTTAAGACTCCATGGAAAATTAACAACGTGTGTTTTTACGTGTTGTTGACAAGTGGATAGACTAACGACCATCTGAACTTAGCCTTAAGCACTTGAATTAATTGATATTGACCAGTCTGCTGTGCGTCGCGACAATGACGCAGTAAACTGTAGACATAATAATTAGGTTCTGTTTTTTATAGCGCTATGTAAATGAAAAACAATAATGCACTATGTAAGTAATTAATGTATCGGATAGTGAGTTTGGATTACGAGGTCAGGCAGCAGCCGCCAAATTTGATATGGGTGTACAAATTGGGATAAACTAGAGGCTGATATGGTCTACTTCCACTTGTGAGAAGTTGTTTAAATGTGTGACCTGAGGTGTTAGACAAAATAAAGTCTAAAACTTAAATAAAAATATGTCATCAGAAAAGTGCGTTAAAATGTTGTGGAATAAACATAGATACATAACTACCTATTTAAATTATTAAAGTAAATTCATATATTTTTTTTTTTTAACTGGATGCTGATTATATGGTCCACTTGTGAGAAGGCTTTACCAGCATCATCCACAAATAAAAGCCATTATAGGTCGACATAGGTTGAAGTTGATGATAACGCCGAGAAGGAAATAGCCAACGTCTACATACAATTTTGTCCCCACTAGGTATTTACATAAACGACGGTGTTTTCCTGTTAACCGTTAACTTTAACCGTTGACTCATAAATTAGCATGCGTCTCTATACCAAAGAGTTCTGAGAAAAATGCAACTTATAGAAACCGGTATAAAAACATCCTATATTTCGGTGCGAGTGGGTTATAAATATGTCTAAGATCTATATTCAAGAAGGAAACCCTTAACATATAGAATAATCAATGTGTCAGTCACATGTTGTCAGTCAACTGTGGCCTATAGATTCTGATAACTATAATTTATAAAAAAAAAAAACGTCCCCGCGACTTCGTCTGTGTGAACCCCCGTCCCCGTATCCCGTGGCGAAATTTCCAAAAACAATATTTTATACAACGTTGTCCTGACTATTACAAACCAACTAAAAATATTTAGCCAAATATGTACAGCCTTTCTGAAGTGAGTACAAACATTCATGGCAATTGATTTTTATTAATATAGATAAGATGTACAGACGCCAGCAGATCAACGTACCCAAAACAAATATTGATCCTTATATCCAACCACTATCCAACTCATAAAGATCAAAACTTATTAAAGAAATTTGTCATTTTGTGATACACCTGCGCCTGTATATAAACCCAATATTTACAAAGAACCAGTTTTTTTGCGCGAAGTCCAAAGTTCACAACATTTATGTAAATAAGCATTCTTGACCTTTGAACGAACGTCGAATCACACCACACCACAGACACAGGGCAGGTATTAATAACAAGAACCATCATTACCTACTAATATATTTGTCACTTCACGTTTGCATAATTATTAGGAGTTGTGAATAGTATTTTAAAGTTTAACTTTACTTCTTCCGTACGGTGGCAGCAAGTAAAGTAGTGCTATTATTTCGACGTCATTGCTTCTTTTTTTTTGGTTCCGTATGAGACGAAACTGTTTTAGTGCATTCATTGAACCAAAATAATTTTGCTAAATAATTACATAGGTACAAACTCTTGATCTCTGAAACAGTATCAACTTCCACATTATTAACGTATTATCCACTTAAATGACAGTTGGTACCTACAGAAAAAAACATACATAACTACATATACATTATATAATTACGACTATTATTCCGAAGGGTTGGACGATTCAAAGTATGTACTTATTAATTGAGTTTATTGAATAAATATATTTTGACTTTGACTTTGACTTTAGAGACTAGGCAATGAGGACCGCGAAAGCAGTCCTCTACCATATCCCACTTTTCACCAAATAGCGACTGCACATGTGCTCAGCGTGACAGGTGGTGAGCCCATCGCCGCTCTATGTTATTGGATATGTGCAGTCTTTAGTCCGTTAGTCGCCTTTTACGACACCTAATAGAAGAGAGGAAGTGGTAGTATTCAATAGCCGCTACGCAACACGACGTAAAAAAACCATACTTTACTGTTAACAAACAAAAAAGTATCATCAGCACATAATACCTTCCCGTACGTTGCTGTGGCACATACATACATACATACATACGCAGCTTACAGGCGTGTATTCAATTAAAATAGTCGGTTACCTGCAATTGTTGACAAATTAAGTGAAATGGAACACGGCGAATGCTTTCAATCAGCAATACGATACAGGCATCAGGCATGTATTGTTTGGTGAGAGCTGAGCGCAACAAAAGATTGTACCTATGACCAACGATTAGGCTTCAATGATACACAGCGTACTCGATTTTCCATACACACATCAGCCATCAGATATCGTTGAATTACTGCATTCCACAATACTTTTAGTTTGATTTTAATTACGTCTGAAGTTCACAAAAATAAACGTTGCTTTAAAAAACATATACCTAATTAAAAAGCGTTGAAGAATTTCGACAGGTCTAATCTCGAAGGCGAAGAGGTCACGTAGACAACCGGTATGAGCAAATACAAAGATTTTTATTTTGCTTAAAATATGGTACATAAGTGGCAAGAAGGTGGGTTCGATTCCCATCTAAGGTACTCGTATCTTTTTTAACGTTTCACTATCTCTGATGAAATAACTTTTGTAATCGGATAAGCAGTTTCAGAGATTACCTCTTACATCCAAACTTACAAACTTTCATCGTCATCAGCCTATTATCAGTGTATCAAAGTAGTCCCCTCTGGCGTTTGTCCCCTTGGGGGACAACTGGGATTTTTTTTTAAAAAATCTCCCAGCTGTCCTCCGTGTCTCCGGTAGAGAGGACAATTGGGACATTTTTAAATATTCCAGTCTCCCCCACTTAAAAAATTATACGGCAACATCTTAAGTAGGGGAGTCCGGGACATCTTAAAATTAAAGTCCCAGTTGTCACCCGTGTCGTTGTTAGAGGGGACAATTGGGAGGTTTTTATACAAAAATCTTTCTAAATAAGTCTTTTTGGTCAGAATATTCCAGAAATAAGTCTTTTTGATCAGAATATTCCAGAAATACGACCTTTTATAGAACAGTCTTTTCGCTTCTTTGTTCTAGTTCCCATATTTAATGTATGTACAGTTCCATAACCTTCATCCATTAAAAAAAAAGCCATTTAACTCTGTATTTTCAAATAATACGCTCAAAACAAAAAAATCTTAATGTTAAAATGTTCCACATATCAATAAACTGCTACTAAATCTCATTTATTTTTCTTTCACAGTTGACAATCGATAAAGCAATGGCTATTTAGAGTATACATACATCCAAAACATCGATTTTATTAATCGAACAAACTCGATTTTCGGCAGGCAATAATGTATGGCAAGATTTAATTACCTTTTGAACAAAATTGTTTCATAAAACATATTTTTGTATGAGAAATAACACTTTTTGATCGAAATATGTTTTATACACAGAAATAAGCCCATTTATTTTATATTGGAAATACGTGTTTATCGATCAGAATTTTATCAAATATGGATAGGATATATATAACAGCTTAGGGGAAAAAATAAAAAACAATTTCTTTCTACAGGGAAATATGACCTTTTGAACAGACACTCCTCAGTTAGTACCTATATAGTTCTGGTCACTTGAATAAATAAATATTCTAGTCTTATTTTATTCTATTTTTATTTTGTTTTATTTTCTATTTTTTATTTTATGTAAGTACTTAAGTATGTTTTAGATTAGGTAAACTTTAACATGTACGCTTGCTCTATATTATTCGTGTTGTGCACACATCATTTTTAACACACTTCAAAAAAGGAGGAGGTTCTCAATTCGGTTGTATGTTTTTTTTATGTTTGTTACCTCAGAACTCAGTCATTTATACACCGATTTAGAAAATTCTTTTTTTATTTAAAAGAATATACTTCCAGATTGGTCCCATTTTTATCAAAATCTAGTTCTGATGATGGAATCCTCAGGAATTGAGGGAACTCCTCAAATATTGTAGGCATACCTATAGCGATTTTTGTATTTTCACCAATAAGTTAAGAATTTGCATTCAGAAAGTATCATTTGATGAAGTAGAACTGATGAAGAAGACCACAGAATGTCATTGGAACTCCTCAATTATAAGTATTTCACGGGTGGCGATAAGATATCTCGATTAAGATAGTTAAGCGAGTATGACGAAGCAAAAGAAGGCAGGTACCGGAACTCAGTTCTGATTGTGGAATCCTTGAGGAATTGAGGGAACTCCTCAAATATTGTAGGCATATCTATAGCGATTTTGGTATTTTCGGCCATAGGTCAAATGAGATTCACTCCGGCAATAAATCCTTCCTAACTAATATTGTAAATGCGAAAGCGTGTTTGTTTGTTTGTCCGTCTCTCACTTGCGCATCGACCTGATTTTGCACATAGATAGCTGAAGAACAATAGTGACATAAGCCACTTTTTATCACTCCTTCCGAAACATTTCTATTAGGATTTAAAAATACACTATTCACACTATTAATTCTGTCACTTCTTGTCTAAATTCTTCCTAACATCTTTATGCCGATGACTTACAAATTTACTCTCAGGCCTCGGCTGGAAACCTCTCAGAAGCGATTGAGCATATCAATGGTGACTTGGCTACGATCTACGACTGGAGCAAGTCAAAAACGTCCCTCTAGTTTGCCTAACGGTGAACCCTAGTAACTCGCAAGTCATTATTGTAGGGGGGTCTATACAGCATTCACGAGTAAATTCGGGTAACTTGCCGTCTGTTTTGGATGTTGATTTCCTACTTTGTGATAGGCGTTTCTCGTTTTCTTCGCTTGTCGCATTTAAACGGCGCTGTCTCATGCAACTAGCGCGTATTGTAGGTTTACCAATATTCGCTTTCGATAAATAGATCGAAACGATTCACTAAAAAGCGAGAAATAAACAAAAATTATAACAAAAAAAAACCGACTCCAAAAAAGTTTACTGAAATAAATGCACTAAAACGTAAAAAATAATTGCGTAGTTTAGTTTGTTCAATTTACTTGCAATATCAACCTTTATTTTACTCAATCTTATAATCTTAAAAAATATTTTTAAACTACGCAATTATTTTTTACGTTTTAGTGCATTTATTTCAGTAAACTTTTTTGGAGTCGGTTTTTTTTTTGTTAAATTTTTTGTTTATCATAGGAAGTACTTATTATACTGTTATTTTTTAATTCCTATCCCTGTTATTAATAAACGTTACGTTGATTAAAGTTACACTTATGATTAAATAGACGCTGTCTCTATCTGTCTTCTTTAACAAAAACGAGACAAGCGTCACTTTAAACCGAAGGGTAATATTTGGCCATTTTTATAAGACGGTATCTGTTTTGTGTACTTACCTTATTAAATAAATATTGTATTATTTTATTGAACAGCCAGCATCCACTCCGCGGCGACGCCCCTCGGCTCTATGATCTCCGGCCCCATCATGGAGGCGATAGGCCGGCGGCGGACGCTGCAGGCGTGCGTGCTGCCGCTGATACTGGGATGGGTGGTCATCGGCACCGCCACGCACCACGCGCTGCTGCTGATCGGCAGGATGGTCTGCGGGTTCTCTGTAGGCATTATGGCGGCGCCCTCGCAGGTAAAGAAACTTTATTTCTCTTATGAATACATCGATTCACTTACTGAGAAAGAATAATGAAGAATTAAGGTAGGTAGTTTGTATTTTTAAACCGCCCAATTATAGTGTTATCTATAATCGCTTGGGCACAGATAGGGTTGCCATATAGTATACTTACCTATAAAATCCTAACGAAAAGCCTGGTTTGTAATAAAAAGTCCTGACATTACGCCACAGAATAATATTACTTTACGCTAAAGCGCCCGCCCACCACGGTGGCGGTGGTGTAACAAAAATAAGTACTATGATGCCGGCCGGTAGAAAAATAAAGTTTCAGTTTTTCGTTTTTTTGTTGTTTTAGTTGTAACTAAGTATTGATTATTTTACTGCCAATGTACCTAGTTGATACTTAGTTACCAAAGAAAAGACCAATAAATAAAACTAAATTTCTATTATTTGTTTTACCTACTCTAAATCCAAAAATCCTGACACTTTCCATTTGTCTGGTCGGAATCCTGACAGGGACCAAAAAATCCTGACATGTCAGGAAAAATCCTGACGTATAGTTATTGTTTTTGTAGGTATCATTCATTAGACTATTTATACCATATCACCAGAAGAGCCCTAAAACAGCAGAGTGCTGCTACCACCACCTGAAGCTGGGTCAGAGATATCACTTTGCAAAGCCAGATTAGAGGAATGACTACCTATAATAATGCCAATATACGTGCATACTTAATGCTAACTACTAATGCCTTATACTGCTAGACAAAGACCCATGTAATTTAAACAAGGCATCGCTACATTATTTGGTTGGTAGCTTAATCACCGCGCCACAGAATAAATAATGTACGGCGAGGCGCAGTAACCACGGTTGCAAAAATTATTAAAACAAAACACACTTATTCCCCGAACCACAGATATAGATTCTATAATTATCTGTGGCCCGAACCCACCGATCTGAAAAGAGAATTGACCCACCAGAAAAACAGGTTTGACTCCTCCAATTTTTGTTACAGGTGTACTTAGGAGAGATCTCGGAACCGAGATTGCGGGGGCTTCTTATCGGCACCCCGTTTGTGGCGTATTCTCTGGGCGTGTTGTACGTGTACGCCCTGGGCGGGGCCTTGCCTTGGCGGACTGTCGCGTACCTGTCCATCCTGCTGCCTACCCTGTCCTTCGTGGCGCTGTGCTTCTCACCCGAAAGCCCTACCTGGCTAGCGCGGCGCGGGCGCTTCCATGAGGCAATGGCGGCGATGTCGCGACTCCGTGGCAACCCTGACATTGTGAGTACTTATTCTACATAAAAAATATAGGTACAACGTGTCCTGTAAATAGCTCAAAACACCACCACAACTTATTTTCGTTCAAAAAAAGCGGCCCGCCCGTGACATCTTCCGCGTGAACGCCCCCGTATACCGTACGAATTTCCAAAAACTTTAGCCTACGTCACACTTGACGGAAATTCCGACGCCGAACTTCCGTTGCGGAACACCAATACATGTTATTGCATATTAAAAACGGACACACTACGCGGAAGATCGGTCGCTCCGATGGTATTGGATTTTTACCGCAACGGAATTTCGGCGTCGGAATTTCCGTCAAGTGTGGCGTAGGCCTTTCTTTCATACAAACTTCACCTGACAATTCCAAACACAACAATAAAATAATTAGCCAGATAGGTGCAGCCGTTCTGAAGTGATGCGCGAACATACTATTACATTTTGTGGCAATTGATTTTTATTTCATTATTCAATCAATTACTTACTTTTCTATTTTCAATGTTTTTTGTTTTCTATCGGTAGCTAATATAATAACAGGACAAAATACACTTCTATCCTTGACCTTATCGTCACTTACCAATCCTATTAAATGAGATAAAGTCCACATGTATATTCATTTAGTTATTAAAAAAATAACAAGCGTCAATCATAGATTTTCTTTTAACGAAAATGCAAACCTTGTCTGTTTCTTAGAACACAAGGTTTTGAAATATAAAGACATTGTAAAACTTTTTAATGACCTTATGTTGTTAAGGAAATGTCGACCTTATAAGGCTGCAATATTAACTATAAGTTACCTTCGACAGCTTCCGCGATCTAACAGAACTATACCTACCGGATCTATAGATCTATATTGTCGTCAGTTTGATCAGTTTAAAGAAGTAGCTTTAAATAAGTTACAGCCGTCATGTAGTTCTCAGCTCGCTAAAAGAATACTACTATAGTAGTAGACTACTACTCTTCCCTTTTGGTGTCGGAAAAGGCGACTAACGCACAAAAGCTGGCTCACCACCTATCACGCTGAGCACATGTGCAGTTGTAATTTGGTGAAACGTGGGACCTATGGCAGAGGACTACTTCGGCGATCCTCGTTATCTAGTCTCCGACTAATCCTTTGGGGATAATAGTAGATACTATTAGTATTTTGTGATAATATGTAAAGGAGCAATTCAAAGTGGAGAAATAACACGACGTCCTAAGTGTAGTTGTCAGCTCGAAGGCAGTTTTAATAATCAAGATTGAAAATGGACGACGCCGTCTTTTATACATTCCAACATTATTATAATTGTCTATGATTCCAACTTAATTCAATCAAATTATTTATACTGCACAAATTTTATACAAATAGATTTTCTAAATTAATGTTTCATTTACTAAAGTATTCAAAGTAGTGAAAAAGTATTTTAGGTTCTTATTAAAACATATAACCATAGTCTATGGAATGGAAGTTTAATTTACAAGCATTAATTTAAGTATCATTATTATGCAACATATTTAATTTACTTGTTGATCAAATAACAATAATCTATTAAAATTAAGATATTAATCAGCAATAATCTAATCGATAATTAATTTAGGGATTTGGCGCTAATAAGCGAGGGACAGGAAGCGGAACTTGTTACAAATAGTCGTGAATGTATAATGTATGTAAGGGAAACTAATGTTACGACTTTGCTAAGATTTAAATAAAAAATATATAAAATAAAAATAATTAGTTTTAAAAAAGTACTTTCGAAAACATAGAGCATGTAGTACCTACTATTATTTATTCTGTGATAGAGCTCTTTTATTCATCATTGCAATTACATATAAACAGGATGTCCCATAAAGGACGTGTCAAACTTAAGGAAAAGATAGATAGGTGACCATTTAGATAAAAAAAATGACTGTACCAGTAAAAGTATCAAAATGATCAAACTAAAAAAAAATATTAATACCTGGGTTTTGTTACTTGTACTTGCTTGAACCAACAAAATTATATTTTAATATCGTAAATTCTTCAAAGGACAAGAAAAATACCTTATTTGCACACACAGCAACGAAGAACAGCTTTTGCGAGATTTTCCGAAATTTAAAACAATCTAGCTCGAAAATGGTGGTACTTTCACTAAGGTAATTTTTTTTATCTAGCAAGTCGCCCCTCATTCTATCTGTGCTTTAAGTTTGGCACGCTCTATAAGGGATATCCTGTATATACATAGATTCACAGCTATTATCCAAAAAGGGCTAGTCAGAGACTAGGCATGAGGACCGCAGAAGCAGCCACATACTTAATATTACCAACATCACATTGTGCTCCGCGTGAGCCTGCATCGCCGCTCTATGCTGTTGGATGTATGTGCACTCTTTATTAAATAAATAAAATAAATAAATAAATGTTGTTTTACGCTCACACCAATTATCTAGACCAAGATGAGTATTCTTGTGAAACTCGTTTATATGGTAAGATAACGGATAAACATACATAAACATAGAAAAACACCCAGACCCGAAATCAATTTAGAAAAACAGTTTTTCTCTAAATTGACCCGACCGGGGATCGAACACGGGACCTCAGAGATGGCGACACCATGAAAACCGGTGTACAAACCACTCGACCAAGGAGGTCGTCCGTTAGTCGCCTTTTACCGCACCCAAGGGTAGAGAAGAGAGGGGTTGGTAGCATTATTTTAATGAGCCGCTATACCACTATGTAATGTTCATTCATTCATATAATCACGACTATTATCCCCGAAGGGTTAGTCAGAGACTAGGCAATGAGGACAGTAAAAGCAGTCCTCTACCATAGCCCACTTTTCAGCAAATAGCGACTGCATATGTGCTCAGCGTGACAGGTGGTGAACCCATCGCCGCTCTATGCTGTCGGATGTATGTGCAGTCTTTATTCCGTTAGTCGCCTTTTCCGACACCCAAGGGAAGAGAGGGGGTGGTAGTATTCTTTCACCGCTACGCGACACGACGCGACACGGTTGACACTGTGTAATGAATGTTACATGGAAATATAACTACCTACTTACATTTCCATAAAACATTACATCTTCATGGCAACATCTCGTCACAATCACATGTGTAGAGACTAGAGACACGTGCCATTGTTTTGACGCGCAGAAACTTGACACTACATCTACGGCTAGGTTTATGACAAACAATTTAATTCAGCGATCTCGTAATGAGCTCAACGAGCTTGCTTTTCAACATTGAGGTATCATAACTAGAGACGCACCGCGAAGCAATTTTTTGCGCACGGTTAGTTGGCCTATAGTCCATAGCCACAGTATAAAAGAAGTGCCATAGTTCTGTGTGTATGCCGACTGCCGTGTCGTGCCCTGCCACAACCCTTGCTTCCCTAGGCAAGGTGGTGGTTTCTATCCGTGCGGTGACGGAGAAAGAATACCAATCGGCGCCCCTCTCTCCGTCCGGTGGGTGTCGTAAGAAGCGACTAACGGACTCTTTTGAGCGATGATCTGCTCCACTGGTGGTAGGGCTTGACCCGTCTAGTTGGTGACCACCGTACGCATGGTGTAAAACCCGTCAAGTGACTGCTTGTCGGTCGCGTTTCGGGATCAGCCAGCGTATAACCAGAGCTCGAGAGGATGATGCTGCGATGTATTTGGTCTGTGGAGGCTTCTGTCAAACCAGTGCCAGGAGGACTTCGTTAACCTGCCGACCAGGGAGACCCGCAGTAACGGTTGTCCCGCTGGCCGCCCGTGGCACAGTACAGGGGCCCAAGCGAGCCTAACCAGCTCGTGAGGCTGCCTCACCATGCCACGCATAATCTCGGGGTGGTCCGTCGTGCCAGTTGGTGACCGGAAGGTGGGGTCCCGGCGGCCATTCCCGGGAGGGTTCAGGGGCCCTTCCATTCGCAGGTTAATTATACTCGTATGTGGGCAAATTCCTGGGGAAACAGGCCACCACACTTTGACCATTCGCATCGCGGCATCATTTTCTCGATTCACGCCTCTCTCTTTCCACTCCTAAAATGACAGCGCCTAACAACAAAACTGGTACTACAGCGGTGCACACCCCCACCACAACCTTACCGTTTGAAGTGGAGTTCGCTAACATCCGCGGAATCCATGCAAACCTCAATGCCGTCCACCACCATCTTGAGACGGCACGGCCAGCAATGTTGTTCCTGACGGAGACGCAAATAATCCGCCCAGCTGACACCACCTACCTTTACTATCCCGGCTTTGTGTTTGAAGCACCCTTCAAAGCCAAAGCCGGAGTTTGCTTATTCGTTCGGGCAGATGTTTGCTGTCGCCGTTTGCGCTGTCTGGAGGACCCTTTCTTCTCCCTCCTAGTGGTACACGTCGACTTAGGCTCTCATTGCCGTGTCTAAATCTGCGTCTACCGATCCCATAACGGCGACATGGAGACAACTCGACTGATTGAACATCTTAGTCGGGTAGCAGATGATGCGCAGGAGCGGTTTCCATCGGCGGAATTGGTGTTTTTGGGGGACTTCAACGCCCACCATGAGTTGTGGTTAGGTTCCTCCAAAACAGACCATGCTGGTAGAACTGCCCACGCATTCGCTCTCACGCATGACCTGACGCAATTGGTGAACCAGCTTACTAGGATCCCAGACATAGTTGGCCATGCGCCCTCCTTACTCGACCTTCTGCTGACGAGTCGCCCAGCTGGATACCGGGTGGAGATTCAAGCTCCTTTAGGTTCATCGGATCACTGCTTGATATCCAGCACAGTGCCCTTGGCATCGCGCCCGCCAACAACGATTTCGAAACGCCAGATTTGGCACTACGCGTCGGCAGACTGGGACGGTATGCGGGAGTATTTTGCATCCGTCCCTTGGAGGCAGCGCTGCTTTAGTGGGAAGGACCCGACAGCTAGCGCCACTGCCGTTGCTGATGAGATAGTATTAGGAATGGAATACTATATTCCACATTCCTATGTCATCAGCAAAGGCAGACGCAACCGCTGGTTCAATCGCGAGTGTGCCAGCGCTGTTGAGAGCAAACAGACGGCATACCGCGCTTGGATCAGAGGTAAAGCTCATGGGGATCCCGAAACTCGCTCGCTAAAAGCAGCCTATAATAATGCCACCAAGTCGTGTAAGAGGGCCTACATTAGAGCGGATGCCCAGCGCGTTGCACGAGTAGGCCAAGAACTCCTGACGCATCCTACGGGCAGCCGTAGCTACTAGGGTCTGGCCAAAGCCGTGCAATCCAACTTCTGCCAACCCTCGCTGCCACCACTGAGATGTCCTGACGGAACTTTAGCTCACAAGCCGCAGGATAAGGTCGATCTCCTGGCCAAACTCTTTGCGGCTAACTCCCGGATCGATGACTGTAATGCACAGCCACCCTCAATTCCTCACTGTGGCCACACAATGTCTGATATTAAAATCAGGCAGTGTGATGTCCGTGCGGAGCTGCAGTCAATCGATGTTCGGAAAGCTAACGGTCCTGATGGCATCCCAGCAATAGTCCTGAGAATGTGTGCAGCGGAGTTGTCCCCTGTGTTAACGCGTCTGTACCGTCTCTGGCTCTCTTCGGGTTGTGTGCCGGAATCTTGGAGAGAAGCTAATGTGCAACCGATCCCTAAAAAAGGAAATCGGTCATATCCGACTAATTACCGCCCTATAGCCGTAACTTCAGTGTTGTGCAAGATCCTAGAACGAATATTGAACAAACAGCTTATTCGATACCTAGAAGATCACCCCCTAATTCACGATCGTCAATATGGGTTTTGGCCAAAACGGTCAACGGGTGATCTTTTAGCGTACGTCACACATCTCTTGGGTGAGGCTATTGATAAGCGTAGCGAGTCACTGGCAGTTAGCCTTGACATAGCCAAGGCTTTTGATCAGGTCTGGCACAAAGCTCTTCTCTCCAAGCTCCCGGCATACGGTTTTCCCGCTCAGTTCTGTACCTGGTTTGCTAGCTTCCTGCATGAGCGTAGAATCCGTGTCCTTTCGGATGGATGCGCTTCGCGGTTCATGTCAGTGAACGCTGGTGTTCCTCAAGGCTCCGTTCTATCCCCCACGCTGTTCCTTCTGCATATCAATGACATGCTTCCTCTTGGAAACATTCATTGCTATGCAAATGATAGCACAGTGCATGGGGGATATAACGGTCACCCAACGACTGGGCGGGTAGACAGCGAAATGAAGCGAGCTCGATCGGGTGTTGGACCTCATTTCTAAATGGGGCTCCGATAATCTGGTGGAGTTCAATGCCAAGAAAACACAGGTGTGCGCGTTCACAGCGAAAAAGTCGCCATTCCTTCCCTTTCCCTCTCTTCAGGGTACATCTTTAGGCCTGCAGAGCAGTATTAACTTGCTCGGTATGGATATCCGCTGCGATCTGAACCAAAAGGACTACATCGAAACCGTGATTAAAAATGCCTCACGTAAACTCGGTGTCCTGAACAAGGTGCGGCGATTCTTCACGCCTGATCAGTTGTGTCTATTATACAAGACACAGGTGCGGTCTTGCGTGGAGTATTGCTCTCACCTTTGGGACGGCTCCGCAAAGTACCTTCTCGATGCCTTGGACAGATTGCAGCGCCGCACTGTGCGCATTATCGGCAATGCGGAGGTTACTAAAACTCTCGAGCCTTTGCAATTGCGTAGAGATATTGCGTCACTCAGCGTCTTTTACCGTTTATACCATGGCGAGTGCTCTGAAGAACTCTTTGACCTCATCCCTCCTTCTCCCTTCCTCCAAAGGAGTACGCGTGCTGCTCTCCGGAGTCACCAATTTACAGTCTCTAATATTCCATCACGCACAAAGAAATTTGGTGACTCGTTTCTTTGCCGCACTTCCAAAAGATGGAATAGTCTACCAGCACACGTATTCCCTCCTACCTATGACATAGGGTCCTTCAAACGAGGCGTGAAGAAGCACTTTGTGGGCCGGCAGAGTGACGGTGACTGATGCTACGTCTCTTACGCTGCACTAGTTGTCCTCGCGCCTGGACTTCATTTTCACTTCTTTTTCTTTTTTTTTTTATTGGCAACGGGTAAGCGCTTGGCCTTCATCTCACCTGATGGTAAGTGACGATAAGGCCGAAGGTGGAAGCGCGCTTCACCCGGAATCCTCAACCACTGAGGAACTGGCTATCTTATCTCAAATTGCCGGAACACAACAATGCTAGCCAGGCGGACTTAACAGCCCGACCACCAACCAAACCGAGCCCACAAAGATGTACCCCCCGCTGGGAATCGAACCCGGGACCTCTGGGTCTGAAACAGGTAGCTTAGCCACTAGACCAGAGAAGCGGTTAACATCAGGTGGAGTGGGGTCTATGCCGTGCTAAGTATAAAAAAAAAACGCTCACTCCCTGTCTGTTTTGTGTTGCGCCTCGGACCAACTTTTTATTTGGTCTGAGTGTTGCGCATGCTAGGCCCGCACATAAAAATGTTTCATGTCGTCTCTAGTTATAATAGCTCAATGCTTGTCAATTGAGGAGGTGAGCTGGTTGCCGGTTGTCTTGCCATACAAACATCGCGTGCACGCTTTTAATATATATATAATACTAGCGGCCGCTCGCGGTTTCACCCGTGTGGTTCCCGTTTCCGTGGGAATATCGGGATAAAAAGTATCTTATGTGTTAATTCAGGTTACAAACTATTTTTCTGCCGAATTTTATCCAAATCCATTGAGTAGTTTTTACGTGAAAGAGTAACAAACATCCATTCATACTTACAAACTTTCGCGTTAATAATATTACTAGCGGCCGCTGGCGGTTTCACCCGTGTGGTTCCTGTTCACGTGGGAATATCGGGATAAAAAGTATTCTATGTGTTAATCCAGGTTATAAACAATCTATATGCCGAATTTCATTTAAATCCATTTTGTAGTTTTTACGTGAAAGAGTAACAAACATACACACTCACAAACTTTCGCCTTTATAATATTAGTGTGATTATGTGATGTGATATATATTAAGTATATATATGTAATATAATATACTTAACCGATTCGTGGCCGATGACACGACTAGCGTGTCACGCCAAATATTCACAGGGAGCCTGTGACACGGCTGGCGTGTCACTCAAAAAAATACTTTAATTCAACCAAAAACAGACTAAAGTCAAAGTTAAATATATCATTGTTCTTAGAATTACTCGCAGTTTGGCGTACAGTGTTTGGTTTTTTGATTAACATAGATAAACTTTTAATCAGAGGTTGCAAACCTTTTTCCATATATACTTTGCTTATAAAAATTAAAACATTAAATATATTGTTTTCTAAAGTTTACGCGAATACTACACATTTAAATAAAACACTTTTGAACGGTTATACTCGCGTTTAATTTACTTTTACATATTTTTATTTAGTTCTGACGTTTCGAACCCAAATGTTAAAGTAAAATTAAACGCAAGTAGTTATTTATATCCGTTCAAAAGTGTTTTTTTTTAAATAAAACACATAGTTTAATGATAGTAAGTAATTATTAATTGCATAATTAATATTTCAAATTATAAAACTCATTTTGGGAACCGAAATGGGAAATATTTCATCAAACAACATTGATAAAAATGTGTATATAGTGTGTAATTAATATGCGAAAGTTGCTTAACCTCCGCAATCGTAGGCCGACTGCGCTAACCACTGCGCCATTGAGCTCCTCGAGGACATGCCTTTTTTCTTTTGTTGGTTAATAATTGTTTATTTTGATATTAAAAATTAACAAAAACCAGATTATATTGTTTGTTTGTTTATGAGAGTGCATGTGTGTGTAGGTACCTATGTGAGCGTGTACGAGAATAGTGTATATTTGAGTGTACGTTTTGAAGGTGACTAAGTATATCAGTATCTGGCGTGGCGTGAAGAACTTGATAAGTTCAAAATGGCAATTTTACAGGTCAGCGATTTTAAAGTTTGACATTTTCTCCAAAATCCGTTTTCATATTGAACTCATCTTTATAACTTGATTTATGGATAATTTTATATGATCTTTCAAATTATTTTAAGTAGTAATTCTCGTAAAATCTGCTTATTTTGTAAGGGTAAACTTGTTAACATACTACCCAGAGACTTAAAAACTTATTCCCCATACATTAGTGCTCAAACCAGTGAAAACATTGTTTAATTTAATTCCTAAAAATCTGTTTTTCAGTGTAACTGAAATGACTAAATTGATTTAAGAGTAATTTTAGATGGTTTTTCAAATGTGGTTATGCTTTTCTTTCTTATTATTCATAATAATTAACTTATCAACATGTTCACCGATGACCACACACACATGCGTATACTTATCAACTTATTCACCATAGAATTGGGTATCAATAATACACATTTATTGTTTTTAATCAACAAAATTGTTATAAAAATGATCGTAATGAAATTTCAATTATTGGGGAATGCAAGCGCACTTTTTATACTACCTAAGAAAGGACAAAGATTTTTTTTGCCACTTATCTCGTTTTATCCATTTACGTACGCTAGGTCGATTTTCGACAATAAGTTGATATATGGATGTATATATATTACGATATTACATATTTTTTTATGACTCATCGCCTAGATATCTCGTTTTGTTAAATAAAATACGCAAACTATGGATATATTCATATAGTGTCACAGGCAATATCTCTAAAAGTAACGTAGATATCAAGTTATCAATTTTTCCCCTACAAAACCAATGCCGTAGGAAGCCATTGCGACGATAAAAAATAATCGTATAAGTCGAGTTATCAAGTTCTTCACGCCAGGTAAGGATAAAGTGGTGGCTATTTTCAAACGGGACCATCTACAAACTAGACCATTTGCAAACAGGACCTTTTCAAACAGGACCGTCTGCAAACGGAACCATCTACAAACGAGGGGGTGGTTGGGATCTACGTCCGAGCGGTCCAACCCGGGCAACGGCATCACGGACCAACATGACCCCACCAATCACCCATGGCCTGGCTCAACCATCCGGTTATGTAGGCCGAAGCGCGGGAGATACGCGCGCAATGGGCTCCACCGCGCGTACTTCTTCACTCCCTACAAATTTACATCTATGTCCTTGTCCCTATTGTCCCTCTCCCTTTTCTAGAGCGGACGAAACACGAAACGCCTTCGGTGCCTTCCAGGTCGTCCCGTGCCCACCGTATGGTGGTGGTGGTCGTAGTTCATTCAAGTATTAAGTCTTTCAGTCTTCGCCTCTCTCTCTCTCTCAAGGGCACTCCGAATCCCGTGCCACGCGCGCGCGAAATCCCGTAGCCGCCTGAAGTTCGCCCCAGATCCCACGAGGTCGCAGTAGTACACCGGGCCCACCTCCAGAACCTTGACATTATCTAATAAAGTCCTACGCGCGTCCTCATACAACGTGCATTCCCACAAAGCGTGGTGTGCGTCCTCCACACTGCAGTCCCCGCAGTAGCAGGAACTGACGTCCGACAGCTTCATCCGATGAAGCCTGCCCCTAATACACCCATGTCCCGATAGCAGTTGCGAGATTTCGTAGTCAGGCTCGATCCAAGTCGCCTTGATTCGAGCCCTCACATCCGGGAAAAACCGATATAGCTCCCTACCCTTGTCCGACGTGACGTGTGACGTGGGAGCATACCGCCCCCCCTATCACTCCCACAAAAAAAGTATAAAACATAAAATGTTCCCCGTCTCAATATCTCTAGGCGTCTCTCTCAGTTTTTCGATCTTCGACCTCGTTCACGAGATATCGAAGATATTCCGAGGAAAGGTGTTAAAAAATCAAGGTTTTTTTTTTGTTTTTTTTTCAATTTTCGAAAAAAGTATTCGACTTTTACAAATTTTTTTTTACCTTCTCAAAGCCATTCAAATTCTGCGTCTTTTGAGCACTCATACGTCCTCATGGCCTCTTTCAGCAAAAATAGGAACGATCCGGAACGATCAAAAAAACATTTTCAATGTTAAAATACGGGACGTGACCATTTGCAAAATATAGTGACCATTTGCAAATGGGACATAGTGCTACTAATCCCTCCAAAGGGTGTGGTATTCCATCATTATCTCGGTCTAACGAATCTCTAACTAATTTGTTGATGGAGTTATTCGTGTTACATGTTTCGTGATGGAGTAGCAGACTCCTACAAAGAGGTTGCTTACTTAAATGATTGTTTAGAAGATGATTAACGCCTATTTGCAAGTCGATAGACGAAAGAAATACGACTAGATCGTAAAAAGGTTTACGACATCTGCTTAAAAAAATAGAAACTCACTTTTAAGCTCCAGTTTCTTATTATTTTCCATTTTGTTTTACTCTAAAACACAAACTTATTGTAGTTCTTCAAGTTACAAACACATACTGACTCTCATTGCGCCAGAATCCGCTAAAATGCAATAATATCTTGAGCGGGGCCTATGACACGAGAGTAGTGTCACCAATACGCGGGGATCATGACACGCCTCTCGTGTCACGCTTATTTTGTATGGGGCCCCGAGTGAAACTTTCATCTGGAGGATGAGGCAACGAATCGGTTAATACTAGCGGCCGGCGGCGCGGCGGCGGCCCGCTCGCGACTACGTCCGCGTGGACACCGTACTTACCCCGTGACTAATTTCCAAACATTTTCCTTCATACAAACCATTGTCCTGACAATTACAAACACAACAAAAACAGAGTTAGCCAGATAGGTGCCGCCGTTCTGAAGTGATGCGCGTGCAAACATTTCGGCAAATTGATTTTTATTAGTATAGATTGGGAGGCAGCATGACAACTATCAAAGTGACCCTGACCGCTAGAGTCCTTTATTAATCTGTACTAGAGCTAGAGTGTTCACTTAATTTTTTTATTTTGGTAGTTAACAATTTATTGTTTTGAGATTTATGGTGGCCTAATAATTAATGGTGTATTCCCGCACCGCTGACATATTCAAAGAAATACTTATTGTATAGGTACTTAGAATTAAACCGAAGTTTGTCAGGATCATAGCAAATAGAAAGTCGTGGTTGCTTTGCTGCCTATCCTTACCTACTGGCTATCTACACTGGGAGCAATGGTTTCATTTGATCACGATTATATATCAGGAAACTGCTAAAGTGTCGTTATAAGCATGTATAGTATAAACATATTAACAGGTAGGTATACCGACGCATGTCGTTACGTCATAAACCTTTATCCTGATCCTGAGAATTGTAATGTAATACTTATATCATAAACAGTACTGATATCTGACGACATGATAATTTAATGTGACGTCTTGTTACTCTGCTATTTCGTAATAATACATTATCATGACATACCTACCTAAAGTAATTAGCAGGCTCTAAACTGTTAATCGTAGAGTGATAATTTCTCATGACGTCCTTGTAGATTTACTATTATATACTAATATTATAACATGAAAATAGCGAAATTATTGATATGTAAGTAGGTACTCGATAAAAGAAAATAACTATCGTTGTACTTGGTCGTTAAATGTGCGTGCATACAATGAATGTTTAACAGTAGGTACTATTAAACATTCATTGTTGACCATAGGCAGGTTTGTATCAGAATAAATTATGACGTTACCTAGCTACAGCGCCACCTTAGAAGACTACCATAATCAATAAACTTGTCAATGGTTGGGTAAACAACGCTATGATATTACCGTGATATTTTTATGAAAGTTTACTGTTTATATTTTCGATACAGTGACTATATAATATGATATTTTACGAATTTGTCCGATTCAGGCTCAAAGAGAGCTGCACGAGCTGATCTCCGCACGGGAGAAAGAGAAGGCTCGCGGCGAGGGGACCGTGCGCTTCTTCGCGACCGTGCGGCGGGCCCCGGTGCTCAAACCGCTGCTCCTCATCAACGCCTTCAACATGCTGCAGATCCTGTCCGGCAGCTACATCGTCATATTCTATGCCGTTGACATAGTTAGAGACTCTGGTGGCTCGCTGCAACCCCATGTGAGTACCTACCTACTTAAAAATACTTAACTAAGTCCTATCTTATATAAGTCTGTCCCATCCTAAGTCAACTGCTCCTTCGTTATCATTATATTTTATGACCCCACTCCACCTGATGTTAAGTGTAAGTAAAGTCCAGGCGCGAGGACAATAGCTGTTGCAGCGTAAGGCCCGGTTTCCGCCTAAGCGGAGAGAAGAGGAGTCGAGAGGAGATGTGTTTTGAATAGCCAATCAGATTTCGTTATTTTCACATCTCCTCTCCGCTTAGCTTCGCTGGAAAAAAATAACGAAAACTGATTGGTTATTCAAACAAAGCTCATCTCCTCTCGTCTACCTACTCTCCTCTCCGCTTTGGTGGTAACCGGGCCTAAAGCCAGGGATACACTAGGGGACAAATGTCCTGCGACACGTGTCGCCAACGGCGTCGAGTGAAGTGGAGCGACGTTGCCGGAATTGGGACTTCGCTCGACATGTCTGATGCCTGACGTCGCTACGTACATAAGTCGCGCGATGTCGCCAGACATGTCAAGCGAAATCGCCCGGCGTCGCTTGACATGTCGTGTCGCAGCGCAGGACATTAATTGTCCCCTAGTGTGTATAGTCGCCTTATGAGGGTTATTTGGGGGTTAAAGTTACTTGCGTCCGTAGGTTTACCCTTGAGACCCTACACGTGACCCCTGGGTGGTGCTAAATGAGTGACACTGACTGAGTGGTAGAGCCACGCTGCGTTGCAGCACGCATTAGGCCGGCTCGCCCGGCGTAATACCACCCTCTCACGAATATCCGGCGTGAAATAATGGCACTTGGTGCTGTTGTGTTTCGTCCGGCCAGTGAGAGTTCCGGAGGCCCCTTCTCCCAATTCCTATTCCTTCCTTAACCATATTCCTTTTTTAAAGGTCGGCAACGCATCTGCGACTCCTCTGGTTTTGCGGGTGTCAATGGGCGGCGGTGATTGCTCTCCATCAGGTGACCCGCCTGCTCGTTTGCCTCCTTCTGATATAAAAAAAATGAGACGTAGCATGTAGGTAGGTATTACCTACTCACATTATGATGATGTTATGTTTCTTTCATTTCAGATGGCAGCAAACGCGAGTGCCCTAGTGAGGCTGGTGGTGACGGTGGTAGCTTGCATCATGCTGCTGAAGGTGACGCGGCGCGCGCTCGTCATGATCTCGGGCGTGGGCACGGCCTTCTGCACGCTGGTGCTCGCCTTTCTATTGTACCAGGTTTGTCTCTCTCTCTCTCTCTGCCTCAACCCAGTGCTGACAGTCGTCATGATCTCGGGCGTGGGCACGGCCTTCTGCACGCTAGTTCTCGCCTTTATATTGTAGTAGTTTAGTATATCTCTCTCTCTTTTCCTGTCTCAACTCAGTGCTGAGTCATATAGCTTGTATTACCCATTTTTCTCGGGTAAACTCATTACCGAGTACCACCGCTTCCGGGGCGACGCGGTGGTTATGGAGCTTTCCTCCCAGCTACCGCAGGGTAAATACCACTTGTGTGGCAATGGCAATATTAGGTATACGGCCCGCATGATGGTAGCGGTTACCGTGGCCAATCTTATGCCAGCGCGTATAATCTTTCTGGTTTGGTTAACAGGACCATTATCAGTTTTAATAACGCTTTTATAACAACTTACACTTAAGAGGAAACCACAGATATAGAGAAAACACTACGTGGAAGTGTCATGCAAAATTCTCATACGAAACACAGAAAAACGACGTTTCGTAGTCCCGTGTTTCCTCCTTCAGAACTGGACCAATTTTTATTACTTTTTCAGCATCGGTTAAAGAATGAGATTTTCTATGTCAGTATGTTTGATTTTTTTTAAACCGGTTACTTAATGTTTCTGAAGACGCCTTAAAACGGAGTGATTTCGCTAAATTTTGAAGGCTCCTGGTTGTGACATAAATGACTTAATGCAAAAAAATTAAACACACAGAAGTAGAAAATCTCTTTCTTTATCCGATGCTGAAAAAAACATAAAAATTAGTCCAGTTCTGAAGGAGTAAACGGGGGACCATGAAACGTCGTTTTTCTGTGATTCGTATGAGAATTTTGCATGCCACTTCCACGTAGTGTTTCCTCTTAAATGTGGTAATAAATGTTTGTCCCAATGAGCACTTACTATAATTATGTTACCTTACTCCACAGGGGCCAGGCTCGGGCTTCCTGCCGCCTACGCTGATCCTCGGCTACGTGGCCTTCAACACGCTCGGATTCTTCCTTCTCCCAGGGCTCATGATAGGCGAGCTGCTCCCCACCAAAGTGCGAGGCTTATGCGGCGGCTACATCTTCTGCCTGTTCAATGCCGTCCTATTCGGCTTCACGAAACTATACCCAGTCATGAAAAACGCGATAGGCATGGCCGGAGTGTTCGGCCTGTTCGGTGCATCCTCCGTTCTCGCCACCTTAGTCCTATTCCTAATGCTGCCCGAGACTAAAGGCAAGTCCCTACTACAAATAGAACAGTATTACCAGAAGTCGAATTTCCTTTGGGTGACGCGTAAGAAAAACAGCGAGGACAGCAACTCCGTCTGAGGAACGCTTAGATTTTAGTTCGTTGATAAGTTATTTAATTGTAATATGTGAGTCAACCATTTGCGTGCGGACACCATCAAATTGATGAGCCAAAATGGTTTGTTGACAGTGTTAATCGAAAACATACTCTAATAACATGATGATAAGGTTGTTCCTACTTAAATGACCGACTATTACATCGATCAATTTGATGATGACTGTAAATGTTGTTGTACGGTTGAGCAAGAAGCAGTCTATAAAAAACGAAATACAAAAATAATATAAAAAAGATATAGCTACCTATTTAAAGAGATATTAATCAATCATAGTACCTACTATGTGTACAGGATACGTGTGTAAAAGATAAAGCAATAATGTTCGCAACACCGACAAAAAGAAAAGACTGCAAATAGCTTACTTGAATAATGATGACAACACAGATACGTGGTTCAATGAGATCTTGTAGGTACATAGAAAGTTTGTTTCGGCTGTACTTAATGTAAGTAGTTAATTATCAAGGAGCTCAAACTCCTATAACTTTCTGCTAAGTAAATGTGTTTCAATATAAAAATTTAGTTTTATGCAAACAATTTTTAGATATTATACTATCTTAATTTTTCTTTATACAAAAACAATTAAGGGTGAGTTCGACCCATGATAAAACAATTTCGACCTCCCATACAAAAATGTCCGATCAGCTGACGACAATAGTTTAGAAGATTGAATTTTCTTTGTCATTTTTGCACATAGGTTTCTTGGGGAAAGTTTTTCAGTTTCATGGGTGAAACTCACCCTTAATTTGTTTTGTATAAAGAAAAATTAACGTTGTATAAGGCGACTGCTAGAAACTTCGAGGGCTGGTCAGGTCAAGTGTTTTAAACATGACAAAAAAACGACAAAAAAGTAATTCGTGTTTGTTTTTCATTTTCAATTAAATAATTCATTTTGCGGATTTTAATTGGATAGTCTTAGAGAATCTAATTTATTTTAAAGCAATAACAAAAGAAAAATACGCTCATTTTTTAATAGGAAAATAAATGGTGTCATTGCAGACTACGTTAGTAGGTACTTATCGCCCGGCTGACGCGGACGGGTCAACAGTTGGGTCAACGACCGGCCGCTGCCCGCGCGTTGTAAATAATCGTTATTTTTCATTGTTTTTCATTTTATTTTTCTTATGTTATTGTTCTAAAACAAATTAAATAATCAAAGACTACTAATGAAAATTCACAAAATGAAAAAAACACGAATTTATTTATTGTCATTTTTGTCATGTTTAAAACACTTGACCTGACCAGCCCTTGAAGTTTCTTGCGGTTTCTAGCAGTCGCCTTATATTCAATAGGTTAAAGCAAATAGAAAAATCTCTCATTTTGTTACCTACGCGTGACGTATAGGTATATCAGTGATATTTTAATTATTAAATATTTTATTATAATGTATTGTACTAAGTTTAGGCCAACTGACCAAATGTTTTTAATACTTATGACAAATACAAAACACAATATAAACTGTGATGTTAAAATAAATGAGCCACAAAATATTTATACTTACATATTAAAAACCATAGTTGAGAGAATTGCATTTATATAGGTGTAACAACTTTATAAATAATATTATAAGAGTGTTTTGGTTGAATTTAAAAGGTAAGAAAGCGATTAGTTTTTGCTAAGGCTTTTTAAAATGTTCTCCTAAAGAACGTTATTTTAATATACACTTGGGGCAAAAATTGGACTCTACATAATGTACACAATATTACTTCGGAAAGTTAAGATGGCGGCCGTCTAAAGAGTGCATCCATGGATGGGGTTCAAATCCTCAGTCACCGAACGACGAATAACAAATAGACAGGGGTTGAGCGATTACCAATTGTGTAGGGGGTTCGATCGGTTGATCGGTTCAGCCTCTTAGAACCAGTGTTGTAATTTATGGAATCACTAAAACATCT
Source organism: Scoparia ambigualis (assembly GCA_963921215.1). Taxonomy (NCBI): domain Eukaryota; kingdom Metazoa; phylum Arthropoda; class Insecta; order Lepidoptera; family Crambidae; genus Scoparia; species Scoparia ambigualis. Next base: position 29,320,838 of record OY992508.1, read on the forward strand.
CGTGATTTGAGGTCTAAACTGGACAGATACTTGGATACTAAGGCGATCGGAACTTTTTTCTTTTTAACATTTAATACTAACACTTGCCCTTTTATAACTTTTGATCAATGGTTATTGTTACTCTCTCAAGGTCTTCTCCCATAGCTCATTTACATAAAAATGTTACGGTGGGTAAATTTTTTTGCTCTCAAATGTATATTAATACAAATTATTATGCAATAAGAGATTCTTATAACATGACGGGATCTTTTGACCGCGATGTACACACGTTTGCAGACCAACCAATCCAAAACAGTCCAACTTTCCTTCCCCATTCTTATACCCTAGTAGTAAAGTTCAAATATATATAAATATATATACACACATACATCCAATCACGACTTTATCCCCGAAGGGTTAGTCAGAGACTAGGCAATGAGGACAGCAAAAGTCCTCTACCATAGTCCACTTTTCACCAAATAGCGACTGCAAATGTACTCAGCGTGACAGGTGGTGAGCCCATCGTCGCTCTATGCTCTTGTATGTATACGTGCAGTCTTTCCGTTAGCCGCATTTTCCGACACCCAAGGGAAGAGAGGGGGTGGTAGTATTCTTTCACCGCTACGCAACACGGTTAAGAAAGTTTTAACATTATTAATGAAATTGTGGTAGTTTGACGTGCTGGCGTGGTTATGCCGGTTTCACACGAGGGCATAACAGTGAAGAATAGTACTGTTCTGTGCGTTCAAACAGTAGCAGTACTGTGCTGCCCACTGTTCTGCCTCACTGTTCTGCCCTCGTGTGAAAACGGCATTACAGTCGAGGAAAATTCCCGGTAGACCATTTTTCGGCGATAGGTATTCGCCTGCGCTTTATTCCGAACGCGCGTACGTACAGTAGTAGCGTGCGCCTAGGGTTACCATACCATATGAATTTTGAAAAGTCCTGACAAAAAGCCTGACATTTCGATAAAAGTCCGGACTTCTTAGTCACAAAATGGAAACATTACTCACTTTTATGTTTTATTTTTAGATAGAGAAGTTAATAAAGATTAAAACCGTTAACCGTACTTATTTGACATTACTTTAAATGCACACATATTTAGACGGGATTGTTGCAGTTGCACCGGCCGTGGTCACGGGTGGACTGACCACCAGTGACCACGGCCGGTGCAACTCGGTCGAAACGTCAGGTATAAAAAGGTATGCGTAGAATGCCTTTACTAAGTAGTTTTGCGTTAAATCCCGTCTAAATATGTGTGCATAATGGAACGCGAAAGTTTAAAAGTGTATATTACTTTAAATGTAGTTTAGTTAATCATATTTCAAAATCCGGACAAATTAAAGAGCCGGACATAATCCGGACAAGTGTAAAAATCCGGATATGTCCGAAGTAATCCGGCAGGTAATTAAAAGTTTAACTGCTTGATAATATTGAAAAATTAAAATTAGTATGACTTTTTGTAGTACCGGAATCTCGGGAATGGGTTTTGTTTCCCGATACTGGAGGCGACAAAAATTCTTGGGAATTTCAGTACCGGGAATTTTCTAAAATTTCAGTACCGGGTATGCTCGAGAATTTCAGTACCGGGAATTCTTGGGAGCCAATCCCTAATGGTAACCCTACGTGCGCGTAGATAGTGTGCAAGCGAATATCGCCGAAAAGTGGTCGACCGGAAACTTTCTCGACTGTACGAGCAAAAATATGTAAACAATTGTAACTCTTATTGCAATGGCATAAGAGTCAAAGTGTATGCATGATGGTACTCGTGACTCTACGTGCGAGTGCAGGTGGCTAACTACTGGCTACCATACATACGACACCTTTTACTACGTATAGCACCTATACGAGGTAATTTCCTATTCTATGTGGCTGAAAACAAATTGTGATATAAATATTATATTATACCTACTGAATAAATGTTGATATTTTATTGCATTAATCGTTTTATTAAGCTTCCCATTAACAATAACGCCCATTATATATTTATATGAGAAGTCGTTTGGCCCTACAACTGGAGGTCCAGCGTTCAATTCCCAGGTCAGGCAAAGCTTTTATGTAACTAATATAAATTATTATTAAAATTAAGCTTGAGCTGAATTGAGTATCAAGCATGATGACTACTAACGCGAGTTCTTTTAAAAACACCTCGATTTTCAGACTTAAGCAGTGAAAATGAAGTAGTACCTAGACATTTTTTCAACGTTTCGTTAGCTTTGAGTTCATTTGAGCGTTTTTTAACTAACTAATCGATTGATTCCATCGATCAACGTTGATCGATAGGTCTGGTAGCTTTAATTGATCGACGGATACCGTTCACCTAACCAATCGATTAACGGTCGGTCGATGTTGATCGATTAGGCTATATACCATCATTTTCTTTCGAAATGTATTCAGAAGAGGACCCGTTGTTCTTGGCCAGTACGGTGTTGCTCGTACTATGTGAAGCGGCCGGCGCGTCTTATCAAACAGCTCGATCGAAGTCGACTAATCCATTCTACCGGTCGATCGATTGTCGATCAACCATCATCGATTGGTGTGGTAGAAACTATCGATCGAAGTCGACTAATCCATTCTACCGGTCGATCGATTGTCGATTAACCATCATCGAATGGTGTGGTAGAAACTATCAATCGACGTCGATTAAGAAAGCTTTTGACAGGGTATGGCACAGGGCTCTTTTCTCTAAACTTCCATCATACGGGCTTCCTGAGAAATTGTGTTCATGGGTTGCCAGCTTTCTTACTGGGCGTAGCATCAGAGTCGCAGTCGACGGTTCGTGCTCCGACATGAAGCCCGTGAATGCTGGAGTCCCGCAGGGGTGTGTGTTGTCCCCTACTTTGTTTCTTCTGCATATCAATGACATGCTGCATAACAACAGCATTCATTGCTATGCGGATGACAGTACTGGGGATACGCTCTACAGGGCGAGCTAATATTTCTCTGGAAAGCGTCATCGAGAGCCGGAATAAACTTGTGACTGACACCGAGAACATGTTAAGTCATGTCTCGGATTGGGGCCGACATAACCTAGTCCGCTTTAACCCCTCCAAAACACAAGTTTGCGCATTTACCGCGAAAAAACATCCCTTCGTCGTACCTCTGAACCTTGAGGGAGCTCCTCTTGATACCAATCCGATTATTGGAATCCTTGGCGTCGATATTTCGAGTGACGTTCAGTTTCGTGGTCATTTGGAAGGTAAAGCTAAATTAGCTTCGAAAAAGCTGGGTGTGCTTAATAGAGCGGGTCAGTATTTCACGCCGGCCCACCGTTTACAACTGTATAAAGCACAGGTCAGGCCGCATATGGAATACTGCTCCCATCTCTGGGCTGGAGCACCCCAATACCAACTCCTTCCATTTGACCGCATTCAACGCAGAGCTGCTCGAATTGTCGGCGACGTGGTTATTTCAGGTCGGCTCGATCCATTGGCTCTTCGGAGAGACGTTGCGTCTCTCTGTATATTGTACCGTATATATCATGGGGAGTGTTCTGAGGAATTGTTCGGCTTGATCCCTGCCGCTAATTTCCTTCACCGCACTACACGCAATCGACTGTCATTCCATCCACATCACCTTGATGGATGGCGGTCTACTACTGTGCGTTTTTCAAGAAATTTCTTGCCTCGAACTACAGTGTTGTGGAACCAGCTCTCGGCGGCGGTATTTCCGGACCGTTACGACTTAGGGATCTTCAAGAAACGAGCCTATTCCTTCCTTAAAGGCCGGCAACGCGACTGCGATTGCTCTGGTTTTGCGGGTGTCCATGGGCGGCGGTGATTACTTTCCATCAGGTGACCCGCTTGCTCGTTTGCCTCCTTCTGCTATTAAAAAAAAAAAAAAATCTATTTTACCATTGATTGATGTCGTTGATCGAATGGACCCAAAATATTTTTTTAACTTATTTCAAGGTAAACCTTTGTGTCTTATTTGCAACGAAACAATTGCTGTTATCAAACCGTCTTATTACAAAACGAGATCTAAATAAAGTACTGGACTTAGTTCTAGACTTAAGTCAGGTACCAACGTAAACGTTATTACAAGATCAAGTTTTTCTCCTAGTCGCGGACTATCTATGGTTCTAAGATAAACTGACGTGACCCCTAGTTTATCTGCAGACTAACTTCAGTACTAACCTCAAAAACTCTGTCACAATTGTCACAAACGTCACTTTTGAATTTATCTAAGATTTAAAGCTAAATTACGTTGTATTATTTACAAAAATGGAAAATATAAATAATGACTTAATCGATTTGGAAGACATCGATATGCTGGAAACATCCCGACGACCTGTACGGTATCGGCAACGAACCAATCCCTTCGAATTAGGTGATGAAGACTTCAAGTATAAGTACAGGTTTACTAAACGATTTGGGGCTAAAATCGTGGATACGTTACGCCAGAATTTGTCTCACGATCCTCGAGGATGCCCATTGACTCCTGAACTACAGGTAGTTTGCGCATTACGCAACTGGGCTCGCCATGAAGTAAGTAAATATTATATTGATTGATGCTAATAACACTACCAAAAAACCGCTAAGTTATCCTCTCGAGTCGAACGTCGCGCTGCCGATTATCGGAAAAGACAATTAAAATTCAATTGTGTCTGGCGCGCGAGGCTTAAATAACAGGATAATTTATTATTGTTTTATTTGTAGATACAAGATGATACAGCAGACTTACATGGTGTGTCGCAACCCGTTATCAGCCAAACGTGTCAGAAAGTAGCTGGAGTTATAGCAGGGATGTCCCAAAGGTTTATTAAAATGCCATCAACCTTAAATGAACAAGAGGTGGGAATTAGGAAATTCCGCAATATTGCCAATTTCCCTACGGTTATAGGCGCAATTGATTGCACTCACATAAGAGTGAAAAAAATATGTGCAGATGGGGGTCAGTTGTACATCAACAGGAAGGGATTTTCTTCAATAAATGTACAGGTAATTTAATTTAATTTAATTAATTTAATTGTCATGGTTTTTTTACAATAACATACCAGACCAAATACAGAAGGCAGTATACAAATACAAATATTTTATTTGCATAAACACAGTTATAATAAATCTTCATACATTCATAGAGGTACATGTGTTTAGCCTGCTCGCAGACATGCAAAATTTAAAATTTGAAGGTACATTGAATTATGTGCAAGTAAGACTACTAAGACACTAGACATTCAGCTAATTTTGCCAATATAAATATTCCTTACACCTATAAAAAAAAATCTATTAGCCATGTGGTAATTTTTTTTTAAATAAGACTCCATTTCGGTCTTTCAAATTTTCAGGAAGCAAGTTATATATTAATATACTCATGTTATATACATTTCTTTTATATATATCCTTGCGGCAGGGAGGTTAGGAGGAGGCATTATGTGACATATCTTGTAAAAAATTATAAAAATGTATGTTTTCAGGTGGTTTGTGACGCTGACCTGAAGATTTTAGACATAGTGACCAGGTGGCGTGGCAGTGTACATGACTCCAGGATATTCCGGGAATGTAGATTGAAGCAAAGGTTTGAGGCTGGAGCATTCTCTGGAATATTACTGGGCGACAGTGGCTATCCCTGCACTCCATATTTGTTTACACCATTGCTGAACCCCACAACCCCACAAGAAGAAAGGTACAATAGGTGTCATATCCGTACCCGAAACACAGTAGAAAGATGTTTCGGTCTATTAAAACAACGGTTCCGCTGTTTATTAAGGGGCATGTTTGGGGATATAGAAACAGCAAAAAAAACAATTGTTGCTTGTGCTGTACTTCATAACATTGCCATTGATATGAGGGAAGACCTTTTTCCAGGTGAGGAAGATAGCGTTGAGCAATCTACATCTAGGCAGTCCAACTACTTACCACAAATGGCTCAAAATTCAGTACGGGGAAATATTAGGAGAAGGCAGTTTATAGAAACTCATTTTTAATGAACCTTTATTAAATAAAATTTTTACAGTTTATAGTTCAAAATCAGTCACACATAACGTAGGTACCTAATAATAATAACAACAAAAGGCAGCCACTAAATAAGTAATTTTAGAATAGTTTAAAACAGAATGTTTGAGTATCTAAGAATATATATTTGAAAACTGGTGTCCAATCATTTGACAAAAAACAAATAACAAATTTTCAATTTGAAAAATAACATTTGACAAAATTATACTTGATAAATTTATCATTTTACAAACTATTGTTTAAAAAACTACTCATTAGACAATATATTTACTAAAAAAAATTCATAATGCTAAAACATTATTTCACAAATTGATTATTTTTTAAACATGTTAGTTAGCAAAACAACGTAAAGCATAATTAACATTATTAGACAACAGAAATACTAGCTGCCCTACTCCTGTAGGTCACTTGAAATAGAAAAATTGCAATTGTTTACATCCTTGCTTATATATTATAAGCAAGGATGTAAACAATGTAAAATGTATTAATATATTATACCTAATATACCATACTTTTTGTAATATCACCAATTTGGCAAACGATTATTAAGTCAAGTGAATATTAATAAAATTATATTTTAACAGTAGAAATATTTCCTAGTATAACATTTGCGAAACCTGTATAATGTCAAATGATTCTTTTTAAAGTAATATGTTTGCGAAAAGAAAGTTTGTTAAATGATTAGTTTTTCAAACGTTGTTTGTAAAATTATCTTTTGTCATACGTTTTTTGTTAAACAATAGTAAACCTTGAATACTACATTATAGTATAATTGTAATGGAAAGTGTGAACAAAATAGTAGGTGAAACATTGATGTAAAACAATATCATAAGACTGTCATACTCATTAAAACTTATGTTTATCTTGTGTTTAAAAAAAAGAGAAAAATATAATTAAATTACTATGTAACTTTAATTAAATTAATATAAATTTAATTGTTAGTGTTTGTCATATTTTCCAATAAAGCTATTTCTAATTCTAATTTTCTTATTTTTAATTTGGCTATTTTAATGTTGTATTGGTGCTCGACTTCCATCATTTCTGTTTGTTTTTGAAATCAGTATTGCTTTGTACAATTAATTGTTGCATGTCTTCACTTCTGTAAAACAAAATAGAATAATGTAGATAATTTATTTTATGTAAAAGTATTATAATAATATGTATTTGAAAAGTACTATGTTAAAATACCTATTGTGCAAGCTTTTTCTCTTTGATTTGGTTTTACCAGTTTCATGAGTGTTGTTATGGTCTATCACCATTCTGGCACTACTTTCAACACCCTCATTATTTGATATCTCTGAAAACAATATACAAATTTTCACTAACATTAATTAAATCTTAACTAACATAAACTTCTGTATTGGATTGTAATTATTTCTAATCATAATATTGTAAGTTTGTTTTTGTAATTTTACCTTGCACTTCTACAACATGGTGGTCTGTGTTTTCCACATTGAAATTGACGGGTGTTGAGTTAGTTTTTTCGCAATTAGTGCCAGGCTTAATGTCAGCAGTTAACTCAGGAATTGTTAATGCAACATTCGGAATCTAAAACAATCAAATTAAGATATGTACCTACAAATTTTAACATTTACTACTATGTATTATCAATATTACTAATTAATTTTGTTAATATTAAAATTATAACAAAAATACCTAAGTATGTTAATTAAATATGTTTTATTTACCACTGCATCACTATCATAGTCATTTACTTCTATGACGAAGTCGTGAGGAGCAATTGAAAGGACTTGTAAATCCTCAGGAGAAGGTGATGGTGGCTTATTACCACCCCCTGTCAGTAATTGTTCCCTCCTATGGGCAGATAAATTTGATTTTGCCGACAGCTTCATCCTTTTCCATGCTAACTTGGCTTCTCCATCTGATCGGCTTTTACCAGTTAGCTCGTTAAATCTAAAAGCAATAGTACATTTTAATATCACATCGACAATACCTTACATAGGTAGGTATTATCATAGAACTAAGTACAGTATCTATTTACTTACTTAACCGCTACATTCTTCCACTCTTTGGTTTTTAAAATGTTAGCTGAAGTGTTGTTAGACTTATTTTCCAAAATATATGCCGACTGAGCAATAATATGACGTAAAATTTCCTATAACAATAAACATATTCGTATTTAACGAAGAAAATATGATACCAAACATTGCCTAGCCATTGTAATAAATGATTCAAAAATTACTTTTTCTTCAGAACTCCAATTTTCACCCCTTTTTTTCTTCTGTTGTTCCATTTTTATTTATAAAAGATTCAACATATATCAGCAAAATCAAACAATAAGATAAAGTTTTATACACTTCAGACTGACGTAGATAGCTATTTTACAAGATCGAATTTCGCGCGAACCCAGCAGCAATCCGTTTCACGCTAAAATTCTTAACTAAACTTGATTTAAAAAGTCAATGAAAATTTATGTCTTGCATTTTTATTGGATGAAAATACAATACAAAATAGATTATGATTATTTATGACATATTTTTATCTTGTTTAATAATTATTTACGTAAAAAAACTCTACAGAAATTATTAACATCCAGTAAAACGAAACGGTGGAGTGAATGATGTTTGTGTGAACGAATGAAAAATTGACATTTTTTGTATATTCTCTGTGGATATCATTCAAACCTAAGACCTAACTGGTCCACGGATGGTTTTCGTTTTGTAATAAGGTGAGATTTTAGTCCGGTACTAACTGTTAGTACCGTACTAAGTCGAGACCATCTAGTCTTGGTTTAAGCTCAGACTATCGTACGTTTTTGTAATAAGACGGAAAGAGTTTAATATACAGCGCAACTTTAAAACAAAACATGGTTCTTCGATGTATGCTTCTCTCAGTGATGAAAAGACGAAATCCAAAGTTGAATCGTTATCAAAGCAACATCGAAGTCAGCAAGGTTTATTTATGCAGCAGGATGCTTCTTCAAAAGCCATCACTAAAGTAAGCTTTATGATCGCTCACAAAATCGCGAATGTAATAAAACATTTGGAGAAGGCGAATTTGTAAAGGATTGTTTGCAAACTGTGGCTGATGTTTTATGCCCGGAGAAAAAGAAACTATTTGAATCAATAAGTCTATCACGCCGCGCCGTACCATACTTCGAGAATTGAAAAAATTACGGAGAATATAAAATCACAACTTATGGAGAAAATCGAAGGCTTCGTCGCTTTTTCAATAACCATGGACGAAAGTACAGACATCTGATACCGCTCAATTACTCATTTTTGTACGAGGTGTTAATGACAACTTTAACATCACTGAAGAATTGGCCAGTTTACAGTCTATAAAAGGAAAGGACATTTATTGCGAATTTGAAAAATGTATTCACTGAATCTGCAGCTGCATAAATTATGTGTCTACACCCAGCGGGATCACCTATCTGGGAGACTTATGAGTGATGCAGGGAATTAGATCAATATTTGTTTTATTGAATTATGCTAAAGACAGAATTTGTTCCGTAAAAACAACGGAAATATAGGCTTTTCTAACCGACCTCCAGCCAGCGGGATATTTACCAAAGTTACGTCTGATGAAGTATAAATTGGTACTAACATTTAGATCTATCATTGATCTGTTCACCAAAACAAAAAACATTCTTCTACCGTCCTTACTTCAGCCACAATCAAGCTGCAAAGAAACCTCCAGTCAGCGGACTTTTTCTCTTAAGGCATTATTTTTGTAACTTTTACACTAAATTAATAAAATTTAAGCCATTTACGACTATAATTTTACTAAAATAACCTATTTGTACAACTTGTGTTAAAATTAAGAGTATGAAATTTGAAAGCTGTTATTTGGGTAGAATACAAAATAATATTAATATTTTAAAGGCGAATGTTTGTAAGGATGAATACTAGTAGTTTTTGTTCCCGTAGGTTTTCCTCCCCGGCATAGTCATCACATCACTAAATTAGTATCACGCAATTAATTACACATTCAATTTTATATTATATTTAAAACCAATCAATTCTATATTCTTATTAATATCGGAAATGCAAATATTCTTTACGCAAATGTGAGTAACACAATATCACTAACCGAGTTTTGTATTGCTTATAAACTACAGCTTGAATTTGCATGTAACTTTTTTGTATTCTACCCACATAATAGAATTAAAATTCCATACTTTTTTATTTTAACACAAGATGTACGAATAGGTAATTTATGTAAAATTATAGTCGTAAATAGTTTAAATTTTATAATATAGTTATAATTATAGTCGTAAATAGTTAAAATTTTATTAATTTAGTGTAAAAGTTACAAAAATAATGCCTTAAGAGAAAAAGTTTGCTGACTGGAGGTTTCTTTGCAGCTTGATTGTGGCTGAAGTAAGGACGGTAGAAGAATGTTTTTGTTTTGGTGAACAGATCAATGATAGATCTAAATGTTAGTACCAATTTATACTTCATCAGACGTAACTTTGGTAAATATCCCGCTGGCTGGAGGTCGGTTAGAAAAGCCTATATTTCCGTTGTTTTTACGGAACAAATTCTGTCTTTAGCTTAATTCAATAGAACAAATATAGATCTAATTCCCTGCATCACTCATAAGTCTCCCAGATAGGTGATCCCGCTGGGTGTAGACACATGCATAAATTAACAAACGTGACAACAGATGTAACACAAAGCTTGATTTTTACAAAAATCTACTAAAATCGAAATTCCCCAATTTAATGAATCCCACTCGAGCTTCCTGAGACTGGTTGATTTTTTTTCTAGTAAAAATTTTATCCTATATCTTTATAGCATTGTGAATGCAAAATTTCAACAAAAAAGATATTCCCCAATTTAATTAGACACGCTCAGAAAATTATTTCTATGTTCGGGTCTTTATATTCTAAGAGCAAGTATTTTCTTCAATAAATCTTTGCAAAAACAAATTAAGTAACAGGATGCCTGACCATCATCTCGAGTGTGTCTTACGAGTTACTTCAAGTAACTTGGAGCCTAATTTCGACGCTTTAATTAGTGAACAGTCATTTCATCTTTCACACCGACCCAGCACATTAAAACAATTATTATAGGAAGGTACCTGCATGATTTATTTTTGTTGTTACTAAAATAGAATAAATGTTCCTTGGCCCGCGGAAATGTTGTAATTATTGTATATGGCCTAGCTTTAAATCTCTTTCCCCATCCCTGCCTAGATACCATAAAGTTACTATACCTGGTATAGTAACTTTATGCTAGATACACAATCCCATACTAAATAGTAGCGGAAAAGTGGCAGCGTTGACTTAATATACATCTGGCAAATCTTTGACTATAAGACACATTGAGATAAACTAATAGAGAAGCAAACTTCATTACCGCGCGTCCTAAAAAATGTAACCACTATTTAACCGCGACGACGTAGCTTTGAAACCAATAAACATTTTAATGTAAACATATAACTGTCTCATCTACACAAGTCGCAAGAACCATGCTGTCACTAAAATTAGACAAAGACAGATACATAGTCATGCGCTGGCGGGCCAGTGTTGCCTGCCATATGAATTTTACCCCAAAATAAGAAAAAAAATAGAATATTTTTGAAAGCAATTGTTTTATAAAATACATGAATTTAAATAATACTATTATTATAAAGAGGAATTATTTGTTTGTTTGTTTGCATGTAGCCGATAAACTCGGGAACTACTGAATCGATTTTAATATTATTTTTGACCATTAATATGCTACTATTTTAACATAATTGAAACTATGTTAGCAGGACAGGGCCTCAATCACACTAAGCACCAACGATATTACCAAAACTATACCTTTACCGTTCAGCCGACTTCGTATAGCGCTAACGCATGTGTCAAACGTGATAGCACTATAAAAGTACGTCTAAGGACTACATTTCAGTTGTGGTTCGGTTGAGATTATTTAGCGTGATAGCCCCCCAGGACGCGATGCGTTTTCTGAGAGAATGCTTACTTACTGCTTGCGGTGCTGCGGCCGAATGTCAAGCAGTACTAAGTAGGCATTTGCTTGCAATGTGTGTCGCGATTTATCCCGTTGACATAGTTTTAATATGATGTGTAATGATGTGTCCGTTAACTAGCCGCCATAGTACAAGCTTCGGCTTAGTTTGGGGCTAGCTCATTGGTGTGATTGTTGAAATATCTTTATTTATTTATTATTTACTTTACGAAGATAAAGTTGTACAGTTTGGTGTCGTCAATAAATAAGTCCCAAAGCACAATCAAACAGTTTATTCACGCACAAGCACAGGACAATCCACAAATAGAAGGCGAAAAGAAAGATTAGCGATAGTTCACAGTTACACAGCACACAAGTAGATGAAGAGACAGTTTTTAAGGCATACAGGTGAAGCTTTAGAAACATATAAACATTGATAAATAGATAGCCAACAAGCAATTTTAGCATCCGCTTAAGCCGTGAATCAAAGGCGAATGTCGACGCGGGGGAAGACGCGCGACGGAGGGGGCGCCCGCCGGCCGGCAGCAAAACCCGTTTCGCCGCTCGGTGCCGGCGCGCGCGCCACACAATAGAACTACTTAGGAGGTCATTAGTGAACTCATAATACAAAACAAAATCGTAGTGTCCGTATGTTTGTTGAACGCTAAGTTACATTTATTATACATTTAAATTTACTATCATAATTACACTATTTTATTCTACTACTACTATTGTTTATATAATATATTAATAAATTATTAAGTATATAATGGGTATGTATAAGTTACAGAAAACAAATAAAAATGAATATAAACTAGTTTACGCTACAGAACTGTATAATACTAGCTTATGCTATTGCTAACATACTATTAAATAATAATAATTAATAACAATAATAGTAATGTACGCCACACCACCCCCCTCCAGAGACCGTCCTACGGGCGATAATACTCTGGAAAGCGGACTGCCCGCCCTGACCGTGTCGTTCTAAGCACAGTATTATTATTATTATTTTCGACATGTGTGCTCTTTACTGGTTGAGGGTCAGTATTGTGTGTGTCAGACAAAATGTAGGCTGGCTTTAAGCGGTCTATACTAACTGAGATGGGTTTCCCGTTAACACAAATTTTAAAAACTTTGTCAGCTCTCTCGATGACTTTGTACGGTGGTGGTGGTGGCACCTCTATAAGGTGGTTGCAGAGAGCTGCGTACTGTGTCGTCCCTCAAAAACACGTGACTAACAGTAGATAAGTCATTGTAGACAAAAACTGACCGTTTATCGTGGCGAGATGCGGGCGTTGGTTGGAGATTTCTTGTGAAATTACGTAACCGCGCCGCGAAATCTGATACATCAGTGGTACCTTCGGTGATGGGATTAAAAAATTCACCTGGTAATCTCAAGGTTTCCCCGTAGACTAACTCAGCTGGTGATGCCTTGAGATCCTCTTTAAAAGAATTTCGGATACCTAAAAGCACTAATGGGAGCGTTTCCATCCAGTTCTTGTTCTCGTGGCACATTAAGGCCGCTTTGAGCTGTCTATGGAACCTCTCTATTAGGCCGTTGCATGCCGGATGGTACGCCGTTGTTCGTTTGTGCTGGAAACCTACTATATGTGAAAGGGTTTTAAATAAAGCAGACTCGAATTGACTACCACGGTCAGTAACGATATCTACGGGACAGCCAAACCGAGATATCCAACCATTCAGTAACGCTTTTGCTACCTTTTCGGCTGTAATATCCTGGAGTGGGATTACCTCGGGCCATCGCGAAAAGCGGTCGATGGCTGTGAGGCAGTATCGAAATCCCTGCGATATGGATAGGGGCCCCACCAGGTCTATATGTAGGTACATAAAACGAGCACGAGGCAACTTGTACGCACCTAAGGGTGATGACACATGGCGAATGACTTTCGCTCGTTGGCAAGCAAGACATGAACGGACCCACTTGTTAAGGTCTATTGGTTGAACAATCTCTTCAACCCTTGACAGCGTGTCTGCGACTACATTTTCCTTACCCGGGATATGCCTTATATCCGTAGAGAACTGCGAGATATAGTCTAAGTGCCTAAATTGCCTAGGTGAGCACTTCTCTTTACGAGTGTGGAACGCAAAACAAAGCGGTTTGTGGTCGGTATAAATAACAAACTGCCTTGCTTCCACCATGTGTCTAAAATATTTTATTGCCTCATAAATCGCAAGCAGCTCCCTATCGTAAGGCGAATACTTTTGCTGTGCAGGCGTTAGCTTTCTGGAGAAGAATGCTAATGGTTGCCATGATGCTTGCGACATCTGTTGCAGTACTGCTCCTATTGCTGTGTCTGAGGCATCAGTAACCAAAGCCAATTTTGCTTCAGTATTGGGATGGGCTAGTAATGCTGCCTGACACAAACTTTGCTTACATGCGTCAAAGGCTTGCTGCTCCGCTTCTGTGAAGTGAACTGGGTGAGACCCTTTCACTGAACCACTCAATAGCATGTTTAATGAAGACTGGTACTTAGCTGCATTAGGGATGAATCTGCGGTAAAAGTTTATCATACCTAAAAATCTACGCAGTTCCCTAACAGTCTTAGGGATTGGGAAGTTATTAATAGCTTCTACTTTTACTGGTAGTGGCTTAGTACCTTGAGCAGATATACTATACCCAAGAAAAGTAACCTCCGACTTGCCTAACTCGCACTTTGATGTGTTTACGACCATCCCATAGTCACGTAGCCTAGTGAAGACCTCACGAAGGTGCTTCTCATGAGATGATGGATCAGGTGAAAAGACCAGAAAATCGTCGATATATCCATACACGAACTCATCCAGCCCACGCAACATTTCGTCAACAAAACGTTGAAAAGATTGCGCTGCGTTACGTAGACCAAAGTTCATGTATGGAAATTCGAATAAACCGAACGGTGTCGTGATAGCGGTCTTAGAAATATCGTCTGGACTTATTGGGATTTGATTAAAAGCCTTTTCAAGGTCAATCGTTGAAAACACTGTACACCCTGAGATACTGTGAGCGAAATCCTGAATGTGGCGAATAGGGTACCTATCCGGTATTGTTCGGGCATTAAGCGCTCTATAGTCGCCACAGGGCCGCCAACCGTTGCTTTTCTTAGGCGCGAGATGTAATGGTGACGACCACGGTGAATCAGAGACCCTAGCAGTACCATTTTGTAACATGGAAGCAAATTCTTCTTTGGCAATTTTTAATTTATCCGGAGCCAGTCTACGAGGTGTACAAGCAACAGGCGGGCCCGGAGTTGTTCTTATGTGATGAACAGTATTGTGCTTCGTAAATTTGGGAACACCAGATAGGCGAGTAATATCAGGGAAATCCTTGAGAATCGTATGATACCTAGTGTCGCCAGATGCTACTTTAACAGAAGAAACCTTATCTTTGGAAGTAACAGGCAAAGCCGTAGTCGAAAGCCTAGTCTTGTTATCAGTAAGACGTTGGTTTCGACAATCTACTACTAAATCGTAATAACATAAAAAATCTACACCTATAATTGCTTTAGTTACGTCGGCCACAATAAATCTCCAAGCAAAGTCACGGCGCAACCCCAAGTTCAGAACTAAGTGAGCATAACCGTAGGTGTTAATTTTTGTTCCGTTCGCCGCGCATAATGTGTAGTCGGTTTTCGATCTACGATCACTTAATGCTGACCGAGGGAAGACGCAGAGATCGCTGCCTGTGTCAACGAGAAACCGCATCTTAGTCTTATAGTCAGTTACAAATAAGCGACCGGAACTAGGGCAATCGCTTGTCGCCATTATCGACCGCCCGAATTGTTTTCCGATTGCTTAAAATCGCACGGTTTGATACATTTATGAGCTTTGCTACCGAATCTATAATGATACCAACATGTACCCGGATGCTTACGGGAACGTGAGTTAGACCGATTGCGAGAACTGGATCGAGAATGGGTGGGCTTCCTGGAACTGGGGCGGGATCTTTCGTTGAGCTTCATATTCATCTCGTTCATTTGCTTCCTCAGCTCCGCGATTTCCCTGGCCATGACATCAAATGACGAACCTGGAGTCGGGGCGCATGCTGAAGCGACGTGTGGTGATGATGGTGCTATCTCCAGTACCTTGTCAGCCAGGTCAGCCAGTACCTCCAAGCTCGTAGACGGTTGCGCTGCTAACACTGTCTGGATGTTAGTGGGAAGCCTGCTGCTCCAAATGGTTCTCACAAACTCTTCTGGAACGTTAGCTCCTGCCAAGCTCTGCAAGTGGCGAAGAAATTGGGAGGGCTTTCTATCCCCCAACTCCTCATGCATCAATAATTGCTTGACTCTCTTCTCTCGCGATGCCGTAAATCTTTTTACGATCTCAGCCTTTAATTTTAAATATTTATCATTCTCGGGTGGTGTGATAATTATGTCTCTCACTTCTTTAGAGTACTGGTGGTCGAGATTGCTGATGACATAATTGAATTTTGTAATGTCTGATGAAATGCCGGACAACGCGAACTGACCTTCGATTTGAGCAAACCAAAATTCAGGATCTTCTGGCCAAAAGGGTGGTACTCGTACTCCAACTCGACATATTTCTTGCGAAGAGGGTAGGTCGCTTCCCGTCCGCGCTGCTGCTTCGTACCCGGGTTTGCTACCTTGAGATAACGACATCCTGTAGTTTCTTCTATCACGTCGGGGTCACCAATTTGGTGTCGTCAATAAATAAGTCCCAAAGCACAATCAAACAGTTTATTCACGCACAAGCACAGGACAATCCACAAATAGAAGGCGAAAAGAAAGATTAGCGATAGTTCACAGTTACACAGCACACAAGTAGATGAAGAGACAGTTTTTAAGGCATACAGGTGAAGCTTTAGAAACATATAAACATTGATAAATAGATAGCCAACAAGCAATTTTAGCATCCGCTTAAGCCGTGAATCAAAGGCGAATGTCGACGCGGGGGAAGACGCGCGACGGAGGGGGCGCCCGCCGGCCGGCAGCAAAACCCGTTTCGCCGCTCGGTGCCGGCGCGCGCGCCACACAATAGAACTACTTAGGAGGTCATTAGTGAACTCATAATACAAAACAAAATCGTAGTGTCCGTATGTTTGTTGAACGCTAAGTTACATTTATTATACATTTAAATTTACTATCATAATTACACTATTTTATTCTACTACTACTATTGTTTATATAATATATTAATAAATTATTAAGTATATAATGGGTATGTATAAGTTACAGAAAACAAATAAAAATGAATATAAACTAGTTTACGCTACAGAACTGTATAATACTAGCTTATGCTATTGCTAACATACTATTAAATAATAATAATTAATAACAATAATAGTAATGTACGCCACACTAGTATTATTTAAATAACATGTCTTGCTTACTAGATACATAAAAGTAAGAATAAGTAATGAAATAATCCTCCTGCCCTCGAAATTCTATCGTTTTCGCTAGTAAGAAGTAGTTAAATGTGTTCTGAATTACTAAACATAGTTCCATTTTTTCATTTTGAGAAGTTAAGTAATTTATATGTCAATAATCTAGTCATAATCTAATTTTATGTAGGTATTTCCTCATGCTGCATGATAAAATGTCACTATTTTAATGAAAAAAAATTATAAATGTTCTCCTATAGTTTTTGCCCAGTGAATGGACATTTATTCGGCATATACAGACATTTATCAGGCATTTATCCAATGCACCCAAAACGCCCGGGCGTAAACCCATCACTAGCCATAATGGTAGTTTATTTATTCAAACAGTAATCAAACTCCACTATGAAGCACTAGTTTTGTGTTTAGTCTCTTTTTTGTATGTTTTCATCCTATAATCTTGTTTTAGATATTTCTTCTCACGGCGTCCTGCATATTTAGGCAACCTGCAAAATTGATCATATAATATGATTATTAGATTATTAATTGATTAAATATACTACAAATTAATAAGATTGCATTTATCTTTTGAACGAAACTTAAAATATAATTACATATTATTATTAAAAATCGGAGGTTACAACTTCATCCATTGATTAATTTGTTTCTCCCATTGAAGTGGGAAACCAAAACGAGGTTTTTAATGGCAACACTGAACATAAATCACAATATTTGTTATTTAATTGTTTTTTTTGTGTGTGTTTTACGTCAATATCAATACATTTACAATGTACATACGTATGGAAAGTAATTCCGCTTGAGATAAGATGGTTCTGTGACCTTTAATCGCACTCTTTCACTATGCATTTACGCATTTTCCGTCCGGTTCAACCTGGGCGGCGTCACACTGAGGACTGAACTGACATTACTAGGCATAAGGCTGTGGCCTTATGTGAGGTGGCAACGCTTTCGCGCGGTAATTGCTAATCTAGTGTATATATATCAATGATAAGACATGTATTATAAATCAAAGCTGGCAATTATGGATTTAAAAAAAAAAAAAGCAATTTATGAAGGACCTCTTTGTCATATTGACACTTAGCTCGCACACTACCATACGAAATGCGTAGGTACCTACCTCAGAATTTATTACTCTGAGGTATCTACCTAAACATCTCACTAGGTACCACGACTCTTTTTGAGCGGCCGTTTTGAGAGCGTTGATTGTGCATCTAGTCTTTGTGATCGAAGGTTAGAGACTTAGGTAGTGGGTAAATGAAACACGTTTTTGTCCCAATGACAGGTATAACTATTATTATTATTCTGCGGTCGGCAGCCGCTGGTACGGGCTGAGAATTTCTATTGTGTGTAGTGACGCCGGGTTCAAAGTGTTAAGAAACTAGTGGATGGTAAATGAATCACGTTTTTATCCCAATGACAGGTATATTATTATTATTCTGCGGTCGGCAGCCGCTGGTACAGGCTGGGAAATTCTATTGTGTGTAGTGACGCCGGGTTCAAAGAATTAAGAGACTAGTGGAGGGTAAATGAATCACGTTTTTATCCCAATGACAGGTATATTATTATTAATCTGTGGTCGGCAGCCGCTGGTACAGGCTGGGGCGCGCGGCGCAGCCCGGGCACACGTGCAGCGTGCCGGCCACCACGCCCTCGCACTGCCAGCACATGTGCGAGCGGCAGCGGGTGCACTGGTATATCTGTGCGCAAATAAACAAACAAACATTTAACCGTGTAGCGTAGCGGTGAAAGAATACTACCACCCCCTCTCTTACCTTGAGTGTCGTAAAAGGCGACTAATGGACTAAAGACTGCACATACATCCAACAGCTTAGAGCGGCGATGGGCTCACCACCTGTCGCTGAGCTCATGTGCAGTCGCTATTTGGTGAAACGGAAACTATGGCAGAAAACTACTTTTGCGGTCCTCATTGCCTGTCTCTGACTAGGCAAATCCCCTTCGGGGATAAAAGTCGTAATTATATGTATGTATGTATGAACATTTATAAACAAACACACGCATACATGTTACTACAAAGAGATAGATTGATAAAATAATGACACACCATACACCTTTCGCATAATGCACCCCACGTGCAAAACATCCCTGATATAGGTAGCATCTTCCCACTCTCACTCTAATTATTTAGCCAATGTTAAGATTCCTTTGAAATTTGTATTTAATGGCAGCTAGATACTTTAAATACATAGTTATCATACGTAGAAAACATCCAGACTCGACCCAAATGGGAATTGAACTCGAGACCTCAGAGATGGCTCATTCCTTTAGTTTTTAATTATAAAATAAAATTTTATTTATAAAATTTGTATAATACGTTTATTATGGGGGTTTATGCGGTCAGCGAAAATTCCGGGCCCTTGTGGGTGTTGCGCGGTGCGGGGTCCGCGGTAATTCGTAAGCGCCATTCACATTTTTATCAAAAGGTTATTTAAAAAAAATAGTTTTTTGGAAACCCTAAACATTCAAGATATCGAAAAGGTGTTTATGATTTTATAGGAATTATCATTGACTGTCATTCTCCATACAAACGAGCGTAATTTTTTATATAGTTATAAATTACCACGCTAGATGCCTCCGGTAGTTTCAAATTGAAAATAATATTAGGCCAAAATATGTAATTTGTCAGCCATTTGTCCCTTCATCTAACGAACTTAGTAATACTGCAAAATAACGATAGATGGCGCGCTGTAAATCAAGTTAATACCTATTGTTCCGTAAATGTTTTCGTTCCTTTACGCACTATGTTCGGACATTTAATCCACGGCGCACACAATCAAAATAGTGTACCTATGTAAATAGACTATACAAATAATTGTCGCTGCAACACAATAATATAGGTCGCAAGCTTGTAAACCGTGGGAGAATTGAGGAAAAAAATATGTTTTTATAAAAACTAATACATTATGATTTTTAGATAATTTTGCCCTTTAGCTATACTTTAGTGTAACTAAACAATTGAAAGGAAAATAAAAATACAAATTCTACAAAAAACATAATTTATTCTGCTTGATCAAAATCAATTGTAAAATCATCACCATCTATTCCCACGGAATATCGTGGGAATATTTTGAAATGCCATCCTCTGTAGGCTTATTAGCTTACACCGCAGGATGGCATATCAAACTAGAACTAATACTTTCGTGTTTCATTATCGGTAAGAAAACCAACATTTATTGTTCAATATATTTTTTCTCCCGGGGATTTTAAACAAAATAATTAGTTTAATTGGAATGAAAAGAAAGAAAGAAAGAAAGAAGAAAGAAAAACATTTATTTGGGACACAACAGGTAATTTACAGACAAAAATAAA
The DNA here is from genome assembly GCA_963921215.1 of Scoparia ambigualis. NCBI lineage: Eukaryota > Metazoa > Arthropoda > Insecta > Lepidoptera > Crambidae > Scoparia > Scoparia ambigualis. Next base: position 29,341,381 of record OY992508.1, read on the forward strand.
AAATAAAAAAAACATACAGAAAACGTCCCAAAACGGATTCCGACTCAGCAAAATGCTGGCCTTGCGATCAGCGCTGATCTTCCGTCGGAACCGGTTCGGTGATGCTGCGATGGGCAACGTGTACAAAATAAAAACAATTACAAAAATTAAAAACAAAACAAGACTTTAAATTAAAACATGAACACTTAACTAGTAGCTGTATACAGCAAACCCCTTCGCCTTATTAAAAAAAATTACAGATAATTAAAAAAAATCAAAAAAATACTACAACAAACAAAGAGGAAATAGAATTAATAAACGTGTGTCCTTAGAACATGAAAATTCACAAAATAATAAAGGTTTAAACCTTGTAATGTTAGTGAGACAGAATACAAATATAGGTACAGTTAAGAAATAAATGGATTTAATGTTGAAAAAGAGTCAAACACAAACATTTGACAGAATTTAACAAGTACGGTACCATCATAGTGCTTTTGACAATTAAGTGATAGCCGGCACAACACAAATTCATGACAACAACACAAGACGCCTCACAACCAAACAGGACATACAAACAAGGTAAGGGTTTTATGACAATGCGCTCGTATCTTGTAGCAAAAACTCTTGTGTACTCTGAAAGTTGCTTAGAAACAATTTTAGTTTATGCCTAAAACCGTTTTTGCTTTGCAGGTCTCTAATCGGTGGAGGAATATTGTTCCAGCATTTTGTCGCTGCATAACGGAAACTTCCTCGGAAAGCAGCAGATGCGTGATGTGGAGTTGACAGCTGTAAAGCATGTCGTCGGACCCCATAAGGCTTACGGTTCGAAACCCAAGACAACTTGTTATATAAATAAGCAGGAGCTTGATCCTTTACAATATTGAACATTACACAAGCCAAATGGAGTTTACGGCGGTGACGCATCTTCAACATACAGTGTTTATTTAGAAATGGAGTCACATGGGCCCTTAACGGAATAGTGAAGCAGAAACGAGCACAGGCATTTTGCACTCTTTGAATAAGTTTTTGAGTCTTTACAAGTAGACGAGGTCCATAAACAGTATCCATGTAATTAAGCTTAGACAAAACCAAAGACTCCACTAGCTGGATACGCAACTCTTCACTTAGGTAACGTCTAACCTTATATAGCACTCTTAGTTTATAAAAACAATTTCGGATAGAATTTCCAATATGATTTTCGAAACGTAGGTTGCAGTCCATTTTAAGGCCTAAATTTCGTGCCTCATAAACTCTTTCAATGGGTTCATTTTTTAGTTTGACTGGCACTAGAGAATTTATTTTACCTAACTGATGTTTGGTCCCAAAGATCATGTATTTAGTCTTAGAAGAGTTCAACAAGAGGCAATTGGAATCAGACCAATGGGCAATTCTGGAAAGATCCTCATTAATTTTAACCAAAGCTTGGTCAATATCCTCTGGTTTGAAAGATATATAAATCTGGGTGTCATCTGCATATATATGATATTTGCAATGTAAAATATGCATTGAAATATCTGCTGAGTACAAAATAAAAAGAATTGGACCTAAAATTGAACCCTGAGGTACACCTCTATTTATGGCCACCTTTTCAGATTCCATAAAGGAACCATTGATTGAGCTCAATTTCACAAACTGGTAACGATTGCTGAGGTAGCTATGAAACCACCGAAGGGCCTGATTATCGAATCCGTAGTAACTTAGTTTTGACATAAGAAGATTTATATTTAAAGATTCAAATGCCCTAGAAAAATCCAATAAAACCAGCAAAGTACACATGCCTTGATCTTGTGCATGCAGTATGGAATCAGTTACATCTAGTAGAGCAGTTGTGGTACCACGCCCCTTCCTAAAACCGGACTGTAGTTCTGGTAAAATTTTATTATTTTCAAGAAAAACATTTAATTGGTTGCAGACAGCCCTCTCGAGGATTTTAGACAAACAGGGCAGTATACTAATAGGCCTCAGGTCCTTTAAATCCACTGGGTTTGCTACCTTAGGCAGTGGAAGCACAATAGCCAGTTTCCATAAGTCAGGGTATGTTTGGGTAGTAATTGACAAATTTATAATATCCTTGATGCAGTCAATAGTGTATGGAAAAGTCATAATGAGCATATCCAGACTGATTAAATCACACCCCATTGCGTTAGATTTCAAACTTTGAATTATTTTAATTATTTGATCCAAACCAATAGGTTTTAAATTGAAAACTGAATCCGAAAATCTGTTGTACTCAAAAAAGGTCAGATGTGAGATCGGAACATCTGGGCTACCTGGTATATTCAAAAAATAATTATTAATAATATCAGGATCATTGAAAAATAAGGGTAAATCATTCTTTTTCTCGGGCAAAATTGTGTTTTTGAGATTTTTCCATAGTAATTTAGGGTTGTGAATTTTGCTATTAACGTTATGTTTAAAATAAGCAGCTTTTTCGTGAAATAGGGCTTGATTTACCATGGATTTTAGGGTTTTATAGTATACATTGGTACTATTTGGTCTCTGTCTGTGGAAGTCGGCTAGAGCACTATCGCGCAACTTCATCATGCGCTTGACTGTGTCTGTGATCCAAGGCAGGTTGCGATACCTGACTATGATAGACTTTTTAGGTGCATGGAGATCAAACAAAGCCATAATGCATTGATTAAAAACGCCCACCATGTCATTGACGCACTCCATTCTGGATATGATATCCCATCTTATATTTTGCAAATCATTATTAAAGTTGTCTGCACAAATGTTATTTATTGGCCTATAATTAATCACTCGAGGTGAAAGTTTTTCACGCTTAATATTAAACTCGCACACCACCAGGCAGTGACCAGTGAGGCAACCGACATGATCCAAAGTGACTTTTCTTACGTTTAAATCGGTACAAACAACATCGATAAGAGTTTGGCTATTTAAAGTAAAGTGCGTCGGCTCAGATACCAACTGAGAAAGGTTGAAACATGAAACAAAAGTATTAATTTTAGTGGTATTTGAATCCTGAGCTTGTAACAAATTAATATTAAAATCGCCAAGTAGTATTAGATTATCATAGTTGGGAACTGAACTTATGGTGTCAGAAAGTGCGTCAAAGAATAAATCTATATTCATCCAGTGCGGTCGATATGCAGTGCCAATAATAAGCTTCTTTCCGTTAAGGGTCAGCGTGAGCCACATCTGCTCTACCAACTTGTGCAATGGGTCAACCGGGTGCGGCCAGGTGCGAACACTAACACCGCACCGTATGTAAAATCCGACGCCGCCCCCGCGCTCACGCGAGTGACGCGGACGCGGCATGTGCCGCAGCCGGTACCCCGGCAGTGCAGGCGCCCGCCCCTCCTCCCCTTCCCTGAGCCAAGTTTCGTTAATAGCTAGCACATCTAAGTCATATCGAGAGACTGAAGCGATAAAATTATCGTGATTAGTACCGAGGGAACCTGCATTATACAAACCGATCTTGAAAAGTTTATTCGCCATTGAAATATATAAAAATGTAATATAAAATAAAAGAGAACAATATGTTTAAAAATGAGCGAGTAATGTGCAAATGATAGCAGTTAAGATAAATGAATATTCTGTTATTAGTTTTCAATGGTATATAAATTAATGATGTGTTTAGATTACATAGATAAAACTTTACTGTTATAAATATAATAATTCTGTCTATACCTGTGTATTTATTTCCCCTTCCCAAATTAGAGCTATAACATATAATCGTTTCAGGGTTAACAATCTCGTGAAACGGCACCGGTGTCAAAAACACGGTCTATGTCAGAGTCCGACCGGAAACTATGCACCTGCTTCCCATCATCCTGCCGCGCGAAGACCCGTCCTCTCCTGGTCCACGAGTACCTCCACTGGCGCTTACGACATTCCTCGCGGACTCTGTGGAATAGGCGGCGGTTAGTCGCCGTCAGCCGCTCGTTGACGTAGATGCGTCGCGGCGGGCCCGGCAGGCCGACGTCGGCCGCGGTGATATTGCGGCGCACGCGAGCGGCGCGCAGCAGCTCGTCCCGCAGCTCGCGGCGCGCCAGCCGCACCACGACGCGGCGAGGGCGCGCCTCTGCGCCGCCCCGCGCCTCCGCACCGCCTTGAGCACCCGCACCGCCCCGCGCCTCCGCTCCGCTCGGCGCCGGCCCAACGCGCTCGGCGAACACAATGTCCCTCGCCTCCAGTTTGACACCCAGCTTGGCGGCCAGCACTGTGACCGTGTGAAGAGGACTAACTCCCTTCTCTTCTGGCAGATGACCAATGTCCAGATCGGACAGCAGCATTTCTTGGTCTCTGCTGTTAAGTTCCGCCTTAAGGCCCTCTACAGTTCGGCGTAGCTCAACAACGCCATCCGCCGAGGGCGGCGCCTCCGCCTGCTTTCGCTCGACCGCTTCGAGCCGATGCTCAAAATCACCCATGCGCTTTTCTAATTTCAACAAGGTTGATCGAAATTCCGTAAGAAACTCACGGAATTCGGACATGCTGGCTCTGAGCTCACGGCGCATTGCACTTATCTCCGACTCCTCGCCAGGAAGAGCAGAAGGGACGCCCACTGTGGGCATCTGGGTTGACACGCCGCCACAGACACTTTTTATGGGGGTGCTGCTGTTATCGCCTTTTTTAATTTTCTTTTTACAATCTGGGCAAACCCAATCTTTAGGGACAACGGTGGCGTCAGGTATTGCTACGCAGCCTTTATGGTAAACACTGGTACAAGTAGTGCAACTAGCGGCACCTGTCGAGGAGATGAACTTTCCGCAGGCCGAGCACTTTGCCATAGCGTTGTCGGCTGACGAGATGGTTCGTACACCGGTAGATAGGTGGCGTGTCACGTGGTACGACCGGACCTCGTTAGATGGCGCTACTGACCACGATAGATCAATCGAACGATCTGAAAGGTTGAGATCGACACCAACGGTGTAAGAGTACCCACACAATAATAGAATGTCAATAATTGAGCAGCTGATTTGATTTTATTTTGATGTTAACTACGAGACAATCACAACAGCAGTAGCAACGCGGACACTTTCACATATGCATTAAAGACCGTAGCACACAATGAAGCACATTTCACGACAAACTAGGGATTATATATATTTTTAGTATAAAACACGCTAACGCACTACGATCGTGTTGCCGCTCGCAGCGCCACTCTCGAAAAAGTGAGATTTAGTTCTTTAATTTAATACATATTTGGTTTTTGTACGCAACCTTTTGTGATCTGGGTTAAATATGCCCAATGACCTTTGTATAATGTAACTTAAGTTAGGTGCTCCTGTGACAAAAAAAATATTTATAAATGAAATTCACGTCATTCATTCACGGAACACTCGCAGTAAAAATAGGTTGGTTCTTCTCATACCAAAGCACAAGACGCATGGTTTCCGGGGATCCTTCACCTATTCGGCGTCCAAAGTGTGGAACAATATTCCTCCACCTTTGCGCCAAAACATATCTGAACTTGAGGAATACTTTTTTTAAATGCACTTTCAAAGTATGTTCAGATTCTGAACATACTTTGAAAGTGCATTTAAAAAAAGTATTCCTCAATCAACAAAATTGTAGGGGGTGGGTGGGTTTCGGGGTGGAGCAGTGATCGGCATAAGGATATTATAAGGATATTATTGTGGCATTTATTCTGGTTAGTCCGGTCAGTGTGCTCATGTTAATCATATTGGTATTGTGAATTGGTAAAGCAGGATTTATGGATAATTATATGTATTTTTTTTTTCATGTACCTACCCATTAAGAATAACAGCTTTAAGAGAAAATGGAACTGGCTGAAAACCAGCGCTACATAGGCATTATGCCCATGTTGCATCTAGCTGAGCCGGTAGCCTTTGGCATACATATTGTTACTGTATTGATATATGTAATTTATATTGTCATAAATGTAAAATAACAAATATGTGCCAATAAATATTTTTCATTTCATTTCATTTCAAATGGTGTGCGATTTAATAGGCCTATTACATCTCGAATGTGATTTTTGCGTAAAATGCCCATTTTCGCATTTTGTAGTACTTAATTTTGCAGTTGTATTTATCGTTTTTATCGAAATAGGACAATAAAGGAGAATGGCCACGGCCCATACAAAAAAAACCCAGGCCCGGCGCAAAATAAAAATATCTTAGTTTTTAGATTAAAATAAACATAGTTATTTTCAGTAGTCATCATTGCCGAATTCAGTGGCTATATTTTTTTCTTGCCCTTTAAAGTTATGTAGGCGCTTAAGGCAAACATTTCTTTTTTCAAAAGCTTTCACTGACTGATATTATTTCTTATAGTTAATGAATAGAAGGACTGTAGAAAGTAACGAATACTGGCATTAGTACAAAACTAAATAAATAAAAAAATGTAATGTAGTTGATTATATTTAATAACAATCAAAAACAAGAAAAGTATTCAGTTAAAAGTTTTTTAAATCTAACAACACATAGTAAAACTCTTCGGCAGGGTGATCAATATGTCCTTCGTTCTTATGTCTTGCCCAACTCAGGTAATAACACAAGTAGCATAGGGGCGCTACCATAGCGAAAATGGCGCTGCACGCCCGCCTGTGTAGTCGCACGAGTGGAACCTTAACCTTACTGCGTATTTTATTTTAGTATTTTATTTCATTGGTCAACCATAAGGTATTCTCACACCGCACCGGCTGGCGTCATCGCCCGCTGTGCACTTGAAACGCTCCGTTGAATCAAAGCAGTTACGCTCATATTTCCTCGCGTCGCTTGACAGCTAGTTTAGTTAAATAAGCGTAAACATGTTAGCCACTGAATTCGGCAATTATGACAACTGAAAATGACTATATTCATTGTAATCTAAAAACTGAGAAACATTTCTTTTGTGCCGGGCCTGGGTTTTTTTTGGCCATTCTCCTTTGTGCATAATATTACAAATCTCCCTTCTGTGAGCATAAGTTGAATTCGGACGACCGGCGCGACGCATCGCATTTTGTAGTAATTTTGCAGTTGTATTTATCGTTTTTATCGAAATAGGAAATCTTTATCTTTAATAAAATCTTTATTCCTCATGAAGTAACAATTACTCTGGTATAAATTTTGCTCAATAATATTATCGTAGATAGGAAAAATCCACAGTTAACTTATGCCGATTTTCGAAGTTTTTGGTTTAGAATAAGATTTTTTTTATATATAAATCAATGATATCTAAAAATTCCGAGGCCGCTACGCACTATTCGACTATTTAAGAGATAACATTATATTTTTTTATTTCTCTTGTTTAGAACAGTAGTTCAATCGATGAGCTCAAAAAAGTGCCTTTGCGCACTTTATGAAAATCTTTCTCTGCAATTTTGGGTTTCATTAAAAAGTTTTAAGCAAAATTGACAAAAAGCGAGGCCGCTACGCACTATTCCAATTGCTATTCTACACTATTCAATAAGTCATAATTGTTAATGTATTTTTGTTTCTGAGATCCATAAAGCCAAAACTCGCCATTTTACGCAAAAATCGCAGTCGAGATGTACGAGAAATAGCCCTCATAAGTGTTACAAAAATCAAACTTAGTTTAAAAACGGAACGTTTTACCCGCCCCGCCTGCCGCCGCCGCCCGCACCCTGCCGCCGCCGTGCATCATCTCATCTGTCACATTTTGTTTGTTAATGTCATTCAAGTCAGCCAGCGTATGTTATTGTCATTCAAGTCAAGCCAGCGTAAATTCCGTTTTTTCTGTTTTATTACCTACCGAGTACCTAGCAATTCTGTGACCTTTGCGTTTTTTTATCCAATTAATTGGTGATAAAAGTTTATAATGCCTCGTGTGCGTATCATAAATGCAATACGACAGATATGAACTCAATGCATGACTTCCCTGTGCATGACCCAGACCGTTCAATAATTTGGATCCGAAATTGAAATTCTGGTAAGTTTTGTGATTCTGAAATGCTACGTAAATGGTAAATAGGTACCCTACTTATTTTTTTTGTAAACAAATATTCGCTCGGTTCGCAATATTTGGAATAGAAAAAATATATGTAGGTACTATTTTTGTAATGTTTTTAATTTCTATTTATTGGTAGGCAGGTAGTTCGTGTGCGTGTGGAACACATTATGTTGTGATTGTTGGATTATATTAGTAATTGTATAAGTATTCATAAATAAATAGAAAATATATTATTTATCATTTTTTATTAACTGCCCACACTGTTGCAACTAGAAACTTATAAATATCATGATGTACATCTATTTAACGTCTTCAGACAATTCAAAATAGATATAATTATTATTAATGTAAAAAATAAAAAATATATGAATATATCGCTAAAGAATACTGTAATAAATAGAAAGTGCATTTTAATTCCATATTTTAGCATGTACTCTTAGGTTGATTTGGTTAAATGATAATTGCTGCATGTAACTTTTTCCTAAATGTTTGTTTACATTTTTTTTAGCTTTTTATGGCAGAGACTTTAGCTGGCTTTAATAGCATCAAATGAACATTTTACTTATATGATAAATTAAGTTTAATTTGATTAAAAATATGCGAAATGCCTTTCAGGAAATATTTGCTTGGATTCTTTAACACTTGAAGAACTAAAACATTGTTATCTATGCTATGCATGCACTGCACATTTTCCTCCGAAAAGTGTCCATCATTGTAATGACAGAAGGCGCTTAATTGGGTCTGCTGTACCTGTCTGTTACAAATCTTACGGTGCTGAAAAAGGAACATCAACAAGAATGTATAAACCAGTACTAACTTATACATTATACAGTTTATTTAAATATTATAACTTTTCAGGTGTCCCATCCTCTCCAGAGACTTTAAAGGTGATGACTCCGAAAAAGTTTTATATTAGGACCAGAAAGCATGTAATGTCTCCAGTTCCTACAGTAAGTCCAACTTCAAGTGCACAATCCCTCTTTGAATTCCTCATTCAGAATCCTACGAGAAAACTTGTAAAGAAAAAGAGGAGGACGCCTCGGAGAAGCGTATTCAGAAAATATTTATTTGTCAAAAAGCAAAGTGCCTCTCCTAGAACCAAACAAATTAAGTTCTCTGCTATTTCAATCTTAATCAAATAAAATAATGCTTTGAAAGCTCAACTGCGTAGGATAAGACAAAAGTCTGGAAAAAACCGACATTATTATTATTGATTCTAAAGATTTTAGAAGCGAAACTTCAAGAACGTTAGCACTAATGCAAACAAGAAAAGTTAATGACAAAGAAAAATGGACAAAGGAAGAAAGAAATTTGTGTCTTTCGTTATTTTATAAATCGCCATCCCCATTATGTTTTCATGAAAAGACAAGGCATAGTACTTGCTGCACTTTCCACTCTAAGAAGGTTGGTTCGGCAAATCAAGTTGTTTGCTTGGTTTGTGCCGAGAAATATTTAACCAATTAAAGGAAAAATTTAATATGCATGCATAAAGAAAAAAGCATATTGTGTCGTTTGCTTTGATGAAATGGCAATAATGCAAAGTTTAGAGTATTCAAAAAAATACGATATAATAGAGGGTTTTGAAGATTTGGGGAAAGGCCATAGGACTAGTAAAGTAGCAAAATATGTTTTAGTATTTATTGTGCGGGGGCTCTATAGCATATGGAAAATCCCCGTTGCGTATTTCTTATCACATGCTAATGTGAAATCAGAAAAATTTAAATTACTATTTTAAGTGGTGTCAGTATTTTTTTTTTTTTTTGGAGTTCTCCCTAAAGCAATAATTTGTGATCAAATGACTACGAAACAAAAAAAAATAAAGTTTGGGTGTTACAATACCTTTACAGAGACCTTTACGAAGAAAAAATGAAAAAGAAGACCTGGGGTGTACCTTTTCTTTATTTGACGTACTTACCTCATTTAATAAAAAGCGTGAGAAATAAGTTGTTGACTGCAAATTTTGTATTTAATGACCAAAATATTTGTTTTGGTGATTTACAAATTGATGAAAAATCACAAAAAAGCAGATTTCTCACGAAATTGACTGATTGTCATATAAATCCAAATAGTTTCCCAGAAATGAATGTCCGACATGCAACTCAAATTTTCAGTAATTCTGTAAGTGCTGCGATTCGAACTGCTCAAGGTTCTGGTGAACTAAAAAGCCTTACAGGCAATGCCACAGCAAAATTTATAGATATTGGTAACTTATTTGATGGCCTTATAGCAAAAAATTAATAAAAATCCATACAAATGTGCCCTATCAAACAATAATTCGATGGTAAGAAATTCCATAAAAAATGGTCAAAATGTATTTAAAAGTATAAAAAATAACACATAAAAACTAAGGATGGTGATATTGTCAAAACAATTATACGAGACCACCTTGTTTCGATGGAATAGTGATGACTTGTGAAGCAGTTTTGCAATTACTTGATGAAGAATCAACAGACCCTTTAATAAGTTTTTAATAACTAGTAAGTTAAACCAAGATGTTTTAGAAAATTTGTTTGCCAGGTTTTGGCAAAAAGGTGGTTCGAACAGAAACCCAACAGCAAAACTGCTTCAAACAATTTTTTGAAGTATATTATAAATTATTTTAAAAGATTACCAACCAACAAAAATTGCACAGATGATGATGATGAATTTATCGAATCCAGTGCGGTGCGACATCAATAAATTCTTTACCCTCATCTGCGAATGCTCCTGATGAAAACCGAATGCTTTTAAATATTGACCTGTCATTGCACAAAGCGATTCTGAACAATGTTTAAAGCCAGTAACAGTGGTCACCACTTCCACTCTTTCTCTGCCTGCCTGGAAGAGTGTTCCGTATCATACTTTGCCGGCTACCTGGCAAAGTCTTATTCAAATAAATTTAATATTGTGAAACATGTAAGTACAAATAATTTGATTAGAAGAGATTTTGATATGGATGATAATAAGCATGTTGATTTTGAACAAATCTTATAGTTTCAATAAACCTATCAAACTCAAAATGCAGAGTGATAGCTTTAATAGATTGGTAAATTTTGCTCTGGACGGCTTTAACTTTCATTTCTTTAATGTTTACCAGAACAAGATAAAAGTACGACTATTTGGAATGTACCTAAAGATGTAACACTTTTAAAAGTTTCATGTGAAGAGCATGTAAAATACATTATTATTATTGAACACACATGATAATTATAAAATTAAATTTTTAATGTAAAAATAAAAAAAAATATAGTTACCTATTCTGAAAATTAAAATAAATCCAAAATTAAGAATATTAAAAAATACTTAAATGAAATTGAATGTTTTTTTCACATAACCACCAATCCTATTGCAACAAAGTATATTTTTTAACCTTGCAAAGTCTGAGAGTAGGCTAGGTAGGTACATAAGCCCTTTTAGCCCATAAGCCTTTAAGCCTACTTAAAATAGAGCAAGAACAGAATATGCAGAGGGACGGCTCATGCATGTACGGTATGCACAGATCTACTTAATTTTGTATGCTTACACTCTAGTCTATTATACCAGTACGACCAAATTTTATGAAGAAAAATTATTTATTTGCTATCATTTCTTTGAGCAAACATCTAGTGTCACTTGGACTTTCCGAGTGACACCAGATTAAGGACAAAGAAATGCCAATAATTTGTTTACAAACATTCTCAACACGAATTTGGCCGTAGTACGTAGTATAAGTAGCGCTAGGGTTGTAGTATGGTTACGTAAAAACGTTGAGGCAAATAAATAATTATCATTTTGTTTAGGTCTTCTTTTTTCATAAGTAGGTACATAAGTGAATTTAAGTACCTACATAAGTAAATAAGCATAATGTACATCCATAAATATGTATATAGGTGCAAACATACATAAGTAAGTACATTAATAGAAAGTACTTACGTATATAACTATATAGGTACCCCTCTCCTTATTCACTAAGTTTTATTTGTACTGGCACCTCGAGACCAACCGTTAGGTTATGCAAGAACTGCCAGACGTCCCTGCGCCAGTAGAACACTCGCGCAGGAGACCATCTGCGTTAGGTCTTGACTCCAAATCAGTGTCCGCCGAAGCGCGTTCTTCATTCGGTACTCATAAGACTAGTGTCTCGGGAGAGTTTCCCTGTGAACACATGTAGTTCACCTATTGTCCAGATAGGTAACCGGAGCTGTCAAGCACGCCCACTTCTCGTTGCCCGAAGGGCATAACTCGCTGTTGCCACTGCTCGGATCGTCGACTCTAAAGTCAACTCCCAAGTGTCCACCTTGGTTGCGGAGTAATAAGCACACTCACTTCTCGGAACCTATCCGGGCGCCTAGCCAGTTCCCACGTCCTAAGCGGCTGGCTGGACCGGAGGCTACGGCATCTAGGGGGCCGCCTCTACTAGTTCTCCAGACTATTACCGGAGATGTCAACACCAATGTCCAATGAGAACCACCGGACAAAGCTGCCAACTTAAAAGGAATCTCACGTTCCCCGCAGGACTTTTCGCTGCTGGCCCCACAGAGAGCGCTACTAGGCCCCGCTCGCTGTGCGTGAGTTTGAAAGTCCTGGCACACAATACCAGGACAAACGAACATTCCCAAGCTCTACAGCTAACCACAAGCCACTACAAGTCCAACCCACGTCCGGATTCTGCCGGAGGCGCCGGTCAAGGCACAACCAGCGGGGGGCAAGAACCGGAATCCCGTAGTACCCCTGAGAAACACAGCCGGTCCCGTAGTTCCAGCTGCGATACCCTAGGGGTCAGTAGATAGGGAATATATAGGTACCGTCGAGGTCGACCACCCTTCGGCGATATTCGCCTAAACACTATATGTACGCGCGCGCTACTGTACGTACGCGCGGTCGGAATGGAGCACAAGCGAATATCGCCGAACACTGGTCTACCGGAAACTTCCTCATCATTAACTGGAGCTCACGTTCGGAATTAGCAAGGAAAGCTGCGTCGTCAGCGTACAGAAGACTGTTGACGAAAACATCCTCGCGGTTTCTTTTAGATTTGAGAAGAGAGATGTTAAACATCTTTCCGTCGTTCCTCGTGTGTAGATGGATACCCTGTTGGTTATCGCCGAAAGCGGTATATAATATAAGCGACAAGTATATACCAATATATACCATATATATACCAATCAGGGTAGGAGCCAAGACACAACCCTGTCACAATTATTACTTAGGTAATATCACGGTAAAATTATTACCGTGGTAATATTATTTGCAATGCAGAGCAGCAGTAGCGGTCACACTCACAGGTAAGTACCTAAAGCACTTTTTTAAAGTACCTATATAAAAAGTAAAGTAGAATCAAGAAGAATCAAGAATCAATATCATAGACACACTGGACATTCTGACACTTGGCCCAACATACCCCGAAGCCATTTATTCAGGTTAGGCCACGTTTAACAGCACTTATGAATGTCATTATGCCATTGGTTCGTAAGTCGGGAGCCTTGTACAGAGAAGAACCGGCAAATAACTCAACAAGGGCAATTCTTTTCTCCCTTTCTTTTACAGCGTCAATTAGAATTGAAAAATGTCCTCCCTATCATAGATGGGCACTTTCCATTACAATAATAAAAACAGTACAGCCTGTATACTGTCCCACTGCTGGGCAAACGCCTCCATCATTGCAATCAAGTCATCGCTACAATTGATGGGTATTGGTTTGGTAGTCTAATAAACGTTTTAAATACTTACAGTAATTAATAAGTATATAGATAACTAGCGGCCGCTCGCGGTTTCACCCGCGTAGTTCCCGTTCCTGTGGGAATATCTGGATAAAAAGTATGCTATGTGTTAATCCAGGTTATAAACTATCTGTATGCCGAATTTCATCCAAATCCATTCAGTAGTTTTTACGTGAAAGAGTAACAAACATATGGATGGCCATACTTACAAAATTTCGCGTTTATATATTCGTATTATTATAATATTAGGTAGGATAACAAAATTAATTGATGTCTCATTTTCAAAGGATTTGACACGTAGCACAAAATAAATACCTATGTAAAACTTGGGTAACCTTCTTCTTTTGGCAAATAAAAAATTAAGTACATACTTTTTGTCTGGCAATTATTTACGTTATTTTGACATCTTTATGTAAAACAACGTAACCACAGTCTAAAGAAGTCTCGCAACTGCCGATGCCGGCTGTGCATTCAAGCACAACTCAAGTAAGCGTGCGGCGGCGCGCCGTCGCACGCTCACAAGAGTTACTTGAGTTGCGCCCCTCGATACTTGGATTTTCAAAAGTACCTACGCTAGCCGGTAGGTATAAAAAATGCAAACTTGAGATACCTAACACAACCAGTCGCTGATGCGTCGCATTTTATTGGTATTTGACTGTGCGCCCGTGAGTTTGACAATTTTTCAATAGACACACGGCGGCAGGCCAACCCACCCAAAACCATCAAACTTCTTCATTCAATTTTTAACTTTATACTTTGGGCTTGAGGATCAATATTGAATAGAAAAATTTGTAAGGGCTCAGGTGATTGCCGCAAATGTACATTTGAGTACATAAAACACAAGTACCTAAGCACTTATGTTGGTGTTAAAAGGCGTCCTTTAAAACGGAACATATCATTGTAAAGTAGCAACAGATATCTATATAAAAACGTGAAAGATATTCCTTTTTTTCCCTTGTCCATGTCGTGTTAAGTGATAAATATTTATTATAAACTAGCGGCCCGCCCGCAACTTCGTCCGCGTGAACATCCTGTATCCCGTGACAAATTTCCAAAAAAAATATTTCACACAATCCTTGTCCTGACAATTACGAACACAACAAAAAAAGAATCAGCCAAATCGGTACAGCCGTACTGAAGTTATGCGAAGAAGAAGAAGCCTAGCCTACCTACTTACCAATTACTACCTGTATCATTTAATATTTGTAGTTATTTTAAGAAACGCTATCCATTCTAAATAATAGTATTTTACAATAAATACCTAGGTAAATAAGTAATAAACTAACCTATTTGCAAAATCTGTGATACAAAATATTTTGCCGACAAAGACGACGACGAACGGCGGGAGCAGCAACGAGGGTATAAGCAAACGGAGCCGCGGCGGTCGATAGGTAGTAAGTATTATAATAAAGTAGGATGTAGGTTTACCCAAATTCAAACACGCTTGGATTGCTGGTAAAATAGTGAGATCACAAAGATGCCTATAATACTTACTTACATCAACGCCATCTATACGTGAATAAAAAAACTATGACCACTCAAGTAATAAAGCAACCAAAAGTAAGCGCTCTGACTCTAGCGGATTCTTTGTACCTGTAATCTATAGGTACGTGTCGCCATCTAGAAAATCTTTTGTATGGAGACTGTCAGTCTTATTATCTTATTTGTCTATGGAATTATTATTATTAAACACGGTCGTAATGTGCATTTACATGAAATTTTAAAGGTAACTTCAGGATTTTTTAACGAACAAAATGTTTCCCATCGTGTTTTGGAAACAGTCATCCCCTCACACATACGTTCTGTAATACATATTGTAAATTTCAGTGCGAAATATTTAAAATATTTTGAATAACAGCTAATAGACGACAGTAACTTTTTCGGCTTTCACCGCCTAACCCCTCTTAAGACTCAAATGTTATCAGGTATCGCCAGGGATGGGTAAAGGCCCGGGTTAAAATCCACTGCTGGATTAAAACCCATTTCTGCCCAATAAACGCCGGGCGTTTTTAATAAACGCCGGGCAGAAATTAAATTAATTTGTTCCCTATACTTAGTGTTTAATCAGTGACAAAAGAAGCTACAACAAGGTGAAATACGAACTTAATTTAAATGCTTGTACATAAAAAAAATCATGTAGGGATTATTAAACGATAAAAAAGGAAAAAAAAATACTGAAATGGCACCGAAAACCGGTTGGGTGCGGTGCGGCATGGCAGCTATTGTATGTGCGCCACGCCACGACATCTATTGTGTGTGTGCGAGGCAAGGGGCAAGGGGCAAGGGGTAAAATTCGTTATCACACCACGGTTTAGACATTTACTAAAATGCATCAACTGTCCTGAGGAGTGCCAATGGCAGATGAGTGCCACTGGATCTGAAGGAAGGAATATCCAAAACAAAGACAATGAAGAATACTCAGAACTCTGCAAAGGAGACCTTTCCTCTTCCCATACAACTACGGCCACTCATGTACCTAAGATTCAAAGGTACCAAAATGTAGGAAAAAAATCGTAGATTCCAGAAATATATGTATTATATTTTTTATTATAATTGTACCACCTAAAAATATCATTAGAAAGGTTTGACGGCTTGCAACATTGGATTAATTCAACTGGCAAGCATAACTCTCTCGCTGTCGGGTGCGTTTCGTTAGCTTACATACGGGCCAACTAGATAATAGATAAAAGCCTTAGAGTAACTTATTTTAACATAAACTTAACCTGTTTTTAGCAAAAATATGATCAATAGTAACAAAAATAAGTGTTTTTAACTGTTTTGATTTATTTTGTGAGTTTGATTATTTTGAGAGTGACAAATATTAGTAGACCGACTATGTGAGTTTATAGAAAACCATATAATTTAAACTAGGTTTTGCACCTATTGATTATCCATTGTGAGATATTAAATAAAATAACTTAATTAATGGCTTCGCGTTTAGCATTAAGCCAATTTCAAGTGGTAAGTAAATACTTATTTTTAAAGTACATTTAGATTTGTATAGTAGATTGAAATAAAATGGAGTCTCACAACACGTGTTGTTGTTAAAAGGACAAGGAAGAAACTCCAACATTGTGAGTTTAGATCTCAAAAAATTTTTTTGTTCACCTACAAACTGTCACCACCACAAAAAACCAGTAAGTATGACAGTTGTCACTGTCATATTTTCGCCCTTTATTTGCACGTTTCGTTTCATGTTTACGATTTCCTAAACCATATTATGTGACTTTTTATTTTCCAAAAAAATACTAGTTGCGGCGTGTTTTATAGAAAAATGATATCATCAGAGGCTTCTGCATAATTAATAGGATATTTTAAAGTAAAGTGTACCTCGGTACATTTTGAGCCGAAATGGAAAGGTCTCCTTTACCACAAACACCGCCGTCAGATGGAAGGAAAACCTCCATACATTACTAGCTAAAGCTGTATAGTTACCGGAACACCACTTTCAATGGTTGAGCATCCTCTTTGGATAATTTTTTTCGAAAAACTTCAGCCACTGTACAAGTTGTTGTCAAGAAAAACTATTTCTTCGACCATTTTAGAGAAGACATATACAGCATGCACCGTGAACTGAAAGAAGACTTGATGACGCAAAAGTGTTTGCAGCTGCTCCTGGATGGCTGGTCAAATTGCAGAAATGAAGGTATTAGAGTCGACCAACGAAACGTCTAGACGACTAGAAAAAATGGCGCCAAATTCAAAAAATCTTGGGGTGTCAGCAATCATTATACTCTGAAAAAACGACGTTGATACTTGTATTTTTTTTATTAAACTCTAGATCAACCAAACACCTTGTAATATCTATCAATAAATAAGAATAAAAATCTTAAGAATAATTGAAGAAGCATTTGTGAAAATAAAAATACCATAATTAATATTAACCGACTTACAAATAGTCGCGTAGCCGGAAAGAAATTACTTACGATAATTCTAAAACTTTTCGTTTTTGCTGAGTGGATAGAGTATGTGGATTGTGAGCTACTTTTAAAAAGTTAGAAGTTTTATGACTGTGCTTTAGGTATGATTTAGGTATTTCATAATATTTCGTGTAACGTAATGTATATAATATTAAAGTTTGATATGTTGAGTGTTTCATAATAAGAACTATCTTATCTTTGTGTTGTAAAAAGTTTAGAAACATAATATATGTGGAACTATGAAAATCACAAAATCACTCTTTTTGTCTTTAAATAAAATTTTAAAATTTATGAAATAATCTTTAAGACTTTCACTGGTTAGTGGTATACATGTTGAACAAAGTTTAGAAAGTTAAGTGGTGTGCTTCTTTGATCGTTTCATTTTTCTTTCGTAACACACGCAATAATAAATTAAAATTGACAGAATCGCTCATACATGTCCTTGGTAATACTATTTTATACCACACAAAAAATTAGAAACATACATACAGTGCATTTTGTTTAAATCACGAATAAAATATTTCGCTACCGTACGTTTCTTTATGCGGACGCGGGCGGCTGCGGGCGCGGCGCGGCGGTGGCGGCGGGCAGGCGGGGGGGGGGGGGGGGGGGGGGGGCATACCTACCTACACTATATATGACTGTTATTCCACTCGTCACGTCAGACGAGTGGATACATGGCGAACATAATACAAGAAGACGTAATGCAGAAAAGTAAACAAAGTACCTTAACCTACAACCTACTTACTTTACATCTTAGCTGACATCAATAAAATCATTATTAAATGACAAGTTTTGAGTAGTTAGTACTTACAGATCGCGCAATTCTTCTTTCAGATAAGATTATTCTACAATCATCCGAATTGGATGAATGGGATGAAAACGTGAACACGCAATAATAAATTAAAATATACAGAATCGCTCATCATGGCCTTTGTAATGCTATTTTATACCACACAAAAAATAGAAACATACATACAGTGCATTTTGTTTTAATCACGAATAAAATATT
The DNA here is from genome assembly GCA_963921215.1 of Scoparia ambigualis. Lineage (NCBI taxonomy): Eukaryota > Metazoa > Arthropoda > Insecta > Lepidoptera > Crambidae > Scoparia > Scoparia ambigualis. Next base: position 29,359,851 of record OY992508.1, read on the forward strand.
TCACTAAATACAATCGCGTATTAAGTGAAATATTTTAGGCATGCAGGACGTGGGCAGGTGGATTTGGGCATCAACTCGTCACACCATTTGTTCTAACTGGTCACACCGCCAAAAGCAGTATTATTTGTTTCAACCCGTCACAAGTTGATTTATTTCTATTAGGACACATTGCTTACTTACTGCTCTTTAATGATTTCTTGCAGTAAGCTGACGATATTATCTTTTTTGCCCCTGCCCCTTATCTGTGCATAATACCATAGAATACTTACATAATAGTACAAGTACAGAAGATTCACTCCGCAAAGTCATTTAAATAAATAGCGACTCTTGCTAAGACACAATAAAATGCAATTCAGGTCGCACACCGCTCCCTTATCTACAGTTAAATTCATCTAGAAGTTGCCTCTCTTTCTATCGCGTACTCTCTTCTAATGACTTTTGGGTGGTCTTCTTTTAAATAATAATTAATCTGAATACTAACTTAATTTATTACAAGTTATGGTGTTTATAATGTGTACTTAAATGTGAACAAATTACCATTTCAAATAATCCTAGGCTAGGCTAGGTATGTCAGTACAGTCAACGCCACATCAGACTATCTAAACGGTAATATAATATATATTACTGTGCTACCTATACATGTTTATTTTGAGCACCACCAGTGACACTCCGTGTACGTGAGAGCTCGAGCGCTGGTGACCTTGAGCAGAACGTATAAACACTAGGGTTTAATACCGAAATGGAATTTAGACTTGTGCCAAAGAAGACGTATGTATATGTTACATAGTATGTTATGTAACGTAAAGTAGTATTAGCAGTTACTCCATAAAGTAAGTAACTACTAGGGCTTGCAGTCCTGGTACTGTGGAGAAAACAGGATTCCCGGTACTGCGCTAACTATGGTACCGGGAAAACCGGGAATTTCCGATACTTTTTGGTACTGAATTTTTAACCCAGATGTAACTAAGTTTGATTAATGGATCAATGAGCAAATCAAAATATTACACAAAATTTTTATAATAAAAAAATGTTTTGCTAATTGCTATACTAGCTGTGGCACTTTGTCGAATGGAATTGGTTAGAGGTCATCCGAGTTGAATGTTTCAAATTTAAAAGAGTCTATATACAATGGATTTTTATCATGAGTGTTTTAAGGTGAGTAAAAGTGTTTTAAGGTGAGTAAATAATATAAATTCGTCCAAACCGAGACCGTTCAAACAGCGACAGACCCTTCTCCAACGGATGCCCTCGGCCGAGATTGTGGTATTGGAAGACTGCAATGTCCACCACGTAGAATGGCTCGGTTCACTCAAAACTGACCACGAGGGTAGAGCCGTTCATGACTTCGCTTTGGCCTACAGTATGTCCCAATTGGTAACAGAGCCTACGTGGATTCCAGAGGGCCATGCACCTTTCTTATTGGACCTTCTGCTGACCTCTCACCCAGACGGCTATCAAGTTTCTATTGATGCACCACTAGGCTCATCAGACCACTGTCTGATTCGTAGCACTGTGCCTTTCACAGAAATTTCAAAAACGTCGAGTCTGGCATTAAAGGTCAGCGGACTGGGATGCGACGGGAGTTTATTTGCGTCCTACTACGAGTTTGCTTCTCACTGGATGATCTTGATGTCGCCGCCGACTTTGTCGTTGATGTGATACTGCAGGGAATGAAACTTTTCAATCCAAACTCTGTGGTTCCCATTGGCGGCAGGTCTCAACCATGGTTTGGTCGTTGCTGCAAAATGGTGTCTCGCCAAAAGTGACAACATTAAATGGCCTGGGCTAATGCGGTGTCATCAAAGGATCCAAACACCAGTGCGCTCAGAAAGAGGTACAACTTTGCCGCCAGGTCCTTTAAGAAGGACATTGCCAAGGTGAAGTCATTATTCATAAGTGGAATTGGCGAGAGGCTAGTGCGTCTTCCTTTGGGTACGCGTGCGTTCCGGTCTCTGGCCAAAGCTATCTTAGGGAATTTTTGTCAGCCGTCCCTACCACCATTGCACAAGACCGATGACTGCCTGACCCATACTGCAAAGGAGAAAGCCGATCTCTTGGGCACTCTTTTCGCATCAAACTCGACCTTGGACGATGGGCAAAACTCTCCACCAACCATACCGCATTGCGCTTGTTCAATGCCAAACGTCCGGTTCCTACAAAGGTCAGTTCGTAAGGCTCTTTTTTCCCTTGATATCCATAAGTCGAGTGGGCCTGGTGCAGTTCCTCCCATGAGTTGGCGCTGGTTCTAACGCGCGTTTTCCGGCTCTCTTACACTACTGGCGTTGTCCCGAGCTCTTGGAAGACAGCCCTTGTCCACCCGATTCTCAAAAAAAAACGATCGCTCAGATCCGTCCAACTACAGGCCAATAGCCATCACCTCTTTGCTCTCCAAAGTAATGGAGTCCATTAAAATAAAACTAACTACTAAGCGATCGCTAGTATGGTTTTCGTCGCGGTCGTTCGGCTGGTGATCTTTTAGTGTACCTTACTCACCGATGAGCGGAGGCTGTCGAGAGTAATGGGGAGGCACTGGCAGTTAGCTTGGACGTAGCGAAAGCCTTTCACAGGGTATAGCACAGGGCTCTTCTCTCTAAACTTTCATCATACTGGCTTCCTGAGTAATTGTGTTCGTGGGTGGCCAGCTTTCTTTCTGGGCGTAGCATCAGAGTCGTAGTCGATGGTTCGTGCTCTGACATGAACCCTTTTAAATGCTGGAGTCTGGAGTCCCACCGGGGTGTGTGTTAGCCCATACTCTGTTTCTTCTGCATATCAATGACATGTTGCATAACAACAGCATTCATTGCTACGCGAACGTCAGTAAGGGAGTAACGCTCTACACCGGACGAGCTAATATTTCTCGGGAAAGCGTCATCGAGAGCCGGAATAAACTTGTGACTGACACCAAGAACATGTTAAGTCATGTCTTGAATTGGGGCCGACATAACTTAGTCCACTGTAACCCCTCCAAAACACAAGTTTGCGCATTTACCGCGAAAAAACATCCCTTCGTTGTACCTCTGAACTTTTAAGGGAGCTCTCCCTTGATACCAATCCGGCTATTGGAATCCTTGTCGTCGATGTTTCAAGTGACGTTCAGTTTCAAGGTCATTTGGAAGGTAAAGCTAAATAAGCAAACAAAAAAGAAATTATTTAAATGGAATTATCAAATCATTGGAGTGCGATGACGATGAAACCGTACGGTGTAGGGTACGGTACATTAGTTACAATTTTTTCCCCAGAAAAAGTACCGGTGACGTCACGGTTGAGAACTGTGGAGACAAAAATTTGGTAACGCTACGAAATTTGTATTGTTTGCAACTAAGAGCATAGGCCGAGGTTACCGGTAACGACTACCGCAAACGCGGAGCCTAATATTGGCGTAATTTGAAGTTATAACAAAAGTACCAAGAGTACCGAATTTCCCGGGAAACAAATTCTCAGTACCAGTACTGCGTAAAAAGTCAATTTCCCGGTAAATACCAGGAATTCCCGGGAGCAAGCCCTAGTAACTACCAACCTAGTTAGGTACTTGTAAATTGTAATAATATAGGTACTTAATAATTGCAGGTGACTAGTAGAATTGATATTATAATACTTAATTAAGTAAATAGGTACCTACGTACTTACGTAGACATACAGACGCGGGGGACTGTGTTTTATAATTAGTAGGTACCTAGGTAGTGATGAATGATTTAGTGATAATAAGAGTACCTACTTACCTTACTATAATTTAGGAAATACTTTTGCATACTTACCTGAAGCTCTTAATAAAATTGATTAATTGTCTAAAAAACACGTAAGGGTTGTGGAAAAAACTTTAATCGGATGATGTGGCCCTAGCTAGATACGCAATTCTATAGCCTATTGTACATCTTAAAAATTACTTTCCTATTATTGTGATTTGTGAACATGACAGGATGATAGATTGATTAACCAAAATGAAAAATAAACAGATAAGTACTTAATCATTTGCAGTTTTTATTTTTAATTAAGAATATGTTACATACTCATCGGTTTACGTTACGTACGTTTTCATCCCATTCATCCAATTCGGATAATTGTAGAATAATCTTATCTGAAAGAAGAATTGCGCGATCTGTACTTAACTACTCAAAACTTGTCATTTGTCAGCTAAGCTGTAAAGTAAGTAGGCTAAGGTACTTAGTTTACTGTTCTGCATTACGTCTTCTTGTATTATGTTCGCCATGTATCCACTCGTCTGACGTGACAAGTGGATTATCAGTCATAAAGAGTGTAGGTACAGGGCCCTGATTCTGTATCGCAATCTATAGATTCCACACCTAAACCTTACCGCGCACAAACGTCAAACGCATACGTTTTTGGGAAGATATCGTAACTTTTTAAGGAAATAACGTGGTTTTGAAACAAGGAATCGTCAAGAATACGGGCCCAGGTATGCCCCCACCCCCGCGCCTGCCCGCCGCCACCGCCGCGCCGCGCCCGCAGCCGCCCGCTGCCGCATAAAGAAACGTACATTAGCGAAATATTTTATTCGTGATTTAAACAAAATGCACTGTATGTATGTTTCTAATTTTTTGTGTGGTATAAAGTAGTATTACAAAGGACATGTATGAGCGATTCTGTCAATTTTAATTTATTATTGCGTGTGTTACGAAAGAAAAATGAAATGATCAAAGAAGCACACCACTTAACTTTCTAAACTTTGTTCATTAGGTATACCACTAACCACTGAAAGTCTTAAAGATTATTTCATAAATTTTAAAATTTTATTTAAAGACAAAAAGAGTGATTTTGTGATTTTCATAGTTCCACATATATTATGTTTCTAAACTTTTTACAACACAAAGATAAGATAGTTCTTATTATAAAACACTCAACATTTCAAACTTTAATATTATATACATTACGTTACACGAAATATTATGAAATACCTAAACCATACCTAAAGCACAGTCATAAAACTTCTAACTTTTTAAAAGTAGCTCACAATCCACATACTCTATCCACTCAGCAAAAACGAAAAGTTTTAGAATTATCGAAACTTCTTTAAGGAATTTAATGTCCCACGACCGGACTAAAAGTGAATAGAATAAATTTATTTGTTGGAAATTGGGTCTGTCCTTGACGATATTGTTTCTAAACATTGCTATTCACTAGATAAAACTTCTTTTGTTCAAGTGATGTAATATTCTTGACAATCTCTTTAATTTTTAGTTTTGTCTAACTAGTACTTGAAGTGTCTGTACGATAAACAAAAATTGGTTGGAGAGTCAACTTAGATTATTAATTTTGAGTGAAAGGAAAAAGTAAGTAAGTATACCTAATTAACCTAGAATTGTTTACGATTGTAGTATGTAGTTTTTCAGAGTTAAATGTAAAATAATAGACGAGAACAATAAATGAAGGTATGTTAAGTAACAAAATTATAAATTCAAGTACACACAACTAACACAATCGTTTGACAGCTTAAAAATGTTGCCATAATAAAACTTTTTAAAATTTATTGCGTCACGTTTCGTTGGTCAGACTCTATTAACATATTAATATCAAAACCGGAACCCATATTTGTAAAGAGTATAGCCTCAGAGGATCATCGGCACACAGGCGAATATATTTGCAATATAATTTTGGACGTCCTGAATGAGTATGGTCCACACAAATTTGCCACCCTCATTGGTGACAACGCGAGTTATGTACAGAGGGCATTCAGTCTTGTCAAACAAAATCATCCTCACATAGTAGGACTTAACTGCAGTGCTAACACACTTCATTTGCTATGTAAAAATATAATAAAATTCAATGCGTTAGTTGCTTTCTAAGATATGGCTACAAACATCATAAAAACTGGCCAAAATCGTGAAAGAAAAAAATGTTGGCGAAAGTTTGAAATTACCCTGCGATACCCGTTGGGGTAGTCATTGTTTATGTTTTCAAAGTATGGAAAACACTAAAGTGGCCTTTCAAACCTTGGCTGTCTACGAAAAAGCTACAAACTTACCACCGGAAGATAAATCAGCATTACTAGATTAAGATCTTTGGACAATGTTGAAGCAATTCCGCCTGATTTTGGAACCCATTACAGAGGCTATAATACGTCTAGAATCCAATGACAACTCCATGCACAATTTTTTTAACTTAAAAAAACGTAATCTAAGTTACTTTTCTGTTTACCAAAAGTAACAATAGTTGAAAACGACGTCAAAGAAAAGATTCTAGACAATGTCGATCAGAGAATTCAAATGTGCCTCAAGCCCATACATTATGCGGCATACTTATTAGACCCTGCTGAACAAGGAGCAGAGCTTGATGAGAATCAAGATGTAGAAGCCATGGAATTCATTTTTGAGGTAGGATAAAGCATTGGATTAACCGTGACGCCAAATTTAGCATCCTGCAGATCAAGATCGGACTTTTGGAGCCGAAGACTTTAAAGGGAAAATGTAGAGGAAATAAAACCAACAACTTGGTGGAGCGGCATAAGCAGGTCCACTGCATTAAGCAAAGTGGCTGTGCGAATCCTCACAAAACCTTGTACTTCTGCTGCAGTTGAACGGTCATTCGCTACACACAGCCACATTCACAAAAAAACACATTCATAACGAAGCAAACAAAGTTTAAATTTTATTAAAAGCGATAATTGATGTCGAACCCGACGTCCTGAACTATGTATGTGTATCCTTTTATCCTGTTCTCGTCATTGAATATTTTCCGAATGAGGTTTTGAAAACAAAAAAATAATTTGTTGTAATTTTCATTTATGCCCGCCAAAATGAGCAGAAATCCATTTCTGCCCCATTTAAATCCTTTCTGCCCGATTAAAACCCATTGGACAGAAAAGGCAAAAACCCACCGCCCATCTCTAGGTATCGCTATTCACTATCCGTTTTATGCTTATTAAAATGTAATAGATTTGGGATAAATATCGGCCATCACATTGACGTGCTTTTCGAAGCACGGAGGAGCTTGACATGTTTTTTTTTTTAATTTGGTCACCCATCCATTGACCTAGCGAAAATTGCATAGGGGAGAGTAACCTATATCGTACACTCCTAATTTGTGCCACCTTCAAATTTCCCACTAAACGTTGCCATTATTCTACACTGGCAACAGAAAACGAGTCGAATACAGCGCCATTGTCACTGCGCCATTTTGTTTCTACATAAGACAGATGACACGAGAGTGAGAGTAAAAAAACGTTTTTTTTTTGTGATTTGATGTAATTTCTTCGTCTATTGTCTAAGAGCGCTTTCACGTTATAGTCACGCAGTAGCGTGATTGGGTATCCATACATATCTAAGTAGCGCGGCCAAATTACGGCCTAATTTTGAAATTAGATATAAGGAACACCTATAATGGCCGCACATAGGAATGGCCATCCAGACAAGTCACATTTCGCAAAACATCTAATTGACACCGGCCATTCCTTGGGCGACAATCACACATATAATATTTTGCATGTATGTAATAAGAGTTTCCGGTTGTGTGTGTTGGAGCAGTTAGAAATTATAAAACATAACAATAATAATTACACACTGTTGAATGACCAAACAAATTTAGTTTCCTCCCCATTATTGCGTCTTATTGCGGGTAGTACGTCACAAATGCCAAGCGGTGGCGCTATATAAGGGGCCGAGAGCATCGCAGCCATTTCAGTCGGCGCGCAGCTCTCGACCAGTCAACAGCTCCTGAGGATGCCCCGTGGAGGGGCGAAACACGTGTCGGGTTTCGGTTTGCATGCCTTATTTAGCATCCATCGCTCCTTTTGCATGTGCATACATTGCGGGCGGGAGGGCGGTGCTTGCATGCAGCATCCAAGCTTGATAAATTAGTAAGTTAGCGGGATTAACACTAGATATTTTTATTCCATTTTTGTATAATTTGGATTATATTATCCCGTGGTACAATTTAGGATACTAGTTCTATAAATTGGATCGAAGGACAACTATCAGTAGACTAATATTTTTAAATAGTTTTGACTTGATAAGAATCTTAAGTAGGTACGTAATATGTTGTAACAGGAATACAAAGGTATCAAAGTCAGATTGGGTTTCTCTAACTTACAAGGTTTAGGTATTTTTAGTATTATGTCAAAATTAGTCCAATATAGGTTACTCTCCACTAACTGGCAAGATCGCGAACCGAACCCTTAACGTAAATAAAATAAATTCTTACTTGTTTATCGAGATCAGTGAAGGAGCGCAGGCACCCGAAGCAGTACTGAGCTTGGCCCTCGTTCGGCAACTCTTCATACGGCTCCACGGGAAACAGGTGGTGATACGACCTGCCCAGAATTGTCATTCATTAACCGACTTCAAAAAAGGAGGAGATTCTCAATTCGGTTGAATGTTTTTTATTTTTAAACAACTACCGGCCCGACCGCGCCTTTGTCTATGCTAACTTACAAATTATAAACAAAAACCATCCTCGACTTCTTGGAATTGGGAAAGTGAAGCGTCATGTCTGCATCATCATTACATATTATAAAGGAAAGTCGCCGCTTTCCTCTGTCTGTGGCACCGCACTATTCTCCTTAAGAGGGTTTATACGCATTTCGGTTTCCCATACAAATATAAAAGTCGAAATTTTTAAAAACCAATAAGCCAATTTTAATGAAACTTTGCATGCTGGAGTAAAATAAAGGGATCTAAATAGTTTGTTGAAAACATTTTTAAAAAGGGTTTATTTAGCTGAGTTATTGCGATTTAAACTCCACTCCACTTTAGGGTTCCGGAGGCCCCTCCCCCACCCCCCCCTGTTCCTAATTCCTATTCCTTCCTTAAACCTATTCCTCCCTTAAAGGCCGGCAACGCGTCTGCAATTCCTCTGGTTTTGCGGGTGTCCATGGGCGGCGGTGATTACTCTCCATCAGGTGACCCGTCTGCTCGTTTGCCTCCCTCTTTTATATAAAAAAAAAACTATAGAAAGTTTTAAATCGCATTAACTTAGTTATTTAAACTTTTTTGACTATTTAGATCTCTGTATGTTACTTTAGCATGCAAAGTTTCATTGAAATTAGCTTAATGGTTTTTAAAAATTTCGACTTGGATGTTTGAATGGGAAACAGAAATGCGTAAACCCTCTCCTAAACCACGCAATGGATTTTATGTGTTTTTCACTAAAAGATAGAGCGTTAACTGAGGATGGTTTTTGTTTATATTTTGTAGATATATTTTTTTAGATGGCTGAAGTATGACGGTCTTTCTAAGTTAGCGTGGACGAAGACGCGGGCGGGCCGCTGGTATTTGATTTAACACATACTTAAATAAAAAAAAAGGTCAATTACACATTATTTTCAAACAAGTTAAAATTACTCTGTGAATCGAACTGTTTCTTATATGCGACAGTGATGGGAGTGGTCTACATACATTGATAAAAAACGCCTAACCACTTTTTTTCCTTTGGACCTAAGTCCAGTACTATCTTTAGATCTCGTTTTGTAATAAGACGGTCAATCTAGAGCTGACAAAAATTAACCTTAAATATAGGGTGTTCTTGGCGGGAAAGTGAAGCGCTGCGTCTGGAGTTTTGATTGATAAAAAAATGCGTTTTTCGAATAATAATTAATAATAATGCGCGTCGTGAACGTGTTGGCAAATAAAAGTGGGATCTTAGTCCCATTCGGACCAAAATTCCACAGTTTTAATGAAACTCAAGGGTTTTCAGGAAATACGATTTGCTATTATACATTATATTAATACTCATTATCATCGATAACCCAGTCGCGTAGCGGTGAAATAATACTATCAACTCTCTTCCCTTGGGTGTCGTAAAAGGCGACTAACGGACTAAAGACTGCACTTACATCCAACAGCATAGAGCGGCGATGGGCTCACCACCTGTCACTATTTGGCGAAAAGTGGACTATTGCAGAGGACTGCTTTTACGGTTCTCATTGCCTAGTCTCTGAATAACCCTTCGGGGAAAATTGTCGCGATTTTAGGTATGTATGCATTATCATCGATTGAGCTAAGAAAATATTTTCTATTTCCTATTACCTGACTGGCTAAATGTGCTAATTTTCCAAACCTTTATGTGAGGAAAAGAAATAAATACAGTTACGACTATCACCTAAGGGTTAGTCAGAGACTAAAGCCTAGTTCGCACCCGAGCTAGTAATTTAGTAGAGAAAAGTAGCATTGCTTCGTCACTTCGCTAATTTAAAATGAATTTTCAAATAAGCAAACTAACGAAGCAATGTACACACGGCGTCAGATCAACCTACCCGAAACTGTCAAATTTCTACAATCAATTTTGAACTTTATGATTTGGTTCTAAGGATCAATATTCATTGGAGAAATTTGACAGTTTAGGGTAGGTTGAGCTGACGCCGTGTGTACTTCTACTCGACTAAAATACTAGCACAGGTGCGAACTAGGCATAGGGACCGCAAAAGCAGTCCACTGCCACAGTCCACGTTTCACGAAATAACAACTGCACATGATGTGTTCAGCGTGACAGGTCTCTATGCTGTTGGATGTATGTGCAGCCTTTGGTCTGTTAGTCGCCTTTACGACACTCAAGGGAATAGATGGGCGGTAGTATTCTATTAACCCATTAATGGTCACACTGAAATGAACAACGTTACCTAATAAAATTATTATTTTTTTATGGTAATGGAAGGAGTTTAAAACACAAAATGAAAAAATATTTAAAAATATTTTTTTATAAAGTTTTAGGGGGTCTACTTGATTGAGTACACTGACCACTTAAGGGTGAAATCTTTCAAAGCAGTGCTTTTTGACGCATTGGGTATTTTGGCATTTCTTGCACTGCCAGTGCCAAACTTTCGACGAGGCGAGGACGGCTGAGCTTTTTTATAATATCTTGTTACAAATAGTACTGAGCAGTATACTGCGTCAAGGACTTTTTGGACGAGTAGGAGTGAGGTTTTTGAGTTCTTCTTTTGCAGCATCTTGCTTATCTGTTGTTTCTGTGGCTCTTGAGAGCTTAAGGAGAGGGTTTTTTTTTTTTTTTTTTTTTTTTTTTTATGGTACACCGACAGATTACAGCACATACATATTCGAATAATACGTTGAATTTTTGACTTAGCCTAGACAGTAATCCACTAAAAGTGTACGCAGCATGATAAAACAATCAGCACGCGAATAGTTATAATAAAAAAGGTATCAAAAAATTAATTTGTTAAATTACATTTACACATAAAAATCTAAAATAATTTCAAAAATAAATAAAAAGATTGTTAATAAAACTAAGCACAATAACAACATAATAGCATTTCAATAAAAATCTAAACGATTATAATTATAAATTAATTACATTCTGATTTTGATAAGTTCAGGACCATTTGGCTTTTACAATGCTGGATACAATTCTTTTATATTGAAAAAACCTTCCATTAAATAAGTCCATATCTATGTTCCTGCCACCGCGAGTATATTCATTGTAAGTCCGACACATTCTTACAACGGGGTTGTAATAAGACGTATTGTTTCTATAAGTTAGTAAATCAAACGTATTAGGAAAACGGGATCTATGTCTGATGTTAATGTTAAGTAATGAAAGCAGTTCGGGTGCATCAATGGATGAATGCACCAATTTGTGAAGGTACAATAAGTCATACCTTTCACGGCGGGCATGCAAAGGAGTCACACCAAATTCAGAAAGTCTGGCCTCATAGTTATTTAGTGATCGCCCATAACTGAATTTATGTGTAAGAAAACGCAAGCATCGCCTCTGAATCCTCTCAATGTTATTTATGTGAATCATATAATAAGGAGACCATACCGGACAGCAGTACTCTAAGACACTTCGAACTAGGCTGTAAAATAAAGTGAGAATGCTTTTAGGATTCTTGAAATCCCTAGTGGATCTTATTATGAAGCCCAAAAGCTTATGACTTTTTTTAATGATGTAATCATAATGAGGGCGAAATGACAACTGCTCATCAAATAGGACGCCTAGGTCTTTGACTGTTTGTTTTCTGTTTAGCAATTTATCGTCTATGCTATAGGACCGGCTTAGTTTGGTCTTTCTATTAGTAAAAGATATGACACAACATTTATCAATGTTAAGCCGCATATTATTTGATAAACACCATTCGTTAATCATCTGTAGGTCATCCTGAAGCGCAACGCATAGACTTTCGTCACTTACATCCGCGAATATTTTTAAGTCATCTGCATATGCAAGGGCAGGGCATGATAAGCGGTCAATCAAATCGTTGATAAAGACTACGAATAACAGTGGTCCCAGATGCGAACCCTGCGGAACCCCCGAGGAGACAGAGATCGAATTGGAAGAAAACCCTCGCACCGTAACAAGCTGTTTCCGATTACCCAAATATGAAATTATCCATCTAAGCAAATTTCCATGAATACCGTAACAAGATAGTTTATGACATAACAACGAGTGGTCCACTTTGTCGAAGGCTTTGCTAAAATCTAAGTAAATAGCGTCAACTTGACCACCCGATGCAAATACATGACACAGATAATTTTTAAATTCCAACAAATTACTAAGAGTAGATCTTTTTCTCACAAAACCATGTTGCTTGGTTGATATAATATTACTGAAATGACTATAAAGAGAATCATATACCAGGGATTCGAAAAGTTTAGCTAAACATGAAAGAATGCTTATCGGACGATAGTTTGTACAAGATGTTCTGTCTCCAGATTTAAAAATAGGAATGATATGGGCTATCTTCCAGTGAGAAGGAAAAGTTCCAAACTTTATGGACTTGTTAAATAACATCGTTAGGGGATATGCCAGCTCTTCAGAGCATTCCTTTATGAATCTAGGGGGTATACCATCGGGACCTGCGCCTTTATGACCATCGAGCTGTTTAATTTTCTGTAAAATGTCCCTCGGGCTGACATCAAAATCATGCAAGGCTAAATTAAACTCGTCAGACATATCAAAATCACCGGGTTCAGACATGGAGGGCTGATCATAAACTGAGCCAAAGTAATCCGCGAATAGTTCACTTATACCTTGACCACCCGAGGAAGTTTTGTCATTAAAAGACATAGTATGTGGAATGGTGACTCTACCCTTCCTACCATTTACGTAACGCCAGAATATTTTACTATCATTTTCCAGAGAGTCTTCTACTGTAGATAAATAAGTATTGTAACAATCGTTAATAAGAGACTTACACCTAGAGCGAAGCAAGGAGAATGTATCATAATCACGGGGATTTGCAAACCTTTTATAACGCTTATGGAACTTGTTTTTCTCTCTGATACATCTAATAAGAGACTGACTGTACCAAACAGGATATTTGTCTGTCGTTTTTCTAATTATTGGCGTGTTTTTAGAAATTATATCATTAATTTTAATATAAAAATTATCAACACAGACATCAATATTATCTGATTTAAGTAATTTATCCCAGTCAACACTTATGAGTTCAGATCTAACCTCTGAATAACCGCATTTATTGTAATTGTACCGTTTATTATACTTTGATTTTAAAGATTTATCCAGGGAGACATTATGTATATCTATGGAATACGAAAAATGATGGGAGTCTACGCGACATAATGGTTCAGCTTTAGCAACATTTATGGAAGACGCAGATAGATTTGAAAGAACCAGGTCCAAATAACGATTGTTTTTATTGGGGATGCAGTTGAACTGAGTAAGGTTACAAGTGTTAATTGTTTCATAAAGTAAAACAGCTCTGCGATCTTGAGGATTAGCCGGTATGGTCAGTTTGGAATCGTTATGAATCTCCCAAGTAATATTTGCAGAATTAAAATCTCCCAAGATAACGAAAATATCAGCAAGTGACGATTGTAGTAACACTTTTTGACAATTGTGATGAAAAACATTAACATCTTCAATGGGCAAGTCGGGCGGCAAGTAGCATAAACATACATGAAAAGAAGGCTCACTGGATTTAGAAGGTAGAACAGAAAGCCAAATATCCTCAACTCTGCTCTCCCAGGAGCTTTGGCGAACAGTATTAATATATTTTTTAATTGCTATAAGAATTCCACCTCCACTATTTTTCTTTGAACAAGAATTTTCGCGGTCTCTTCTATAAACACTATATCTATTGTCAATAGCCTCGGAATCAAACACACCATTATCGAAATTAGTCTCCGTAAGACAGATAATGTCATAATTACTAACAAAAATGTTCAAATATAAATCTCTTAATTTTGTTCTTGCTCTACCCAAGTTTTGATAAAATATGCTATACATTTTGAGCATCGTAATGTTTACTTATAAAGACCATATATATTTAAACATATAAAAAAAAACTGCCAATTATCACCACCTAACGTAACCTCTTTATAGAATCCAAATCTCTTATAAGTACTGCAACACTTGAATCGTCCTTCCGCATGTAGATTTGGCCGTACTTAACCCAAACGAACTTGTATTTTAATTCCTTGGCTGCCTTTCTTGCTGCCGCGTGTAATTGTTTCTGCTCTGGAGATAGATGTTCTGTGACGAAAATCTTATACGTCTCGCCGGAGATTCCAAGGTCAGAAGACACTAAACCCTGATCAGGATGTGCCTTATTGTATCTATGCGAAGCTGACAATATCAAGTCCCTAAATCGAGGCGTTGAGAAAGTAACGACAATATTGCGCGGCCTGTTGGAGTCTTTATTTTGTTTAGCCACTCTACGGCAGAAGTGAATGTGTCCATCTTCCACAGGCACCTTTATCGTGTCACATAGCCTTTTCAATAATGTCAGAATATTTTCATTTTTGTGCTCTGGTACAGCTTGCAGTTCGATGTTACAACTTCGTGATAATTTTTCAATACCGACTAAGCGGTTGTTCAATTTAATTATTTCTAGTTGTAGCCGCGCATTCTCAGTCTCCAGAGTTTCTATAGTATTGGAACTCGTCGCAATGTCCGAACGCAACGAAGACTGTTCAGCACAAATAAAATCTGTAGTAGCGCTAAATTCATCCTTGACAGATTGGATTACAGAATCCATTTCACTCTTAACAATTTCCCTGACATCATTCCATAGGGACTTACGAAAGGTTTCCATGAAAACTGTTAATGATTCATGAAGTTTCTCATCCAAAAGAGCTCTTATTTTATCCATTGTTACATCATCGTTCTTAGTAATCGTACAAGGAGGTTCTGTCGCTGATGAGAGAGGTGGGGATGTTGTTGTGCTGTTATCAGACAAGTCACAAGACATGTTTAAGGTGTCATTTGCACGTTGAATCGACCCACTCTGCTTAACTGGTGTATTATCATTCAAGCGTGCGGTACGCCTAGTGACGTTGTTGCAAGTTGGACAGATCCAGGCAGCTTTGTATTCAGTCGAAAATGCACGAACAGTCTGTCTTTCTAGATTTAGGCACTCATAGTGAAATTTTCCCACACATAAACGACATTTCATAAACTCTTTGGAGCGTAAAATTTTATTACATGCGTTGCAGTTCATACTTTCAATCTTCGCACTAGGGACTCACAGACTATTATTGATTTACCCCGAAATGGTACCAGTATTTTACTGTGGCAACTCTGAGAAAATGTCAATATCAAAATTGGCGTTGTCAGTTGACTTTGACACTTGACGTGTTAGGGATTTTGAGGGTACTCTAATTTCTGATTGTGACAGTTTTGTAACAAGCGAGAATGTGGGTACAAAATTCACACTTAGCTTATCTTTTTTCCTGTGTTGTGGCTGGAGATTGGTCTGGATAACGTTTCCGCAGAGTATTTCGACAAGGCACTACACTATCAATGAATCTTTACTGTGTTTTAGCGAGGATTTACGAATAAATGGAAAAGCAATGATATGAGCAACTATTCACAGCCGGGGTTGCCAGCATTTTGTTTTGTTGGTAAAAGTTTGCACCAAGCCGGAGTTTTTTCCTATTGCTGGCACCGTGATCGCTAGTAATGAATTACTGCTATCGCCATCACTAGAAAGAGCACCTTCATTATGGACAAAACCTTGATATCGTCTCATCTCATAATGCCAACTTCGCAAAATGCCAACCGCTCGCAAAATGAACAACTTCTCAGAATGCCAAGATTTCTGTTGTCTAATAAAAAAATAACCTCGAAATTTAAGACAATCGCTACGCTGCGCTTCGCGATTGTCTTAAATGTCTAACCTATCACGTGACCTACAGGTTTTGCGAGCGGTTGGCATTTTGCGAAGTTGGCATTATGAGATGAGACTCTTGATATTGCTAGGTTTATCTCGTGGTGAGTCCTCTTCTTTATCAGTGACGGAGCGCCGTCACTGATGAAAGCGAGGGCCCTGATGAAGATATGGAGACTCACACATAACCACCAGATATACCTAGCACTATCAAGGATGAGAGCAGGAAAAGACTTCGGTTTGGCGTTAATGTTCGACAATTTGCTTTTATTGGATAAGCACTTTTCTGTAAGGCAAGAGCTCAAAAGAGTTTTACTCCTGTTCGGGTTTTTGGGGAGTTATTCATTGAAAAAATCATACATCATACATAGGAGACATAAGAAACCATACTTAGGATACATATAGTTGGGTGATATGATTGCCAGGCCATATTCGCCGTCATCTTCACTGTCCTCTAAAATAGCTTGCTAAACACAGACATACTTATTAGTGAGGTTGGAACGTTTTTGGCTCATGATTTTACAAACTTATCTGAAAAATAAATGTTTGACTTTTTATGCATCAATGTGGTCAGTGTACTCAACCGAGTACACTTCTATAAATCGTCACAAAAGTCAGCCAATTCAAATATTTATTTCGCTAAACGAGTTCAATGAATATAAACAAGAATATTTCTTATCATATTTAGCATAAAAGAACGATATTCAATATAAAAATATGGATAAAACAGAAGTCTTACCTGTATAATCTTTAGAATCGCGGCTATAATTGATTTACAGTGATTAAAATTTTCAAATAACCCCTTTTTTTATTAAGATATAAAAATTACTAATATTATCCTTCATTGAATTTAATTAAAATAAATTATTTTATTTTATTAACTTTTCGTATTTGAAATGAAACACTTTTTACGGATTAACTTGCGTTTAATTTACTATTTACATAGTTTTTATATTAGTATTGTATTTCGTATTTGTCTAAAAGTTTAACCGTACTCAATCGAGTACAGTGACCTTAAATGGGTTAATGAGCCGCTACCAGCACAGCACAATAGTTATAGACAGTGTTATACATAACACTATAGTAAATAGTAATAAAAGAAATCATCATCATCATCAATATTAAGAAGACGTCCACTGCTGGACAAAGGCCTCCCCCAAGGATCTCTACCCCTCGCGGTATTGTGCTGCTCGCATCCAGCGGCTACCCGCGACCTTCACCAGATCGTCGGACCACCTTGTTGTCGCCTGCCCACACTGCGTCTTGCGGTGCGCGGTCGCCACTCGAGATAAGTTCTGCCCCAACGGCCATCGATTTTAGGATCGATGTGCCCTGCCCATTGCCACTTGAGCTTGGCGACTCTTTGGGCTATATCGGTTACCTTAGTTCTTCTACGGAACTCCTCATTTCTGATTCGATCACGTGACATAAAAGAAATATAAGATAACAGTAGTGGTGGCGTACCTGGCGAGATGCGGCGCGGAGGCTAGCGTAAGCCCGCAGGTGCGGCACTGCGCCGGCAGCGAGCAGTACTTGCTGCGGCACTGCGGGCAGAAGTGGCCCTCGCCGCCCACGCCCTCGCCCTCCTCCAGGTGGCTGGGCCAATCAGCATCGTTTTAGTCATAATTTTTATATACATACATACATACATATAATCACGACTATTATCCCCGAAGGGTTGATCAGAGACTAGACATTGAGGACAGCAAATGAAGTCCTCTACCATAGTCCACTTTTCTCCAAATAGCGGACTGCACATGTTCTCAGCGTGACTGGTGGTGAGCCCATCGCCGCTCTATGCTGTTGGATGTATTTGCAGTCTTTAGTCCGTTAGTCGCCTTTTACGACACCCAAGGAAAGAGATAGGGTGGTAGTATTCTTTCACTGTTACGCGACACGGATAATCTCTCTTTATTTATCATCATCATCATAAACGTGCCACTGCTGGGCACAGGCCTCTCACGTGGACAATAGCACGTGGGTATACTGGGCCAGTGGCGGTACCTTCATACAAGCCGAAAAGCTCGGCTTGCCCTAACAAAAACTCAATATCACTATGGTAAAACGCAATTATTAAAATCACTTAATATTTTTTACCATTGTTAATTTTCTTTCTTCAACATTCAAATTATCAATTTTATAAGTTTCTCATATTAAGAATCACCATCCAAATCGCATAAAGCTGCTTATAAATCGTGCGATGCTTTACATCTCTCTCGCACAAGTTGGCTTGCAACCGGGCTTCGGATTTAAAGTATATCCGCTCTCTTCTAACTTTAACAAAATTGCTACTCTATAAACATAATACTGCGTAAGTATGTATAGATTCTATGAGAAATTCATACTCTTCGTCAAAGCCAGCTTGCGTTATGAAGTTCGCAAGTAAGGCCTTCTCCAAATCAGGCTTTATTTCTACCGAATCACGTGCAACTTCAACGCGGGCGAACCAATCAGAGGCGACCGACGACACCTTGAGCTCGGGCGAACCAATCAGAGGCAAGCGTTAATACGCGATTGTGCTGTGCAGCAGCCACAGGCAGCAGCCAGCCATTTTTTGACTTATTTCATTGTTATTGTCACACTTCACTTTGTTTGAGCAATTGTTTTTAACAAGTGTTTTCGTAATTTGTGATAAAAAATGTGTTCTGAGTTCAGTTCGTCGCTTTATTGGTATCTGTGACGAACTTACATATTGTGTTGGGTAGGCATGTGATGTGTTGCAAACAAATGTGTACTAAACGTGTTGATGATTGATTGGCATACGAAAGGCAGAGGTAAATAAATTCTTTGAACATCACACATGCTTATGTATTTCGCAAACTATTAAAAGTCAGCTAGGGCATTAATTATAATAGGTCTATGTAAAAAACTCTTTGGATTGTTGGTTCCTTCTATTCAAAATAATTAATAAATTAAGTGTAGAGGCCTACATATCGACTGTGATTTCCGCGCAAAATGCCCATTTTCGCATTTTGTAGTAATATTCCAGTTGTATTTATCGTTTTTATCGAAATAGGATAATAAATGCATGCTTAATATTACGAATCTCCACTCTGCGAGAATAAGCTGAGTTCGGACGGCCGGCGCATCGCATTTTGTAGTAATTTTGTACTTAGTTAGTTGTATTTATAGTTTTCATCGAAATAGGATAATAAATTCACTATAACATTTTTATTCCTCATGTAGTAACAATTACTCTGGTGTAAATTTTACTCAATAATATTATCGTAGATAACAGAAATTTACAGTTGCCTTAACGCGATTTTCGAAGTTTTTTTGTTTTTGAATAACATTTTTTTTCTATATAAAATTAATAATATTTAAAAATTCCGTGGAAGCTACGCATTATACGACGAGATAACATTCTAATTTTTTTATTTCATTTGTTTAGAACAGTAGTTCAACCCAGGAGCTCAAAAAAGTGCCCTCGCGCAATTTATGAAAATCTTTCTCTGCAATTTTGGGTTTAAATAAAAAGTTAAGCAAAATTTACAAAAAGCGAGGCCGCTACGTACTATGCCAATAGCTATTTTACACTATTCAATAAGTAAATACTTTTAATGTATTTTTGTTTCTGAGATAAAGAACGCCAAAATTGGCCCCAGTAATTTTTTTTTTTCAAAAAGTTTCTTACAGAAATCACCTTCAAGATGTAATAGAAGGTAATAGGCTGTTTTTTTACATACGACAAGAACGTTTGGAATGCCACGGCCTATGACGATTTAAGTAAAAAATGTGGCTATTGTCACAAATGGGCACCAACATTGTACCTAGGTAGCAAGATTAGGAACTTCAGGTTTCGTGGCTTGCCCCAATCCGAAGCCCTAGGCACGCCACTGTATTGGGCCATAACCCACCACACTGGCCCAATGCGGATTGGTGGGTTTGAACGACTGTCATCTTACGACAACAACCGGGACCAACGGCTTAACGTGCCGTCCGAAGCACGAAAGATGTTTCGTGATGTTTTTAATTTGGTCACACATCCAGCGACCCTTAACCCTGCGGAAGCTGCTTAGCGGGCAAGGTCGCAAGCCCAACGCGCTAGCCGCTGCGCCATCGAGCTCAGAGGACTCATCATAGTCATTACCTCTTTATTCGACTTTTGAATCGTCCAATAACATTTTTTATCTACCACCCATTCAGGGCGTCTTTTAGCTGTGGAGAGGAATGGGCGCAAGAAACTTATATTAAAATTAGAAAAAAAATAACAATGGTGTCATAAAACAGAAAGCTTCGAGTGACACTAGTATTGCGCAAAGAAATGTCAATAATTTGTTTGCAAACATACTTAGTCGAATTAGGAAGTAGTATAGCGTTGTTCCACGACCTTAAGGGCCAGGGCCCTTATTCTGTAACGATTCCTTGTTTCAAAACCACGTTAATTCCTTAAAAAGTCACGATATCTTCCCAAAAACGTATGCGTTTGACGTTTGTGCGCGGTAAGGTTTAGGTGTGGAATCTATAGATTGCGATACAGAATCAGGGCCCTGAGCAGACATGCTACTTTTAGCGGCGGCGATCGGCGTGCAATGTTCCCCACACCGGGAGAAGCTTTGATTGATACGACTGTAGTGTCTTATGTATGATTTAATACTAAGTCATTGCCGGTGTGACATGTAATTTAATAGGCGAGGTGAGTCACACACTACAGGCGATTTAGACGCTTTTTAGAAGCTGAATGCAGCGACTGAATCGCTAAAACGCGCGATTCCGATACTGCAATCGAACGCAGAGAGCTGAGAGTCGCTAAAACGCGATGCCAGTCGCCAAATCGCCGATCGCCGATGCTAAAAGTATCATGTGTGCGGTGGCTCTAAGGTAATGCGCGCGATGCTTAGCGCGTTTTTTTTAGTTTTTTTATGGTTGTGGATTGTATAATTTGGTAACGACATATTGTTTTGTAAATGTCGTAACTTCTATAATATTATAAAGCTGTAGAGTTTCTTGCGCCCGTTCTTCTCCACAGCTAAAAGACGTCCTGAATGGGTGTGCCTAGTGCCTATGCCTACCCATCCATAGTAGTAGTTTACTGAATAAAAAAATCGTGATTTTGATTTTAGAGCCTGCGCCCCTTGCACTATTATCATAATCAGCCCGTGTCAGTCCACCGCTGGACATAAGCCTCTTTCAACACATACCACTAAGCCCCATCTTTGTTATCATCAGCCTATAAGTGGCCTATTGCTGCACACGGGGCGATTTTCAAAAAGGAACGTAAAGACAACATTTTCAATCATTCATTCATTCATTCAACAGCAGATCAACCTCATAGAATAATAACTAAAGCTAATGGAGCGTTCCGACGGCGTGTCTTAAGATAATCCGCGCCGCGCCACTCCGCGCCGCGCCGTGGGAACGCTTAATTGCGCGCCCATATGAATGGATCGCACAGGCGACGGCACGCCGCGGCAGGCTTCATCGGATTCGTTGATTCTCACGGCCTGTTGGCGCGGTTGGGCGCGCCAAATGGCACGCCGTGGGAACGCTCGGTTGGAAGGAATGCTAGGAATTAGACATTTGAGTGTGCACTCCGTTTGACAACAAACAATGCGATATTATGTGACATGCACACGCAAAAATATAAACATACTAAATAACACGGGCGCGTTGGCCCTTGCCAATGTCCATTGAGGTATATAAAGTAAAATATTACCCATCGAATTACATTTTGTAGATCGTTTTTGAATTCGGTTGGTGACCAGTTATCCATTTTTTTTTTCACTTTACAGTTGACGTTTTTATTTAGCTAAGTTGCTAATTTTGTCACTTTCTTTCAATGGTTATGGCCTATTTGAAAAAATAGGACAACTATACGAGTCTCATTTGGACTCCTTCTATGCTTTAGTTATTATTCTAAGATCAACCTACAACAAAATGTCAAATTGATCTTTACAATTAGGTTCTATGATACAATATCGATTGGAGTGATTTGACAGTTTTGGCAAGGTTGATCCGCTGGCGTGCTGGCTTCGTTCGCCGTTTGTTCGTTTGTACGTCAGTGCAAGTTATTATCAAAAATATTATAAAAAAGAATAACATTGTAAACTTCATAGAGCTGATTCCAAATCGAGTCGCTTAATAAAAAGCTTTTATAGTTACATATACTCACTCTAGACAGATAATATATCGAAACCTTACCTGTAAGTGTTTGTTACATTTAGTTATCTGTTTACCTAAGTATGAACTATGTAGAAACAATGTAAACAAACGTTGGTGAATCTAATAAATAAAATAAATAAAGGTGGTAAGCCAAAAAAAAAACACACGCACGCATGCCTGTACTTAAATAAGAAGTCTCGGTTATTTTACTCACTCTGGACTACTACTCACTCATGAACCTATAATATAACTGGCCTGCTCACTTCAATTTACTACTATTACAAATTTACACTCTACCACATTACAATAAGGTAGGTTTGTCTTTGTTCTACATGAAAGTAGAAAACGATCGAGATGAGATAGGTAAAAAGTAGTAACGTGTCCATTATTTAACGTTACCACTGGTGAATAAAAATCTTCTACGGGAGTTAATTGGTATCTCAATACTAAATAGGGTACTCTAATTAGGTGCTCGTGGCCTGTGTCCACAAGCAATTCTCCCAATTTGCACATCACAATTCCCTCCTTGACTCTTTGCAATCTGGGTTCAGGCCGGGGCACAGCACCGTTACCGCTCTCCTTAAAGTGACTGGCGATATTAGGGCAGGAGTGGAGGATGGCAAAGTAACCAGCCTGGTGCTTATTGATTTTTCCAATGCTTTTAATACCGTCAGTCACGACATCCTTCTTTCCATACTGTCCCACCTTATGGTCTGTGACGAAGTGGTGGAATGGTTTTCATCGTATCTTCGGGAACGTTAGCAATCAGTCCAATCAGGGGAATCATCCTCAACCTGGTGTAAATTAGAAGCTGGTGTTCCTCAAAGCGGCATTCTTTCTCCCCTTCTTTTCTCAATTTTTATTAATTTCATCACTCACAAGCTTCAGTGTTCGTATCATCTCTACGCCGAAGACCTGCAATTATATGCCCAAGCAAATGTGGATGGGCTGAATGATGCCATTGATGCTCTAAATAAAAACCTAAACAGCATCAAATCCTGGTCCGACGAGTTTGGGGTAGCTGTCAACCCTGCAAAATGCCAAGCTGTATTGATAGGGAGTCCACGGATGATGTCAAGAATTAATTTCAGCGGACTTCATCCCATTATTTTCGACGGCACTCCAATACCTATCACTGATAATGTGAAGGGTTTGCTGATCTGGGTTTGCTTGTCGACTCGAGGTTGAACTGGCAGGCTCAGGTGACGAATGTTTGTCGAAAAGTTACTGGAATACCTTTATCGCCTCAAGAACTTTTTACCTGTTAGCGTCAAGGCTATGCTTGTACAGACCTTAATCTTTTCTATCGTCGACTATGGAGATGTGTGTTACCTCGACCTGAATGCAGATCTACTCAATAAGCTCGACCGTCTTCTAAATAACTGCATTCGATTCGTCTTTAACCTTCGTAAATATGATCATATGTCCGCATGCCGAACGCAGCTTAAATGGTTACCCATTCGGCTGCGTAGAAGTATGCGGGCCTTGACCACTTTATTTTCCGTGTTATGCTCTCCTAATTCCCCTTCGTATCTTTCCTCACACTTTCAATACCGATGTAACACTCATGAAACAACACTACGTTCTTTTTCTAATTGCCTTCTAAACTGTCCCTCTCACCACTCCGACATCGTTCACTCTTCCTTCTTTGTCAAACCTATTCCTTTGGAATTCTCTCCCTAGAAATATTAGAATGTCCACCAGTCGGTACGCGTTCAAAACCAAATTGCGCAGCGATCTTACCTGTTAGTGCGAGAGGCGCACTAACATGCGACGAGGTTAAAGGCGGGAGGCAGGAAGGGACTTAACTGAGGTACCCGGGCGATGGTCCGAGCGATAGGCACGAGCTATAGGCACAAGCGATAGGCACGAGCTCTGGGCGCGGGTAGCACACTTCGTCACTTCACTTAAAGGTTCACGTAATGGCGCGCAGGGGCGCGAGAGTGGAGCTATAGGCACAAGCGATAGGCACCAGCTCTGGGCGCGGGTAGCACACTTCGTCACTTCACTTAAGGGCGCGCAGGGGCGCGAGAGCGGTTTGGGCTGAGTTCGGAGGCGCGGTTCGGAGACGCGGCGCGCGTGGGTTCACTCCAAGGTTTTGTGGCACACTCGTCGGCGCGGGCGGCGCGGCGCGCGTGATGCGGCGGCGGACCGACGCCGATGTCACGTTTCTAATTGGCCGACGGAGGGGCGACCGTGATTGGTCGTTGCGGTTGTGGCGCAAACTTTACCGAACAAGCTGATACTCCACATTAGTAATCGTTTATTAATTATATGTATGATATTTATATATTTACTAACTATTTATATGTTATAGAGTGTATATTATGTATCTATGGTGTATATATGTATATGGTGTATATGTATCTGAGTTGTATATAATGTTTATAGTATAATTATGTATGACATTTACCATATTTTCATTTTAGTTGTGCACCCTACCACTTATTTCTCTGCACCACCCTTTGGTTGACTGGGAGAAAATGCCTAAGGCATTAAGTCCGCCTCTGTACAGTCGTGCATAAAGTATTAAATAAGTAAATAAATTTAATTAAATAACAGTTTTGTTGGTTGTCGTAGGTATCCCGGTAAATATTAAAGATACATGGACACCTTATAGAAAGAGACTAACTACTACCTTTTATGCCATTCACTCGGCTCGATTTTACGTTCATAGCGCGCAGTCCAGTTATATTATACAGGGTTAATTTTGGACCACCCGCCAAATTTTTTTTCGTGATCCTATAGCAGCAGTCCAACCAAATAATAAAATAAAAAAACATATTTTTATACATTTTTGTCTCAAGTTTTCCTTAAAAAAATTTTAATTATTGTCACCTAGCGCGCGGCCTATCGCAGTTATCGAATTGCATGCGCGTGGCCGCTATTATTCACCCCGTGCACCAATGATAGCGCGCCGTCGTCGGTCGCTTTGACCGCGAGGGTGAGCACCTAGAACTATAGAATATAACAAGCAGGCAAATAATTTAATTTTAAAAAAACATTTTTTTACCTCAAATATTTTATTACTTATTACTTTTTTATCCCATATTTACTTTTGGCGGGGGGTCCAAAATTAACCCTGTAGGTTCACGCTCTGGACAGATAATATATCGAAACACACACACGCCCGCACGCACGCCTGTAGGTACTTTGCAACATAAAAATCTTAGTTAGGAGGGTGAAACTCACCACATGCACACGGTGATGGGCGGGTCCGCGTCGGGCTGGTCGGCGGGCGGCGCGCTGTGCGGGAACCCCATCTTGACCAGCCCGGCGTCCAGCGAGCGCGCGCGCGGCGGCGGCGCCGTGTGCTCCAGCAGCAGCGAACGGTAGTGGACGTCGTCTAACGCCACCTTCACAACACCTCCACATCATCATCATCATAATCAAACCGTGTTAGTCCACCGCTGGACCACGGACGAGTAAAAATAGGACCCTCATCAGGCTGAGATCTATAGATCGTACTTACACTTTACTCAGACTTATCTAGCGAGCTAAGACAGAATTGGAATTTATAATCAACGCTTCGACGCTGGCTCAGCACAGGCTTAGCACAGGTTAAGTCACCGAAATCGGTGACTTACGAAAAACTCAGGATATTAACCGAACGTGAATAATAGCACACTACGTCAACAGCTCTACGGCGTTTCCGTGCCTTTTTAAATTTTACGGGTTATCTTTCTGTCAAAACAAGATATCTTTCTGTCAAAACAGTATCTCTTCAATTAATTGATTTTAATTTAAGGATAGTTATTGTATTTCATACCAAATTGATTTAATTATACGAGACAATTGACTAAACATTCGTTATGGATCGTACGGATCGTAAAAAACAACGCCCAAAAGCCAATTTATTTGACTTGACAGACTGCAGTTGTCATGTCACTGTCAGAGGGGCCAGTGCGTTCCGTTTCAAAAAATATGTTAGCCAACACCGACAAAAAGTTTTTGACTTATTTTAATTAAGTTTATGAAAATATTGTAATTTATAACTGTTAATGATTCAAATTAATGATTAAATTTAGTACAAGTTAAAAGTACTTTTTAAATCATTTTATTTTCTTTTAAGTTTAAAGAACAATTAAGAAGGTAATGCTTGAAATGGAACACTAAGCTCAGCCTAGTCTCAACTTTTGTATGACTATCAATTCGAAATCAAAGCTCGTACTTAGTATGCACTGAGCCAAGTTCGCCATAAGTAAAGTCAAAGTTTCTCGTAAGCACGCTCTATAAATCTCACCCTCAGGCTGAGAACGGCAACTTCTTAAAATGTTAAGTTCCGAAAACGACAACTTCCTAAAAAGTCTGTTTCAAAATAGACAATTTCCGAAAATGACAAATTCCAAAAGTGACCAATTCCGAAAATGACCAATTACAAAATGTCATATTAAAAAAATTTCAAATTCCGAAAAAGGAAAGTTTCCGCGTCACTTACTTTTAAATTGACGGAATATACCAAGCCAGCATTATTATTTATTACAAGCGACCGCTCGCGGTTTCACCCGCGTAGTTCCCGTTCCCGTAGGAATATCGGGATAAAAAGCATCCTTTGTGTTAATCCAGGTTATAAACTCTCTGTATGCCATATTTTATCCAAATCCATTTAGTAGTTTTTACGTGAAAAAGTAACAAACATCCATCCATACGTTCCCGTGGGGATATCGGGATAAAAAGTATCCTATGTGTTAATCCAGGTTATAAACTATCTGTATGCCGAATTTCATCCAAATCCATTCAGTAGTTTTTACGTGAAAGAGTAACAAATATCCATCTATACTTACAAACTTTCGCGTTTATAATATTAGTAGAATGTAAATACAGCACACCCTTACACAAAGCTAAGCCGATCGAACGTTATTGTGATGTCAACCGTCCCCATGACAGCACACACACCAGCATAATGGTGGCTTCACTTGTAAATATCGCGGCGCGGAGTCCTCCTTTTTTTACTCGCCCGTGTGCTGGACATAGGCCTCTCCCAATGCATGCCACTGAGCCCGATCTTCGGCTGTTACGCTCGACATATTACATTTAAATCACTTTGAAACTAAATCTACAGGCTAGTCGCAACATATAAAAACATCGACGACGACGTCAGTGGTCTAGCGATGCGAGGCGCTGTATGCTCTAGCAAAGCAACAGCGAACGGTAGTGGACGTCGTCTAACGCCACCTATGAGACGGTTACACTCAATTACATTTAAATCATATTGTTTTCTGAGGTTTAAGCGAGCACTACACATTGAAATGAAACACTTTTACGGATTAACTCGCGTTTAATTTACTACTTACATAGTTTTTTATATTATCCTGACGTTTCGAACCCTTTACAGGGTCCGTGGTCTACATTTAAATCACTTTGAAACAAATATCCTACTATCCTACTAATTTTATACACGCGAAAGTTTGTTAATATGGATGGATGTTTGTTACTCTTTCACGTAAAAACTACTAAATGGATTTAGATGAAAATCGGCATACAGATACTTTATAACCTGGATTAACACATAGGATACTTTTTATCCCGATATTCGAACCGGAACGGGAACCACGCGGGTGAAAACGCAAGCGGCCGCTAGTATAACAATACAAGCTAGTTGCAACATCAAAATCACTCTAGATAAAATTAGTATATTTATCCAAAAGTTGAACCTCTCCATAGTTAACTGCCCATCCTCCTTTAATATAGAAAAATAAATTAAGTATCACTCTTACACTGTATTTTCCACCTGTGTCTTGACATAACTTCTTACAAATTCTGACTTCAGCTGCTAATCCGATCACAGAACATCTAATTCCATCTGTTTTTAATGTCTGTAACAAACATTTCATCGAATGTTAATGCGAGGTAAATAACTTGTATGCAAGAAGCAAATATGCTTCTTGATAACAGAAGCTTAACTCTTAAAATAGGGCTCTGTCTGTCTCTTTATTCAGTTACCAAAGGGTTAAAAATAAATTACTTATGTAATTTTAAAAAAAATTACATTCTGTGCCCATCAAAAGTTTTAACATTTTAAAATAATAATAAAGTAAAGTAAATAGAGCTGTGTGGCAGGTCATTAATAGAATAATACCAACCCAACTCTTCCCTTGGGTGTCGTAAAAGGCGACTAACGGACTAAAGACTGCACATACATCCAACAGCAAGAGCAGCAATGGGCTCACCACCAGCACGTGTGCAGTAGCTTTTGGTGAAAAGTGGACTATGGTAGAGGACTGCTCTTGCTGTCCCCATTGCCTAGCTAACCCTCGGTAGATTATAGTCGTGATTATATTGTATGCATATATGTAATACTTACAGTAAATATTTGTAGTAAAAAGAGGTCAGTAAATCTTTACCTGAATAGAAGTATTTATATCGCCAGGGTCACAAGTAGTTAGGGATGCAAATAACACCAGCAGCTCCCTAGAGGCGTGCCCCGGCAAGGGCCTCAGCACTCGGCTCGCCATCTCTAAAGTATTCTGCAAGGAGGGCTCACCCGTCAAGGCCATATTTGTCAATCTGAAATAAAACGAATATAAATATGTATAAAGATTAAGAGAACGGAGTGTTTGAAAGAAATGTTTCGCCCGAGTTATTTTTGTAACTTCATTTTAAATCAATCTTAGATTTGCTTAACCCCTTGTCCTTCACAAAAACGCCTAGATGTTGCTAACAATTGAATTGCTATTGTGTCTGGATTTAAGACAGTTGTTAGCTGCTAACAACTTACTGCTTACACTGATATAGTATAAAATCATTTAAACTGTCACTAGTGCCCCAACTATCTATAGTTAGTATAGTTAGTATAGCATCAAACCGTAAACAACAAACCGCACCTTCGGTGAAACAAGGGCACAATTGTCAAAAATTGCAAAAATGCCTTAAGTATGCCAAAATGCTTTAAAAGTACCCTTTCAACTGGAGGAACAAAGACACTCATTTAGTTCCTTTAAAAACCGCCAGAGAAAAAAAGTGGCTATTTCTTATTGGCGCTTTTATTTTCACTATCTTGGCACGACAAAATGTCATTGGTCAGTTGGGTCGTCCGCGCCAAGCGAATCCGTTGTCACATGCAGTGGCGGTACCTTCATACAAGCCGAAAAGCCCGGCTTGCCCTAACAAAAACTCAATATCACTACTGGTAAAACGCAATTATTAAAATCACTTAATATTTTTTACTATTGTTAATTTTCTTTCATCAGCATTCAAATTATTAATTTTATATGTTTCCCATATTTTAAGAATCACCAAACAAATCGCATAAAGCTGCATAAAAATCGTGCGATGCTTTACATCTCTCTCGCACAAGTTGGCTTGCAACCGGGCTTCGGATTTAAAGTATATCCGCTCTCTTCTAACTTTAACAAAATTGCTACTCTATAAACATAATACTGCGTAAGTATGTATAGATTCTATGAGAAATTCATACTCTTCGTCAAAGCCCGCTTGCGTTATGAAGTTCGCAAGAAAGGCCTTCTCCAAATCAGGCTTTATTTCTACCGAATCACGTGCAACTTAAACGCGGGCGAACCAATCAGAGGCGACCGACGACAGTTCGAGCTCGGGCGAACCAATCAGAGGCGAGCGTTAATACGCGATTGTGCTGTGCAGCAGCCGCAGGCTGCAGCCAGCCATTTTTTATTCTTTGTTATTGTCACACTTCACTTTGTTTGAGGAGTAACAAGTGTTTTCGTAATTTGTGATAAAAAAAATGTGTTCTGAGTTCAGTTCGTCGCTTTATTGGTCTCTGTGACGAACTTAGATGTGTTGCAAACAAATGTGTACTTAAACGTGTTGATGATTGGCATACGAAAGGCAGAGGTAAATAAATTCTTTGAACATCACACATGATTTATGTATTTCGCAAAAATATTAAAAGTCATCTAGAGCATTAATTATAATAGGTCTATGTAAAAAACTCGTTGGATTGTTGGTTGCTTCCATTCAAATAATTAATAAATTACCTAAGTGTAGAGGCCTACCTACATATCGACTGTGATTCCCGCGCAAAATGCCCATTTTCGCATTTTGTAGTAATTTTCCAGTTGTATTTTTATCGTTTTTATCGAAATAGGATAATAAATGCATGCTTAATATTACGAATCTCCACTCTGCGAGAATAAGCTGAGTTCGGACGGCCGGCGCATCGCATTTTGTTGTAATTTTGTACTTAGTTTTATTTATAGTTTTCATCGAAATAGGATAATCAATTCATTATAACATTTTTATTCCTCGTGAAGTAACAATGATTCTGGTATAAATGTTACTCAATAATATTATCGTAGATAAGAGAAATTCATGGTTAACTTAACGCGATTTTCGAAGTTTTTTTGGTTTTGAATAACATTTTTTTTCTATAGAAAAATCAATAATTTTTTAAAATTCCGTGGCCGCTACGCATTATTTATTTCATTTGTTTAGAACAGTAGTTCAATCCAGGAGCGCAAAAAAGTGCCTTCGCGCAATTTATGAAAATCAATTACCTAAGCGAAATTTACAAAAAGCGAGGCCGCTACGTACTATGCCAATAGCTATTTTACTATAATAGCTATTAAAATAGCTATTTTACTATAATAGCTATTTTATTTGTATTTTTGTTTCTGAGATAAAGAACGCCAAAACTGGCCGCAGTAATATTTTTTTTCAAAAATTTCTCACATAAATCACATTCAAGATGTAATAGAAGGTAATAGGCTGTTTTTTTAAAACGACAAGAACGTTTGGAATGCCAGGCCTATGACGATTTGAGTAAAAAATGTGGCTAGTGCCACAAATGGGCACCAACATTGTACCTAGGTAGCAAGATTAGGAACTTCAGGTTTCGTGGCTTGCCCCAATCTGAAGCCCTAGGCACGCCACTGGTCACATGAAGTAATAAAGTCGTAAAGGTAAATATGCCCTTTAACGGATTAGATTTCTGGAGTGACAAAGACACATCTAGCACACTTGTGCCTAATTTATGATTACATAATTGGAGGGACAAAGCCGTTCAAATAGTTGTGACCTTGTCTGTCCAATATGTTTATGATTTTATTTATAAATCATACACATTTTGGATAGAAAAAGTCACAACTATAAAATTCACTCTCACAAAATACAAATTCACTATAAAAGCGATGAACTTCGATTCGTTCTTTATTATAAGTTGTTATCTGATGATGTTAATTTGAACCTAAGCAAAGATGTTGATGAAAAAACTTTCAAGATTACCGACAAGAAAGCGATTTTTATTCAAGATTCAGAGACATACCAATACAATAGCAGCTATAAATCAGATAGTTGGAAAGAAGCAAAAATTGAAACAGTAATTAAAATAATTAGAGTGAATGATTTAAAAAGAAAATAATTTTCGCTAAGGTTATCTTTATTTTTGGATTATTTTTAAGTGTTATTCTAAAGAATATTGTTAGTGAATAATCTATATATTTATGCAAAAACTTCCTAAACATGACTTGGTTAATAAGAAAAAACAAGATTTATGCAAAAAATCTAATTGTTTTTATTCCAAAACCATCCTAAATGTAAGCTCAAATATGGTCGTAACTACAAAATAATTTACATTTTGGAACAACAAAGGCACAATTGTACCCCTCCCTTTAAAAAATATTAATTAAAAAAAAAACCTTTTTATTTCATTTTTTATTTTAGCCTATATTGTCCCACTGCAAAAAAAACTAAACATTTTTTTTTATAACAACATTTTTAAAATAAATATAGTGTATAGTTTATTTCATACAAAGAAGAATTACTTTAAAGTAATATCAAAGAAGTAATACCATACTGAATGCCAAAAAAATCTTAAAATGACTCTCCTGTAAAATTGCAAATGTGCATTTTCTGCCCTTGTTCCACCGAAGGTGCGAACTAAGAAACTAACTTTTGCATTTATAGCTAGTTAATAGCTGTGCAGCATTGTGTGTTAGCATATTTAATAAACTATCTGATGACATTAAGAAATCGAATGACAATTTATTTCATAAGAAATTGCTGATATTTTTAAAAAGTAATAATTTTTATAACATTAATAATTTTTTGAAATTTATTGTTTTAATGTATTTGTATATATATATATATATATATATATATATATATATAATAAATATTTAATGTATATTTATCGTTTTTTGGGAAGAAAGGTGAAGAATGTTAAATCATAATGAATTGTTAGCTTAAGTTAACACTTTAAGGAATAAATGTGATTTCCAATTATCATATTGATATTGTAGTAATAGAAATTGGAAATAACTGAGTTTTTGAAGTAAAATAAAGTAACGGCTGAAATGAGTTTGTCTTTTCGATAATAGACTGTAATTTACGATATTTAAATAATGAACGAAATTGCAAAATAATGTTTGTGTGGAATAGGGTCTCAAGTCAATTAAACTGGGCTTACCAGGCTTGTCTGCGGTTGTAGTATGCAGAACTCGGTACCAGCAGTCAGGGCAAATACTTTTCCTTATGTTGTCACCGATGGAAGTCTCGCCAGCGCTCAACTTAACTGACCAAAAGCGTGGTTCCTGCTTCCACACACGATTTATATAGCAAAAGTCTATTAAACACAACTTCGAGACGACAAATAGTTGCTTTATGGAATAATTTTAAACAAGCCAATCGAAAACGACACGACAACTCTGGTTGCTACTAAACGACTCAATTCTGACTCGTCATTCCATAGACAGAACTTATTAATTCTTTTTTTTGTTACGCCAGAAATCTTGGTGGATTTTTTGTAGCAATTTCCACCTCTGAAGGAGGCCTAACTTTGCATGAACTAAATTACTCTCAGGTAATATAGTGAGCGGCTCCATCGTAAGAAAATGGCCAGGAGTTAACACCGAAAAGTCATTAGGGTCTGAACTAACGGGTGATAGAGGCCTCGAATTCAACATGGCTTCTATCTGAGTCAAAACTGTGTAAAATTCCTCAAAGATGAGGCGCTGCGAGCCTACTACACGCGATAGAGGAGTTTTTACCGACTGTACGCTGGCTTCAGCCAAGCCAGAAAAAGGCGGGCTACCCGGTGGATTTAAAACGAATTCAATTTGCTCGGAAGGCGCAGCTTTAGCCATCAATTCGTGCAACGCATTCGAGGCACCAACAAAGTTCCTTCCTTGATCCGAAACGAGTCTTAAGCAACGACCGCGAAGCGGAATAAACCGGCGCAGAGCTTCCAAGTAAACTTCCGTCATAAGCTCGGAAACAAGCTCTAGATGCATTGCTTTTGTGACCGTGCACACGAACACGCAAATATACGATTTGAAGGTGCGTAAGCTGCGACTACGACCTAAGCTAGTGTCGAATGGACCCGCGTAATCAACCGTTGAAGACGAAAAGGGTTTGACTTGGTTTATTCCAAAATATGGTAAATTGCCCATAATAGGAGGCTCAGCCACCTTCGGATGAGCGTGAAAACATTTCATGCAAGATGAAATCACAGAACTTATATCCCTTTTCGATGATACAATCCAAAATTCTTGGGCTATTAGATTTTGCAGCGTTTGTAATCCTAGGTGCATAAACCTATTGTGATAGTCCTCAATGACCAGCCTTGTGAACCTATGATCACGGGGCAACAAGAGCGGAGCGGATGTTTAACATTAAACGATAAATTACCTTTGGAAAGGCGACCGCCCACCCTTACACAACCAGATTCGTCCAATAAACGCGACAATTTCCGAATCGGTTTAGCTACAGAGCGAAGCGACTTCTCCTTCGACAAGCAACGAAGTTCTGAAGCGAAAACACACTCTTGGACATGCTTCACGAGAAAATGAAGAACCTCATTAAGCTCTTCAGACGACAAATTAGGGTTTGTATTTTTCGACGATGAAAAACATTAGTAAAAAGGTTGACATTTTTAATCATTCAAAATATCTGTTTTTATAGAAACATAAGTATAAAAACGTCAAATATTAATACATTAATTTGTGTGTTTTAAAATTGTTTTGTTTTTGTCTTGGTACAATCACACAATAATTAATAGTACTACCGTACAGAAGGTTCACTCTCTAACGACTTTTACGCGAAATTGAAACTTATTGAGTGACCCAAGCGTTCATATTCCGATAAGCAACGCTGACTCGATATCGATTTGATGTCAGAAGCGCAGGGTTAAAGGTATGTTTCCGAGACGGGCTGCAGACTGCAACTACAGGCGACATTGCGGCTAGCGGCTGCGGTTGACCGCAGTACTGCCTGCGGTCACGGTTGCTTCTATTTTCAGGCGCGGCGGCATGCCGCGGCAGCACAATGCATATAGATCGACGACGCCTCAGTACTTGTAGTATTATGTATTCTATGGCCTGAGTTACCTTTGTGCGAGACAGAATGTCGGACAACGCTACGCAAGATAGTTTACTAATGTGTCTTTTGTTAGAAGAGTAAGATGATGACGACTTGTTGTTAAGTACTTTATGTCAGAAAAAAAAAGAAATGCACCTGATCTTTTGTTTAAAAGTCAATATTGGACCATAACCCACCACGCTGGCCCAATGCGGGCTGGTGGGTTTTTAACGACTGTCATCTTACGACAACAACTGGGACCAACGGTTTAACGTGCCTTCCGAAGCACGGAAGAGCTCAAGATGTTTTAAATTTGGTCACCCATTAAGCGACCCGGCATTGCAAAAGTTGCTTAGCGGGCAAGATCGCAAGCCAAACGCGCTAGCCGCTGCGCCATCGTGCTCCTCAGTATAAAAAAATATAAAAAGTTTTATTACTTTGTGTTATTAGTGGGTTCTGGGGGAAACTTCCCAGGGGCCACCTTCCCACCTTCCCACCCACCGCGTCGCAGGCTGCGGATAGCGAAACGGCCTCCAGATATGGAAGCTAGCTGCCTTGGCAGTCGCGGACAATTGGGCGATCCCATTCGATGGGTGCTGGGACTGCTCATGGCTGAGCTTTCTCTACAAAATAGCACTAAACCCAATGACAAAGAATGACAGTAACGAGTACGAGCCGCCACTTTAATCAAAGCTCAGACCCGGGGACATCAACTTCGTTAGCTGTGGAATGCAATTGATCTAGGAGACGCACACTCTGAATTCAAAGTGCACCTGCTGCCTTGTAGGGAGATGTTGGATCATAAAAGGCTAGGGCGTTATCCCGAAAATATGACGTGTTGTACCTTGGGAAAGTACTACACTATCCTCCCATTATCGTATAAAATGAATGTTACTAAAGAGAATATTTTGTCATGCACCCCGGCTAGCACCCGGCGCTCACAAGTATCCGGGCCTGTGAGTGAGACATTGGTTACCGAAGACTGTAAAGAGGCGGGTACCCAGGCCTCTTTATCAGTGAATGCTACTGGTCAAAAAGAAAATAATAAAAAGCTTGTCCAGCAAGCGTTTCACCCCGGCCTGTTTGTAACCAGGCAGCGAAGTGCGTCACTAAGTGCCATTGCCCACGTAAGGCCCGACGCTGAGAGCACTAAAGAAACTGAAAAAAACACAGAGGCAATAATAACTATTAGTGACCAAGAAGACACGGACAAAAATGAGTGGCAAAAAGACCAAATTCCTGCCAGAAGTAAAAAAAGAAAAGAAACAAGCTCGATACATAATGATTCCAATAAAAAGTCAAAAAACACATTGACATATACAATACCAACACAAAATAGATTCGAAATACTCGTGGACGAACCAGTAAAGGAGACTTCTAAACTAGAAAGAGAGTATATACCAAGACCAGAACCAATCTTTGCAACAGGAGTCCTAAATATAACATCGCTGAAAGAAACACTAAGCAAGTTCGTACAAGACAATAGTTCATACACTATGACCACGCTTAGATCAGGTCATATAATTAAAATAATGCCTAAGGATATACAAACATATAAGATTATTCGAGAAAATTTTATCGCACAAAACATAACACACTACACATACCAACTCAAAAGTGAAAGAGCATACAGAGTTGTACTGCGTGGCCTGCACTCATCTGAGGATACTACACAAATAACAAAGAAACTGTCAGACGTTGGACATGAAGTCAGACAAATAGTTAATGTTCGTCATCGGACCACAAAAGACCCACTACCATTATTCTACCTAGATCTAGAACCAAAAAACAACAACAAAGACATATTTAAAGTCAAGTACCTTAATTATATGGAGATATCGTTTGAAGCTCCATACAAAAAGAAAGAAATCCTGCAATGCAAAACATGTCAAAGATTTGGACACTCCAAAAACCAATGTCACAGGCCTTTCCGATGTGTCAAGTGTGGCGAAGATCATCACACCGCAACGTGTTTAAAAAAAACCGGAAACTGAAGCTACGTGTGTGAATTGCCAAGAAAAACACCCAGCCAGCTATAAAGGATGCAAAACTTATAAATTGTACACAGAAAAGATACTAAAGATTGTGACAAAGCCAAAAGAAAAACCACCATATGTAAATCAACGGATTAAAAATTACAAACATGACATTGGGCATCCTCGGGAATACATCCTTGTTTAAAGTCATATGCTGAAGCGACCAAAACTAACAATCCACCACAACAAAAAAAAACTAACGATATAAAGCACATAACAGAACTGATGGAAACATTGCTGGAAAAACTACAACAGACAATGATGCAAATGATGGATAAAATGATGGATCGCATTGTCCAACTAGTCAGCAGCCTTGTAAAGAAATGACTCGCAACCTCCGAGTAATAACTTGGAACGCCAACGGCTTGACGGAACGACGTCAAGAACTAGAAACTTTTCTACACACGGAGATGATTGACGTGGCTCTCATATCTGAAACAAGATTTACAAATAGAACTCACATCGCATATAAAAATTATTCAATTTATAGAACTGATCACTAATCTGGTAAGCCACGGAGGTTACAGCTGTAATTATTAAAAATAATATTAAACACCACCCTTTAGAGGAATATCGCACTGAAAAAATACAAGCCTCAACAATAATGCTAAATGACAATAAAATCGAAACAGTGCTATCCGCTGTCTACTGTCCTCCTAGACATACGGTAACTGCTGGTGACTTTACAGAGTACTTTCACTCACTGGGCACAAGATTTGTCTGCGGGCGTGACTGGAATTCGAAATACCTGAATTGGGGATCTAGGCTAATTAACCCAAGAGGAAGGCAACTTCTCAAAGCTACAGAAGGGTTGAAGCTGGGATGCATCACTAATAGAAAACCAACTTACTGGCCAACAGATAGAAATAAGATCCCTGACAACAACCATAGCAACTTTGTCCAGCCTAAAACATACACCGACCTAACTTTAGACCACACACCAGTTATGATCGATATGAGTACAACGGTTACATTAACTGAACCCCATTTCAGATTGTATGATACTAAAAATACAAACTGGGAGCTATACCAAAGTACAATATACAAATATAAAATTGTATAACAAAATCAGCACTGTGACGGAGCTAGAAATCGCAGTAGAAAAATTCAATTCAGTTATGAGGCCGTAAGTAATGCAGCAATTAAATACAAACTTAGAGGACATCCCCCTAAACACAACATATATCCAAGAGACATCAAAGAGAAAATTCGAGAACGTCGCAGGCTAAGAAAAATCTGGCACAACACAAGATACCCGATTGACAAGAATGCATTTAACAGGTGCTCTGAAGACTTAAAAAGAACTATAAATGCATTTAAAAATAACAACTTGCAATCCTTTCTCTCAAGCATGACTCCTTCTGCAGATACAAATTATTCACTGTGGAAAGCAACCAAAAATCAGACCGGACCAAAGACTCAAATACCACCTATCAAGAATAATATAGGAGGATGGGCCAGATCAGACCAGGAAAAAGCAACAGCATTTGCGGACCACCTAAGTTATGTCTTCCAACCATTTCCAGAGTCAAACCAGGAACAAACAATGGAAATAAAAGAATATCTAGAGTCACCAACACAAATGTGCTTACCTCTAAAGCACATAAGTCCTAAAGAAATATTAACGGAAATACGAAACTTACAGGAAGGTAAATCGCCCGGTTACGACCTTATTGATGCAACTTTACTTAAGAAGCTCCCACCTAAAGGAGTATTGGGACTTGCCAATATATTTAATGCATGTTTGAGACTTGCACACTTCCCAGGACAATGGAAGATAGCGCACGTGGTAATGGTGCCTAAACCAGGAAAACCCTTACATGAAACGACCTCATACAGACCCATAAGCCTATTATCGATTACTGGAAAACTGTTTGAGAAAGTATTGCTTAACAGAATTAAGGTACATCTTGGCGACATACTGCCAAATCATCAATTTGGATTCCGAGAGAGACATGGAACAATCAAACAGGTACATCGCACTGTTCACATCATCAGCAGAAGTCTAGAAAATCGGATGTACTGCTCAGCAGTTTTTCTAGATATCAGCCAAGCTTTTGACAAAGTGTGGCATGATGGCCTATTGTATAAGCTGAATAAGACCCTGCCGCACTCCTTTCTCCACATTCTAAAATCCTACCTTGATAAAAGATGTTCACAGGTAAAATACAATGGTAAATGCTCTGCTTTAAACGAAATTCGTTCGGGTGTACCGCAAGGCAGCATCCTAGGCCCTGTGTTGTACATTATATACACGGCAGATCTTCCAACATCTGATAAAACAACAACTGCAACTTACGATGATGATACTGCCTTGCTGTCATGTAACACTGATCCAAAAAAAGCATCACCCTCTTTGCAGAAACACCTAGATGAAGTGCAGAAGTGGCTCAGTCGATGGAGAATTAAGGCAAACCAGAGTAAGTCTTGTCATGTAACCTTCACACTCCGAAAGGAAACCTGCCCTCCGGTAAAACTGAACAACAAGGAGATACCCCAACGAGACCACGCTAAATATTTAGGAATGCACCTGGACAGGAGGCTAACATGGCAAAAGCACATCTGGACCAAGCGAAAACAATTAGATGGAAAGGTTCGCAGTCTGGGCTGGTTGATTGGACGTCATTCGCAGTTAAATGACAACAGCAAAATGATGGTGTATAAGGCCATACTTAAACCCATATGGACATACGGTATTCAACTGTGGGGCTCGGCCAGCAATAGTAACATTGAAATACTGGAAAAATTTCAGACTAAGGCACTAAGAACAATGTTTTGTATCCCACAGTGTATTAGCAACAGATACATATACCTTGACTTTAAGATAAAGACTGTCAAACAAGAGATAGCACAGTTTAGCATGCGGTACCAGAAGAGATTAACCCAACATGTAAATGAACTTGCAGTGGCATTGAGAGGGTAGAGGGGCCTCCAGCATGCGAGGTTAAAACGCAGTGACATCCCAGGAATGAGCAACAGATTTCCGACTATTTGACATAGTAAAACCCTCTAGATAGAACATCTTAGAGGGAGGTTAGCGATAGTCAGTGGAGTCAGATTAAAATCAAATAGAAAAGTGGCTTATTGTTCCTTAACAGATGGCCATGGAGCAGAATAAGAAAGAAAAAAAATACTT
Organism: Scoparia ambigualis; assembly: GCA_963921215.1. Lineage (NCBI taxonomy): Eukaryota > Metazoa > Arthropoda > Insecta > Lepidoptera > Crambidae > Scoparia > Scoparia ambigualis. Next base: position 29,399,431 of record OY992508.1, read on the forward strand.
TGTATTTAATTAAAAAGGAATTGAAATAATACTCACCCTTGAACTGATTTGATGTGTTTTCTAACATTCCCTGATAGCTCTGTAACTTTTTCGGCTCTTTTATTTTTCATTGTTATAATACTCAACTGGCTTAGAGGATTCTGATCAAAGAATTCTTCTACAAATTTCTCAAGGAGCTAAAAGAAAACAAAGTGTCACATTTTTACAAAACTTAGAGGAACAATAGAAACTTAACATTGATTTATTGTATTAAAATTAAAATACAAGTATTTTTATTTTGCAAGTTATTTATTTTTCAAGTTTAGCCTACATTAAATTAATCAATAACAAACAACATAATTTAAAAATAAATTATGACAACATTGAACATGCACGTCATAATTAAATTGATACTGTCCATTAGAACTGAGGAGCATTAAAACAAAAACTGATAAATCACATTAGTGTTTTTGTGGTGTGTAAAAAAGTGACCCAATTCAGGGTTTTCTAAGGGGCCGTCCATTAATCACGTGAGGCTCGAAAGGGAGGGAGGGGTTCGGAAAAAATCACGAAATATCACAAGGGGGGAGGGGGGCTGTAGTAAGATATCACGTGTATTTAATTTTTCTTTAAACAAGCGATTTCTAAACCAAAAGCGGCATGTAGTGTGACCTTGACTCGCCGTGGATGTACTATTATTTATACTGTGGCGCCATTGCCTAGTTCTAGAATAAAATTAGATTATACCTACTTCAATTTCAAAGTCAAATTGTGATTTATCAGTTATTGTTCAAATTCTTCTCAACTGTCATACATACCTTAAGTGTGCAGATAAACCTTGAAGGCTTTAAATCCTGTGAATTCATAGCTTCAGAACAGTCAACGGCCAACAGCAAATGCCGCATCATGCCCAGTCTGACTGGCCCGCGTCGCGGTGCTATGGACTTGCGAGCTGCTTTTTGGGCAAATTCTGCCACCAAACCTTCCACCAACCCATCTTTGTCTTCCTTGATAGCCTCCCTTTAAAACAAAACAACATTGTTGTATTTAATATAATTTTAAGTAAAAGAATACGGAACATTTTATGTTTGAATACAACATTAAATTAAATTAAATTTGGAACACTCACACCATTTATCTAGCCCAAGATAAGTATTCTTTTCAAACTTGTTAATATGGTAAGATAACAAATAAATAATCAATATACATAAACATAAAAAAACACCCAGACACGACATCAATTTAAAAAAAGTTTTTCTCTAAATTGACCCGACCGGAAATTGAACCTGAGTCCTTATATATACCGCGATGCCAGACCTGGCGGGCTAACCAATCGAACACGGAGGTTGTCAAGGGTCATCTTTATTTTGGATGCTTAGCTCATTTTGTAACATACAAGTCAGGGGTACCTGACTGAATAGTAATTTTGCAGAAACTTTATCTCTTTGTATTCATAATTGTGAAAAAATCTATATTATCCTATATAGGGCAGAAGAAACATGAAAGTCAAGTGAATGCAATAGAAATGAGAATGCTAAGAAGTATAAATTATGGTGTGACTTTGAAAGATCGGATAAGGAATGGTGTGATATGAGAGAAGTGTGGAATGAATGAAGATGTAGGGACGAAAATTGAGAAAGGCATGCTTGGATGGTTTGGTCATGTAGAGAGGATGGATACAAAAGGAATTACAAAAAAGGTGCATGAGGCGAGACTGAAGGGGGCAGTTGGAAGAGGAAGACCTCGGCGAACGTACTTAGATCAGATCGGTGACTTTCTCGTAAAGGTCAGGTCAAGAGTACCATAAACCGACGAAGACGTATGAAGAACGTTATGAAAGGAAGTGAAGCAAAGGATGTGTGTCAGGATCGTAGCAGATGGAAAGCTGTGGTCTCTGCCTACCCTTTCGGGAAGCAGGCGTGATGTATGTAAGTACTTAAGTTTGTTTATTGAAGAATCACATAGGTACTTACCATGTTTTCTCGTAACCTGTCTCCCAACGATATTCTTTAGGATCCTGTTCATCATCGGCCATGGTCGGATAGTAAGAGAACTTGCCGCTTCTTAATTTATCTGTATTAACAGAGACAATAATTGGTTTTAAATTAAGTAAAACAATTATACAAAGTTTTGTACGTGCTCAATATTATTTATTTTTGACTTTGACAATGACATTGACATGTAAATTTTTTTTTAAATTTATTTGTTCCGTGAAGTAACAGGCTAAGGTCAGAGACTATACTGCCTAGTCATTAGTATTTTTTTTTTTCTAGATGGTGGTGATTAAAATAATGAATGATAAATGATATTCCCCCAAACCTAAGTCCTCAGTGAAGATGTGGAACTTTACTGAGATCTCACGCGGACTTCTTGAGAGAATTTGAAAAGTGATGTTGCACTGTTTTGTTTCATTTGCCAACACTCATGCACGTTCAAAAACACATAACGGTTAATAATCCACTATTATTTCACATTAATAATCGACAAAACACAAATTTTAAAAAATAAAACAAAACTGCAGACATGACTAGTGATGGGTCGAGGGCAAAAACAGTATAGGGCAGAAACGGGCATAAACGGGCATATTGGGCAAAAAATAGTTTACGCCCAAATAAATGCCCGATCACTGGGCAAAAACAAAACAACAACTTTATTCTGTAAAAAGCTCCTAAGTTTCGATTTTAATTAAATTATGATAAGGATATCTTTAAAATAAAACTAAATATTGATATTTTGTAACAATATGTCAGTTTCAATCAAATAACGTAGTCATAAAATAATCTCAGTCATATTAAATCACAGTTGAGCATTTTAATAATTTAAATATAAATTGAACCTCAGCATTCTTGGCATGGACATCGGCCAGGAACAGAATCCAAAATGCTACATCGAGAGTGCTATTTTAACTGCCTCCCGGAAGTTGGGTATTCTCAATAAGGTGAGGCGGTTTTTCACTTCCGAGCAGCGCTGTTTGCTGTACAAAGCTCAGGTGCGATCGAGTATGGAGTATTGTTCCCATCTATGGGACGGCTCCGCTAAATACCTCCTCGATGCACTTGATAGACTACAAAGGCGAGCGGTACGCATTATTGGAGATGCTGAGGTTACAGATTCCCTTGAGGACCTCCAGCTGCGTAGAGACGTTGCCTCTCTCAGTGTCTTCTACCGGAACTACTACGGAGAGTGTTCTGAAGAACTTTTTGATCTTATCCCGCCCTCTCCTTTCCTCTCCCGGACTACACGTGCTGGTCTTAGGAATCACCATCATACTGTACCTACAGACTATCAAAACTCGTACCAAAAAATTTGGCAAGTCGTTCCTCTGTAAGACCATTCGGCTTTGGAATTCTTTGCCGGCGCATGTGTTTCCCAGCTCCTACAGTCCCGGGTTTTTTAAGCGGGGCGTGAAACGGCATTTATGCAGGCCGTCATGAATGGGTGCGCTTGTTATCGTGCTTATCCCACGGTGAGGAGCGCTCTCATTATTTTGGACTGCATCGGCTGCTTACCATCAGGCAGGATGCAGTCACTATGACGAGCCATTATAAAAAAAAAGAAAAAAAAATGATAACTAAATCTAACTATCGTTAATATTTCTGAAAATTTCAAGTATTTCAACGTAACATAAGTACAAGGTTTTTTTTTATTATAGATAGGTTTGCTCTTGGCCACATTCTTATCCGTAGGATTAAGAAGAGGCTGACGATGAACCGAGCTTGCCCCGAACCTATTTACTCGGGCTTTAAAGATGTTAGGGCTTTATGCACTCGGGAACACAGACGCCGGCAGGAAATTCCCTACCTTGGCTGTACGCATTATGAATGAAGACGAATAACGCTTGGTGCGTATGAGTGGAATATCAACCAAGTTAGAGTGGTAGCCCGCCGTACGTCTCGACTCCCGATAGTAGGAAGAGGACGGTGGAATGAGCTCGTGTAGCTCAACAGCACACTCTCCAAAACAACCTGTAAAATACCGACAAGCAAGCAACTGAGCGACACGCGTGAGCGAGACTGTGAAGCTTGGTTTTCACAAGCTTATCGTCACGTATAAGTTTCCTGGCTCTGCGTTCCACCGAATCGAGCGCGGCAAGTTGATATTTAGCTGAGCCGTCCCAAATGTGGCAGCAATACTCCATGCACGACCGGACTTGTGCTTTATATAGAGTAAGAAGCTGTCCCGGCGTGAAATATCGCTTATACTTATTTAGAACATCCAGCTTTTTGGCCGCAGTTTGAGCCTTGATTTCGATGTTGTCGTCGAATTTAAGATTGGAGGTCAACTTGGTGGCGAGGAGATCAAGGTTATCGGTAAGTGTTACATCTACACCCCGGAAAGTAGGAGCCAGGTTAAAAGGTCTCCTTTTGGTCGAGAACAAACACGCCTGCGTTTTGGTGGCGTTAAAACGGACCAAATGGTTGTCACCCCCATTGGGAGACAAGACTTGAAGTCAAGTTTGTCCGCCCAACCATGACCTCTCTTAAGGAACGAACTTTCTCTCCGCCGACCCTTGCGCTAGACAGATACCTTTCTGTGACCGTGCTGTCATCTGCATATCCAACAATTCCGTAGCAGAGAGAGCGGAACCCTGAGAAACCCCGGGATCGATAGCCATGAGGTCAGAGGAACAGCCATCAATGACTACTCCGATTAACCGTTCACTCAGGAAGTCCAAAATTCAGACACAAAAATTAGCAGAGATGCCGTACGCTGGAAGCTTGCTCAGCAAGCTAGCGTGCCAGACCCGGTCAAAAACTTTCGAGATGTCAAGCGACACGGCAAGCGCTTCGCCATGCTTCTCGATTGCCTCGCCCTAGCAATGTGTAACGTGCACCAGAAGGTCCCCCGTGAAACGGCCCCGCCGAAAGCCATATTAGCAGTCGCTGAAGAGGTCGTGGGATTCTAGATACGACAAAAGCTTTCTATTCAGTACCCTTTCCATAACTTTGCATCGTATGGAGGTGATGGCTATTGGTCTGTAAATGGTGGCGTCGGCACGATCGCCTTTCTTGGGCACTGGCTGCATATTTGCAAGCTTCCAGGACTGAGGAACCGCTCTAGTAAGAAGAGAAAAGCGGTACAGACGCGTTAGAACCGTAGACAATTTAGGCGCACAGTCCCTAAGTAGTCTAGCTGGAATCCCGACCAGCCGCTGGCCTTCACGTCCAGATTCTACAAAGCTTTTCTTACCTCTTTGGTGTCAATGATGACACTTGGCATGGAAGCACCACAGTGAGGTAAAGTTAGTGGCTTTGCAAGGTTTGCATCTAGTCGCAAATTGCCCGCAAACAGAGATGAAAAAGATTTGCTTTCTCTGTTGCAGTGTGGGCCAACGTCCCATCTGGCCGCAGCATGGGGGGTAAAGTGGGCCGGCAAAAATTTTACTCGACCGACTTAGACAGTGGCCAGAATTGCTTATTACCAGCAGGGTAAGATGCTAGTCTGGCTCCTATGCGACTTATGTGGTCGAATCGCGTCTTGCGGATCATTCTTTTGCACCGCTTAGCTGCAGAGTTGAAGGCCTTCTTCTTCGCACGAACCCTCCGAGCCTGTTCTTTACAGTCACGAGCGCGTACCCAGGCTTGGTAAGCGGATTCTTTACGTGCTTCTGCACTTGCACAGTCCACATTAAACCAAGGTCGGGCATTGTAACCGTGAAGGACGTCTGAGAACTAATAAAGTATTCCATTCCCTGACGAATCACTTCTACGATCGCGTCTGCAGAACTAGAGGGATCGTTCGAAGAAAACACAGTTGGCGCCAAGGGTATTATGCAAAGAAGTACCGCATCTCGTCCCAATCAGCTGACTCGTAACGCCAGACACGTCTCGTGCCCCTAGGGCTGACATCAAGAGGCTAGCAGACACATACGGATTTCACCATACAATGATCGGACGTTCCCAGGGGAGCTGAGACCTTAATACTGAGTGTATATTAGGGTTCGTCGTCAGTTAAAGATCGAGACAGTTTGGCGTATGGCCATCAGCATCAGGTACCCGCGTCGCCATGCTTATATATCGTATGCTTGGGATATCGTGGAAGGAGTTCCGCGCCAACGTATCTATACTCCAGGAGCTCGGCATCACGCTGCGTCTGTCGGCCATAGTACAGTGGCGCATACTGCAGGACCTTGGCCATGTCTCTCGGCGGGATGGCGATTCCATGGAGCGGCTCGTCGTACAAGAAAGAGTGGAAGGAACCAGATCACATAGCAGGTCACCTATGCGCTGGACTGACTAAGTCAAATCCGCAATAGGGGACAGTGTATCAAACTGTGCCAGACAGTCTAAAAACAGGGAGAGATGGCGGGAGATCGTGAGGAGAGCTGTGTCCGCCTCAACCACCAAACTTGACGACTCAAAGTGACCACGACCGTTCTGCCAAGAGCGAATCGATAGATAAGAAGTTAAACTTAAGAAATTTCAATAATAGGTAATAAATAAATAAAATCAGTATAATAGGAAACATCAGTCATTATCATAACGGAGGTTGTTGTTTGCAACATCAACGAATTCTAATTCTAATCACAGTCACATTAAATTATAGTTCAACATTTTAACTTCATATTTAAATATAATACCTAATAGAACTAATTCTAACTATTATAAATACTTCTCAATATGCCCCCTTTTTCTAACTTTTTTAAGATATTTGTTTTTTACGTAACAACAAAGGTACAAGTCTTGGATTTTCACATTTACATGAATGAAATCAAGGCCAATATTCCAAATTAGTATGCATAAATTTAACTTTAAAAAATATAATAATACCAGCATACTTATAGGAAACTTCAGTCATCATCATCATCACTGAGGTTGTTAATAGCAACATCAACGAATTCTAATTCTCGATTGGTCAAAGAAGATATTGTGGTTGGGTGGGGATCATCGAATCAAACCAAATTCAACCGAATGAATGTCATATTGTGTATCATCATCATCATCACTAAAAGTATCTTCGATTTCTGAATCTAAATTGGTAACGTTTGACAGTGGTATACTGCCACCTTGACTACTTTTCAAATTCCAATTGTACGCCAAAAACGAAATTTTAGCTGCTCTTTCTGTCATAAGATGATTCCTTTTTGAACTGTGTGCTAAAAGAACCGCGTGGCGTGGCGGAGCGGCGCGCGGGTACCCCGCCCCCTCCTGTCCCCCAAATTCTAACGTATTCGCTGGTAAGAAGCAGTTAAGTGTGTTCTGAATTACTAAACTTAATTCAATTTTTTCATTTTGAGAAGTTGAGTAATTTATATGTCAATAATATAGCCATAATCTAATTTCATGTAGGTAGTTACTCATGCTGGATGATAAAATGTCACTTATTTAATGATAAAAATGATAAATGTTCTCTTATAGTTTTTGCCCAGTCAATGGACATTTATTCGGCATATACGGACATTTATCGGGCATTTTTCCAATGCGCCCAAAACGTCCGGGCGTAAACCCATCACTAGACATGACACTTCACTTTCCCGCCAAGAAGTCCTGACCTTTGACTATATACATGTCTAGACCATAAAGTTACTATACCTAACGGAATAGAGCAACAAACATGAGCTGTCAAACGAAACCGAAATAGGATGGCATTTGTGTATGTCAAATTGTTTAAAAATGCGTTCAGTGATGTACTTCATGTCGCTTTTCACATTGATATCGATAATATTAATTACTAACAGTAATAGTATTAATAGAACTAAAATAGGATGGGATCCCTCCGTCGCCGCATAGCATAAAAGCAAAACATGATGTTCGCAAAATATCATAATCTCAATTTACCACATTATTACAATATCATATTATTAGCAAACTAACATATTCGATTATCATCCTATCCGTGAAATAGGTCAAGGATCATAAGACCGCCGGCGGTGTGTCTGGTTTTACGATCCTCAAGGGGTTAACAACATTTTCTTAACAAAAAGTACAATTATGATTATTTATTTAATATTCTTTAAATATAAAATTGCTCATGCACTAGTCACATACTCTCGAGCCTATTCCTTTCTTAAAGGCCGGCAACGGCCTTTAAGAAAGGAATAGGCTCGATAAATTTAAAAAAAGTAAGAAAATAGCGAAGAAATTGTTAATTACAAGAATTATTTTGACTTTGATATCAATAAACGGTTATTATATGCTATCGGATTGTTTTATTTCTTGAAAAGTATTTACTTAAACATTATGACATTAATTGTACTAAAAATGTAGTATCCTGCTAATATGTTATTTTGCTAATATGATGTTTCAAGAATATGATATTGTAAGAATGTGGTGATTTGAGATTATGATTTTTTGCGAATATGGTGTTTTGCTAATATGATATTTTGCGAACATCATGTTTTGCTTTTATGCTATTCAGCGACGGAGGGGTTGAATGTAGGTACATGGTGCTAAGTAGACATTACTATATAATGAAACATCAGCAGAAGAATAGTATAATTTTATTTAAGCTTACCGAAACTAACTTTGTTGGAATTGCAGATTTCATCATAATTCGTTTCGATCTTCGCGTCTGTAAATATATTTCTTCAAAATGCTTACATGAACTGGACCTTTGAAAACATGAACTTTTCTTGGGAATCCAGTTTGGACGATCAATTAGCCTAAGCCATGTATTTCTAGTATCCAAGTTAGTAGGAAATCTAAAAGATACATAAATTACCTACTAATTTTATTACCTATTCTAACAGTCAAAAACTGATACCTATGGATCGGCTAAGTATCTTAAATGTGTTTACATTCCCAGGTAATTCATATCTAAACGTCATATAGGTACTTTAATAACAATAATACATATTCGTTTACGTGATAGACAATGGACACGAAATATCGATAACTTGATACAGCCCTAGTGTAAAACGAAAATTATTTCTTTACACAAATTATTCGTAAATTCTACATTATGTATATTCTATCTTTGCTTCTTACATAAATAAATGTTTATAGAAGAGGATTATCACATTTCGTGGTTAAAATTCGAAGCGCATTGGCATAAATAAATCCTAGGTAAGAAGGTGTCGGTTTGTAATAATTTACCTGTAAAATGAACATTTTATGGGATTATTTCGCTGTGTTGTACAACAATCAATCACTGAAAAAGTCACCATGTTTCTAAAGCACTATTTCTCAAAAATATTCACGATTTCACGTAAAATCAGAAAAAATCACAAAATCCAAATTCTCAGTGTGCTGCTAAGTGCGGCCAACTGTCAAACAGTATCCAAAAACGGTTCTGTTACGTCGCATCACGCATCTCTTTTTATCCTACAGTGTTGTTGCTAATGACATCCCGCTCCCTCAGCCCTTTGTTTCTCTATTCCGCTAGGTATAGTAACTTTATGGTCTAGACCTAGCATCGCGGTACAAACGCTTCTCAAAATCCCCGGTACAAACGCTTCTCAAAATCCGTCCGGTTTTTGTATTGAATTTGAAGTGTGCGTGTCAGCCACGTATGACTGACACTAGCGCGAATGGTTGCCAGCGAATGCCTTATTTCCAATAAAGTAGGGAAAAAATATTTATGCACAATACAATTTTAAAATGATTCATAACATAACATAACTTTTTAAATTAGGTATGTCTATCGTATATGTAGGTATAACGCATAATAAAAGCTGATGTGTTTAGAAGAAATGGATGATTGAAGGCGAGGGCGAGTACAATAAAATAATGCGCTAATGGAAGCCTGCGTGCGTGTGATATGTTTGTAATTGGGACGAAATAGAAGCAACAGGCAGGATAATTTACATTTATTACTTAATCAAAATTGATTTTTTAATTAGAAATTTAAATATTTTAAATTAAAATCAAAACAATTAATGGCGTTCTCTTTGTATTTGTTTCTCAAATAACTTTCGTTTGGATGTTACATAATTTTTCATGTTCTCTAATTTCTTATTAAGTATGTTGAAACCACAGACATATAATAGAAGCAGACCAAACATTATTTCACAACTACATAGATGAGAATAAAACAATATTTCTACTTCTTTCTCTCCAACCACAAATTAATAAGACTATCTCGTTTCTTTTTAATGTCGCAACACTTCCACACACATAGACAAACTGGACCATGAGGCAAAACGCCATCTTGACAAGCTACAAATAAGCTACAAACACTATAACTATGGCTACAAATGTCTTCCTAGACTTGTCAACAAAGGACGTATAGGAGATTGTTTTCGCTTATTTTTTGTGATCTAATAAAATTTATGAGCCAAAAGTACTAAAATAAAATGGTGAAGTGTAGTGCGCCCTTGTGCGGCAACTCTTTATTTGAAATTACGTTCCATATTACGTTCCATTGGTAAGTTTTGTTGTGCTATCTAATCTCATAATGTTTTTTTCAGTCATTGTGTGATTATTATTAATCTTTCGGCATTGTAGAAGTAGTGAATAATTTCATTATTGCAAATCTCGTGAAATCTTAACGTAAAGTAGTTTCTGAAAGATTCTTGTGTTAACAATAATCAATTATATAGTAACTCTGATCTCGTTTAACGTTTCATGTACTTGTACAATTTTAAGGGGCCGTATTTAGGCTCCAGTTTTGTTTAATAGGTATATTTTTGAAGATTGATTAGATTTAAGTATGCAATATATTTTGTCATTAGGTATAAATTAAATATGAGTAAATTATTTTTATAATATTGTTAACTTAAACCCTATCCTACCCCTTTAACCCTATGGTAGTCGTAGGGATGTATTCTTGTATGAAAATGTGCGTAAAATAATAACTTTTTACATTTGTTTTTCAGAATTCATCTAAATCTTTACTAAAAGGTCCGTTAAGAAGCAATGCCAGTGGAGATCATGTTTTGAGGAATTTGCAAAATTTACAGCCGAGTACCTCAAGTGCTGTATTAACTACAGCACTTGAGGTACTCGGCTAGTGTAGGTAGTTAACTCACATTAAGTGAGTTAACTTAAGTATTATATTGTTGTACAGTATTCTAGGCTATAACATGAATAAGATGAGTCTGCGCAGTCTCTCAACTCTGTTACTTTGAAATATACAGAAAATGATAAATTTATTTGTTTTCAGAAACTTTCATCATTACTTCCTGAACAGACTCAAAAGTATCCCGGATATCATTTTTACGGGACTTGCAAAATATACAGTAACCCGCAGTCAGGGTCGCTGACTACTCGACCACCCGGCGGTCTTATCACTAGTTTAAAAAATTGTGAATTTATTTATTGTAATTTTTATTTTTATTAAAAAAATACCAGCAGAGTATGTATGTATGTTGTTTTTAATTACATAATTAATTTTTCTTATTTTACCTAACGGTTCTACTACGAGTATTTCATGCATTTTATTAAGAGATCTATTACATCTTAAATGTGATTTTTGCGTAAAATGCGCATTTTTGCATTTTGTAGTAACTTGTTTAGTTGTATTTATCGTTATTATCAAAATAGGATAATAAAATCATGCTTAATATTACAAATCTCTTCTCTGCGAGAATAAGCTGAGTTCGGACGGCCGGCGCATCGTATTTTGTAGTAATTTTGCAGTTATATTTATCGTTTTTATCGAAATAGGATAATAAATTCATTATGCAATCTTTATTTCTCAAGAAGTAACAATTATTTTAGTATAAATTTTGCTAAATAATATCGTAGATAGAAGAAATTCACAGTTAACTTAAAGCGATTTTCGAAGTTTTTTGGTTTGGAATAAGATTTTTTTCTATATAAAATCAATGATATCTAAAAATTCCGAGGCCGCTACGCACTATACGACTATATAATAGATAACATTCTAATTTTTTTTTCATTTCTTTAGAACAGTAGTTCAATCTAGGAGCTCAAAAAAATGCCTTAGCGCATTTTATGAAAACCTTCATCAATTTTGGGTTTCATAAAAAAGTTAAGCAAAATTTACATAAAGCGAGGCCGCTACGAACTATGCCAATAGCTATCCTACATTATTCAATAAGTCAAAACTGGTGATGTATTTTTTTTCTTGGATCAAGAACGCCAAAAGTGGCCATTTTACGCAAAAATCACAGTCGAGATGTAATAGGCCTATTAAGTTAGTTAGGTGGCGTCGCAGCCAGATACAGATACAGACATAGCCTGCCTGGCACTCAATGATAGATAACTTAGCATTCTACTGGTGTTTTTTTTAAATTTAATGAGTATCTTTAAATGTCTATAAAATATAAAATTATCCTCTTTACGTATAACATTACTATAGATGTAGGTACTTGAGGTCAATTGCGTGCCTGAGTTCAGCCCCTTTTATTGTAAATGTGTGCATGAAATTTGTCTGTAGGCGTAATGGGCACGCTTTTTTGTTGTAATGTTTGGTCTGCTTCTATTATATGTCTGTGGTTGAAACCTTATAGTTAAATATTTCGACAACGACTTCTTTCTACCGGATCAGTTGGAAATCTGAAAATTAAAATGTTTGCTATGTGGTCGAACAGTTGTAAAGGTTACATAATGTGATGACTGCTCATCAATATCCGTGTCCAATAGTTTACATGAGACAAGAAATATTGACCTTTTAGGGGCACAAACATACACCCGCACTTTCTCAAACATCCGTCATCATCATCATCAGCCAATAAACGTCCAACTGCTGGGCGCAAGCTTCCGACGTGGAGATAGCACGTGGGGATATTGTGCCATAACTCACCACACTGGCCCAATGCTTGTTGGTAGGTTTTAACAACTGTCATCTTACGACAACAAACGGGACCAACGGCTTAACGTGCCTTTCGAAGCACGGAGGGGCTCGAGATGTTTTAAATTTGGTCACCCATCCAGTGACCCGGCATTGCGAATGTTGCTTAGCGGGCAAGATCGCAAGCCAAACGTGCTAGCCGATGTGCCATCGAGCTCTGAAGCATATACTAGCAGCCCCTACATACATATACTTAAACACACACTTCTTACATAAATACTTAACGTACATTCCATTTCAAACATAATATTTTTTTATTTATTTCGAATATCGATACCATACCACAATAACAATTTATAATAATTGTATTATAAAATATTACAGTTGGTAATATTTTATAATGTGAAACTAGTGAAACTAGACATTTGCACAAATGACAGTGATATGTTTACAAACATTCGGCATCGAAAGGAACCGTGACATTTATTCACGCTCTTATAAATCAGACATCAGTTTAAATAAAGAAATACTTTGAAAGTGTTCCAATAATAATTATATTTAATGTATTTACAACAAGGCTATGTATAAATACTAACATAAAAGACTGAGTATTTTTTATCATACTTATTATATTTAAACCTTTATTCTGCCACCAATAATGGGAATTCTACATTTTGATACCAGCAACACTACGCATGCATGGCCGTTATTATTGTCAAACTTTAAATTTTCATTAAAATTTAGCGATAGTAGTTATTTAGTTTACAGATGGAACGTGACTTTCCTTTTCGAAAAGATTTTTCCTTTGTAGTTTCGACAGAATTTCACTGAGCAAACGGTCATTTTGCGAACAATTTCACCGAAACGCGAGAGGTGAACACTGCTTGACGGCACAATGACACTGACCGCCAGGATTGCGCGATAGGCCAATTTTGGCCTATAAATTTTTCTACGTTTTTTTACGGCCAGGGTCTATCTAGACATGTATATAATCAAAGGTCCTGACACATTGAGATCTATAACTATAGAGAGAGCATAAGTTTGCTATCTCTTTCTGCTTTAATCCATTACTACTTTTGTTCCGTTTCGGCACATCATGTTTACCCTAAGTAAAACAAAGACAAAACATAGGATGAAAGGACCGTGTCGGTGAAACTGTGCAACGTTTTACATGCAGCCAGCGGCACTTGGCCCCAAACAAATCGCTGTCATTATTTTACCTACCAAATAATTATTTGTTTTTTTAGTTAAATAAGTGTATATTTTAGGTGTTGATATTATTTCGGTGGGTTTAATTGAACAATGAGTTGTTCAGTCAAACATTGCAGTAATAGAAGTGAGTGGCAAGTGCCTGGAATATCGTTTCTTACGTAAGTTTTGTTAATCTGGTCTCGTGATGATTATTAGCAATTCACCATGCAATATTTGATTTGTTTCTATTCAAAATGCTAATAAATGTTTGCAAATCTCTAATTCTAGTCTTAAATATGTGTGCTTTTGGTTTAATACGGAAATTTCATAAAAATATTTCAACATAACCTGTAATCAGTATTGTCAGGTACTTGGCAAAGTTTACCCCAAAAATACTTAGGTTTAATATGGAACGAATAGCATAAAATAAATTATCTAATTGAATTATATATCCACCTGTACTTTTTACCTTTCCTATCTATTTATTTATTTATTTATTTATTTAGGTTTGCCAACATTTGTGTACAACGATACTTATGCTTACTTAATTCTTTATCTATTCGAGCGCTAGACTGAGCGTGGTAGAAAATACTAAATTTAGTTTTAAGGTTTTAGGGGCCTCATGAGAATCAAGCCAGCCTAGTGTAAATTAACGTTTATTTTCTATTTATTTTAGATTTCAAAAAATGATGATGGAGACATAAAAATAAAGAAAAATGAAATCTTAGCGAAATCGCGGCCACTTATCAAAACTTGATAACACGAACACACTTGAGGACTTGAATGCTGACAAAAAAATAATCAAGAAGTAAGTATCACAAATCATAAAGTGTGTCGCTTCTGAGATTTTGGTGTCAAATCTTGCATTTTTTTTATTATTTTATATATTTTTCCCTTGAGGAGCTCGATGGCGCAGCGGCTAGAGTGTTCGGCTTGCGATTTTGCCCGCTAAGCTACTTTCGCAATGCCGGGTTGCCTGATGGGCAAATAATTAAAAACATCTCGAGCTCCTCCGTGCTTCAGAAGGCACGTTAGGCCATTGGTCCCAATTGTTGTCGTAAAGATGGCAGTCGTTAAAAACCCACCAACCCGTATTAGGCCAGCGTGGTGGGTTATGATGGCCCAATATCCCTAGGTGCTATTGTTCACGTGGGATGCCTGTGCCCAGCAGTGGGACGTTTATAGGCTGATGATGATGATGATATTTTTCCCTTAACATCAAAATTTTTGTTTGTTTTTAACTTCTCTATTGGTTTTATCAGTGACAGCGATTTCGCAAAATTCTCCTTTATTTTATTATGAATTTTCGGTATTCCACAAAGTTAAGATGAAATATTTTTGTTACAGAGAAAGAAACAATTTAGGCCACGGATTGTTTCATAAATAACAGTCATTATAATTTGGTTTCACGTGTTATTTTATTTCATAGTGTATATAATTTGTCAAAGATTGATTGATATTTGATCCACAATACATTGTTGTTGATTATATATTTTCGTTTCTTTTATCCTAACCGTTCTACATCCGACACAAAAATGAGAGGTGTTATTGTCGAGAGGTCGAGACGTGGTATTTGTTCTTGACATTGTGTAACATTTACCCATATTTAGGGAGTTACAACTGTGAGCTGGCAACATTTTAGTAACTCACACATAGGCGCCTTTTTTGTGCTTGTGTGAAAATGTTGCACATCGATGTTACAAAAGTATCTCTCTCAATGTCCCTGACATGAAAAAGTATTGTCTTTTTTTCCTTCTCAAGCAAAGAAAGGAAAAGGATTTAGCCCATAGGTCTTAGTCTTTGCTTGAATAATTTTTATATGGTTGTCGGACCATATTTGGTCCGAGGTTGTTGTGATAAAAACCACAACAAAAAATATTTTAATAGCACTCCATACATAATAAAATAATATAAGAAAACACAGACGTATAACTATTATACGGCTGTGTAAGAAAACCATTTTTATTAAACATAAAGGTCCTCAAAGAACTAATTGTAAAGGTTATGACCAAAGAGTATACTCAGAGCACTCCTAAATACTATATCCCCCTGCCAGCTAATGAGTCTGACAAACGTTTTTTTTTACTTTACATGCTAAATAAATCTACAAAAAATTACGAGAAAAACTGCTTGTATTTACTTTTTTCATATCATAAAAAATGGAGATATTTACGATCAAACTGCATGTGAGCAACGCGCTCATTAAATTTATTTAGCGTACCAAAAGAGACTTTAAGGTAATGCCGCTATAAGGTTTAAAATCGACCAACAATACCAAGGGGAACGAACCTTAGGCCTAATTTGGTATCCAAACGACGTCGATGAGCTAGGATTCGATACGTCCCTGAAACGTATACCCGAAGGCATTATTCAAGGGAAAGAGAGGCCTACCAAGCGAATTATGCTCCGTATCGTTATGTCGATTTTCGATATATTTGGTTTCCTTGCACCATTTACCATCCAGGGCCCTGTTTAATAAAGCTGACAATCCGACAAGTCGACATATGTCAAAAAGTGACAATTTGACAATTTTTCTGTTTAATAAAACTGACAGGCGACATAATTGTCATGGTGGGAAATTCACAAATATGTCGAATTGTCGCAACAATCCGACATTTTTCTGTTTAATAAAACTTTTTAAGCGACAGGTGACAGGTGACAATTTGTCGTGAAAAACTTGTCGAATCTGCTCTTTAAAACATAAAATTGTCATGACATATTGACATATTTGTAAAATTGTCCGACATTTCTGACAGGAGCGTTACCCTCTGTCGCGAAATCATATTTTGAACTTTGAAGGTTTAAGAAAGTATTTATTACAAAAAAATGGTACTTATGTCGAGCAGTGAGAATAGTGATGATGAATACTTGAAACAAATACAAACGAGGAGGCAACGACGATCATTTAAAGCAGAATTAATTTATCATTCTCAATTACAGATTTCTGCTTTAAAGAAAAATTCGGGTATGTAACCACCGTAGAATATTTAATTATTAAAATTGGTCATCAACTTGAATACGATACAAGCAGAAACCCAGCACGAACAATCGAAGATGTCGAAGAATCGAAGATTTATCTTTTACTGTGGTAATATTTTTTTCTATTTTACCCTCATTTAGCTTCATATAACAAAATTATTTGCAAATATGTCAAAAGTCGACATAATTGTCACGACAATCCGACAATTGTCACCGACAATTGTCAGAAATAATTTGACTGTGGTTTTTTGACATTTGTCGAGTTTGGTTAAACGCTTTCTCAATGACAAATATGTCAAGATTTCACCTGTCGATTTTTGACATATTTGTAACTTTTATAAAACAGCCTAAGCGCGACAATTCTACAATTTTGTCGTTTTTTGACATATATGTCGGATTGTCAGCTTTATTAAACAGGGCCCAGGGCAAAATAATGCTACAGGATACCTGGCGTCTTACGATAGGCTGGGATGACGTCATACCTGATGACGTATACGAGAAATGGTGCACATGGGTTGCATTACTTAAAGATATAAAACACATACGCATACCTAGGTGTTACCTCAATAATAGCCGAGAGCAAGCAAAGCTAGTTGAGTCCGTAGCATCTCCTTTGTTTTTTTAACCCACACTCCCCGCTGCGCCTGCGCCGGTTACAGAAAATCGTAAGCCGCCTGCAACGCGTGCTACAGTAGTAACTACCAATTATAAATGTTTGCAGTTGCATATATTCAGCGATGCATCTGCCAAAGCTATGTGCGCTGTAGCGTATTGGCGTTGGACAGCGGACGACGGGACGGTACACGTCGCATTTATAGCGAGTAAATGCCGCGTTGTGCCGGTCAAGCCTATTACCGTTCCCCGCGCTGAACTGCAGGCGGCCTTACTGGCGGCGCGTCTTGCGGACACCATACTAAAAGAACACAGAATGACTCCCGAGAAACGTTTCTTCTGGTGCGACTCCACCACTGTTCTGCAATGGATCAGAAATAATACACGTTCGTTCAAAGTATTCGAGGCTAACCGATTAGGCGAAATCGATGAGCTCACACAGGTACACGAATGGCGAGTACCTACAAAATTAAACTCGGCTGATTTAGCGACTCGTGAAAATTTTGAAATGACGCTGTTTCACGGAAGATGGTTTACGGGGCCGGAGTTCTTATATTCTGAAGAATCGACGTGGCCGGCGGATGTTGTTAACACTGCTAAGATAATATATACCGAGTGTGTAGCTACTATACGCGACTTATCAAATAACTTAGCGATCCCAGACCCACAACGATTCTCCTGCTGGCTCCGCCTGCTGCGTTCTACGGCTGTTATGCTGAAGTTTATTGATAAATGCAGAGGGCTTTCCGGTGAAGTGGACTGCAACGCGATGTCGAGAGCTGAAAACCTGCTGCTGAAATACGCGCAGTTGGACTCCTTTCCTATCGAGATATCTGCAGTAGAAAGGGGTAAATGTGTATCACGTGACAGCAAGTTACTTACCTTGTCACCTTACCTTGACGAAAACGGTTTGTTGAGACTCGGTGGCCGCATTGATGCCGCAGTTGATCTGAACCTGGAATCAAAAAGACCGATTATATTGGATGGGAAACACCCGGTAACGCGGCTTCTTGTCACGCACTACCACATTAAAGCAGCACACGGGAACCAGGAAATGGTGATCAATAACCTGAAACAGAAATATTGGGTCATTAGAATGAGACCTACAGTCAAACAGGTTGTTACAAGCTGCATGCTTTGCCGCATAAGAAAATGTAAACCACAAATCCCAAGAATGGGTGACTTACTACAAGCTCGCGTAGCACATCATCAGAGGCCCTTCACCTTCTGTGGACTCGATCTGTTTGGACCCATGGAAGTGACGGTTGGTAGAGGACGACAGAAGAGATATGGTGTCCTTTTTAATTGCCTCACGGTACGAGCCATTCATATCGAGTTGGTTGCATCGCTTACAGCCGACTCCTTCATAATGCGTATGTTTCGGTCGATCCTGACAGTTCAGAATCGCTAACTCCTAACCACTTCCTTCTAGGTGGTTCGTCTAACTTACCTGTCATTGGTTTTTTCGACGATTCAGATATGTACTTGCGGAAGCATTGGCGCAAGGCGCAAAGGCTAGCGGATATGTTCTGGCGCCGATGGCTTAAAGAAATTCTGCCCGACCTTCTGCCTAGAAGGAAATGGAACGAGGAAACACAACCTTTACGGGTGGAAGATCTGGTTCTCGTGGCCGATCCTGATAGTCCACGGAACGCTTGGCCAAGGGGTATCATTCAGGAAGTGTATCCAGAGAAGGATGGTCGTGTCAGATTAGTCGACGTGAAGACTAAAACAGGCATTTGGAAGCGATCGGCTGCCCGCGTCGCTCGTGTCTCACTCGGTATTGAGTGCTGAATTAGCACGGGGTGGGGAATGTTACCGACGCGCTCATTAAAATTTGTAAATTTATCTCAAATAAGTAGTGTATTTTTCTTGTACAATAATATGTTGGTAGGTAGTTTAGTACATTACTTTATACCCCCGCCGGGAGTTTTGTCGTCTACGGCTGATGTCGGTCAGCAGTCATGTGCAGCGTTTAAATATTAATTAAAACGAATTGTTAGCTAATTGCTTTTACGTATTATTTGTGCCAATATAGTGTTGAAGTTCGAACCGCATTTTCACTGCTCACGGCCCATAACATCCACACTGCATATTTCCCTCAGAACAATAACTATAAATATAACTATATATAAGAAGGTTTTTAAAAACGCGGGCGGGCGCTCACTATCCGATGACGTCACGCCCCCGCCGCAACAACCAACTGTCCTCCAACCGACAATGCAATTACAATAGTAATAATTAATAGCTTCTATGCCCTGAATGTTATTTTCGATTAATATAGTTACACACAAAATATATTTTTCGACTAATATGTCTGCTCTGTATTTTTCCTCTCAAGAGTGTGCAATTGTCCGCCGAAGGAAATCTTTTGTTGTTCGTTGTTGGCCCTATCTGTGCATACATGCATATGCAACATCGTTCACATCACGGAAATAGTTCCATAAATGGCCTTTTCGCGCCAATTTTCATAAACTATTATTTATTTACAAACACCTAATAAACCAAATCAAACACACTACCTATTTATTATAAATGAAACTATGTAGACACAATTATCTACACCAAAATTATAATTACAACAACAATATCAAAACAACACCGAGCAAACCGGCCATTATTACGCGGCCGCGGCCGCGTAATAATAATTATATTAACAAACGAACGAACCGAAGTAAACAAATGAAGCTAAGCACGTTTGAATTTGAAAAATATACCTATATATAGGTTATGGACATGCAATGCAGGACAAAAGTAATATTTTATTATTTTTGTCTTGCTCTAATTTAAAATCCAGCGGTCAACAATAATATTAGATCTTAAACCTTTGCGATACAACACAATTTCTTTACAAACTTTAGTAGGTACTACTAGTTTACGGCTTACGCAGGCTCCAATAGGTGGCGCATTATGTAACTTGTTTGTTAGCTGTGAAAATTCATATTTAGATTTCTACTAATATTAGGTGTGGTGTGCCTAATATTTGAATAAAATATTCTGGTTCAAACAGACCCTGGACCACCAGGTCACCAATCAGGGCTTGCTTGAAATTAGCTGCGATACGCAGCGTTGATCCTACTAACTAAAATTTAATACTATGTACTCACCGAATGATGATATGGTTGAACCGCCTTGCAACTTGAGGAGAAAACAGGGGTAGGAAGGAAAAGGATGGTCGCAGCCCAGCTGCCGTGGTGTGGCTCCTGGCCTCTGGCAGCGTTGCCTCGCCTGCCGACTCCTCGAAGGCTCGTCCAGATCACCTCCGCACACACGTCCGTTCCCGATCAGTGAGCACTTAGTCCTTGGCTTACCGATAAGCCACCGTCGTTAACCTGCCGCGACGCCTATATGACGCGTGCCAAACTCACTAGGGTTGGCAGCAATATACCCGCGGCCGTCGCGTTTGTTCGTCCGATAAATTACACCGCAGCCTCCGACGGCTGTTTACAAGGAGATTATTAAGATTTAAGCCGATTAACTGATAATTCACAATCTCACGCGCCGACACGTGGTGAGTTTCCTAACTGGTCTCATCGAATTTACAATAAACGCGAGCGCGTGGTCCTGTCGTCAGGACTTCATACGCAACCAATTCTCGCGGGGTTTTCTAACCGATTTTCGAAGATTTGACGCTATTCAACCGATAGAATTCAACTAGAGTCCCATAAGCCGACCGTCGTCTGCCATTTCCGACAACGAACCAATGATTAAGTGAATGACATACGAATGTCAATATCACCTGACAGTTTTATTTTCATACCCTATTCATTGCAGGTTTGCAGTTTTGCAGTTCATTGCTGGTTTTAAACATATTCTATCAAATGAAAATAAATCAATATTAGTAATATTTATTCTGCTACATTTAATATAACGAACACCATAAGGCTGGTTTCACAGTTACGCGTTTGACCAGCGCCGGCCACACGCGCGCGCTACAATACATAGTAGTTGCGCGTTTGAACTACGTGATGACTATGAAACGCAACCTACAATCTAGTGTAACGGGCGATTTTCCGAGATCAAAAAAAAAAGAAATTGGTTTGTAAATGACTTCATAGATGGCGCTTAGCATAGATTAGTATGGCGCTTAGTAAAAGGCGGGTTCATGTAGAGCACGTGCATGGCTGCGTAATCTTTATTCTATTCCAAAATAGAAATAGGTTCTGGATGTCCTGAATATAAATAAGTAAGTAAATACTATTTTTTTTATTCTTTTGGTAGACAAGTAAAAGTGTAGGATTTATTACAGCCCTTAGGTAGGTACGGCTTTCATAAAACGACATCTATCGAGTGTTTTTGAACTAATTTTTACTTTTTAATTTGGGCTGTCAGAAAATCGCCCATTGTAAGCGCGCGCGTGTGGCCGGCGCTGGTCAAACGCGTGACTGTGAAACCAGCCTTAATGACAACACCACATTTTTTTGTTCTGTGTTCCATAGATAATATTTTTTAATATAATAACTTGATAATACTTTTTATTATAACTCAGAGAAAGAGAATTATAACAATATTGTAAAAACAACCGTGCCGCGTATCGTGTAATAAAAACATTTTTAACAATACGATGCCCCATTTATCTTTTTTTGCTATGTTGAAGTATTTCGAATCAAAATAGAAAAAAAGATACAACGCGTGGAGTCAAAAGTGCTAGTGTCCAAAGCACAGACATAGACTGTGGTCCAAAGCCTAGCAAAAACAACATGACCGCTTGGTGTGTTTGAAACTATGAGTCAAGGTTAATACGTTCAAAACCTTGTTTTTTATTAAAAATCTTTGATCCTTAAAAATGCATTAATACTTCTTTAATATTTAATAACATTATTTGTTATATTAGTTTTCTCCCAAAAACGCTGTTCACAGCTAAGCTCAAAGTGAATGATGTCCTTTCTGTAATAATCTATTGAAAAAAATAACAATCAATTACGAAAAAACATCATTAGAAACAGCTGGAACTATTAATAAAAAAATATAAATAACTGCTAATAACGCAAATAATAATTATTATGACGACCTCCTTGGTCGAGTGGTTTGTACACCGGTTTTCATGGTGTCGCCATCTCTGAGGTCCCGGGTTCGATCCCCGGTCGGGTCAATTTAGAAATTATTGTTTTTCTAAATTGTCTCGGGTCTGGGTGTTTTCTATGTATAATAAGTATGTATTTAAGTATTTTAAGTATGTTTATCCGTTGTCTAGTAACCATTTTCAAGAGTTTTATAACGAAGCTTCTCTTGGGCTAGATAATTGGTGTGAGTGTAGGAACATTTATTTTTATTATTTTTTATTATTTTATTAACACTGGTAAGATATGGCCATCAGACCCCGGTGTACACCTCTGCTGACTGTAGTATCAAATCACTGTATAAATCATTTGTTATGCTAGATAATGACGAAGTCGAAGTAAAAATAGTAGATTATGCACCAAGGGGATAAAGTAGTGTCATAGTGAAGCGGGCGCCCCGTATTGAATCCCGAGCGAAACGAAGGATTCTAGCGTTAACTCCCGAGCGTAACGAGGGTGTTTAGAGTTAAGACAAGAATCCTGATTGCAGCGTGGAATTCAAGGTCGCCCAAGACGAAGGCACCTTTATACCCGAGGAGCATACTCTACTTTTCACACCATCTACGAGACAATAAAAAGCAATAGTAAAACAATAGTAGATTGGAAGTTTAGAGAGAAGAGCCCTGTGCCATACCCTGTCAAAGGCTTTCGCTACGTCCAAGCTAACTGCCAGTGCCTCCCCTTTACTCTCGACTGCCTTCGCCCATCGGTGAGTATGGTATACTAAAAGATCACCAGCAGGACGACCGCGACGAAAACTATACTGGCGATCACTAAGTAGCTGATTCTCTTCTAGGTACCTTAAGAGCTGGCGGTTTGTAATGTACTCTTACTTTGGAGAGCAAAGAGGTGATGGCTATTGGCCTGTAGTTGGACGGATCTGAGCGATCGCCTTTTTTAGGAATCGGGTGGACAAGGGCTGTCTTCCAAGAACTCGGGACAACGCCCGTAGTGTAAGAGAGCCGGAAAAGGCGCGTTTAGAAGCAGCGCCAACTTAGGAGCACACGTCCGAAGCACAATGGCGGGAACTGCATCAGGCCCACTCGACTTATGGATATCAAGGGAAAAAAAGCCTTACGACCTAACTTTTGTAGGAACCGAACGTTTGGCATTGAACAAGTGCAATGCGGTATGGTCGGTGGAGATTTTTTCCGATCGTCCAAGATCGAGTTTGATGCGAAGAGAGTGCCCAGGAGACCGGCTTTCTCCTTTGCAGTATGGGCCAGGCAGTCATCGGTCTTGACTCTTGTGCAATGGTGGTAGGGACGGCTGACAAAAAATCCCTAAGATAGCTTTGGCAATAGACCAGAACGCACGCGTACCCGAAGGAAGACGCACTAGCCTCTCGCCAATTCTCCCTATGAATGATGACTTCGCCCTGGCAATGTCCCTCTTAAAGGACCTGGCGGCAAAGTTGTCTTTCTGAGCACACTGGTGTTTGGATCCTTTGATGACACCGCATTAGCCCAGGCTTGGTAATGTTGTCGCTTTTGGCGAGACGCCATTTTGCAGCAGCGACCAAACTATGATCGCCAATGGGAACCACAGAGTTTGGAATGAAAAGTTCCATTCCCTGCAGTATCACATCAACGACAGAGTCAGCGGCGAACTCGTCGTCTCAAGGGTAAACCCGTTATTGTTCTGAGGGTAAACCTACGGACGCGAGTAACAGCTTTATCCACCAACATTTGACAGTTGTAACAAAAAAATTTAAATAAATGTCAGTTAAGGTAGAATAGAATATTTTTTTATTTGAACAACACTGTACATACAACAAAGAGAAATAAAGGTAGTTCCCAAGTAACACACATAGGCTGAATACTAGTTGAATAATGGATTATTGTGTACTTAGCGCTGAATAAAATTACTGAATAAAAGCAGAGTAGCATGCTATTCAGCCACTACACTGCTTAAATGGGCACAAATTATTCAGCTTCAGTTCGCAATTGCTGAATAATATCATTATAGTAACGTTATAATCGCAGTATAAGGTGTAACAGGTGGTAACAAGGCAAAATACTAGCAAATTAAGGAAACACTAGTTACCCTTTATTTAGACAATTGTCGTCTATGTACGCTTTTATATTGATAGTTATTAAGTTAAAGGTTCACGATTTGCTCTGTAAGAACGTCTATTAATACTTTTAGTGACAGATGATTCATATTTACGACAGTGAGAGAAGACAAGTTTTTAAAATGATTGTATGATATCGGTATATGTTCCTTTTGTTAATAACTTCATTATTGTACGTGAAAGCTAGTGGGAATCCAAAATTAATGTTAGAGTATACATATTATATTTCTAAGAAAATTTTTAAGCGCCAGTGCATAAAAAAATTTTACTACAAATTATACTAAAATAAACACATTTAATCAAAAACATTTCGGGTAAAAATTGATTGATTGTGTCATTATTCTAGTCTGTCACCAATAATCACATTAAAAATATTTATTTGTAATTCCTTACTTTACTAAGTTCGTGTTAAATAAATAAAATTATGTATACCAGTGTAGATATTAAAGGTTATACAAAATAAAAAATGGTGGTGAAATTAAAGAGCGATGTGAACCGTTATACTTCAACATTACTGCCGTAGCCCGCGTAATGGGGCACATATGTCTGCTTATTCAAACTTAGTCTTACGTGTGAATCCATATACGGCAATACACTGATTACTGGCTGAATATTCGTTCGAACTAGAATCGATAAAATGTGTGATAAAATACACTTTTAAGGATCCGCATGATATAGACTGATCCATTTAAGGGACTTGTAACGTAAATGAATTGATCCGTGACAAGATTCACGGGGATATACTTATTCAGTCATCACCAGATTAAATCAACTGATGTGAACCTCTATTAAGCAATATGCGTTATAAAATACTCGAAGTGCTCTTCAAGAGTAATAAGAACGTTCAGATGAACTTGTAAACAGCCACTATTCAGTCGTAAATAATAGCAGTATAGATACGGATAAACAGGGAAATTTTACACCATTTACTGAATAACATACGAAATGTACTCCTTTATATATCATATATCTGTGTAACAGTACACATGTACTCCCTTTAGAAGGCAGCGTTTAGAGGTACACATTTACTCCATTAAACAGCATATGACATATTTGCCACTACTTAATTGCCGTTATTCAGTAAGTAGGCTTGAAAATTTAAAACGGCTGAATAAAAGCGTAGGTTATATACCAAATAAACGCATCTTGCTGTTTAAGGGTGAAGAATATCTACCATTATTAAGTTCTTATTCAGAATATAGCTCCTTGTGTACTAATGTTTAGAAGTCACACAATCTGATTTTTTTTTGTTTGTTATGTATGTATTTATCTATGTATGTGTTTATGTATGTATTGTATTTATATTAGTATTTTGCAGTATTTATGTAAGTAATTTAATTAGTATTTATGTAAGCCCTGTATATTCATTTGTTATGCTGTTTGTAATTGTTGTTATAAATCTAACTGTATTTAATATCGCCCAACTTCAAGTCTCCCACATCCTTACCGGTTGACTGGTAGAGAATGCCTTGTGGCGTTAAGTCCGCCTTTTGCTGTTTAAGCAATGAAGATTAAATAAATAAATAAATAAATATTCAGCTGAAGGATCACCAGTGAATTATAATAACGGTTTTAATACTCTGTAAGCAACATTTATGACCACAAGTGATTAAATATACAGTTTTCTGTGTTACTTGGGTTAAGGGTAAGTACTTTATATTTTATGGATAACCAATAAAAATTTTTATTAAGATAATTTTGTAAAGATTCTGTGGATCGGGTTTCGGGTCTTGTAGACCCGAAACACGGGCGGCCGTGATGATTGAGCTTCGCGTGACGTCACATTTCACAAATTAAACAAAAACTATCTGTCAAGTTTCAAGCTCAAGATACACGTTTGTTTCCATTGATGTACAATGTTTGTTTCGGACGAAATTAATAACCGATCCCGAGATAGAGATAGATCTACTTTAGATTTGAAATAACAACAGTTGCATAGTAACAAATCCAAAATAGGCTCAACTCTATCTCAGGATCGGTTAATGAAGTAGTGTGACGTCACAGGGCAAAATGTCCCGTGACCAACCGTATTCGCGCGAAATTTGAAATTTATGAAAAAAGATGTTTTTTGAAGAAACAAAAGTTAAACTCATGATGCCTTACAAATAAACAAAGAATAAGCTACGAATAGTTATTCCGTATTTTGTTCCTGTCATGTAAACGTAATTTCAAACACGGAATAACTATTCTGACCTTAGTTATTATCTTAGTCTCGGTTTATTTGTAAGGCACATAAACGTAATCGTCCATGCATGGTTAAACATAAGTTCGTTTATATTGCATCAATGTGATACCTACTGTATGCAATTTGAGAGAAGTGTAAGTCGAAACTACAATAACTCATATTATTCCAATCCATTCCAACTAATTCATATGGGTCTACCAGTGAACGTGGCAAGATAAAGAAACTAATACCTATAGAATTTTTTTTAAGTATATTATCTAAAACCTAACATAATCAATCAAAATATTTACCTAGCTATGCCAGAAGTTAATGAAAGATGGCATAATGACATTCAAGTGCTATAAGTAACCAAATTAAGGCCTAACCTGAATAAACGATATTGATTTTTGATTATAAAGATACAGGTAGGAAACACAAAAAAATAATATTAACTCAGTAGTTTATTGTTCTTTAAGACTAACATAAAGTTACAAAAATATTTTAAAATTATGATATAGATCATTATCAGCAACACGTTATTTGATATTCGTGACATAATATTGTATACACTTAAACAGGGACCGCAGAGCTGTTTACCTCTACTGTCACAAAATAATGCATAGTTTTCCCATACTAATAAGAAAGAAATGTTGTTACAATTGAAGTTACAAATAAGTCATATTCCATATTATTATGTGAACAATAAGCAATGACATTAAATGGATTTGTAAAGGACATTGATTGGAATCTCTAAGTATAAGAAAGTAATATTAATTCAACCACTGAGACAAAATACATTATATTTGGCTCAGTGGCTATTTCAATGAGTATCCCTAATGCAGGACCAAGGTTTCATCTCAGTGTGGCAGAAGACTAGTCATTGTTATTATCATTAATATTTTTACTGTGGATTCTAGAATTTGCACAATGCAATGAGTTTTGGAACTCATTTGGAACTAAACTTTATATCATATAGCACAGACCATTTCACTCCCTGACAAAAGTCTTAGCAAAAATAGAAGGCAAACAGGCTTTTAACAATATTTCGATCTTGATTGTAATGTATTAGCCGTTGACAACATTTTGCTGCTCCTCCACTAGCACTATTCCCATGGTCTGTGCTGTCTGGCTGTTTAATCTTCTGCCACATTATGAGGTAACTAGGATGTCAGCGTGGCCTGTTGTTTCACTGATTCTTGAAGATTTACTCGGTGGCTGCCATAGCACGAGCTTGAGCTCGCACTCTTTTATCATATTCTAAGCGATTTTGGCTGTAAACAAAACATAATGAAATTAAAATATCAAACAGAAAGAAAGTACGTACCTATTATAAGATAAGATAACAGAAATATTTCACAGCCTACCAATAAATTGTGTAAGCTTCAGCCTGAGCAGGATCTTTAACATTAGGCTCATTCAAAAGATCTTGAATTCCAAGTAAAATTTGTTTAATGGTGATTGCAGGACGCCAGTCCTTTTCCTCGTCCAGTAGTGACAGACAGACAGTGCCCGATGGATAAACATTAGGATGGAACAGTGGTGGTTCAAATTTACATTTTGGTGGGCTTGAAGGGTAATCATCTTTGAAAATCATACGCAGCTTGTATAATCCGCCTTCCCATGGTGTCTGAAATAATTAATTGATCATAATTATTTATTTCATGCATTTAATTTGCCAGTAAGTATACTTATTTGCTAGGATATAAAGCATGAAAGATGTATTTAATAATGATACCAATTGAACTCATACAGAGAGTTACAGTTACATAGTTACCAATGAACCATTAAGTTGATCAGATAAATAAATTATTATTTAACTTAGAAAACTTTTTTAAGGTTAACAATATACCAACCTTCAAAGAGAACAAAAGTATTGTGGTATAAACAGTTCAGAAATCTACCATCACCACTCAAATGCATAATATATCTTTTTATACACTTTTGACATTGGTTGGTGGCAATTTAGGAACATGCAAAATAGGAAGCATTCAATGCAGATTTGGTTGGATGCGTTTCACCACTAGGAACTCACTACACAGTGACGCGCCGCGATACATCCTTAGAAAGTAAGATGATACAAGTCATTACACCACATGACAGACATTGTTTCCCGTGAGGTTTCTAATGATGAACTCATAGGCAAAAGTCTGAGCATTCTCATAAAGCACTCAAAGTAATATATTCGCTACCTTTTACATTCCCAAAGTGTCCACGTTTGCACCGTAAAGAACTACGAAAACACGAGCACTTTGACGAGACGATTTTTGCTTCTATTGGGCATCCACACTTTTTTTATTTCTGATCAAGTGGTTGCCCTAATGTCGTTTGAGTTGATCTAAGCGTTGTTAATAAATAAAACTTACTGAGTATTTAAAATATACGAACCCCTTTCTTTCCCGGAATAGCGCACTCCCATGTCATCAAATTCAGTGATCCATCAGGATTCTTCATAGGTCGAGCTACAAAACCCTAAAAAGTAAGAATGAAACCATTATCTAGCTTTGAACGGCCATCAATGAAGTGTTTTACATAGCAGTAGACACTTACAAAGGGATGGTCCTTGCGCCAAGCTTTTCTCTCTTCAGCTAAACGTGCGCTCGCTATGCCGGACATTTTCTAAAACAATCATAATATTATTTATAATAGGTTTAAGATCACAATTTTTTTTGGCTTTTTATTTTAAAACTATACTCACAGTTTATTTGTAATTATAGAGGAAAATAAATAAATTGTACGGCGCGAATAAATAAGGCGTCCCACGATGCGTCAGTCACAATTTTTTTTGAAAATCTCTTTCTTCTTCTCTTCTCTACGGCATAGGGATCTAGCTCACACAGTCAAACCTTCTAAAAATATTTTTGTTTAGGACGGCCTCAGACAGCCGGAATCGCTTTCTGAATTAAGGCTGGCCTCACACAGCCGGAATGGCTTGCTGAATTAGGCTGGCCTCACACAGCCGAAATGGCTTGCTGAATTATGAATCTGAATTCAAGATTCTGAATGGGCGATTTTCCGAGATCAAAAAAAAAAGAAATTGGTTCGTAAATGACTTCATAGATGGCGCTTAGCATAGATTAGTATGGCGCTTAGTAAAAGGCGGGTTCATGAAGAGCACGGCTGTATGTATGAGTATGGCTGCGTAATATTTATTCTATTCCAAAATAGAAATAGGTTCTGGATGTCCTGAATATAAATAGTTAAGTAAATACTATTTTTTTATTCTTTTGGTAGACAAGTAAAAGTGTAGAATTTATTACAGCCCATAAGTAGCCCAGCTTTAATAAAACGACATCTATCGAGTGTTTTTGAACTAATTTTTACTTTTTAATTTGGGCTGTCAGATAATCGCCCATTCCGGCACCTTGACTCACACATTCTTAAAAAATCAGATTGATCTGTAGTCTTGTGACTCCCAGCCAGTGCTTCCACTTTCATGATTTCCTTTCCCTACGCCACAACTGAGATTTCCCCTTCTCAGGATTATTTTCCCCTCAAAACCTATTCTGTTACTTTTATATCAAAAAAAAATTGTCGTCGCCAGGTGGGTGGCTTATACTATTAGGAGGGGTTACGCGGTCAGCGAAAATTTCAGCCATTCCATATCAAAAGTGCAAAGCGCCTACAAAAAATTATTCTAATTCTGAGATTTTTTCATACATGGCATTGGGTGTAAGTGCCAAACTTTTTTTCTTTACAAATGGGACGTGTGTGTATCCGATCGTAGTAAATGTCAGTGTCGGTCATCTGATTAGCTCGTGTCATTTCAAATGTTATGATTTGTTTGATAAAAATATTAGAAAGTCTCGGACCAAATATCACAATGGACAGAGTCTTTGGATTTTTAGCATGTCCGTCTTTTGTTAGTGTGCAGCTTTCTATCTGTACATGTGTGCGTGACTAAGGATGTGACTAGCATATCGATATAATCACTTTGATGTGGTGTGTACCTAGTTCATTATTATAATTGGGGGTCAAAGTTACTCACTTCCGTAGGTTTACCCTTTAGACCCTACACGTGACCCCTGGGTGGTGCTAAATGAGTGACACTGACTGAGTGGTAGAGCCACGCTGCGTTACAGTGCAGCACGCATTGAGCCGACTCGCCCGGCGTAAATACCACCCTCCACTAAGGGTGTTACCAGACCAATCGATCGATCGTCGATCGACGGCATCGATCTACGTCGATCGAAGTTGATCGACTGGTCTGGTAGCTTTAATCGATCGACGGATACCGTTTGACTAACCAATCGATCGACGACGGTCAGTCAACGTTGATCGATAGGTATGGTAACTTTAATCGATCGACGGATGCCGTTTGACTAACCAATCGATCGACGACGGTCAGTCAACGTTGATCGATAAGTATGGTAGCTTTAATCGATCGACGGATACCGTTCGTCTAAACCCATCGATCAACGGTCGGTCGACGTTGATCGATTAACCCTGGCTAAACTCCATCAGTTTCTTTCGAAATGTATTTAGAAATGGACTCGTTGTTCTTGGCCAGTACGATGTTGCTCGTACTATTATTACGGAGACGCAAACTCAGAAGAATCTGGATGCGGCCGTTTTTTAAAGCCAACGATCGCTTATTTCATCCAAATGACATTTTAAGCAGCGGTTTTTGATTTTGTTTTTTTTTGCGTAGCGATTGTCATGAATTTTGAGGTTATTTTTTTTATTAGACAACAGAAAACTAGCTTTTTTGAAAAATATCTTGGGGAGGGGAAGGGGGTACGGTAATGGTAACTTAGTAGAATATTTGTTTTTTTTCCTAAAAAAACCCAAAATAACCTCAAAAAAAAATATCTTGAAAACTATGCATTTTTGCACTTTGGCTCCCCCTCCCCTTCCCCCTTTTTCGGTATTGCTTAATCTAAAGTGCTTCCCAAGGTGTTTGGGGGGAATATCATTTAGTATTTAAACGTTCAATATATCATCACTCATTATCATCAACTTTAAGCATAATTATTGAACTCTATTATTACGACTAGTATCCATGGGCACGAAATAAATTTATAAAAAAAGTGAAGCGGCCGGCGCGTCTAATCAAACAGCTCGATCTAACACCCAATCCATTCTACCGGTCGATTGTCGATCGACATCGATCGATTGGTCTGGTAGAAACTATCGATCGACGTCGACTAATCCATTTACCCATCGATCGATGTCGTCGATCGACGACCGATCGATAGGTCTGGTACACACTATCGAGCGATGTCGACTAATCCATTCTACCATCGATCGATGCCGTCCATCGACGATCGATCGATTGGTCTGGTAACACCCTAATATCCGGCGTGAAATAATAGCCCTTGGTGCTGTTGTGTTTCGTTTGGCCAGTGAGGGTTTCGGAGGCCATCCCTCCCCCCCCCTCTCACAATTCCTATTCCTTTCTAAAACCTATTCCTTCCTTAAAGGCCGGCAATGCATCTGCGATTCCTCTGGTGTTGCGGGTGTCTATGGGCGGCGGAGATTACTCTCCATCAGGTGACCCGCCTGCTCGTTTGCCTCCTTCTATTATAAAAAAATAAAATAAAAAATTTGTATAGTAAAGTGAAGAGCAATTATTTTTACAATTCATATTCCTGCCCATAATATTAAGATTCAAATTTGAACTACGACTGTAAAAAGTTTACTGTAAAAAAGATTTTTCAGAATGTTTGGAACAGAGCCTTAAATATTTTGTAGGCTCCCAGTTATCACGTCTAATAGCTTTAACCCATTCACGTCTTATTTCCGGGTATTTTGAGAACCTAAAAAAAGAATAATAAAAAGAATATTAGTGATATCGATAAATCTTCGATACGCAAATACGTACATCACTAATCATTATGCCAAAAACAAAGCCTTTAAATTACATTAAATTAAGGTTTTTAACCTAATTCTTTTGAATAGTGTACGATATAGTATGATTTAGAATTAGCAAAAATTATTGCTTTGCCGTTTTTATTATTAAAAAACTCATAGTAAAGCATACATATTAGGAGAAATCACTAACGTATGAAATGATAATTCCTGGTCTTTCACACCTCCTTTTGTTGTTCTTGACGAACAATAAACAGCTGAACAAGATATTATGTCAATTGTATATTACACAAATAACACAAACACTAAGATTTCTTAATATTTCACTATTATTTCGCACAATCCAGCAATGTTTTGACCGAGTAGTCGGTCATGAAATGACACGTTTCACACCGACAGTGCGTCGTTGCCAAACGTACATTCACTATCTCTTTTACTCATATCACACTACAGTCATACAGACAGAGATACAAATACTTTACTTTGATACACGTATGTAAAAGCGGCAACGTCGTAAGACTCTGTCCATGTAATATTTGGTCCGAGTAGAAAGTACTTTGAAAATGAGTGATTCAAGGAAAAAAACTAAAACAAAACTACCTATGAAAATCTTTGAAAGTAGGTACGAGAAAAGAGTTATGTTAACAGGAAAAGAAAAGTTACTCCGGCAAAAAGGTCACCTTCTATGCTGGTCAGTATCTACATTGTTATTGTTAATTTACTTTAATATTGTTTCATTTAATTTTACAATGGGCGATTTTCTGACAGCCCAAATTAAAAAGTAAAAATTAGTTCAAAAACACTCGATAGATGTCGTTTTATGAAAGCTGGGCTACTTATAAGCTGTAATAAATTCTACACTTTTACTTGTCTACCAAAAGAATAAAAAAATAGTATTTACTTACCTATTTATATTCAGGACATCCAGAACCTATTTCTATTTTGGAATAGAATAAATATTACGCAGCCATACACGTGCTCTTCATGAACCCGCCTTTTACTAAGCGCCATACTAATCTATGCTAAGCGCCATCTATGAAGTCATTTACGAACCAATTTTTTTTTTTTTTGATCTCGGAAAATCGCCCATTGCGTTATGCAAATATTTTTATTACAGAAAATATGCAAAAGTAAGAACCGATGAAAAAAAAAGAAAATAAATAAAAGAAAAAAAAAAGAAAAAAAAAAAGGTGAAAAGGAAACTTTCTAGTGGAAAGTATGATTGCTCACTTACTATTACCACCAGAATATCAAGAATTCTATAGGAATTTGTGTAATAATTAAACTAGTTTAATTACTAGTTACACAAATTTGTCTAAATGCAGCTAACGGGGCTAAGCACTAACTAAAATAATAATAATTATTTAAAAATAAAGGCACTTTGTTCCAATGACATTTGTTATGAAACTCAGCCCCAATGAAAGGCAAATATCTTGCATTTTGACCCATTTCTTAATGGGCGATTTTCCGAGATCAAAAAAAAAAAAGAAATTGGTTCGTAAATGACTTCATAGATGGCGCTTAGCATAGATTAGTATGGCGCTTAGTAAAAGGCGGGTTCATGAAGAGCACGTGTATGGCTGCGTAATATTTATTCTATTCCAAAATAGAAATAGGTTCTGGATGTCCTGAATATAAATAGGTAAGTAAATACTATTTTTTTTATTCTTTTGGTAGACAAGTAAAAGTGTAGAATTTATTACAGCCCATAAGTAGCCCAGCTTTCATAAAACGACATCTATCGAGTGTTTTTGAACTAATTATTACTTTTTAATTTGGGCTGTCAGAAAATCGCCCATTGATTTTAAAAATAAGGTTTTTTTTTATAAAAACATGTTCAAAAGTAATGTGAATAATAAGCATAGTATAAACAGTACCTGTTTAATTTAGTTTTTGTTAATAGAATGTCGCTTTAAAATTATGACTAAAAAACAAATTCATTTTTATTTATTTCTCAATTTGTGTTTTGGCACTTAGCTCATTTGTAAATTCTAAGCCTCAATTCCTAAGCGCCATTCACAATTTTATTAAAAAGTAAAAAAAAACGTTTTTTTTTAACATTACAAATCAGTCAAGAAATCGAAAAGGTAAATTCCTATGTTTTTATGATTTTATATGATTTATTATTGTAAAGCACGGTCATAATGTGCATTTATAAGAAAGGTGACCCGGCGTTTTATGCTTGGTTTGTATATTTTTCAATTTTTTAATCTGTTATTCAATATCTATTTCGCAATATCTGTCAACAACAGATTTACTGCCGCTAGCTGTCAAATCAAACATGACGTGACGGCATGTTGACATTTCTCTTTTTTAAAAGCAAAAGAATTATGGTTTATGCATTTTACAGTAAAATGTCTGTTTTTGAAGTTTCAGTGTTTCCATATTAAAAAATATTCATAATTAAATAAATCTTATCCGCGATTCGATAAAAATAAGACAAAACTTGGTTAAGATATTGGTTAAATAATATTAACTTTACTTTATTACCAAATTCTATTGTATACATGTTAAGCATTTTTTCTATGGAAAGTGCCGGTTCTCCTTTTAGAGGTAACTTCAGATTTTTTTTTCTATCGAGCCAAATGATTCCAATCGCGTTTTGACTTCGTTCATCCCCACACACATACGCTAGGCGATTGCGTAAGGTAATCGTATTTATTTGACAGTTCATATCGTATTCCATCGGCTGTAATTTGTATGGAATGACATAAAATATGATACAATATGAACTGTCAAATTAATACAATTGACTTTACGCAATCACCTAGACGCTCTGTAATACACATTAAAAGTTTCAGTGCCGAAATATCAGTCTAATTTGAATAAAAACTAATAGAAAATAGCCAATTTTTCCGTTTTTACCGCCTATGGCCCCTTAAAATGTACTGCATGATTGTGTTACGTTCCGTAACATGCCGTGTTCATAATTAGAATTTTTGGCGGCAGTTAAAATAAAAACTTGAGAAGTGTCAAGGGACACCCGGATGGAACGAAGTTCCTTTCGATTAATTAGTGAAGGAATTGTAATATTTTTTTTTTAAAGTAATAATAATATATATATATTTTTTTTTTTATTATTATTAATAAATACAATGTTACATAAACTTAATTAGTAGGCTCAATTTTCGTAATAATTGGCTTGTAGTAACTGAAGTAGGAAACATATGTTTGGGATTCTATTTTATTTAAATGTCTTGAAACTCCATCAGCAATATCCGGAACTTGTGCAGAAACACTGTCAGGATTCATTATTATTATTATTTTTTATTATTTACAAAAAACCTGTATACACTCAACAAAAATAATCGTCGCGACACCACACTGTTCAATGCGAAATAGAAATGAAAATATCTGGCTTGCTTTCAATAAGAGAGAGAGAGACAGACAGAGAAACATGCGACGCCGCACAGCTTACAATAGCTTACTATAGCAAAAAGTGTCATGACCACTTTTCGTAAGAATTTTTTCCGTCTAGCCCCCTTTCACAAAGCGCGATAAGGAACTTCGTGCCAAAAAAATCTAATGATTTTGGGTGAGATCAAAAGGTACGTCAGCTGGTCCCCGTTACACATGACCATGACACATTTGAGACCAAAAAAGTATGTCAAATGTGTAAAAAATTAAAAAAGTAAGCAGTAAACTCCGGGTCTCCTTTCCGCAAACATGATTTCCCCTCGATTTCCCCTATTCATCTCTTTCCCCTTTTTCTTCCCCTCTGGACCCTAATTTCCCCTCCAAAGGGGAAGTTCCCCTCATTGTGGAAGCTCTGCTCCCGGCATATGCAAACGTCTCTAGCCGCTCGCTGTTTCAACCAGGGTTGCCATTTTTTTTTCGCTGTTCCTACCAATTGACGTCCTCCGTGGTCAAGTGGTTAGCGCGCCGGGTCTGGCGTCGCGCCATCTCTGAGGTCCAGGGTTTAATTCCCGGTCGGCTAGTCAATTTAGAGAAAACTGTTTTTCTTAATTGATTTTGGGTCTGAGTGTTTTTCTATGTTGATGTATATTTATCCATTATCTAGTTTAACCATATTAACGAGTTTCAATAAAAGCTTATATTGCTATCAAATTTTATAAAAATAAAAATTTATGCAAAATCCTGCTAAAACTGCTAAGCGTTGTTTATAAAAATGCACCAAAACTGCTATATTTACCTTTATAATTTTTAAGAATTGATGTACATCTAAAATTAAACACTATTAGAGCAAGGTATCATTAAAATAACATACAAACTAAATATCTAAAATTTACTTTTAAAAATGCTAAAAAAAGCAGGATCCTACTTAAAATGGCAACACTGAAATAATTCAGAATCTAAATTCCAGCATGTGTGTGCCGCTCCTTAAAAAATGTATGGGAATACGCGCGTTCAGAATTCAGAATCTTAAATATTCAGACACGGAATTCCGGACGCTCGTCAGCTCATTCTTCGAGATCGATCTGAGAAATTCAGATTCTGAAAAAATCAGCATGTGTGTGGAGCATACTGATATTGTATGGTATTCCGGCCTTTCTGAATTCAGAATCTGAATTCAGATTCTTAATTCAGAAAGCGATTCCGGCTGTGTGAGGCCAGCCTAAGATTTTTTCAGAATCGGAATTTCTCAGATCGATCTGGAAGAATGAGCTGACGAGCGTCCGGAATTCCGTGTATGAATATTTAGCATTTTTAATTTTTAGTATGTTATCTTAATGATACCTTGCTTTAATATTGTTTAATTTTCGAAGTACTTCAATTCTTAAAAAATATAAAGGTAAATATAGCAGTTTTAGTGCATTTTTTTAAACAACGCTTAGCAGTTTTAGTAAGATTTACCATACATAGGGGGTTAAAGTTGCTCGCGTCCGTAGGTTTACCCTTGACACCCTACACGTGATCCCTGGGTGGTGCTAAATGAGTAACACTGACTGAGTGGTAGAGCCACGCTGCGTTGCAGCACGCATTGGGCCGGCTCGCCCGGCGTAATACCACCTGAATTCAGAAAGCGATCCCGGCTGTGTGAGGCCAGCCTTATAAGTCTGTGAGCCCAGCAAGCCAAAGTGCTGTGCACGGAATTAGTAGTGATGCTACGGTGCTGTGGCTTCACCACTAAGGCTGCCCTCACACAGCCGGAATCGCTTTCTGAATTAAGAATCTGAATTCAAGATTCTGAATTCCGACACCTTGACTCACACATTCTTAAAAATTCAGATTGATCATTAGTCTTGTGACTCCCGGCCTAAGCAAACGTCTCCGAGACGTTAACCGCTTGCTGTTTCAACCAGGGTTGCCATTTTTTTTCGCTGTTCCTACCAATTGACGTCCTCCGTGGTCAAGTGGTTAGCGCACCGGGTCTGGCGTCGCGCCATCTCTGAGGTCCCGGGTTCAATTCCCGGTCGGCGAGTCAATTTAGAGAAAACTAATTTTCTTAATTGATTTCGGGTCTGGGTGTTTTTCTATGTTGATGTATATTTATCCATTATCTAGTTTAACCATATTAACGAGTTTCAATAGAAGCTTATATTGCTATCAAATTTTATAAGAATATAATATAAAAATTAAAATTAATGGTAAATCCTGCTAAAACTGCTAAGCGTTGTTTATAAAAATGCACCAAAACTGCTATATTTACCTTTATAATTTTTGAGACTTTGAAGTACATCGAAAATTAAACACTATTAGCAAGGTATCAATAAGATAACATCATCTTAGTCGCTTGACTCTTGCCAGAGTGGTCGTGGTTATCACGTTCCGGTAGGTTGGGCAGCAGACAGTGCCCGCCGCACGACATCCCGCCACCTCTGCCTGCTGGTCGTTAATCGGGCACATTCGTGCACGGGAGCGCCCACCGCAGCCTTCACTTGGTCCGTCCATCTCATTGTGGGTCCCTCGTGGTCTTGTGCCCTCAACTCTCCCTTGCACGACAAGACGTTCTATGGAGTCGTTTCCACGCCGACTAACATGCCTAAAGAATTTCAGGATCCGCCTGCGCACTTGGGTGGATAGGCGCTCTTTTATGCCAAGCTCATCAAGGATGGAGGCATTTGCTCGGAACTCGGTCCAAGAGACCCCGAGCATCCTCCTCCAACACCACATCTCCAGAGCGTCTATCTTGTGAGTTTCGGTTTGCAGTAAGGTCCATGTTTCGGCGGCATACAGGAATATGGGGAACACCAACGATTTTACGAGCCTAACCTTTGTGGCTTTTGTTATGTTTCTGTTCCTCCATATTTTCTTTAGCTTGCCCATTGCATTTCTGCTCATAGCCATGCGTTTTTTAACCTCATCTATGCAGCCTCCCTGATTTGAGATAAGAGCCCCAAGGTAAATGTAGGATTGTACGACCTCACAGTTTGCTATATTGGTGATGTTTGGCAAGTTGTTGTTTGCTCTGTCCACAATCATCGTCTTAGTTTTACCGCGATTTATCTTCAAACCAAACTCTAGGCTGACACGTTCCATTTTCAGGAGAAGTTCTTCCTAGCGGCTACTACTAGAGGCAAAAAGGGTAGTGTCGTCTGCATATCGTAGATTGGCAATTTTGTATCCACCTATGGTTACACCGTCCGTCCAGTCCTCAAGAGTTATACGCATAATTATCTCCGTGTACGTATTAAACAGAAGCGGTGAAATTATGCATCCTTGTCTGACTCCAGCGCTAGGGTGAAAGCTGTCCGAGATAGAGAAGATAACATACAAACTAAATATCTAAAATTTACTTTTAAAAATGCAAAAAAAGCAGGATCTTACTAAAAATGGCAACACTGAAATAATTCAGAATCTGAATTCCAGCATGTGTGTGCCGCTCCATATAAAATGTATGGGAATACGCGCGTTCTTAATTCAGAATCTAAAAATATTCAGACACGGAATTCTGGACGCTCGTCAGCTCATTCTTCCAGATCGATCTGAGAAATTCAGATTCTGAAAAAATCAGCATGTGTGTGGAGCATACTGATATTGTATGGTATTCCGGCCTTTCTGAATTCAGAATCTGAATTCAGATTCTTAGGCTGGCCTCACACAGCCGGAATGGCTTGCTGAATTAAGAATCTGAATTTAAGATTCTGAATTCCGGCACCTTGACTCACACATTCTTAAAAATTCAGATTGATCAGTAGTCTTGTGACTCCCGGCCTAAGCAAACGTCTCCGAGACGTTAACCGCTTGCTGTTTCAACCAGGGTTGCCATGTTTTTTTCGCTGTTCCTACCAATTGACGTCCTTCTTGGTCATGTAGTTAGCGCGCCGGGTCTGGCGTCGCGCCATCTCTGAGGTCCCGGGTTCAATTCCCGGTCGGCGAGTCAATTTAGAGAAAACTGTTTTTCTTAATTGATTTCGGGTCTGGGTGTTTTTCTATGTTTATGTATATTTATTCAATATCTAGTTTAACCATATTAACGAGTTTCAATAGAAGCTTATATTGCTATCAAATTTTATAAGAATAAAATATAAAAATAAAAATTTATGGTAAATCCTACTAAAACCGCTAAGCGTTGTTTTTAAAAATGCACCAAAACTGCTATATTTACCTTTATAATTTTTAAGCATTGAAGTACATTGAAAATTAAACACTATTAGAGCAAGGTATCAATAAGATAACATACAAACTAAATACCTAAAATTTACTTTTAAAAATGCTAAAAAAGCAGGATCCTACTAAAAAAGGCAACACTGAAATAATTCAGAATCTGAATTCCAGCATGTGTGTGCCGCTCCATATAAAATGTATGGGAATACGCGCGTTCTGAATTCAGAATCTTAAATATTCAGACACGGAATTCCGGACGCTCGTCAGCTCATTCTTCCAGATCGATCTGAGAAATTCAGATTCTGAAAAAATCAGCATGTGTGTGGAGCATACTGATATTGTATGGGATTGCGGCCTTTCTGAATTCAGAATCTGAATTCAGATTCTTAATTCAGAAAGCGATTCCGGCTGTGTAAGGCCAGCCTTAATTCAGAAAGCGATTCCGGCTGTGTGAGGCCAGTCTTAAAGATATACGTCTGTGACTGGGCCACCATGTGACTGTCAGGTCAAGAATGTGTTATCTATCAAGTAAGTACTTTTGACGGTTAATTAGTATGGAGGTACCATAAAGTTACTATACCTAACGGAAGGTATAGTAACTTTATGGGAGGTACGAATCCAAAACATTTATGATTTTGAGAAAATTAAATGTAAATGTAAAGAGTCGTCTGAGTATTGTTCATGAATTGAAAGGCTTGTCATACGAAACGCACTGAGAAATGTCTTACTTCGCATAGCATTTCTACTTTGCTTAGACCGCGATTTTCTAAGCGACACATAGACGCTGTGATTGCTATCTCTTTCCGATTCTATGAATATGAAAGAGACAGAGTCAATTCTCAGCGCTGCGGCAGCCGCTACTACCAAGGCTTTAACTTAGAGAATCGCACTGCTGAACAATAATAAAGCAGTATTGTTCTGAGGCTTAGACAAGTAAATGTTTGTGAATACGGGTTTTCATTCAGCACTGTACTAAACTCACCCGTTTACACGCAGTAAAAATAACAAAACAGAAAAATCTGTCACCATGTGAGTTTTCATTGTAACTTTTATGTCAACTCTAAAAAAACAGAAAATAATAAGTAATGCTTATTTGAACAGTGATAAAAAATGACTTAAGTAACTAATTTTTAAATATTGATAGTTTTCGTAACTCAAAGTCTAATTTCCGTCTCTGTGGTCTAGTGGCTAAGCTACCTGTTTCAAACCCAGAGGTCCCGGGTTCGATTCCTAGCGGGGGGTACATCTATGTGTGCTCGGTTTGATTGGTGGTAGGGCTGTTAAGTCCGCCTGGCTAGCTACCACCATCTTATCTAAGTCTGTAGCCATAACAACGATGTTTATAGCATTGTTGTGTTCCGGCAGTTTGAGATAAGATAGCTAGTTCTTCAGTGGTTGAGGATTCCGGGTGAAGCGCGCTTCTACCTTCGGCCTTATCGTCACTTACCATCAGGTGAGATGAAGGCCATGCGCTTACCCGTTGCCAATAAAAAAAAATATAATAAAAATTTACGAGCCCTAAAAAGTATGGGCGGTATTAACTTATTGGCGGTATTGGTACTAAGAAACAAGTACCAATACCGCCAATAAGTTAATACCGCCCATAGGTATGGGCGGAGTCACAAGAAAGCGTGCGCGTGCGTCTTTCTTCTTTATAATGGGTTCTGTAGATCATTTTATTTTTCTAACCGCTTTGGTTGACACGGTATAAATGTAGGTAAGCATTCCTGAAATCCTAACTAGTGTGATACAACATAGTTAAGAGCGTTTACGCCGAGCGCGAGACCTCAAGTTTAGGTTTTTAAGTCCAAATATCACGCACACAGAAGCGAGCTGTGAGCGCGCGCGACTGTGTGTGTAGAATAGGCTAGTTCTGCTCACTGTAGTCAAACTCACTCACTTTGATCCGTTAGATCGAATTTGCTTTTTCGTAATAGGTACTTCGATTATTTTTTTTAATATGGGCGAAGTAATGCATGAAATATGTAAGTATAATATTATATTGCATGTATTTTTATTAAACTTGCAATGTATGTGTCTTGTTCGGGTGGAATTTTGCAACTCAATTTTGACCCACTTCCCGTTTACTAATTGAGCTGAAAATTTGCATACATGTGTAAATCGCGTGACAATGCAAATTTATGATTGACATGGTGCTGATCTGATGATGGAGATGGAAGGTGGCCATTGAAACTTTGCAATAAAATAGCACAACCTAATCGAGTTTGGGCTCGTTTGAATCGTCTTGACGAGTAGTTTGTCTTTCAATGGTAACCAGGGTCTGATGATGGAGTTGGATGGTGGTCATAGGAACTCTGTAATAAAACGACGCAACACCATCGAGTTTTGGGCTCGTCTCATTCGTCTTAACGAGTCCTTTGTTTTTAAATGGTTACCAAGGTCTGATCTGATGATGGAGCTGAAAGGTGGTCATAGGAACTCATTAAAGAAATGACGCAACCCCATCGAGTCGCGGCTCGTTTGATTCATCTTGACGAGTACTTTGGTGCTAGATGGTAACCAGAGTCTGATGATGGAGCTGGAAAATGGCCATAGGAACTGAGTAATTAAACAACATAATAACCCCATCGAGTAAGGGCTCGTTTAATTCGTCTAGACAAGTACTTTGCTGCTAGATGGCAACCAGGGCCTGATGATGGAGCTGGAAGGTGGCCATAGGAACTCCGTAATAAAACAACGCAACCCCATCGAGTTTCGACGACGACGTAACCCTATCGAGTCTCGGCTCGTTTGATTCATCTTGACGAGTATTATGGTGCTAGATGGTAACCAGGGTCTGATGATGGAGCTAGAAGATGGCCATAGGAACAGAGTAATTAAACAACATAATAACCCCATCGAGTAAGGGCTCGTTTAATTCGTCTAGACGAGTACTTTGCTGCTACATGGTAACCAGGGTCTACTGATGGAGCTGGAAGGTGGCCATAGGAACTCTGTAATAAAACGACGCAACCCTATCGAGTTTTGGCTCGTCTCATTCGTCTTGACGAGTACTTTGTTTTTAGATGGTTACCAGGGTCTGATCTGATAATGGAGCTGAAAGGTGGTCATAGGAACTCAGTAAAGAAACGACG
Organism: Scoparia ambigualis; assembly: GCA_963921215.1. Taxonomy (NCBI): domain Eukaryota; kingdom Metazoa; phylum Arthropoda; class Insecta; order Lepidoptera; family Crambidae; genus Scoparia; species Scoparia ambigualis. The sequence goes on from OY992508.1 coordinate 29,442,538, forward strand.
CAACCCCATCCAATCTCAGCTTGATCGATTCGTCTTGACGAGTACTTTGGTGCTAGAAAGAAAGAAATTAAAATGTATTTTCATTTCAGGTTATCGAAGATGAGGTTCCACAAACAACAAATAAGGTTGAAGGTCGAAGACTAGTAGATTTTCAATACTTTTTGGACCAAATTAAAATACTTAGTAACCATAATAGAGCCACAGGATGTACAATTGATAATTTACAAGTGATAAAAGAGCATAAAGTAGGCTTATTATCTACATTTTTAATGAAGTATAACATTTACCTTTAGATAAGTTTAAGAATCATCTAAAATCTTGTTTACATAAGAAAGGTCAAAGTGTTTTTAGTTGACAATACAGCCTGGTCATAATTATATTTTCACATTATAGTTTCTTAGTCAATTATTTTTATAACTAAATAATTTTACGCTGGTATATAGCCTTTAACAGCAGTGTCTTACAGACAAAGGTACCTACTCATAATTTATGTTGCGTTTAAAGTAAGTATCTCTGAAACAAGAAAAAGTAAGACTATTCAATACTACCAGTAAAAAATAAGATTGCAAGAGCAGACCAGCTTCCACAGGCGGCACCCGTTCACGAGTATGACATGTGAATCAGCCATCCCTTCGTTTAACCATGTTTGAGGGAACGTAAGGACCCGACGCACATGCCACCACCGCAGAGACACTTTGAGAGAGCATGACACACTCTAGCAACTCCAACGAAAGTAAGAGAATATTACTTTAAACGCAACATAAATTTTGAGTAGGTACCTTTGTCTGTAAGACACTGCTGTTAAAGGCTATCATACCAGCGTAAAATTAATTAGTTTTAAAAATAATTGACTAAGAAACTATAATGTGAAAATATAATTATGACCAGGCTGTATTCTCAACTAAATACACTTTGACTTTTCTTATGTAAACAAGATTTTACATGATTCTTAGACTTATCTAAAGGTAAATGTTATACTTCATTAAAAATGTAGATAATAAGCCTACTTTATGCTCTTTTATCACTTGTAAATTATCAATTGTACATCCTGTGGCTCTATTGTGGTTACTAAGTATTTTAATTTGGTCCAAAAAGTATTGTAAATCTACTAGTCTTCGACCTTCAACCTTATTTGTTGTTTGTGGAACCTCATCTTCGATAACCTGAAATCAGATTAGCACCATGTCAATCATAAAATTGCATTGTCACGCGATTTACACATATATGCAAATTTTCAGCTCAATCAATAAACGGGAAGTGGGTCAAAATTGAGATGCAAAATTCCACCCGAACAAGACATACATACATTGCAAGTTAAATAAAAGCTTGTAATAATTTACTCACTAAAGTACTAAGATTTGCAAATCAAGCTATAAATTTGCACTATCTTCGAACTTACGGAAAGGTCGACAACCGCGCCGGGCAGAGCGTCGAGCGACGTGACCACTCTCTCAGAGGCCTCGCGGCGGACTGATTTGAAGCGAGTGGAGCGCAGCGTTTTGTAGTAGTTTTAGAGTAGTTTTAAAATATTTGTAGAAAAATTATAGAGCTTATTTAGTAAAAACAATTTTGTTTAAATTTTAAATAACACTTTTTTCTATAGTATGTGGGAGATTATTTAAATGAAATGACGATATAATAATAATAACAATTTTTATTAAAACATTAATCAGTTCTTATAAAAGTAGTGATCATGAATTGTACAAATTTTACCATAAACAATTTAATAAGTAGCAGCAATAAGAGTAATTTAATATATAGGACATAAAATGAACATAGTAACAATACCTGAGCATTAAGACAGTTCAGAGCACCGATGTTGTGCCGTGCCCGCAGTCGGACATCGTCTGATCCGTCGACAAGGCCCGAACTACCTTTTTATAGTACGGCGCAAACAAGCGGCTGAGTAGGAGTGGGGAAACAGCTGCACAGTGTACGCGGCGTGCAGCTTGTTTACAATAACGAGTTGTTTCGAACTAATTTGACTAAGCCGCACGTGCATCACATCATAAAAGAAAACGTGAAATATTAATAATACAATAATTATAATAATATTCCCCAATCTCCCACACGGCCATACTGACAAGCAGCCGATATGGCTCGCCTGCTTATTTTTTTGTTTAAGTTTTAAATCACATTATAGTCATTACTAGCAACAAATATATTACAACCTTTCAAATGACTTAACTTTATAAGTAGTTCATATTCGAACAATTCCATGACAACAGTAAAATCACATGACAATTAAACTTTTAATTTACACGGCAGTAAAAAAAACTACTAGCCAAATCACATGGCAACAGTCAACCCACACAACCAAAGGGGTTTAATCTGTTCGGTAACATATTAAGTACCTGCCAAGTTACATGGCAACGGTCAAATCACATGACCAAAACTTTAATTTACTTAAAAAATATATTAAATACCAGCCAAGTCTCATGGCAATGGTCAAATAACATGACCCGAAATTTTTAATATACGTCAATGATCAAATCGCATGATCACTGCATCACGTTTTTGATGCCCAATGGTTGATTTTGTCAACTGCCAAGCATGCCAATGACTTGCTGGCCAAGCAATCACTCGCATACAAGACAATTGAAAAAAAATCGAGTTGACAATCTTTACAATTTAATCATCATCTATATGATCTGCAAGTAAATGTCCCATATCAGGTGATACTAAGCGCAAGTGGTCGTGAGACACGTACAACTCTTTTCCCGTATCGTGCACCTTGATGGTGTATCTATCATTGTCATTTATTTGGGTTATGACACATGGACCCTTGAACTTGCTGTCAAGCTTACTAATTGTACGTGGATTTAGTTTCACCAAAACTATGTCTCCGACCTTGAAAGGCACAATTTTCGCTTTGGTTTTGTCGAATTGTTCTTTTGAAACACGCGCTCGATCATCCATTTTTTGTTTAGACTCTAGGCGGCAAGCGTTAAGATCTAGACGTTCTACATCTTTTAATAGAGCTGATATGGCGGGTGGTGACTGATCGCAACCCATAAGAAGCTGAAAAGGAGTGTGGCCAGTACTTTTATTAAAAGTACTATTGATTGCTAGTTGTACTTCGCCAACTGCATCCTTCCAACTTCTTCTGGTGGTATTTTCGACCACAGTGAAGCAGTTAGTCAAGACTTTCATCATTCGTTCCACCTGCCCGTTTGCACGACTCACACCACTAGCAATAAAGTGTAACTCTATACACCAACTTTCACAAAAACCTTTTAACTCTTTACCGGTAAAAGAAGCTGCCTGATCACAAACAATTCGCTTGGGTGTACCAAAATTATATATGAATTCTTTTAAGCAATTGACCGTGGCGGTGGCAGTGAGATTATTGACTGGTTTTAAGAAACAATATTTAGTAAAGGCGTCTATAAATACCACAGCATACTGTTTGTTGGGCTTATTACCACTTAATTTACCGGTGGTGTCCATGTGGACAGTGTGAAAGGGCACGGAGGTTTTCTCAATGGGATGGAGTGAAATTTGCTGAGAACCAGATTGACTTTTGTTGATCTTACACGTTAGGCAGTTTTCAACGTATTTACGTGTAAATTTAGTCATATTTGGAAACCAAAATTGATTACGAATCTTTTCAAGCGTTTTTTCCCAGCCAAGATGTTTTAGGGAATCGTGATAAATTTGTATTATGTGCCAGCGATAACTTTTAGGAACAAAAAGACATTTTTTTGTCTTGTTATCTCTTGTTGCAAAAATTCTGTATAATAATCTATCCTTAATTTCATAACTAGAAGCCAAATTTTTATCAATCGTACCATCTTTAATAGATCGCATAATACTTTTGGTTTCCAAATCATTGTTTTGTTCTACCTCCAACCATTCACTGTAGTTAAGGACGTTACTTATGTTGAGGGTTGTGGGATTGCGACTAAGGTAATCTACGTGAGGGATGCGCTCCCCTTTGCGGTATTCAATTTTAAAATCAAATGACTGTAAATATGCCCACCACCGGTGTACCCGAGGGAGCAACTCTTTTTTGTTGCGTGATGCTTTGAGCGAATTACAATCGGTAATTACGTCAAATGGTCTACCGAGTAGATAATGTCGGAAATGTTTGATAGCTCTTACGACTGCTAGTGTTTCCAGTTCGTAAGAGTGGTAACGACTTTCGGTTTCAGTGGTACGCATACTAAAGTATTCAACAACTTTTAATTTATCGTCATGCTTTTGAAAAAAGACTGCGCCAAAGCCTGCCGAACTGGCGTCCGTGTGAAGCTCGGTTGGTTTTGTTGGATCAAATAAGGTAAGTATGGGTTCGGAGGCAAGCTGTTGTAAAATAGTATTTCTAGCAGTATCCTGCTCGCTTGTCCAATTCCACTTTGTATTATTACGGGTGAGATTGTACAACGGGATCATTGTAAGGGAGAAATTTGGAATAAATTTCCGGAAGTATCCAGCTAGACCACAGAATTGACGGACTTGCTTTACCGTTGTTGGAACTGGGGAATTTAAAAGGGCTTGGACTTTTCCTGAACTTGGTTTTACCTGGCCGTTGGAAACAATTCTGCCTAAGTACTCAACCTCTGTTTGAAGAAATTTACATTTTTTAATGTTTAGAGAAAATCCAGTTTTCTGTAAGGCGTCAAGTACTTTCTGCAAATGGACTAGTCCTAGCTCAGCGTTTTCTGAATAGATGATAACGTCATCAACATATATCAAAATGAAATCGTCAATAAATGGTTTCAGTGCTTTAGTGATGGCTCTTTGGAAGACAGATGGTGCATTACAGAGTCCGAAGGGCATGCGCATAAACTCGTACTGTCCGTCGGGCGTAACGAAGGCAGTTTTCTCGATAGAGTCTGGTGCTATAGGAATTTGATGGAACCCTGCAGTCATATCCAATATCGTAAAATACTTGGCATTGGACAATTTACTGATATGATCATCTATCAAGGGCAACGGGAAGTGATCACGAATTGTGTTACTATTCAGTTTTCTGTAGTCCACACACATCCGGTCACTTCCATCCTTTTTACGAACCAACAAGATGGGACTAGCAAATGGCGAGTTACTTTCACGAATAATTTTATTGCCTTTAAGATCGTTAATTATTGCTTTAACATGTTCGCGTTCAGTTGGAGCTAAGCGATAAGGTCGCCTTTGTACTATTTTGTCTGGGTTTTTTAGACGAATAGTTAACTCACCTGTAGTGACTTGAGACACTGCATTACCAGAGGTGAACATATCGTGTCGGGAACTCAATAGGTTGCATACCTGGGTCTTATAGTTAAGATTCACGACTAAGCAGTCAGGGTCAAATTTTTGGACAGCATTAATGTGATAAGAATTACGAGATATTGTCGCATTATTTTCCACAAAAGTAATCTGAATACCAGGAATATTAAATAAATTTTGACCAAGCAACATATCATATTGGATGAATCCATCGGGGACGAGAACAAACTCCAACTCGATATTTAAGCCATCAACAAAGACTGTACAGAGCTTTTTACGTGATGAAGAAAAAGAGTTGTTTCCAACGCCTCGCAAAATTGTTGTGTCATAAACAATTTTGCCACTAACTGAGTCGCCTACACTTTCGCGCATAAGGGAACACTCGGCCCCGCTATCTAGTAAGCACGAGAAGTCAAGGCTATCAATTTGAACCGTGCTAGCATTGGTATTATTTATAATTAAGGTGTTAACATTAGCAGATCTCTCGTTTTTAGGTTTGCTGTTCAAACGAGAGAAACAATTTTCCTGAGTATGTCCTAGCTTTTTACAGAACGTGCAAGATTTCGCTGTAGACTTTGGTCCATTGGATGTTGAGGGAACGCCTTTCAGAACATCGGAAGTAATCTTTAAATGACAGTCTCTCTGCAAATGACCTGTCTTATGACATTTGTGACAACGCTTCTGCCTATTATTAGTGTCAAAGAAATTCGGTTTTGATCGTTTAAACGGAACATTATAATCAGCATCTTTACTAGACCTCTTTCGTTTGTACGAGTTAAGACTTTGGATTAACTGTGGCAAGTTCTTAGGTGTGAGTCGTAACAAGTCAGAACGCATACGGAAATCAGACATACCAGAAATTACTGCTTCAACCAGTCGCTGCTCAGTCATCTCCACGCCAATCGCCCTTCTCGCCAATTCCCATTTACGAGTCGCATATTCTGCCAAGCTGCTAGCCTGCTCGCTCGTGTATTCCATGAAGAGTAGCAGATCGTCGTAGTACCGTGCTTCGTCTGCAAAAGTTTCAATAAGCCTATCCTTAAGTTCGGTCCAGGTAACCAGGTCCGTATAATTGCGACGTGCCCACTCGGCGGCTCGTCCACGCAAGTTTTTTCTAGATAAATTTAGAGTTTCTCTATCGGTAAGTTCATATTCTGTTTTGAGATTTTCAATATTACAGCACCACACTTGGATAGTATCGCTTCGATCATCGGGATCGAATGCGGGGACATAAATATGATCAAGGTTTCGCATGCGGGGAACTGGTCTCGTATTAGGCGTGCTGATGGCATTTGCTGTAGTTTGTATCAGGTTTGTCATCATTTCTTGCATCATTTTTTGCATAAAATGTAGAGGAACGAAACCTGTCCTTGGGTTAGGATCCCAGTTAGTTGAATCCCCGGCAACCGCCCTGCCGCCGCCTGCTGTGGAACCATCAAAAGGCCGCGATGACCTTTGCTCGATGATTGGTGATGTACACGCAGCATTAATATCTGGCGCTGCTTCACCCAGAAGGCGCTCATCTTCCGGCTGGACATGATCCATTTTTTGATAGTCCTGAAATCATAAATTCATAGGCGTAGTTTGGGTTTACATATCCCACTTCTGATGTGGGAGATTATTTAAATGAAATGACGATATAATAATAATAACAATTTTTATTAAAACATTAATCAGTTCTTATAAAAGTAGTGATCATGAATTGTACAAATTTTACCATAAACAATTTAATAAGTAGCAGCAATAAGAGTAATTTAATTTATAGGACATAAAATGAACATAGTAACAATACCTGAGCATTAAGACAGTTCAGAGCACCGATGTTGTGCCGTGCCCGCAGTCGGACATCGTCTGATCCGTCGACAAGGCCCGAACTACCTTTTTATAGTACGGCGCAAACAAGCGGCTGAGTAGGAGTGGGGAAACAGCTGCACAGTGTACGCGGCGTGCAGCTTGTTTACAATAACGAGTTGTTTCGAACTAATTTGACTAAGCCGCACGTGCATCACATCATAAAAGAAAACGTGAAATATTAATAATACAATAATTATAATAATATTCCCCAATCTCCCACAAGTATAAAGCTTTTATCTTCTAAAATATATTTAGTACATTAGAGAAAACAATCACTTTATCACCTATAATTTCTTTAAAAATTCACAATGTTTGGAATTTTATAGTTTTTGTTAGTAACCAAAATCAAAAAATGTTTTCAACAAACTATTTTGCTGAGGATCTTTCAAATTGAAAAAAAAATGTTGTTATTAGATTTGTTAGTAATTTAAACACATTTTTAAGCTTCGAAGTTGACGCGGAAAGTCAAATTATGAAAACCTCTGTTCAGTTATCGTGTTATAAATTCCAAAATATCCATAAATTTAAAAATGTTTTCAACAAACTATTTCGACTACAAGATCGCCTAATGATATAAGTATTTAACATATTTGTAAAGTAAGTATTAACAGATATTAAGAGGTTTAAAAAGTACAGTTTTTGAGCAAAACGGCGCAAAAGGACGTAAACGCTCTTAAACTTCACTAACTAACTAAGTTTAACTATGTTGTATCACACAAAGTTTCAATACTTAACACATTCGTTTTTGTTTTAATAAAAATAACATTTTTAAACATCTGTGACGTAAGTACTAAATAAAACTTACGTGTGATGGAAGATTTTATCAGTAATTGATAAATTAATAGCAACAAACCTAAAAATAATACGCAGCGCTTAAGCCAGTTTACACTTTGGTAGTATTTTGTGATGAATTAATGAATGACTTAACTAATTTAAAAATATTGCTAGTTTTCGTAACTTATGTCTTAATTTCGAACCAAAAACTACTAGGGTTATGGGCGGTATTAACTGGCGGTAACCCCAAGCGGTCGCATGAGACCGCAGTTGACAGTGCGCGCATTTCCGTGCCTTTGTGGGAGCGGGCAAATTACACATTTTCGAATTCTGAGTACCAGGAGTAGCCCGCCATAGCAACGCCCAACTTGGTAGTGTTTGCCTACAATTTTTTCGCAGTCGTTTGTGAAAGCTTGCAGAGTGCATGCCTACTTTTAGTTATTTTTTTGCTGTTTGGTTTCGATTCGACTACCTATTAAATTAATATAGCATTTCTAAGTAATCAGGAGTATTACGAAATTATTCTTTGTGTCGGAGCAGCTAATGGCAGTCTCCGTGGTGCTCGTGAAGTGAACTGTACCGCGAGAGATTCATCGACGGCAGACCAGAAGCTGAGCAGCGACGCTTGCCATCGGCGGATTGCTTTCGACGAATGGTTTTGCGTCTCTAGCAGACTGGATCCTTTCGTGGGACGAGTCCGGAGGTCCAGCCAAATATGCGGGACCCGGGTTTTGAGGAGGCTGTGTTGGAGCCATTTTTGTAAACTGTTTATTGTGAAGTGCAGTGGACTACACGTGCTTCGCTTTACCTCTCAAGTAGGGCGTGCACCCGGTTCTACCCGGTTCTGAAAAGAACCCGGTTTTACGCGGGTCTTTTAACCTCCAAATAACCGGTTCTTAAAATTGTATTACCCTGTTTTTTCGGTTCTTTCGGTTCTTTTCAATGTAGTCAAATAAATCAAAATTTTCCATATATAAAATGTTGATTTTGCATGAAAAAAGTATTAGTCTATAAGTAGTTTTTAAGACGGAGACATTTTATTAATCTGTGATTCAGCGTGGAAAAAATATAAGGCTGTTTTATTCCAATCGCTGTAACTTATGTGCTGTGCAGCTGTGCAAGGTGTATGTGCGGTTAATTAATTATCAGCTCATTCACTACCTAGAGGATCACTCGCTGGTCCATGATCGACAGTATGGGTTCAGACCCAAGCGATCAACGCAACGGGTGATCTTCTAGCGTACGTTCCTCACGCAAGGGCGTGAAGCGATGGACAAGCATGGCGATCCCTGGCAGTTAGCCTTAATATCGCCAAAGCTTTCGATAGTGTGGCATTGTTCCCTTCTTTCCAAGTTACCGGCCTTCGGTGTGCCGCCCCGTTTGTGCGCCTGGGTTGCAGACTTTCTAGAAGAGCGGAGGATTCGTGTCTTTTGTGAGGGTAGTTCCTCCGCGTTCTTCAAAGTAAATGCCGGAGTGCCGCAGGATTCTATGCTCTCACCTACTCTATTTCTTCTGCATATCAATGACATGTTGTCCTTGGGCAATATTCATTGTTATGCGGATGACAGTACGGTGCATGAGCGGTACTTGGGACATCTTGCGGCAAAGCAAGCTGATATCGTGGTGAAAAGGCTAGCACTGGCTGTCAAACTAAACCTGGCTTTCGATTGTTCTCTAAGTGGGGATCTGAAAACCTGGTCGAGTTTAATGCTAGCAAAACCCAGGTTTCTCCATTCTCGTCCAAGGTAACTCCCTTCCTTACTCCTCCCTCTCTTCAGAACTCTTCTTCTTCTTCTTCGTTACCCATTTCGTTGAACCTCAGCATTCTCGGCATGGCCATCGGCTAGGAACTAAATCTATAATGCTACATCGAGAGTGTTATTTTAACTGCCTCCCGTAAGTTGGGTGTTCTCAATAAAGTGAGACGGTGTTTCACTCCCGAGCAGCGCTGTTTACTGTACAAGACTCAGAACAGATCGAGTATGAAGTATTGTTCCCATCTATGAGACGGCTCCGCTAAATACCTTCTCGATGCACTTGATAGATTGTAAAGGCGAGCGGTACGCATTATTGGAGATCTCCAGCTGCGTAGAGATATTGTTTCTCTCAGTGTCTTCTACGGGAATTAGTACGGAGAGTGTTCTGAAGAACTTCTTGATCTAATCCCGCCTTCTCCTTTCCTCTCCCGGACCACACGTACTGGTCTTAGGAACCAACATCATACTGATCAGACGATCAGTACTCGTACCAAAAAATTTGGCAAGTGGTTCCTCTGTAAAACTATTCGGCTTTGGAATTCTTTGCCGGCGCGTGTGTTTCCCAGCTCAAATAGTCCCGGGTCTTATAAGCGGGGTGTGAAACGGCATTTATATTTATATATACTTATATAAGAAAAGTAAACTCCGTTCTTTATGCCCTTTTCTTGGTGTCGATAGTATATTGCGAGTTGGCGGTCGACTTCAGAAATCAGAGCTCGATTACGACCACAAACACCCTATTTTAATACCTGGTAAATCGCATATAGCTTACCTTATAATTGCGGAAGCTCATGAAAGGACACTGCACGGAGGCCTATTAGTAATGCTGAATTACATACGGACTAAATACTGGCTACTTTATTTGAAGAGTCGCGTAAGAGCGTTTGTACACGGTTGTGTCACTTGTACACGACACGCAGCCAGGACCAATCACCCAATGATGGGTGAACTGCCATCCGCACGAGTCACAGCATGCAGACCGTTTCTTAGAAGTGGCGTAGATTACGCAGGTCCTATTGCTGTCAGACGACAAGGGGCAGAGGTCATCATGCTACGAAGGGCTACATCTGCGATTTTGTGTGCATGGTGACACGTGCTATACATTTAGAGGCCGTCAGCGACATGACATCTGAAGCGTTTTTGGCTGCATTCAAACGTTTTGTGGCTCGCCGTGGTCATTGTGCGGAACTATGGAGCGACAATGGATCTAATTTTGTAGGAGCAGCACGAGAGCTTAAGGCTTTGTTGGCAGAAGAAAGATCCACCGTTGCTCTTGACATAGCAAGTTGGCTGTCCGATAATGGCACTTATTGGCATAGGATTCCACCTTATGCTACGAATTTCGGAGGATTATGAGAGGCTGGAGTCAAAGTCAACGAAGCATCATCTCAAGCGGGTCATTGGCACTTCAACTCTCACCTTTGAAGAATTGACCACTGTGTTGGCTCAAATTGAAGCTTGTCTCAATTCGAGACCAATTTCACAAGTGAGCGATAATTCACAAGACGAAGATTTAATTGTAAGTGCTAAAACAGAAAAGGTTTTTAACACCTGTTTTGAGGTAAGACTGGCATATACCGGTCTTGCCTCAGATGGTCTGGACGGACTTCCCCACTATTAGATTTTTAGGTTAGAAAAAATTGCATCAAATTAATTTAATAGCTATACTAGTTTTCCTAGAACCAATACAGCAAATTGCTTTAGTAGATATTTTAAAAGCTAATCACCATAATCTCTATTAAAAACACTGATTAAATCACATAAAATATTTTTTCCCGGATGTATAGGTCGATGTGATGTTTCAAAACTTCAATAATTTTGTGCTTCACTTTTTTCCAAATACGCCTAGTAGCGCCATCTATCTAAGACTATTGGAATCAAAAATCGATTACTGTTTTACCAACAGAACAATAAACAACGTAGAAGTGTTGTAAACTGCAAGTCGTATAGACGGGCTTGCCCCTGGACGGTGTTTCCCAAGTTGACCTTAATTTACATTAGACTGGCTGATTCTCGTGAATTTAAAACTTAGTATTTTCTATCACGTAATGCTCGATTAGAGAGGAAAGGGATAGGAGAAAATAGTACAGATCACTCAATTAAATAATACCTAATTTATTCTAGGCTGACTGAGAAAACCAGGTCTGGACAAACGCTGCTTCCATCAATCCCTGTCAAGTTCTTTAACGACCAGCGTGGAAAAGGAGAAATATTGGTGTTGGCCGGACGGTTGGTACGATACGGGGACTGCTAATTAAAATAAATAATTTATACTATGCAATCCGTTCCATGTTAATACTTAACTTAAGTATTTTGGGGTAAACTTTGCAAAGTTCCTGACAATCCTATGAAAGTTATTTTGAAATATTTTTATGATCCGTATTAAAACAACAGCACACATATTAATCACAAAAGAATTAGAGATTTTCACACATTTATAAGCATATTGAGTAGAAACAAATCCATAGATCGCACGGTAAATTCATAATAATCATCACGAAACCAGGTTAACAAAACTTACCTTCGAAACGATATTCGAGACATTTACCACTCACTTAGCTATTGTACTACAATGTTTAACTGACAGAACAACTCATTATTAAATTAAACCCATCGAAATAATAGGTAAGTAGGTATTTACACCAAAAGATAAACAAACTACACAGCGATTTGTTTAGGTACAATGATCGTTGGCTCCAATAATGTAAAGGTCATTGGTTGGATCCATGTAAAAAGTTACACAGTTTCACCGACATCGACATTGTCATATCATCATAGCTTTTGTCTTTTTGTTTCTGTTTTACATAATAATATGTTAAAATGACATGATATGCCGAAATGAAACCAAAATAGTAATGAATAGAGGCAGAAAGAGATAGCAAACGTATGCTCTCTCCATAGTTTATGAAGCTCAATGGTTTAAACAAACGATTTTTCAAGCTAAAATATTTATTTAAAGACTTTGGAATGGACAGGAGTAACAGTGTTTTGGAATCAGTTTTAATAACCCCACCAAAATTGTAAAGTTAGCCAATTCCGAATATTCGGCAGTTGGAATTGCCCCACCATATTTTATATGAAAGTATAATTAAAAACACGTGTTGTACACTGTACACATTTTGATATTTGACGCCTTTGACTGTATACATGTTTATAAAGAGCCTGGCCGTAAAAAAACGTAAACAAAACTTATAGTCCAAAATTGGCCTATCGCGCAATCCTGGCGGTCAGTGTCATTGTGCCGTCAAGCAGTGTTTACCTCTCGCGTTTCAGCGAAATTGTTCGCAAAATGCCCGTTTGCTCAGTGAAATTCTGACAAAACTACAAAAGAATATTTTTTTCGAAAAGGAAAGTCACGTTTCATCCGTAAGAGGCCTATTACATCTCGACTGTGATTTTTGCGTAAAATTGCCAACTTTGGCGCTCTGGATCTCGGAATCAAAAATACATTAATAATTTTGACTTGATAAATAGTGTAGAATTGATGGTTAAACAAACTTACCTGAAGTGAAGTTTGACCGTAATTGTACGAGACGTTGCATCCGAAGAGATTTATATTCACCAGGTAGTCCACTCTTCAATGTACCAGGCATCCAACACATATTAAGAGCTATCTAAAAAAAATTTTATTTAAAAAAACATAAAACGTTACCCATAGTATAGACACAGGCGCCATTTAGTGAATACCAACCGAGTGCACGAGTTTGTCACCCGCGCTGTCATCGTCATTCACTTTTAGAGCTTTATTGCAAAATTTATATGGGGCCAGCATGTAAGGGAAGGGAGGGATTTTTATATAAATCTCTTCGGATGCAACGTTTCGTACAATTACGGTCAAACTTCATTTCAGGTAAGTTTGTTTAACCATCAATTGTACTTCGACGTTGCATCCTCGAGATTTATATTCACCAGGTAGGTGTTTAAAACACAAATTTTGCGAAATAATTTTAGTACCTATATCATTCAATTCAACTATTATAATTGAATATTTACGAGTATAACCGATAATAGTACATTATGATATAAGTGCGGTAAGATGAAAATTACAGCCGAGGCGATATTGCTAGACCGAGCCGTAGGCGAGGGCTACAAGAAAGCAGAGGCTGTAATTATCAAAGCGCACGTATGCCATACGACGTTTTATAACATATTTGTGAGGATAAAACAAAATCCGAAAATGACTGCGTTTTTTGTTGTTTTTTCTAGTGCATGAATCTTTGGTAAACCAACATATATTTTTCTTTGTCCAACAGCATAGAGCGTAGATGGGCTCATCAAAATAATACCACCAACCCCTCTCTTCCCTTAGGTGTCGTAAAAGGCGACTAAAGGACTAAACACTGCACATACATCCAACAGCATAGAGCGGCGATGGGCTCATCAAAATAATACTACCTACCCCTTTCTTCCCTTGGTTGTCGTAAAAGGCGACTAACGGACTAAAGACTGCATATACATCCAACAGCATAGATCGGCGATAAGCTCATCAAAATAATACTACAAACTTTTCTTTTCCCTTCGGTGTTGTAAAAGGCGACTAACGGACTAAAGAATGCACATACATCCAACAGCATAGAGCGGCGATGGGCTCATCAAAATAATACTACCAACCCCTCTCTTCCCTTGGGTGTCGTAAAAGCTACTAACGGGCTAAAGGCGTATGTTGTCCATAGATTCAAATGATAACTCATTTTTAAATTTTATTACCGCACTAGTGCGAAACTTATTACATTACGATACTGAAATCGGTGTAATAAGAGCTTCTTACCAAGCAAATGTGTTATAATAGTACATTATGATATAAGTGCGGTAAGATGAAAATTACAGCCGAGGCGATATTGCTAGCCCGAGCCGTAGGCGAGGGCTACAAGAAAGCAGAGGCTGTAATTATCATAGCGCACGTATGCCATACGACGTTTTATAACATATTTGTGAGGAAAAAAAATTCCAAAATGACTGCATTTTTTTGTTGTTTTTCTAGTGCATGATCTTTGGTAAGCCAACATATATTTTTCTTTGTCCAACAGCATAGAGCGTAGATGGGCTCATCAAAATAATACCACCAACCCCTCTCTTCCCTTGGGTATCGTAAAAGGCGACTAACGGACTAAAGACTGCACATACATCCAACAGCATAGAGCGGCGGTGGGCTCATCAAAATAATACTACCAACCCCTCTCTTCCCTTGGGTGTCGTAAAAGGCGACTAACGGACTAAAGATTGCACATACATCCAACAGCATAGAACGGCGATGGGCTCATCAAAATAATACTACCTACCCCTTTCTTCCCTTGGTTGTCGCAAAAGGCGACTAACGGACTAAAGACTGCATATACATCCAACAGCATAGAGCGGCGATGGGCTCATCAAAAGAATACTACCAACCCCTCTCTTCCCTTGGGTGTCGTAAAAGGAGACTAACGGACTAAAGACTGCACATACATCCAACAGCATAGAGCGGCGATGGGCTCATTAAAATAATACTACCAACCCCTCTCTTCCCTTGGGTGTCGTAAAAGGTACTAACGGGCTAAAGGCCTATGTTGTCCATAGATTCAAATGATAATTAATTTTTAAATTACATTACCGCACTAGTGTGAAACTTATTACATTACGATGCTGAAATCGGTGTAATAAGAGCTACTTTATGAGCAAATGTGTTATAAAATATAATTAGGTACCATATTAGTACAAACTAGTATGATATATTATAATGAATGATAAGCTAGAAATTAATCAATGTAAATAGCCGCTGCAAAGGCATTATCGTCATTCTCAATGGTAAGGGGTCGATTGTAAAACCGTGCAACCGCTAGAGAATTACCAGTCCATCCTGCAGTTATTGAAAGGCCTTTTCTGTTTGCTGCCAAGGTGGACGTGGACGCGTGTCTTACACGTGTGTGCTGAGAATGAAGAAGTGTCAATACCGCTGTTAAATAGAGTGTTTTTAAACTAGCGAGGTAATGTAGAAATAGTTGCATTATGAATAGGCTTCAGGTGAGCAATAACCTTTCCGTTCTAGGTTTATCTCTGTAAACTTTAGTCATAGCTAAGTAGGACAGTAATGTTTTTGCAGGGCAGATCTCAATCTTATTTAGAAAAAATGGTATAAATAAACAAGGCGGTCGTGGCCCTGGAGCAGATGTTTTAATTAAATCATCCACAATGGTTTCGACATAGTTATTATTTATTTTTAAATTAGAAATTCGAAGATAACGTCTGTACTCGTTGTGCGGTTGACAATGCGAGCAGAGTTACTAGTTTTTTAGTAATAAACTCCAGAGCAAGTTCCTCATTTGGATATAAATTACTAAGGTGATCGATTACAATCTTTGGATCTCACGTCTCCGAATGTTTCGGATGACTAGGTTTAGTCCTGTAAATACCTTAAAAAAATCGAACAACTAAATCAGCTTCACTATAACGTTTGCCCTAAATAGCTAGAGCAGAACGATGCATATTTAATGAACTACGACCAATTTTTGCTGTTAACAGTTGACCGTAAGGAATTTTGATAGAATTGGAAGTGGGGAGTTATAGAAATCAACTTTATATATATCACAATAACTCCACCATTTCGTAAAAGCGACATTGTGTTGTTTTAGTGAGGATGTAGACAATGAGGAAATCATAACCTCGATGGTTTCATTACATAACGATTGTCTTTGAAATGCTTTTCTGATAATTTGTATGCTACCAGGATAAGTTTCTTGCAAAGGAGGTGCTGGGTCCTGAAAGGTGATAATAACATATCGTCACTTGGGCCGAAGTATATTGGTGGTGAGCTACTGAGCTAAGTAGGGGATACCAGGGTTGACTCGGCCAATACGATACGACTAGTACACCAGTGGCTTCGTCGTTAATTATTTTCCTGAGGCATTTTAATATGAGAGAGAAAGGGGGAAAAGCATAAAAATAAAATATATTCCAATTTAAGGTGAATGCATCTATGTCAAAGGCATAGGGGTCTCGTTGCCATGAGACGTATTTATTGCATTTATAATTTTGGTAAGTAGCAAAGAGATCTTGAAGAGGTGTTCCAAACGATTGAACAATTTTTTCGAACACAGGTACCGACATTTGCCATTCTGTATCGATATTCATACGCCGTGACTCCTTATCCGCCTCGAAGTTATCTTTAGATTTTATGTAGGATGCAAAGACAAACATTTTGCGTTTCTCGCATTATTGCCATAGACGACAAGTGATATTATTTAAAGGAACTTATTGTACTCCACCCATTCTATTGATATTTATTTGTTCAAGAATGCGTTTTTGTTTTCCTATTGGCAATTGCAAACACATGTTTTCTGAATTTAATTCAAAACCGAGAAATGTTCTAGTCTTTTGTGGTTCCAAGCTACTCTTTTTGAAGTTTTTATCAAAGCCTAGATTTTGTAATAAACAAACAGTTTCGAGGACAAAACTTTTACTTTCTTCATTAGAATGGCCAAGGCACAAGATCTAAATATATTAGAATTAAAAAACCTCTGTTTTTAAGATAAATCCGGTAGATAGACCGGTTTCATGAGTTTCGTAAAGACATAATAAGGTGCTGAACTAAGTCCAAACGGTAGGCACTAAAATTCATACGTATTACTTTTGTGTCCCAAAAATTTGAACCTTAAATACTTTTTGTAGTTTTCATCAATAGGAACTAAAAAAAAAATACGCGTCTTTGATATCAACATTGGCCATATAACTGTTTTGGAACAATAATTTGCTTGCTGGTGGTATGAGGCGACAGCTTTATTCTATGATTTTAGGTTCAAGACAAATCTGGACGATCCATCACTTTTAGGTGTTAAGAATATAGGAGAAATAAATAATAATTGGTCTTTGACATCATCTCATATGCATATTACTCCCGACCGGCACAAGTCAGATACAGCTGTGATCAACTTACTCATTTCAGCCGAAGAAAAGGAGGAGTGGTAAGAGTGATAGTTTCAATAGCTTGCCTCACAGTACTATCAAATGGTATTTTGTAACCCGTAACGTACTGTCAGACTACCGGGTCATTTGTGATTGAACACCATGTGTCAACAAAAAAAAGAAAAATTTATACGACTAGCGTGTAAGGTTGCCTTGGCTGCTACTTACGCAACATCGGTCTGCACGACGGTCTCACCGCTGTCGTGGCGTGATAGCGGGCGGACGTCGGTGCGCAAGCACCGATCGCCTCGGAGGTGGATACGGGAATCCCTGCCTGCTCCCACCCGGCCCGGCAACCCATGACCTTGTTGCTTGGATGGGTCTTGCCACTTGCCACTTGCTGGGCGGCGTAGTTCTTAGAGAAGTTGACGGTCCAATGTTGTTAGTATTCCGTGTTTGCAAACCAGATTTTTCAGCGGCCTTAGCAGCTTCTATCTTTTCTCCCAATTTTTTTCAAAAGAGTTGTGCGTCTCTTTTAACATCTTGTGTCATTAACAAGAATTTTTTATCATGAGTAGGCAGGTAGTGTAAGCATTTTTCTATTTATGGTATTTTCATAATGTAAATGCAGCATAATTTGGCCAACTTCAAACAGGTATCAAAGTTGTTGCTAACAGTTCTTTTTTACTATCCTTGTTCATACCATCTATGAGGATTTCCCTAGCGTTTAGAGACCTTTTCTGGTATTTCGGGTCTCAATGGTACCTCCTTCACTTTAGAAACTCCAAGAGCGTCAAGAAAATCCGACGTATATTGGATTTACAACTGGCAACTCCTCTGCTGCGCTTGGATTATTACGACCAGGTATCCCTAGCGTCCTGGATGGTCTGGGTAAGATCCGGACTGTGTACTTGTGCTGCGGTCATGACAGATCGTAAGTCTTTTTCAATATTAGATTTATATACGACCGTTATTTACGGTTCTTTATTGAAGTCACAGCATAGGGTAGGTACCCGTAATATCGATCGTAATCGCGTCACGATACTAGATCTCATATTAGCACTGACCGTAATCACGTCACGGTACTACATAAGTGTGCAGTATCTACATAAGGGTAGGTACCCGTAATATCGATCGTAATCGCGTCACGATACTAGATTTCATATTAGCACTGACCATAATCACGTCACGGTACTACATAAGTGTGCAGTGTAAGGCGGAACTGTAAGATCCTGTAGAAATCACTTGCACACAAAAAAAAAACACTCCAATAAAAAGGTTAGTAAAAAATAAAATAGAATGTAGGTAGGTACTGCCTCGCGCAAACGAAGCGTCATTTGGAAGGAATGACCGAGAAATTTATTTGCCGTAATCGCGTCACAGCATAGGGTAGGTACCCGTAATATCAATCGTAATCTCGTCACGATACTATATTTTATATTAGCACTGACCGTAATCACATCCCGGTAATACGTAAATGTGCAGTATGTAAGGCGGCACTGTAGGATTTTGTAGAAAACACTTGCATACGAAAAAAAAACGCTCCAATAAAAAGATTAGTAAAAACATAAAATAGAATGTAGGTAACTACTGCCTCGCGCAAACAAAGAGTCATTTGGGAGGAATGACCGAAGAATAGAATTACCGTAATCGCGTCACGGCATAGGTAGGTACCCCTAATATCGATCGTAATCTTGTTTTTTACTTTTTATTATTATTTAAAAAAGCTAAACGAAGTAAAATTTTTAAGGCAGCCGCCCGGAATGCGGAAGGTGCGTGGTTCGATTCCCGCCTGAGGTTGTCGTCTTTTTTCAGTGTTTAAAATTTTACTTAAGTATATTTAAGCGTTAATAAAACGCTAAAATATAAAACATTAAAGCTAAACGACTTATGTATTTTTAAAAGTCGATAAATAGTAAAAAATTCAAAAAATGTGGGTAACCACAAAGGCACTAGCGAAAGTATTAATCGAAGTTAAGAAGGAAACGTACTATGAAATATATTTCAATCACGTTTCTACTTTGAATGTCTCACTAAGAGGTTCTGAGTCGTATATTCGCTAACGAATCACATAGTTTTTTAAAAAATCGTTTGTCTTTGTAATTTAATCATAACATCGACAAAATGTAATATTTAAAACACTGACTGACCTGATTTACTTGGCGAGCGTCGTTGACGCAGTTTTTCCACATGCGTATATTATAATGATTATCCATGCTTCCTTTTGCACATAGTTTTTTGCTACACAAAACACTTTTAGGGTAACGATGTGCTGATGCCCGAACACGAAAAGCGAATGACGATGACAGCGCGGGTGACAAACTCGTGCACTCGGTTGGTATTCACTAAATGGCGCCTGTATCTATACTATGGGTAACGTTTTATGTTTTTTTTAATAAAATTTCTTTTAGATAGCTCTTAATATGTGTTGGATGCCTGGTACATTGAAGAGTGGACTACCTGGTGAATATAAATCTCGAGGATGCAACGTCGAAGCACAATAGCTATTGGCATAGTGCGTAGCGGCCTCGCTTTTTGTAAATTTTGCTTAACTTATTAATTAAACCCAAAATTGCAGAGAAAGATTTAAATAAAATGCGCGGAGGCATTTTTTTAAGCTCATCGATTAAACTACTGTTCTAAGCAAATGAAATAAAAAAAATAGAATGTTATCTCTTATATAGTCGTATAGTGCTTAGCGGCCTCGGAATTTTAAGATATCGTTGTTATATAGAAAAAAAATCTTATTCTATACCAAAAAACTTCGAAAATCGCTTTAAGTTAACTGTGAATTTCTCCTATCTACGATAATATTATTGAGCAAAATTTATACCAGAATAATTGTTACTTCATGAGGAATAAAGATTTTATAATTTTAAATCATGAATTTATTATTCTATTTCGATAAAAACGATAAATACAACTGCAAAATTTACTACAAAATACGATGCGCCGGCCGTCCGCACTTCTTCACACTTCACAGTACTGCCTCCAGTATACTATACCCATATATCTACTACTCTTTGGTATACTATACTAATCTATGAGTACTGCGCGAGCGCTCCTCAGCGTTGGACCTGTGTCAAATTTCTTCGCGCCAATATCGATCGATCGAGCGGCAGTGTATGTATAGTGCGACTACCAAGTTTGATCACATAAGTATAATTTTACAAGTTTTTATTTAGCTTCACCTGTCCGTTTGTCATCAAATCTTGCAAATTTTGATCCACTTTCCGGTTACCGATTGAGCTGAAATTTTGCATACATGTGTAAATCGCGTGACAATGCAATATTATGATGACATGGTGCTAATCTGATGATGGAGCTGGAAGGTGGCCATAGAAACTTCACAATGAAACGACACAACCTCATCGAGTTTGGGCTTGTTTGAATTGTCTTGACGAGTAGTTTGTCTTTCAATGGTAACCAGGGTCTGATGATGGAGCTGGAAGGTGGTCATAGAAACTCAGTAATTAAACGACATAACCCCATCGAGTATGGGCTCGTTTGATTCGTCTTGAGGAGTACTTTAGTGCTAGATGGTAAGCAGGGTCTGATGATGAAGCTGGAAGGTGGTCATATCAACTCAATAATTAAGCGATATAACCGCGTCGAGTTCGATTTGTCTTAATGGGTAAACCGTTTTTAATTGATATGTAAAGTTATTAAACTAATTCTAAAAAGTTAAACATAAAATTAAAAGAAAAAAAAATACTATTTTAAAACAAGCTTTTATTATTATTCTTGTTAATAATAATCTTCTATTAACAGAATGCAAGCACAATATAGTCACTTGTTACGCTCGCATGCAGTTAACATTGACATGTCTTGTCCTGGTACGTATGTTTAGATCCATATTAGTAACCGAATTAAAAAATTGCCTGGAAGGGCCACAAACACAAATTGATACAAAATCGGCACGTGGTTTCTTTAATAAATCTTGTAGTTCTTAAGTAGTTTGTTTGTGTGAATGATAGTGTGTGCATAGTATGCTTCCTAATAACTCTAATTAAGTTTATGCATGTCGTTGCAACCTCTAATAAAGACAGCTCCTTAGAATGTAACCCAATATCTGTTGTTTTATAAATGTAAATGGCGTTTGTTTTGTTGGTTGTCCTTAAATAAATAAATAAATAAATAGAATTAAAAAATTTAAAATAATAATTTAAACCTGAAAAGAAAAATATCATTATATTAACAATATCAATAAGCGAACGTTTAAGGAGAGCATCTATACATCACACTGAGCATGCTCAACAAATTTGGTCCAAAACTACAGGCTTGTTACCGAGATAATCAACAAAACATTATCATAATTCACCAAAAAATAAACCCTTTCCAAACCGTACAGCTGTACTACACGCACACAAAGATAGCCTAATATGCACACTAAACTCGGAGCACACTGAGCTATCTTTTTATTGACGCTTGCGTGCGTGTTAGATACAGCATGTTTCATGATGTGCATTATTTAAATTGATTTAGTTTGTCAGAAAACATAACTTTGAAAAATCACTATAACTGGAGCCCATTTTTTGTCATTGTATTCAGAATTATGTATAGATACCGCCCTTAAACGTTCGCTTATTCATGACAATGCAACCTTTAACTAAGATTTACCATATTCGTCTACGTCACAATAATCCCATATCGTAAGTAGGTACATGCCTAAAACACATTTTATTAAAACCATAAAACTTTACACCTTGTATTAAATCTGTGTTTTTATTACATGCCCATTTTTTATAAATAGAGTCTGGCTAACGAAAGCTGAACCTCGTAGTTATTGGATTGCCAACGCTTTGTCTCTATGTGTGTCTATTGTCACTGTACTGTGAGGTGTCATTTCGTATGTCAACCTTTCGTTGGCCAGACTCTAAAAGCGTGTTACATTGTGATTGCAAAAGAAAAATAATGAAGGTGTAGTTATGCTACAATAATGTTCTATAATGTTCCATCACAATGTAATGCGCTTCTTTTTTATAAAAAAATTGGGTATGTGATAAAAACGCAAAGATATTAAATCTTGTGTAAAGTTTTATGGTTTAATAAAAATGTCTAATAGGTATGTACCTACTTACAATATGGGATTATTGTAGTGACCTAGACGAATATGATAAATTATAGATAAAGGTTGCAATGTAGGTACCTATGTTCCTTTAAACGTAAAATGATTTTTTCTAATTAGGTTTAAAATGTTATTTTTAAATTTTTTATTCTTTTTATTAACAAGAACCTAATAAAAGCTTGTTTTAAAAAGTATTTCTTTCTCTTAATTTTATTTAGTGTTTGTTTTTTAAGGAATCTAGAAAGCTTATTATGATGTTGAATTATTCTTAATATTAATTTCGTTATGTTCAGCATTGGTCGAAAAAGGTATGAATGATACATCTACATTAAGAAATTCAAATACAGCAAGGTATTTCTTGCCATTAAGGCATATAGTATTCTAATCCTAACTAATGTTTGGCCTCGTTTGATTCTTACCTCGTTTAACTCGTAATAATAAATCTGAAATAAAATCTCTACCTTCTATTGCTTTTTAAAACCTAAACCATTCGATCGATTTGATTGAAATTTGGCAAATAGGTAGTTCTGTTTTATGGTGTTTATACTCCTATGTAAATTGTAATTAATTTTAATCTAATCTAAGCTATAATTTTTATCTAAAACGAAAAACGTCCTTTGCTATAAAGGACTAGGTAAATAAAAAAATGTTTTTAACAAATATTCACATACTCACAGACATATAATATGTCTGTGCACATACTAGACCCATGGCACCTCGGACCAAATATCACAATGGACAGAGTCTTTGGATTTTTAGCATGTCCGTCATTTGTTAGTGTGCAGCTTTCTATCTGTACATGTGTGCGTGACTAAGGATGTGACTAGTATATCGATATAATCACTTTAATGTGGTGTGTACCTAGTTCGTCATTATAATTGGGGGTTAAAGTTATTCGCGTCCGTAGGTTTACCCTTGAGACCCTATACGTGACCCCTGGGTGGTGCTAAATGAGTGACACTGACTGAGTGGTAGAGCCACGCTGCGTTGCAGCACGCATTGGGACAGCTCGCCCGGCGTAATACCACCCGGTATTATATTTAATTATCCGGCGTGAAATAATAGCCCTTGGTGCTGTTGTGTTTCGTTCGGCCAGTGAGGGTTCCGGAGGCCTCCGCCCCCCCCCCCCCCTCACAATTTCTATTCCTTTCTAAAACCTATTCCTTCCTTAAAGGCCGGCAACGCATCTGCGATTCCCCTGGTGTTGCGGGTGTCTATGGGCGGCGGAGATGACTCTCCATCAGGTGAACCGCCTGCTCGTTTGCCTCCTTCTATTATAAAAAAAAATTGATAAAATGGCAATAACAATCTAAAATTTACAATCTTTCAAACTTCAGAATCAATACAACATCATAACCATTCGGAAGAAGGCCTATTTCCATTAGTAAACATTTACGGGCAACAGTTTTGTAGTAGTGACATCAACTAATCTTACCGATTTGATTGTAAGATGGATAACCTTCAAAAATGGTCGGCACTGCATCAGTATTAAGTTTTTTAACATTGAAAATGTTTTTTCGTTCTCTCCAGTAGGGCCCCCATTTTCGCTGAAAGTGCTACTCACCGGTGATACCCTGAGGTTTAAGGCCACGAGGACGTTTGGGGGCTCAAAAGACGCGGAATTCGAAGGGGTTTATAATTATGTAAAAATGTTTTGGAAAGTTCAAAACTTTTTTTGGAAATTGATAAAAACCGACTTTTTTTGACCAATAAATTGTGTGTTTTCCCAGAAAATTCCCGATATCTCAAAAACGGGGCCGAATTTTAAAAAAATAAAAAAAGCACTTCGGTATTGAACTAAGCAACATTTTACCTTATTACCCTTTTTTTGATATTAGTGACGGTTGAGCTGTAGAGGTGCCCTTAGCCGCGAGTTTGCGCGGCGCGAGGTGCGATAACACGCGGCGGGCGGCTCGCGTGCGGCCACGAGGACGTATGAGAGCTCAAAAGACGCGGAATTCGAAGGGTTTTAAGATGATCTAAAAGTAGATTGTTATACAATGGGCTAAAATGATTCATCATATACGAGGTAGATTTACTCCCGAGCTTTAGCGAGGGAGTAAATAAAAACCGAGTCTTAATGGGTTTTTAGCGCAGTCTTTATTCATGATTATTCTACTTAAGATTAAAAACTTTTTCGTTTTTGTAGGCTCATTGCCATGTAACAGACAAAACTTTAAAAAAAAATTCTTTTCCCCTAGGGCAAGAAAAACTATTTTATCCTCGCTCTGGAACGCTACAATGACGGTCTTTATAAGCAAGAGGAGTGAAAAAATATTTTGGAAAAGTTGGTTATGAAAAAATTTTTTTTTTGGTTCTGAAAAAAAAAATCGTAAGGAAAATTACGCGTTCTTACTGAAAATTGCATTCGATAATCTATAATAACTAGTTACATTTTCAATGCCCTTTCAAGTCGTGTAGAGCACGAGATCTGTGGATTTTATAAATAAACCGTTAACAAAGCAGGATTTTTCAAAATGTTTGGAACAGAGCCTGGAATATTTTGTAGGCTCCCAGTTATCACGTCTAATAGCTCTAAGCTTTTCACGTCTTATTTCCGGGCATTTTGACAACCTAAAAAATGAATAATAAAAAGAATATTAGTAATATCGATAAAGCTTCGATACACAAAAACGTACATCACTAATCATTATGCCAAAAAACAAAGCCTATAAATTAAATTTAATTAAGGTTTAAACCCTGATTCTTATGCAAAGTGTACGATATAGTATGATTTAGAATTAGCAAAAAATTAATGCTTTGCCGTTTTTATTATTAAAAAACTCATAGTAAAGCATAAATATTAATAGAAATCACTAACGTATGAAATGATAATTCCTGGTCTTTCACCACCTTCTCTTGTTGTTCTTTACGAACAATAAACAGCTGAACAAGACATTATTTCAATTTGTATATTACACAAATAACACAAACACTAAGATTTCTTAATATTTCACTATTATTTTGCACCATCCAGCAATGTTTTGACCGAGTAGTCGGTCATGAAATGACACGTTTCACACCGACAGTGCGTCGCTGCCAAACGTACATTCACTATTTCTTTTACTCATATCACACTACAGTCATACAGACAGAGATACAAATACTTTACTTTGATACACGTATGTAAAAGCGGCAACGTCGTAAGACTCTGTCCATGTAATATTTGGTCCGAGCATGGCACACTAAAAATGTGCGGGTATAGCGATAACAAATTACTCCATAGAAATACTAAAATATATAAACTTGGGAAAAGTATCAAAATCGCTTGGTCGTAGTTTTAACACATTATTGTGAGTGGACTCGTGACCTTCAATGAGTTGTCGGGCGGGACGCTTAAAATACCTATTCTCGCAGAGTTGAGATTTGTAATAGGGCTCGTAAGTATCGATAAATTTTAGGAAGTGTATAGAGTGCCACAAGCGGCACTGTATCTCCATCGGTTAGGGAACCGTAAGTTTTGCGGTATAATAATGACGACGCCTAAGCTGCCGTAAAGTTTTTGCTAGACAACAGAAATACTAGCTGCCCTACTCCTGTAGGTCACGTGATAGGTTAGAAATTTAAGACAATCGCGAAGCGCAGCGTAGCGATTGTCTTAAATTTCGAGGTTATTTTTTTTAGACAACAGAAATGTAACTTCATACAAAAATGTCTTTTGAATATTATGTAGTCTGAACATTACGACAAATAAAAAATATGTTACGGTTCCCGAACCGATGAGATGAATGATGACGAATTGAGATGGGATGCCGCTTGTGGCACTCTATACGCTTCGTACTAGGATGCCGTCAAATTACGGCATCGTAACCGATCGTACTATGTTGCCGCTTGTGGCACTCTATTCACTGCCTACACTTTGTACTAGGATGCCGTAATGACGGCATCGTAACCGACCGTACTAGAATGCCGCTAGCGGCACTCTATCCACAGCCTATATTTTTTTATTAATAATAAATTTATTAATTTATACGCATTCTAATGATTTACTACCTCACATTTTAATGTAACGTAATTAAACTTTAAATAATTAGAAAAATCGCTCAAGGATTTTATGGGACGGTAACACTAATAGGAAAGTTGGTAACATTAAAGGAATTGTAAAGCATTTAAATAAACATTATCAAAATGAAACATACAAAATAAATCAGTCTTAATCATAATGTAGGTAATTGATTCTTTAATTGCAAATCTCACATTTGTCTAAGGTTTAGTGTTCATAAATACAAAAACCACATATTGGACACCAATTGGTCGTAATTTTAAGCATTTTCTGCATTTCTTTGGCATCTAAAGTGGATATTAAATGATAATGTTGTTTGCAGTTTGTTTCGAATTTTGCTTTAATCGTTCCCTATACCTCTTTTGTTTTTTGGTATTTGTTAGTGGCATGCTGTTATTAACTGTAAATAAACATAATAACATGGAATAGCAATAATAATAATGTAAAATAACAATAATAAGCATGGAATAGGAATAGCATTATTTCAACTACGCATCTATGTGCAATCAGCTTAACAAATTCTTTTTTTGTTACTGTGGTTTCCGCTGATACGTAACCACACCGAAGTAACCAAATAGGAGGGTAACGAATAGTGTTAGTTAAGCGTTTTAGATGTATTTTTAAATAGAAATTAAAAAGTGTGTTGTTCATTTAACATTAGTAGGAAATCATTATTAAACAGTTTACATATTTAGGTTTGTGAAATCGTAAATAAATCAAATTTACTTGTATTTTCACAGTAACAAAAACAGACTTGAATTTTTGACCCAAAGGACACGGCGCGAACTCCACCGGCTATTTGACAAAATAGCTGTCTTTCTTACTTTTTAAAATGTTGCCAAAGGCATACATTAAAATTACCGTGCAATCTTTAAAAGAATACTGAGTAATACTGGGTAACAAAAGAGCAGGAACCAAAAAGGAACTTTCTTCGGGACAACATTAATTTAATATTAATTTAAAAACCACAAATTTAAACAGATATCTTTTTATGCACACTAATACCTACATAGTAGGTGTATTTGTTCTAATTCAATTTATACCTGATATTTCTATATTTTTTCTAATAAGTCTGTAATGATTTGATAGTCTAGAAGTGGGACACGCCATTTTCCATACAGTGATAATTAGGTCCTTATAGAATTTGAATATTTCTTAATGTTTAACGATCACTGACAGGAAAGTGTTGCAGGAAATAAAAGTATTGTTAGCACCTCTACTCAGCCCTTTAACTTTTGGGAAGTTACAATTTATGCAAACAACACAAACTGCTTTAAAAGTTATGGGACACTATCATAGAGCCCGTTTACAAAAAAAATAAGAATTGCTCAGTAATGATTTGATAGTCTAGAAGTGGGACACGCCATTTTCCATACATTGATAGTTAGGTCCCTAAAAAATTTTATATTTCTTAATGTTTATCGATCACTGAAAGGAAAGTGTTGCAGGAAATAAAACTATTGTTAGCACCTCTACTCAGCCCTTCAACATTTGGGAAGTTTCAATTTATGCAAACAATACAAACTGCTTTTAAAGTTAAGGGACACTCGGCTGGACCAAAATAAAACACTGAATCAAAGAGGAAATTCACTGAATGCGCCATACTACTAACTTTACACCAGAGACACTTTTAAGAAACATGTAGTACAAGGGTTCTATTGGGCTCATAGACTTGTAGTATTTTTTTAGAAGGTGATAATGTAATAAATTATGCTTATAATTTGTTTTGTATTATTACCTTTCTGTACATGATTTATTTAATATTTTTGGATATTCCGTGTAAATATTTGTTTTATTTTCCAAATGACAACTAGTTACCAAATTATAACACAGAATATTAAAATTATGACTAGGTAGATAGATAGGATTGGATATATATTGGTATTGAATAATCTGTATAGGCATTCGTTATTTTTATGATAATTATGTTAAATTAATAATTAAAAAATGGTATGTTGAATGTTTGTAGCGAATAATATTGATTATTAATGAATAAAGATAATAGTTTTAATAGGGCACTAAACAAAAAGTTCAAGAAAGATATTTGTTTAGAAAGTATTTTTTATTTAAAGAGAGTTTTATAAAATTATAAAGATGCTTAAAATTACAAAGGTTCTGTTAAAAAAACATCTGAAGGAAGATTTGTAGATGAAAATGATGAATAGCTTACTATTTACCAATTTTCCTCCACTAATTGTCCTTCAGATACTAAATCTGCCAGATCATTCAAGAATTTCTCCCTGTTAGAGAGCATAAGCCTCACCAGCTTATTAATAATTCCGTCTTTTTTTTATTTATTAGCCCTCTTCTTATCTTATCTATATCTGTATCTTCACTTGCTGGTACTGCACTATAATTGTGACGTTTTTGCAAAAAATCTACTTCTTTATACTCATTTTTCAAATTTTCTTTGTTTAACCTCTTTTAAATTTAACTTCAACAATATTCTTTAGTTTTATTTCTTGTAAATTATCATTTTGGCTAGCGTTAAACACGGAACGTGCATGGATAAACCGTGTTTTAAATTTGTGCATGTGATTTTCAGTGTTTTATAATAGTTTTATTGAATTAAGTGGCGTATTCAGTGTTTTCACACTTCTGTAGGATAGTTATTAGGGAAGATATTTTAAAAACCCTGCGCTCCTGACGGACGTCAAATCGATATCGAGTCGGCTGTGCTTATCGGAATATGAACGCTCGGGTCAAGAGATAGGTTTCAGTTTCGCGTGGGGGTCGTTGGAGGGTGAACCTTCTGTACGGTAGTAGTAGTATTAGTATTAGTTATTCTGTGCTTGTACCAAGACGAAAAAAGGAAACAATTTTAAAACAAACAAGTTTATGCTTATTAATTTTTGACGTTTTTTTATGCTTAAGTTTTTATAAAAAAAGATATTTGAATGATTAAAAATGTCAACCTTATTGGTTAGGTACTAATGTTTTCCAAAACTCATTTCAGCCGCTACTTTACTTTATTTTACTTCAAAAACTCTCCAATTTATATTACTTACCACAGTATCAATACGATAATTGGAAATGAATTCTATGACCACGGCTTATATTTCGGTTCGACGCGATTCTGTTTCGGCGTGCAGTGGTACTGGGGGTAGCAATGCGCATTTGTCTGGCACAGACTATAATAGCTCGTTAGATTAGTTATTAAGTCTTAACTATAAGTTAGTTAACTGTTTTATTATTATTATTAGTATTGACGTCAATAAGTGCCTGTAAAGGTTTACATTGAATAAATAATTTGACTTTTGACTAAATAAAAATAATAAATAATTTGAAAAAAGGGTCTTCAATTCTGATACAGTCGAGCCTTTGATTATATACATGTAGATAGAGCCTGGCCGTAAAAAAACGTAGAAAAATTTATAGCCCAAAATTGGTCTATAGCGCAATCCTGGCGGTCAGTGTCATTGTGCCGTCAAGCAGTGTTTACCTCCCGCGTTTCGGTGAAATTGTTCGCAAAATGACCGTTTGCTCGGTGAAATTCTGTCGAAACTACAAAAGAAATTTTTTTTCGAAAAGGAAAGTCACGTTTCATCCGTAAGTATCGATAGATTTTAATGAATATTTAAAGTTTTTTAAGTTTAAGAAAATTATTGTTAATATAACGGCCATGTATGCGTAGTGTTGCTGGTATCAAAATGTAGAATTCCCATTATTGGTGGCAGAATATAAAAGGAGGTTTAAATATAATAAGTATGATAAAAATTACTCAGTCTTGTAAATTAGTATTTATACATGGTCTTGTTGTAAATAAAGTAAATACATTAAATATAATTATTATTGAAACGCTTTCAAAGTTTTTTTTTAAACTGATGTCTGATTTATAAGCGTGAATAAATGTCACGGTTCCTATTCGATGCCGAATTAGTAAACATATTACTGTCATTTGTGCAAATGTCTAGTTTCACTAGGATTTTTACTGTTTTTTGAAAGAAAGGCACAATAGTTAACTGTTTTCTTGTGAATGTCTCTCAAGAAAAAGTAAAATCCTACTGCAACTAGGTATAACAGTAATCTGTTTACAAACATTCGTCATCGAATTTGGCTGGATTATAGGTTTCGTTCTAAAACAAGAAAAAATAGAATACCTACTGTAATATTTTATAATACTATTTATAAAAATTGTTATTGTGGTATGGTATCGTATCGATATTCGAAATGAATAAAAAAATTATTATGTTTGAAATGGAATGTACGTAAGTATTTATGTAAGGTGTGTGTTTAAGTATATGTATGTAGGGGATGGTAGTATGAATGCTTCAGAGCCTGATGGCGCATCAACTAGCACGTTCGGCTTGCGATCTTGCCCGCTAAACAACTTTCGCAATGCCGGGTCACTGGATGGGTGACCAAATTTAAAACATCTAGAGCTCCTCCGTGCTTCGAAAGGCACGTTAAGCCGTTGGTCCCGTTTGTTGTCGTAAGATGACAGTTGTTAAAACCCACCAACAAGCATTGGGCCAGCGTGGTGGGTTATGGCCCAATATTCCCACGTGCTGTCTCCACGTGGGAAGCCTGCGCCTAGCACGACGTAGGGACGTTTATAGGCTAATGATGATGATGACGATGTTTGAGAAAGTGTGGGTGTATGTTTGTGCCCCTAAAAGGTCAATATTTCTCGTCTCATGTAGGTAAACTATTGGACACGAATATTGATGAGCAGTCATTACATTATGTAACCTTTACAACTGTTCGACCACATAGCAAACATTTTAATTTTCAGATTTCCAACTGATCCGGTAGAAAGAAGTCGTTGTCGAAATATTTAACTACAAGGTTTCAACATAGTAAGAAATTAGAGAACATGAAAAATGATGTATCATCCAAACGAAACAAATACAAAGAGAACGCCATTAATTGTTTTGATTTTAATTTAAAATATTTAAATTTCTAATTAAAAATCAATTTTGATTAAGTATTAAATGTAAATCATTCTGCCTGTTGCTTCTATTTCATCCCTATTACAAACATATCACACGCACGCAGGTTTCCATTAGCGCATTATTTTATTGTACTGGCCCTCGCCTTCAATCATCCATTTTTTTCTAAACACACCAGCTTCTTTTATGCGTTATACCTACATATACGATAGACATACCTAATTTAAAATGCTAAGAATCATTTTAAAATTATACTGTGCAAAAATATTTTTTCACTACTTTATCGGAAATTAGGCATTCGCTGGCAACCATTCGCGCTAGTGTCAGATACGCGGCTGTCACGCACACTTCAAATTCAATACAAAAACCGGGCGGATTTTGAGAAGCGTTTGTACCGCGATGCTCCGTCTAGACATGTATATAGTCAAACAGTCGAGCACGTTATGTCCATTTGTCAAAAAATGTCAAAAATAGCAAAATGGCATATTCAGTGTTTTATTTTGGTCCAGCTGCACTAACATAGAGCAAACGGGCTCTATGTCAGTGCAGTGCAAAAAAAATAAGAATTGTTCATAAATCTACCTACATGTCAGAGAAAATTCAATAAATTAAAAATAAAATGAAAATAAAAAACAATGAGTACATAAGGCAATATCTTTTAGTGTATTCTTTGACTATAAACATGTCTAGACGGAGCATCGCGGTATGTACAAACGCTTCTCAAAATCCACCCGGTTTTTTTATTGAATTTGAAGTGTGCGTGACAGCCGCGTATGACTGACACTAGCGCGAATGGTTGCCAGCGAATGTCTAATTTCCGATAAAGTAGGGAAAAAATATTTTTGAACAATATAATTTTAAAATGATTCACAACATAACTTTTTAAATAAGGTATGTCTATCGTATATGTAGGTATAACCATGTATAACGCATAAAAGAAGCTGGCGTGTTTAGAAGAAATGGATGATTGAAGGCGAGAGCGAGTACAATAAAATAATTCGTTATTGGAAGCCTGCGTGCGTGTGATATGTTTGTAATAGGGACGAAATATAGAAGCAACAGGCAGGATGATTTACATTTAATACTTAATCAAAATTGATTTTTTAATTAGAAAATTAAATATTTTAAATTAAAATCAAAACAATTAATGGCGTTCTCTTTGCATTTGTTACCTAAATAACTTTCTAATTTTCTATTATGTTAAAATTTTATCTAATTTCTTATTATGTTGAAACCACAGACATATAAATATGTCTGTGGTTGAAACCTTATAGTTAAATATTTCGACAACGACTTCTTTCTACCGGATCAGTTGGAAATCTGAAAAACAAAATGTTTGCTATGTGATCGAAGAGTTGTAAAGGTTACATAATGTGATTACGGCTCATCAATATCCGTGTCCTGTAGTTTACATGAGACGAGAAATATTGAACTTTTTGGGGCACAAACATACCCCCGCACTTTCTCAATCATCGTCATCATTATCATCAGCCTATAAACGTCCCACTGCTGATCACAGGCTTTCCACGTGGACTTAGCACGTGGGGATATTGGGCCATAACCTACCACGCTGGCCCAATGCGTGTTGGTGTGTTTTTAACGACTGTCATCTTACGGCAACAAACGGGACCAATGGCTTAACGTGCCTTCCGAAGCACGGAGGAGCTCAAGATGTTTTAAATTTGGTCACCCATACAGCGACCCGGCATTGCGAAATTTGCTTAGCGGGCAAGGTCGCAAGCCGGACGTCTAGCCGATGCGCCATCGAGCTCTGCACAATACATACTACCATCCCCCACATACATATACTTAAACACACACTTTTTACATAAATACCTACGTACATTCCATTCAAACATAATTATTATTTTATTCATTTCGAATATCGATACCATACCACAATAACAATTTATAATAATAGTACCGTAAAATGGGGTGGCTTTGAATAACGGGGCGACTTTGACGATAGCTTTTGGTTTTCACTTTATAAATTATAATTTAATAAGTTTTGAAAGTATCCTTTTCGTTTTTGTTCTGTTGGTAGCCTTGACAGATCAGCCATTGTTTGCAGAAGTCAGCGACAGCGCGCTACAATAATTTCGATGTAAAATAAAATCCTGATCTTGTAGTTAAATTTTCGTGAAAAAAGTGGTGTAAAAAACTTCTTAAATGTGGCCGTAAGTATAAAATTCATAGTAATGACAATAAAGTCATGTTATATTGACATGCTTTGCATAATCGAAAAGGTTTTTGTTTTTTACCTAAGTCGGCCATTTTGTATTGCACAACGAAATCTGTTATGGCTCCTCTTGACACTCGCCGAACTCAGACGAATGCCCGTATTCGTCTGAGTTCGGCGATTGTGTGGAGGGTATACTCGCCGCATTCATCTGCATGCGCCTGCATTCGCCTGCGCTCGCCTACCGACCCATGAATTGCCGGTTTTTCGGGCACGCATCAAAGGGATTCGCGCCGGATGTTTGCGGAGGTGCCCACACAATCGCCGAACATTCATTCGCCTTTAGGCAGTGAAGCGTTGTACACGTACGTCCATGATTTACCCACTTAAAACTACGCACTAAAATGGCTAGTGGGTGGTCTAATAAAGTGCCTTTCAATTTCATAAAATAGGTGTAGTTCAAAATAGAAACCTTTCATTCAGAAAATAGGTAACCTACCCGTTTTAGCTAGTACCTACCTAATATAATTAAATAACTTTGCTTTATTGACAAAAGAAAAAACAAGTGCATAATATTTTTTGATAATGTAACTAGGTACTTGAAAGATTAACCCCTTACCGCATGGAATTTTATATCATTGCAGGAAAAAAATATTTTATGGTTTTGAGTTTATAGAACCCTTAAAAATGTTAAAAAAATGTTGCAGTGCCAATGAATTTATTATTTCATGAAAAGCAATATAGTACGATGAGCATTAAATGGAATAAAACAGTTTATACCAAATATGGGACGACATGAAACTTAGTGTAATTAATGCAAGATTGATGTTCAAAACTGTACTAAAATATTTATATATTGGACTTGTCTTAGCATTGTTTACTTACTATTTCAAATATTAATACCTACCACACTCACAAAAAATACCTTACCAATAAAACAACAGTCAATAACAAAAACCCTTATTAGAAACGAACAGTAAAGTAAAACATCAATCTGTTTCTAGATGAGAAGGACCTGGTGGGACATGATACTCCAGAAAACAGTTTATTTTTTTGTTTATGCACAAATACGTTTTACATTTTACCAGTTACCTAAGTCTGGTTTAGTAAAACTCCACGGGAATCCAACCCGTGACTTGACTATACTGCGAAAGAAGACAGTTCAAGAATGAATGGGCAGAAAAAACATATTATATTACTAACTCAAGCATAATAATTATGCTTGAGTTAGTGATATAATATTGTCTTCAAAAACTTCAACTTACGCGTTCGTACTGCATGACGAGTCATTTATGAACAGTAACAGTTTTACCGCTATCTGCATACCGTCCCATATATAAACAGCACAATTGAGCCAAGACTGCATATCGTCCCAAAGATGCTCACGACAATATCGCGGAATAATTTGACAATCAATAATAATCTAGGGTGGGTTCTTTTATTTTTAGAGTCACAAATAATGAATTTATGCATAGAAAAATACACAAGCAAAAATATTCGTAGAATTCTAAAAAATTTGGGTGCAAACACAGAGCTACATACCTTTGAAGAACAGTTGAATTCAAACTGACTTTTTTCTTAGTCTAGCAGGCTTGCCAACATTATGCAGCTACTAAACGTTAAAGTATTTATCTAGTTTATGGTTTTTAAAGTTGCCATCACTCAAACATAGAATAAATTTAAAATTTTGACAAAAAACTTACATGTGCAAATATGGGACACAATGCGGTAAGGGGTTAATCATAATAAGATTTTTATACCCAGGAACTTCCCAATTCACCTTTTATTTAGTAGGAACAATATGTTTAAAGCAAACTCAACTGCAGGTTCAGTACATAATGCTTTCAAACATACATAAACATATAATTACGACTATTATACCGTGTCGCGTAGCGGTGAAAGAATACTACCACCCCCTCTCTTCCCTTGGGAGTCGTAAAAGCACTGACCTCAATAAATACACTGGACAGGCGGATTGCAAGATAAATTCGTGCCTATTTGATAAACGCCATTTTGGCGCTGTAAGCAAATGCGAGTGTCCATGGAACTAAAGTTAGTGATGTTCGCAAGTCGACATCTTAGGTTTATTAACGATAGCTATATCTGACTCGGCACCCGCTCCGGATCGATTCTGTATGTTTAATAAGCCTATATTACCTATAGTTAAATAAGCCTTTCTCAAGAATAAATCTTTGTTTGTTTGAAGTACTTGAACTGAACTATAGCTTCAACTCATAAAACAAGCCACTTGAACACCATACTTCTCAGAATTCATGCGCAAAAATACCTACATTTTTGTGCTGTGCTGTGGGGTGACTATACTAGGGATTATGAATGAAAAAACGTTTAAAGAAAATTAAAACTCTTTATTCATTGATGACTGGCCTATAGCTCAGTTGGTAGTAGGTCTGCCTTGTAGGTCGTGGGTTACAAGTTTTCCCCTTTCACTCTTTATATAGGCTTTAATCTAACCTATTTAATCACTGACGGGCCCAACAACAACTAAATGTACATACTGGAATGCCAATTTGCTCCCTTTTTGGTTACGGCGTTTGCAAAATACACATTTCCTTATATTTGAAAACTCGAACTGACACAAATAAACATAAAAACTCACTAAAACAGCAACCAATTCTATTATAATCCGCAAATGCTTCTATCACTTCTATTTACCACGACAGCCATTTGCATTGTATGTATGTACATCACAATTAGTTCTCTGGACACTCGTACGTCTAAGTGGCGCTTCAAATTGGCATAAAAAATAGCTGTCATTTGAATGGTGATAGCCTGGCCAGTGTATTTATTGAGGTCAGTGCGTAAAGGCAGCTAACGAACTAAAGACTGCATATATTAGACAGCATAGATCGGCGACGGGCTCACCACCTTGTCACGCTGAGTACATGTGCAGTCGCTATGTGGTGAAAAGTGGACTATAGCAGAGGGCTGCTTTTGCGGTCCTCGTTTCCTAGTCTCTGACTATATAATTATGACTATTATACCGTGTCGCGTAGCGGTGAAAGAATACTACCACCCCCTCTCTTCCCTTGGGAGTCGTTAAAGGCAGCTAACGAACTAAAGACTGCATATATTAGACAGCATAGATCGGCGACGGGCTCACCACCTGTCACGCTGAGTACATGTGCAGTCGCTATTTGGTGAAAAGTGGACTATAGCAGAGGGCTGCTTTTGCGGTCCTCATTTCCTAGTCTCTGACTATATAATTATGACTATTATACCGTGTCGCGTAGCGGTGAAAGAATACTACCACCCCCTCTCTTCCCTTGGGAGTCGTAAAAGGCAGATAACGAACTAAAGACTGCATACGCTCACATAGCAATATATCGTCACATCTTCATAAATACAGAAATTTACTTTAAATGGTCAAAGTGTTTAAAAACGTCTAGTTAAACAAGTGGTACAACGGCATCACGATAGTTTACCTACTAATCATTAGATGGCGTTAGTGTCATTGTAATATTTAGAATATTTGCCTTCACTTCCGCGCAAAACAACGACACTTTAGCCAGTTGTGCACGATCATCCGGGAGGGGCACCCGCTACAAGAACTGCGTTGTCGTAAGTGTCACTTGTGCCTTTTTATTTATTTACTTTTTAGCAGAACAACGGCGTATTTGCCAAAAGTGTAAGTCATATTTCTTTTTTTTACCAATATTTGAA
Source organism: Scoparia ambigualis (assembly GCA_963921215.1). Lineage (NCBI taxonomy): Eukaryota > Metazoa > Arthropoda > Insecta > Lepidoptera > Crambidae > Scoparia > Scoparia ambigualis. Next base: position 29,479,832 of record OY992508.1, read on the forward strand.
ATTTCAGTAAATAATAAAGACAAAGATTGAAGTTGAAATCGTTTGCACCGATTGGTACAATTGGCTAAAGAAGGCTCATTTTCTCCTCCTTTTGCCAAGATAACTAAAGATTTAATTATAACACCTGGTATGTATTTATTTTCATTCTTTTTGATGAAATATTTTGCTATATATTTTATATTATAGCATCTAGTACACTCTCACCGAAATTGCCCGAAGTTGACCGAACTCGAGAGTATTTTATATTATAGCATCTAGTACACTCTCACCGAACTTGCCCAAAGTTGACCGAACTCGAGAGTAATTTGATGACTGTACTGGATGAAAAAAATACATAATTGCCAATACTAAAAACGTATAAAATGTAAGTATCGACGCTATTTAAATATTATTTTAGATATTGCTAATGAAGATAATTCAAATACTCAAAAGCGAAAACGCTCTATATCCTCATCAAGTAGCGACTCATCGTCAAGCAGCTCTTCTAGTACTAGTGCATCGTCTAGTAGTTCTTCCATTTCTAATAATTCTAATGCAAAAAAGTGAAAAAGAAGGTAAATAACTTAAGCTTTAGAAAATACTTCTATTTTTAAAATAAATAAATAATTTATTTAATTACCTAAAGTAAGTAGATACTTAAACTTGCTGATAATATAAATAAAATATAATGATGTTGTGTACTTTTAGATTCGTTGACTGATGGAATCCATGTACTTAGATCAATTGAGAAATCCAAGTCAATTTTATTAAGAAGCACTTGATATGCCTGCACCTGGAAACCTCAGAGTGCCCAATGATAATGACATCATTAAACAGATATTGCTAGAGATACATTATAATCCCCTTCGATCTGAAAACGTTTTCAACAAAGAAAATGTTAAATGCTGGATATACAAAAACCATTACATTGTGATGCGGTAATTAATCCGTATCCTGCACAAAATACTTTTGCTGAAATCGGTAAGCACATGTCCATTCTCTGATAGAAAGACCAATAAAAAGAGCAAAAAATCTGGACCTATAAGTAAGCTTGATTAGAGATGCAAAAAAAAAGAAGTCCAGAAAATGAATAATGATAACTTTTATGACATGAAGACGCTGGCTGACCAGCATGGAGTAAATTTTCATAAAGACATCAATGGCCATTTGATTAAAATTACTGAGATTACAATGATAAAATTTATTAAAAATAACGAAACTTATGAGTACAAAATGTCATATGAGGGAGAATGGATCAATGTTACAATTAAGTTATCTAGAGGGCGAAAAAGAACCCAGCAGCTTGTTGATAATATACGCTTAAGGCCAGCATATGATTCGAAAATGAAAATTTCTGATGCTAATAAAAACGATATTTTACAGTTAATTCGTTTAAGCCTTAATCCGGGCTTTTATAATAAAATCTAATCTGATTTTGATAAAATGAGAATGTAGTTGATTTTTTCATTACGAGAATTTTTAAGACTGATTATATTAACCTATCCTATTTAATTTAGTACCTAACAATGTTTAATAATAATGGTTTATTTAAGTAATACATCAAGGCTGATATTAAGATAAATAGAGGCGGAGGGCGATAACAATCCCAGAGGCTTGTGATTTCTGATTCAAATAAAAACTTTTTATTACAGTGCATTCCTTAAAAGCATAAACCTATGAACGCTTTTACATAATCTCTAAACTGATTTAAAAAAGGGATAATTCAATAATGAGAATTTTAAGACTGATTTGATTAACATAATCTTTTTGAGTTGCTAATAATTTATTGATTACCTACTTAGTAAGTGAAAAGATTTTGTTTGTTATTTTTTAAAATAAATATGTTTATATTTAATAATTTTCTTTTATTTCATGGTTATCATACAGTGTACAACGAGTTCCCAAGTGTCTTATATGACCATTATTGAGAAATTACAAAGTAACAATGGCACAAATGCATGACTTTCCTCTTTTAAGACTAAAAAAAATATATCAAAAGATGACATAAAAAGTTAAAATTTGCTTCTAAATGTTTGTTAGGATCCATATCAGCAGCATAGGCCACAACAGCTATAATAAAACGTACAACGAATCCATAACATAAATTTACACATTTAATGCTTGATTCTGTAAAGTACTAAAAATGTAAATGTGCCAATATATTGCTAGGTGAGCTTATATTAGACAGCATAGATCGGCGATGGGCTCACCACCTGTCACGCTGAGTAGATGTGCAGTCGCTATTTGGTAAAAAGTGGACTATAGCAGAGGGCTGCTTTTGCGGTCCTCATTTCCTAGTCTCTGACTATATAATTATGACTATTATACCGTGTCGCGTAGCGGTGAAAGAATACTACCACCCCCTCTCTTCCCTTGGGAGTCGTAAACAGCACCTAACGAACTAAAGACTGCATATATTAGACAACATAGATCGGCGACGGGCTCACCACCTGTCACGCTGAGTACATGTGCAGTCGCTATTTGGTGAAAAGTGGACTATAGCAGAGGGCTGCTTTTGCGGTCCTCATTTCCTAGTCTCTGACTAACCCTTCGCGGATAATAGTGATTATATGTATGTAGGTATGATACAGGCAATGAGGGCCGCAAAAGCATTTTTTTTTCACAAATTTTCGTTGAACCACTTTGACATGATGGTTCTACGCCGCTATTAAAAAAATGGTGAAGCAGCAACACACTCCACGTCCATCTTGTACGCTTGCCGTTCGACGACTACTACAGACGAATGTGTAGACGCTTGTACGATGACCGTGACGGTGATCGAGGCGAATATAGACGAACTCACGATCGGCGAACTTTGCCGACTGTGTAATGGCGGCATTACACATTGATAGTTATCAATATCGCCCTAATGGGTATTGTTCTACAGATATATTTGAAATTGTATTGAATTACAAAGTAACCCCTACTTTTTTTTAGTTTCTTAGTGATGGTTCGCACATACAAAAAAGTTTCGGGAAGTCGCAACTATAAGAATTATACAGACGAGACACTTGAAGAGGCCCTTGCGAAGATCACCGATGGTGATCTCTCTATTTTTGCTGCTTCTTCGGCATATAACATCCCATACATTTAGACTAGAAGAGAGAAGAAATTATTAAGACTTTATGTTTAGTTTTAAAGACATAAATTTACATGTTTCTATTATGTCCGTACCTCAAGTAAAAAATACTTAATACACGATATTTTTAATCAGAAATGCAGTTTTACTTAAAATGCCACTATTTGCTATCACAAAATGCCAATATCAACTTCGATCCTTGTGTCAAAGACGCCCCGACAGATTTCAAAACTCAATAATTCCCAAAATACATTATCAAAAAAAAATTTGTTTTTTGTGTTAAATTCCAAATTGCGGTTACTTTCGACATCAATAATAAAAACATCGGGTATCAAAGCAACCCCATTTTCAGTCTTAAGTTGATAGGCCACATTTAATTTTTTTCTTCAAAAGTATAAAGCCAAATTTTTTGATTTAAAAAAATTAAAAAAGTTTGTAATGAGTCGTCACTAAGATTTTTTTTTACATATCTAGTACGTAAATTGAATGAAATAGATGCCTTTCAATTTATAAATTGATCAAAGTCACCCCATTTTACGGTATTATAAAATATTACAGTAGATATAATATTTTTCTTGTTTCAGAACGGAACCTATACTCCAGCCAAATTCGATGACGAATGTTTGTAAACAGATAACTGTTAAAGCGGGTCTTTTGCAACAAATATGGGCGTGGCCTACGTATATATTTTGTTAGATGTTTGATGTTAGGTGTTAGAAAACACAAAACAGTGTTGCAGAAGACCCGCCTTTACACCGAGTTGCACTAAGATTTTACTTTTTCTTGAGAGACTTTCTCAAGAAAACAGTTAACTATTGTGTCTTTTTTTCCAAAAAACAGTAAAAATCCTAGTGAAACTAGACATTTGCACAAATGACAGTAATATGTTTACAAACATTCGGCATCGAATAGGAACCGTGACATTTTATCCACGCCTCTTAAAAATCAGACATCAGTATAAAAAAAAAGAAAAACTTTGAAACCGTTTTAATAATAATTATATTAAATGTATTTACTTTATTTACAATAAGAGCATGTTTAAATACTAACTTACAAGGCTGAGTATTTCTATCATACATATTATACTTTGGGTACTTTTATATTCTGCCAACAATAATGGGAATTCTACATTGTGATACCAGCAACACTACGCATACATGGCCGTTATTATTGTTAAACTTTAAATTTTCATTAAAATATATCGATACTTACAGATGGAACGTGACTTTCCTTTTCGAAAAGATTTTTCCTTTGTAGTTTCGACAGAATTTCACTGAGCAAACGGTCATTTTGCGAACAATTTCACCGAAACGCGAGAGGTAAACACTGCTTGCTTGACGGCACAAATGATTCTCGTCCGTTTTTCATGATTTATACATTTTTAGAAACCTAGAAACATTGTTTAACCATTAAAATTAAGTAATAACAAATACATACCCTTTTTACTACATTTTATGGCATTTTATTTTACCAACGGTCAAAAATTCTTCAATACACAAACTTTGACGATTCAGAAATCATGTAAAACTTGCACTAAAATACATTATTTTTAGTTACACACCAAGCTTATACATTTATCATCATAAAAAATGCAACACTTTGCACCCTTTGATTATATACATGTCTAGATAGACCCTGGCCGTAAAAAAACGTAGAAAAATATTATAGGCCAAAATTGGCCTATCGCGCAATCCTGGCGGTCAGTGTCATTGTGCCGTCAAGCAGTGTTTACCTCTCGCGTTTCGGTGAAATTGTTCGCATAATGACCGTTTTCTCAGTGAAATTCTGTCGAAACTACAAAGGAAAAATCTTTTCGAAAAGGAATGTCACGTTTCATCTGTAAGTATCGATAATTTTTAATGAAAATTTAAAGTTTAACAATAATAACGGCCATGTATGTGTAGTGTTGCTGGTATCAAAATGTAGAATTCGCATTATTGGTGGCAGAATATAAAAGGAGGTTTAAATACATATAATAAGTATGATAAAAAATACTCAGTCTTGTAAGTAAGTATTTATACATGGTCTTGTTGTAAATAAAGTAAATACATTAAATATAATTATTATTGGAACACTTTCAAAATTTTTCTTTGTTAAGCTGATGTCTGATTTATAAGAGCGTGAATAAATGTCACGGTTCCTATTCGATACCGAATGTTTGTAAACATATTACTGTCATTTGTGCAAATGTCTAGTTTCACTAGGATTTTTACTGTTATTTAAAAGAAAGACACAATAGTTAACTGTTTTCTTGTGATTGTCTCTCAAGAAAAAGTAAAATCCTACTGCAACTAGGTTTATTAGTAATCTGTTTACAAACATTTGTCATCGAATTTGGCTGGAGTATAGGTTCCGTTCTAAAACAATAAAAATATAATACCTACTGTAATATTTTATAATATTATTATTATAAATTGTTATTGTGGTATGGTGTCGATATTCTAAATGAATAAAAAGATTATTATGTTTGAAATGGAATGTACGTAAGTAAGTAGGGTAGACCGGGTACAAAAGTACCACGGGGCAATAGTACCATTGCCAATATTTCCAAACACAAACAACTTTTGCACGTGTGTATAGCGTCACGACATGCGCTCCATGCGTCCCCACCCGCACACCAGTCGGCGGCGCTCGCGCTGGAAAACTGACGTGTACACAGGGGATTTTTTTGTTTTCGGACAGTCACAGTAAGTATTCTCGTTAAATGTTTTAGTCTGTAATTCACATTAAACTCGGTATGTTATCAAATTATTGCTTTCAATAGTTTATTTAGACTTCAGTCTTTGTAAGAGTGAGAAATTATAGATATTCATTGAGAAAATGCCGTGATTTTTAGGTTAATATTCAAACTGTCTACTTGGAACAATTGTACCAGTAACGGTGGGGACAATTGTAGCGGTACAAATAACCCCGTGGTAGAATTAACCCCTATGTTGTATTAGTTATGACTTATGATTAATAGAATGAGTTAGAATTAATTATGATTAATGATTTTAGGCAAATACTAATTTGGACATTTTGTTTTAGATGCCACGGCGAAGACCTAAGTTAACGGATCGAGGCTCTAAAGACCTGTTACTTTATGAACAGGCATTTCAAGAAGTTCAAAATGGGCGGTCTGTTCGGGCTTAAGTGCTAGAAATAAAAACATTATATGTAATATTAAGTACTCTCTGTCAGGGTCAATTGTACCTACATATAAATAAATAGTTTTTGATTTAGGTGATTTTAATGAATGATATTAACATAATTATATACTTAAAAGTAGTGATTGAGCCATAGGAATAGTATATTATGTAAGAGATGACTACTTTTAAATATTGGGGAAGAAAAGTCTGTTTTTATTTTAAGTTTTTTTTAAACTTTCTTAACTGATTACCTACTTTAAATATTTTGGTTCCTAGAAGCAAAGACTGAAAGTGTATGTCTTTGTTACAACGTAAAATTACCAATTATTAATAAAGTCATTATTAATAACACATACAAAAGAGTTTTATTACCAAACATATTTTTGGTACAATTAACCCTTAGTAGGGGTCTATTGTAACATATGGTATCGTTCTGTTCAGATATGATTTTCATTGACTTTTCGGTACCGTAGGTTTTCTCTAAATACACACATTTGCAGCTTAATAGTTTAGGTATTAATATTTAAATAAAAAAATGAATATATTTTAGTAGATTTGTCACTATCAACCAATGTTTCAAAAATGGTACTATTGTCCCCGGTCTACCCTATCTATGTAAGAAGTGTGTGTTTAACTATATGTATGTAGGGGATGGTAGTATGTATACTTCAGAGCTTGATGGCGTTTCGGCTAGCACGTTCGGCTTGCGATCTTGCCCGCTAAGCAACTTTCGCAATGCAGGGTCACTGTATGGGTGACCAAATTTAAAACATCTCGAGCTCTTCCGCGCTTCGAAAGGCACGTTAAGCCGTTGGTCCCGTTTGTTGTCGTAAGATGACAGTTGTTAAAACCCACCAACACGCATTGGGCCAGCGTGGTGGGTTATGGCCCAATATCCCCACGTGCTATCTCCACGTAGGAAGCCTGCGCCCAGCAGTGGAACGTTTATAGGCTGATGATGATGATAACGATGTTTGAGAAAGTGCGGGTGTATGTTTGTGCCCCTAAAAGGTCAATATTTCTCGTCTCATGTAAACTATTGGACACGGATATTGATGAGCAGTCATCACATTATGTAACCTTTACAACTGTTCGACCACATAGCAAACATTTTAATTTTCAGATTTCCAACTGATCCGGTAGAAAGAAGTCGTTGTCGAAATATTTAACTATAAGGTTTTAACATAATAAGAAATTAGAGAAAATTTTAACATAATAGAAAATTAGAAAGTTATTTATGTAACAAATGCAAAGAGAACGCCATTAATTGTTTTGATTTTAATTTAAAATATTTAATTTTCTAATTAAAAAATCAATTTTGATTAAGTATTAAATGTAAATCATCCTGCCTGTTGCTTCTATTTCGTACCTATTAGGTACCATTATTTTATTGAACTCGCCCTCGCCTTCAATCATCCATTTCTTCTAAACACACCAGCTTCTTTTATGCGTTATACCTACATATACGATAGACATACCTAATTTAAAAAGTGATGTTATGTTATGAATCATTTTAAAATTGTATTGTGCATAAATATTTTTTCCCTACTTTATCGGAAATTAGGCATTCGCTGGCAATCATTCGCACTAGTGTCAGTCATACGCGGCTGTCACGCAGACTTCAAATTCAATACAAAAACGGGGCGGATTTTGAGAAGTGTTTGTACCGCGATGCTCCGTCTAGACATGTATAAAGTCAAAGTTTGCACCATACGCATTTGTAAACAAAACTATAGAATTTTAATACAGCTTAAAGCGCCATTTTTATTTCAAATCTGTTTGTCATTTTCGCGAACACTTACGTTTCATATATTTTTACAATATGCAATAAAGGTTAAAATTTTAAGAAAATCTCATCAAAACAATCTATACATCTTCCTGTTTAATTTGACATTTAAATACTTGTAATTTACTTACGATAAATCATCTATACATCTTGTTTACAAGCAGTTGCACTGACTGACATTACACGATCTTGTTCACATGCATCACCATTTTTTTTCAACGACTAATACTCACACTTTTTCTATGAACACGATAGCCAATCATAATTTAGTATTCGAGCGCATAGAACACAGAATCGAATAATGTCAAACACTCTTATTGGTTAAAATAAGTTGAAGATAGTAAACAATTAACCATAGACCTTGTCACTGGCGGGACACCCGGCATTCCCGCCGACACTCAACGGTACTTTTTTTCGTGGGAATGCCGGTATTCCCGCCGACACTCGAGAGGTTAAAGCCAATACTGGCCCTTACATTTTTTTACTTTTTTTAAGGCCAGGGTCTATCTAGACATGTATATAATCAGAGTTTAAGCTATTATATTAATTATAGCGTAGTCTGAAAAGAGCATATGAAATATATTTAGCTTTGTGTTCAAATTTTTTGTTCATATTGTAGTCGAAAATAGTCGAAATAGCTCCTCTACACCTTTTACAGAATATTTTTTCTATTAAATAAGTAAATAACTTTTGCCCGCGACTTCGTTTGTAAGTTATTTCTCAGAAACCTTTTTCTATGATTAAAATTATCCAAGTACATATTATGCCAAATCATGGTCTGTCTATGTGCAAAATTTTATCAAACTCTGTTCAGCCGTAGGTAGGTACTCTAGTGATGCGCTTACCAACGATCGGCATATTTTCATTATAACCCTGCTCTATTTTTATTAATTTATTTTTATTAGGTACAAGCGTACTAGGTCTCTGTGACATGTGTTAAATTTAAATTTTCGATCCTTTAATTTTTTTTTTCTCCGTAAGGCTGGCCTCACACAGCCGGAATCGCTTTCTGAATTAAGAATCTGAATTCAGATTCTGAATTCAGAAAGGCCGGAATACCATACAATATCAGTATGCTCCACACACATGCTGATTTTTTCAGAATCTGAATTTCTCAGATCGATCTGGAAGAATGAGCTGACGAGCGTCCGGAATTCCGTGTCTGAATATTTAAGATTCTGAATTCAGAACGCGCGTATTCCCATACATTTTATATAGAGCGGCACACACATGCTGGAATTCAGATTCTGAATTATTTCAGTGTTGCCATTTTTAGTAGGATCCTGCTTTTTTAGCATTTTTAAAAGTAAATTTTAGATATTTAGTTTGTATGTTATCTTATTGACACCTTGCTCTAATAGTGTTTAATTTTCGATGTACTTCAATTCTTAAAAATTATAAAGGTAAAATATAGCAGTTTTGGTGCATTTTTATAAACAACGCTTAGCAGTTTTAGCAGGATTTACCATAAATTTTTATTTTTATATTTTATTCTTATAAAATTTGATAGCAATATAAGCTTCTATTGAAACTCGTTAATATGGTTAAACTAAATAATGGATAAATATACATAAACATAGAAAAACACCCATACCCGAAATCAATTAAGAAAAATAGCTTTCTCTAAATTGACTCGCCAACCGGGAATTGAACCAGGGACCTCAGAGATGGCGCGACGCCAGACCCGGCGCGCTAACCACTTGACCACGGAGGACGTCAATTGGTAGGAACAGCGAAAAAAAATGGCAACCCTGGTTGAAACAGCAAGCGGTTAACGTCTCGGAGACGTTTGCTTAGGCCGGGAGTCACAAGACTACAGGGACCCAAGTCTGCTAATTTACGAATGGCATAATTGAATCGCAATTGAATACTCAATTCATAAATGAGTAAGAGAATACCAAATGTGTCAAACAATTACATTGTAATTGTTTGACACATTTGGTATTCATTTGATATTCGTAAATTAGCAGACTTGGGCCCCTGATCAATCTGAATTTTTAAGAATGTGTGAGTCAAGGTGCCGGAATTCAGAATCTTAAATTCAGATTCTCAATTCAGCAAGCCATTCCGGCTGTGTGAGACCAGCCTAAGAACCATTCTCGTACTTCAAGGAATAGTATAAAAAAATAATTAGTTCAGCTGTTCTCGAGATTAGCGCTTAGCAACACATTTAGCTATTCATTTTTATATTATAGACAGCGATATAGTATACTAGATAGGTAGGCACACAAAAGGAAATATAAGGAAGGGTCTCTTTGATCTGCAGTGAGGCGACTACGGCTGGGAAAAAGTAGGTACTCATCAATACTTAACAAAATGATAAATACAATATCATCATTTAGCCTTTAGACGTCCTACTGTTGAGGACAGCCAGCAGCACGGGGAGATGGGGCAATAATAACCCACCACGCTGCGCTGCGCTGACCCAATACGGGTTGGTGGACAACTATTATGTAGGTTTTAATTTTAGTTTTGTTATTCCAGTCTTTGTTTTTATATGGGATTTGTACGACGGACCTATTCCTGTTCAATGCCCATTACCTTCCTACATTTTCAACTCGTGTAGGTTTGTCTTTATACAAAACTTATCTCGAGTACCTACCTACCTACCTACCTAGTCTTGACAATTAAGTACAACAAATAAATAATTAGCCAAATAGGTGCATCTGATTTCTGTTTCAACTTTCAAGTGATGCGCGAACATCACGGAGCAAATATAAAGTAAGTTTATAGTTTAGGTATAATCTTAAAGAATTAGCAAGCTGAAGTGGCAATGGGCTGGTCATATTAGCCGCAAGACCGGACAACCGCTGCATGGGGCAGACGTGTTCTAGAGTGGAGACCGCGACTCGGCAAACGTAGTTTACGTCGTGTAGGGCGCCCTCCGCTAGGAGTAAGTAATAGTGTTCTGTTAGGGCGCCCCTCGGCTAGGTGGTGCGCCGTGCGACGACATACCTACGTAGGGTGGCTGGCAGCAGTTGGATCAGAAGAGCCGAACGGGCTCAGTGGCATGCATTGGGAGGCTTAGTACCGCTAGCTCCAAATGCATAGTTCTCTCTATGTCCGGCAGTGGACTAACACGGGCTGACTATGATGATGATGATGATATTGCTCCGTGGGTGGCGCAATATATTATACCACCACTTCCTAATATACTTACGTCTGTGCGGCTAACATGTATAGGATAGGTAATAATTGTGTAAGTACCTACCTACTTAGAGCCATTGAGTTAAGTGAGTAAGGATTTATCATCAATCTTAGAGTTTAATCCTGTAAAAGCAATGATATTATAAACTATCATTGTGTAAAGGTCTATTCTTCATTAGTTATTAGTAGCTAGTAGGTACCTACCTATTATAATAAAGGATAAGAAAAGGATGTTTCTAAGATAATGAAATTAAAACTTCTTTGGTCTTAGGAGCTGCTTTAAATAGTCGCTGGTTGTTATAAATGAAGCATTTCAATTAAAAACATTTTTTATTGTTTGTCTAAAATGAATTTCTGTGTAACTATGACCTATTTTGTGAAATAGCTAAGATGACGGTGTAACATGACGTCGAAAACAATGTCGGTGAAAAGCTACGCAGTAGTTAATACTCACAGTCTGTTATGTCATGCCTGTTTGCTGTTCTAACCATGATTGGTTCACATAGTAACGATGCTAGTCTGTAATTGGTGTTTTGAAAGCTGCATTTCAAAGAGAACAAGCCATGTCGGCGAACGGTAGAGGGCGTTGTTAACGTGTCGGTAAAGCATTTCTTTTTGTCATAAAATATTCGATTCTTGTGGTGATTTGTTCCGTTTTGTACTTCGCTCAGTGAAGTTCCGTAAAATTTAGAAAAAAAATATTGTTTTGGTACGTGACAATGTCTTTACAAATTAATTTGATTTTAAAACTGATTATTAGAGCCAAGCCGCAAAGCGACATTTAATTCGATTAAATAGATCTAATTTTAGTGGCGTTAGCGCTTTGCAGCTGCTGTCTGCGTTGATTTGAGTAGCGAGGGTTTTTCAACCTGTTATTCGTAGAAATGATATTCCATGTATCATTTTTGAATTCTGTTTATGCAAGTTTTTGAGAGTGAATAGTTCAAAGAAGTAGTGTTATTCATTTAGTTTCATTAAAGCTATCCACCCATCACCGTTCACGCATAATTAAATGTACAAGTTGAGTTGGCGGGAAGACGCCGGGTAATAATTTGAAGGTTATATTTTGACAACATTAGCATTTGTATGATTTGTAGATTTTAAACAATGACTTCTATGGAAGAAGATGGAACGCCATCAACAGAAGAAATACAGACAGGGAACCCAGATGATCTAACCAAGAACCCAACAGCATTGAAAGGTAAGTACTCTTTTTGTCTTAGTTTGATCATAAAACTTACATTCTTATATTTATTATAATTAATTTACTTATGTAAACTTGATATCTCAAAGACTCATTGCAGCAAATATTTATTAGAATTTATTTATTGGACAAATAACACATAACATTGCTCTGTTACAGATGCTCATGAGCAAATGGCCACATTGGATGTCCTGGTTTGTGGCCAGTGCCATTCTGCTTTCCATTTTATAGAAGAATTCAAAGAACACAAAAGTGCAGATAATTGCACTGGCAAGTCTCCTGTCAGGGATAGTGTAAGTATTATTTGTTTTCGATACACAACCTGGGTCTGTGATCACTAACCCGCATTTGGCATGACTTTAATTTGTATTATGAAGGATGTTAGGTGTTAGAAAACACAAAACAGTGTCGCAGGAGACCCGCCTTTAGACTTCAGCTGTTTACACTTAGAGCATCATAGCAGTCGCCAGTGACCAACAAACAAAACATTTTGTATTATCTCTGGTTAAGTGGTAGTCTATGTGTTAAGAGGGTTTACGCATTTCGATTTCCCATACAAACTTCCATGTTGAAATTTTTAAAAACCAATTAGCCAATTTTGATGGATATTTGCATGCTAAAGTGTAATTTACGTATTTCACTTTAGCGTGCAAAGTTTCATATAAATTGGCAAATTGGTTTTTAAAAATGTCGACATGGAAGTTTGTATGGGAAATCGAAATGCGTAAATCCTCTTAACTCTTAAACAACAAACATTATTCATTTACAGTGTTACTTATAAAAATCAACTAATCGTCTTCTAAGCATCATCTTAACTAATTACTAATTAACTCCTTAAGTAGTGAGTAAATATTTTTTACTTATAAACGTTGCTTAGGCTTGTCTTAACTAATGAACGGCTAATGACACGAAAAATTATTACTCTTGCAACACAGCCGAAATGTTGGTAGCTTAAAAAAATATTTGCCATTTTAATGTTGTGAAATAGCAACATTTGTTTCATTCAAATTGAAAATTAAAAAGTTAAGCCGTCAAATATTTTCACGGAAACTTGTTTGTTGTTGTGGTTTGTGGTGTGTGGTACTTATCTAGTGATCATTATTTTTGTTTGTTGTATACATTTCGGAATTTGGCGAGATAAATCTAGCTATGGCCGAGGTAGATCCATCCAGCAAAAAAAGAGTTCGCTCCTCCAACTGGGACGAAGAAGAAAAGGTTTGTAATTATCTAGAAAACATTCGTTCTACTCGCTACTATTCGCGCGTGGTGTTTTGTATAAAACTATTGTGTGTTTTATTGCAGAGATTGTTAAGGCAACTTATAATAGAAAGAGTAGATGTAATTGAAAATAAGGATGCATCTACTAATACAAATATAAAAAAGAAAGCAGCATGGCAAGAAGTTTTGTCTTGGTAAGTAGTTTAATTTCAAAAGGGACCTACTAAAAGTAATAACTCAGGTCAGATTATCGATTTAACATATTATTTTTTTTTTCTTTACAGTTTCAATAGTCTAAATAACAAAAAACGGGATCTCAAAGAACTGACAACTCAGTGGAGAAATATGAAGGGGAAAGCTAAAATTAGGGATAGTGAATATAAACGCGCTAAATTAATGACAGGTGGAGGACCTCCACCACCTAGCCCACCACCAGAAGATCTTGCCATCATACAGGCAATACCAAATGAATTTATTACTGATAGTAATAAATTTGATAGCGACAGTATACATGTAAACAGTATTGATCAGGTATGTTCTGTTTTATTACACGTCTATATTTATCGGTTGAATTAAAAAGAACGCATCGATGGGATATCGTCTGTGCTTTGGGAGGTATGCTGCTACGGGAACTAGAGCAGTGTTACTCTAAGAAATTGATGCTCATCTATGTGTTCTGCTTAATGCAGCTATAGTTATTTCTTTTTATACTGAATTCAAATGAAGTTTTTTAATATTGTTGAACATTTTGTATATTCCAGTCACTGACACCAGGAAGCCAGCTAGTCATACAAGATGATCCTTGGACTCCATTGCTAGCCTCAAATAACCAGATCAAGGAAACAGAAGAGGTAATTAAGAGAAATTCAAAAGTCAAAGAACTTCAAACAGTTTAATATTGTATTCATTTTGTATTTTAATTGTAGATACCCGAGGATGAAGGTTGGCAAGAAGCGGAAGTAGTACTGTGCCCTACACCTAAGGCTATGTCAAACAAGTACTTAACACAGAAAAGCAAACTAAAACAGAAAAAGGTATGCAACCTGTCTATATGTTGATAGATCGCACAGTCAGTCACAGTTTTGTTTGATCAGTTCACGGTTTTATCTCCATGCAATTTGTTTCAATACTGATGTTTTCTCAGGAAGTGAATTAGTGAATGTAATTCTTATGAGAAATAAAGTTATTCTAAACCTAAATCAATAATTCTCTCAGAAAGTATAGGAATAAAAAGCATCGTATTGTAATATTTTTGGGTTTTTCGTTTTATTAATAATTTACTTGATTTTTACAGATTCATACCGAGGACTATGAGCGAGAGTTATTTTTAATAGCTAAAAGGTCAAAAGAAAGAGAATGTGAACGAGCAGAAGAAATACACCAAAAGAGAATGGCCATTTTAGATTTAGAATATGAATTCTGGAAAAAAAAATCAAATAGTCTTGAGTGAACATCACTTAACTTTATTTGTTTTTAAAAATAATTTTCAATAAACAGGTTTCTTGTTATGTTTGTAACATTATTGTTGTTGTACCCAATGTCTTCCTCATATTCGTCATCTACATAATCATTAGCCCGAGAACCTGTAACATAACATCAAGTTTAAGTTTTCCCATCTGCAACATACACAGGTATCTAGTGTATGTATGACGATTTAGACTAAACATACATACCATTTTCCAAAGGATCATTAAATTCAATAGCCAAATTGTGCAGCACTGCACATGCAACAATTGTTGTTTTTATTGTAGTAAGAGATCCTCGCATTACCTCCAACAATATGCGAAATCTTTGTTTTAGTAATCCAAAACATCTTTCTACTACATTCCTAGTTCGGATATGGCTGAAGTTATACCGCATCTCGGCTTCAGTCCTCGGTCGTAGGATGGGTGTAAGTAAATAAGAGGTACATGCGTAGCCACTATCACCAAGGAGTTTCCCTTTGAATTCATTATTCTCAAACCTCTGTTTAATTGAACTTTCACGAAAAATTCGTGCATCGTGAGTACTGCCCCTCCAATGGCAAACTATGTCACAGATTTTCAAGTCTGCATCGCAGACAACCTGCAAATAATAAACGGATTTGAATTAAATTTAGAATACGAGTAAGCTATGATCTGGATTAACATATAATAATGAATTATGAAATTCCCACGGGAGCGGAGCCCCGGCCCACAGTTGGTATCTTTATATTTTATTTTCATTTAGGCTGCATTGTCAACGTATTAACTAGAGCCTATTGTTTTAATACCTGCCCTACCTGCATGCATTTTTGTATGTAGAAGAAAAATAATACTTACTTGAGTGTTTATAGAATAGTGTCCTTTTCTATTGACATAGTATTGGCCAGCGTCTCCGCCTACTTTCCGAATTTTAATATGTGTTCCATCTATCGCTCCAATGATGTGTGGGAATCCACATATGGCTTCAAATTTTTGAATTGACTCCATTTGCGCTCTTAAATTCAACGGCATTTTGATGTACATAGAGCTTTTTGAGGCTAATGCAATACCTACTTTTCTAGATAGGTGTGACAGAGTCTGCTGGCTCATGCCATGGATATCCGCACAGTCTTGTTGAATCTGAAATTTTAAATGTAAATAGTCCTGGTTAACATCTTTAGTTAGGTACTCATATTATGATATATACTAACTAAAACAAATATCATTTGGATAAACCTACCTCATGTCTGCCCCAGTACCGAATCACAGACATCACCTGTAACTCCACGGGTATACTGCCGCCTCTAGTGTCCACACGCAAGTCATTTCGTAATAGTTCTATAATTTTTTGCATATTTTCTTTGTTAAATCTATACCTATACTTGAAATCACTATCACTTAAATCTTGCATAGGATTCATTCTCATACTATACAGTTTTGGCCGTCTATTAATTCTCATTGTTCTTCTCCTAAATGCCCTAATTTCCTCTATTTCATTACGAAATGAGCGCAATACATCAAAATCTTCAAAAATATCCATTTTAATAGAAAATATCACGCGAAACACGGAGGAAACAATTACAAAATGCAAACAGAAGTCAGAAACAAACACAAACAACCACAGAACACTTATCAAACAACGTTGAGTAGCTGACATGAAATCAGCTGACAAATAACCGCCATTTTGTTACTTACGTGTTAAACAAGGGTAGGAGTTAACTTAATTTGACAGTTCATTAGAGCCATTGCTAAGCAACTCATTAAAGCTAAGCAACGTTTATAAGTAAGAATTATTGTTAAACAACTCCTAAGTATTACTTAATATTTAATTAACGTTTATAAGTAAGGCTGTTTTAGTTTAAAATCCTATTATATTCTACCTTTTTTATAATTTTATTCTTAAAATGTTGTTAGTAACCTTATACATATTATAGGTTTATAATAAAAAAATTAACTACTCCTTGTCAATGATTTTAAATAATTTTTGTCAAGGAATTTAGTTCAAATATGACAAAACTAAGGATACTATGGCCCAGCAGCTAGCACGTTCGGCTTGCGATCTTGCCTGCTAAGTAACTTTCGCAATGCTGGGTTGCTGGATGGGTGACCAAATACAAACATTTTTAGCGCCTCCATGCTTCAGAAGGCACTTAAAGCCTTTGGTCCTGGTTGTCGTCGAAACGAGGCAGTTGTTAAAACCCACCAACCCGCATTGGGCCAGCGTGGTGGGTTATGGTTAACATGACCATACGTCCCGTTTTGAACGGGACTGTCCCTTTTTCCGATTACCTGTCCCCTTGTCCCCAAAGAAAGCTCCGGGATGCAAAATAGTCCCGTTTTCCAAAACTTCTGAAATTTTAAATTATGAAGCTTGTCTGCGGCTGCGCTGTGGTTTTCTAGTGCACATGCCAACTTACTCAAGAAATGGAGATATTTTTGAGCAGATTTAAGAATAGTACCTACCTGCATGGGAAGATATTAAAAAAGCACTGATGTCTTAATTGCAAAAATATACATTAACTGTAATAAAGATAGAGAAGAAGAATTTAATGAAATTACATTAATTTTACGTCATAAAAATTACTATCTCGCCACCTAGGTATTGGTACCTGTCAAAATTTTCGCGAGGTGGGGTGGGTTCGATTCCCACTTTTCGTTATTGTCTGGTGAAAAAAATGCATTTGTCATAGTTTGTAAAAAAAATAAAAATATTTAATTTGAATATAGTTATAGTGAATATTTAATATAAACTGATGTCCCGTTTTAAATTAAAAAATAAATGGTCAGTTTAGTTATGGCCCAACCTCCCCACGTGATGTGGTCCATGTGGGAAAGCCTGTACCCAGCAGTGGGTTGTTTAGAATAGAATAGAATATTCATTTATTCAAGTGACCATGGACTCAATATGTTAGTATTACTTATTCTATGTTAGTAACATGATTTCCATTAATTAAAGTTTTTTTTAAGTTTATAGGCTGTAAGTTTATAAGTTTATAGGCTGATGATTTTTTTGATGATAAAACTATTTATTGTAGGTGCTTAATATATTTGGCACATAAAAAATAATTTCGGATATTGTTTGCAGCCTGAACAAAACCCCTTGTTATACAGGTGACAACCGCTTCATGTTGATGAGTTAGCATTTGTGAATAGTAATTTGGGAGACAAGTTTACAGATACTTCGTAAATGCATACCATTTGATTTTACCACAGACTACATAATCAAATAAAGAATAATGTGTAATAAAGAATGATTTAAAATGCCACATTACTATTAAATTCTATTAGTTGTATAGTACTTTTAGGTGCCCGTTTAGCTGGGGCAGTGAGACACTATTACAACAAGTGGTTTTTATAATATATTTGTCTTCTTTTGTAAATATAAGTCATTATGCTGTTATTGTTAAACTGTAAACTGTCTCATGTCTACAACACAAGTGTTGTGTCTAAACAAACTAGTTTGTAAAAAAAAATCAGCTCTTAATGTTAGAAATGTTTGGCCCCAACAGAATGAAAGCAAGGCCCAAGTGTGGGCCTTCCTGTTATGGAAGTGCTCATCAGCGCGCGACGGCTCCGTCATCAACACAGACAACAGCTGGAAACTGTACCAGCAGTGGTGCCGCATGGCGGAGGCGCAGCGCACCGCTTGGATCACCGCCGGGTCCAATGTGCAGGCGCTATCCAAGTTTGCGCACGCTAAAGTGGTGAGTAGTATCAATAGTTAGAGTAGTAGGGCTTGGAACCGGTACCAATATTTTCCATTTCGGTTCCATACCGATTCTTCCATGAGTACCGGTATAGTATCTCAAAAATACCGGTATCTATCTGCGACGTGGCCAGTCTGTTTAGTACGTGAATACCGGATCTATCTGCGACGTTGCCAGTCTGTTTGTCACGTGATATCGTGTGAAAGCAGTGCAGTTATTAGCCAATCCAAGCGTATTTATCTACTCGGTATCTCTTGCTTGCACTAATGAAATTGGTTACTTGGTACTAGTATAAGTACCTGTATTATATTTGTATAATACCGGTACTACTACAATCCTACTTACCGGTACTCATCGGTTAACCTGTATTATGAATACCGGTATCAAATCGATACCGGTACCTTATTTAAGACAAAGGTACCGGCAATTAAAAATACCGGTATTCCAAGCCCTGAGTAGTATTACATACGTAATATTCGGAGGGGCATAAAGGGGTTTGACGCAGTTTGTCCCATTCGCATTTCGTCACGATTTCAAAAAAGGTCCCATTTGCGTTTAGTCCCATTCGCATTTGGTCCCATTCGCATTTGGTCTCATTCGCATTTTGTCCCATTTGCTTTTGGTCCTATTTGCACACGTTCACACACAGATAAATTAAGTCGTTTAACATTTCATTTTCATATTGGTGGCATGTTTGAAAATAAAAACATGCAGCTTGATTCGTGTCTCAATCAAAGTACTCTTCGATCAAATCACAACACTCTTCACTGCTACGCACTTTTCACAACACCAAGAATTCGTATGCTCCCCTCCTCAATAGTATTAGTAACCTCACGAATTTTAAATAAGTATTGACTTTTTCAGCAAGTTCCGAACCGTGCAAGTTGCATTGCGAGTTATTATTAGTGTGGGTAGGGTTGCTAGGCCCATAAATAGAAATGCAGGAGACACAGATTCATATTTAGCTGGACATTTTGCATATTGTTGACTCTGCGACATTTGTTATGCGTCGCGCCGCGTGACTCGTTCGCGTATATTCTTTTGGCATATTTAGACGAGCGCGATGGGATTGACCAAAAGCCTTTCAAGATCTGGACAGACCGGACTTCTATACATTTTTGCGGACACTACTACTACACTACCTGGCAACCCTAACGGCTCGGCCACGACCTTGCCGCTGTGAGCGGAGCCGGCATATCTTAGAGACTTGTTTCTTTAACACCTTCTTTCTTAGTAAAGAAGAGAGATATTCATCTCTCAATTTTTCTTTTGAAGGGATATCGAGCTAGTTAATAAGTATAAAGTGAACGATAGTAAATTGTTTAATTTTAAAGAAACAAATATATATTTTTTTCTTTTTTCTGTGGTGTTCCGCTTTGTAGCAATCTGTTTTATCACAATAAACCATTTTTTTGTTTGATACAATATATGTGCTTTGACATCAAAAAATTAATGAATTAATTATTTATAATAATAATATAACAAAATAATAATATTGTTGCATTATACAAAACAATACAATACAAAATAATGAAAAAACCGCCTATGTGGTCTAGTGGCTCAGCCCCCGGTCTTAGACCCTGGGTCTAAGAACCAGGACATCTGAATGTCTCGGGTTGGATCCCAGCGGGGGTACATGTTCCAATATTAGGTATCTAATGAGAATGTGACCAAATGCGAATGGGACAAAATGCGAGCGAGACAATGCGAATGGGACCAAATGCGAATAGGACCAAATGCGAATGGGTCCAAATGCGAATGGGACCTTTTTTGAAATCGTGACGAAATGCGAATGGGACAAACTGCGTCAAACCCGCATAAAGCCACCCCAAAAAAACAAGTTTACAAAACTACAGTTCTTACGGTTATGTTAGACTTGCGACCAATAACGGAGGGGGGCCTGCAGGCCCTTCGATCTTTTATGACACCCAAGGGTGATGATGAGATGGGTTGGTAGTATTATTTTAAGGAATCACTACACCACACGGTACGTTGCCCACTAACACCCTCTAAACTAGGACAAATCTGGGCAAAACCCAAACGGATGGCAACCCTAAAAGATGTTGTAATTTTGTATGTAAAAACAACATTTATACATACAAAATCTATCTATCTAAAGTCTAATATTGTAGGAGTAACTTATTCTGCGTAAAATGTTTATGCCTATATTAATTATGGTTTAGTAACATTATTCCTACTTATATTAATAATTATAGTTTAATATAATTATGCCTTTTTGAAATTATGGGTTTGAATGTTATGCTTAAACATGATTAAGCTGATAGTAGTTATGATTTAAACAATTTTGCAGTTCATTTGCAAATTGTCAAATTCGCAAATTGTCAAGTTTTCAACTTCAAAAGGTAGAAAACATGCCTATTAATTAGTTGACTTTAATTATTATTAAAACTAAAGAACTAGAAATTCTGAAGACTTGACAATTTGCAAATTTGACAATTTGCGAATGAACCAATTTTGCATTTGTTATGATTAAATAATATTATGCATAAGTACCATTAGTATAAAATACAGCAAGCCAAGATTTGTTATGGCTTAAAATTTCATGCAAATAGATAGGGAACCTCTAGTATAAAATGATAATAAAAAAATGCATTATAAAAAGACAAAATATAAACCTGCTTAAAACTACTGTGTTAACAAATTTATGTTAATATTATTTCAATTGATTACGCCTTAGTATAATTCCGGGGAGAGATAACTTATCATAATTTAGCATTGTACAACCAATAAAAATATAAAAGTGACGAGGACAATATTTAAAAATTTATTAAATAAATTATGCTTAAATTTATTTTAATATTTGTTATGCCTGTAATAGCTATTTGACATGATTATACAAGAATACATTACTAACTAACTTGTAAATTACAGATGGAAGTGAAGACCGAAGATCAACTGGTTCCTGTGCAAACACCTGTGCAGACTCCTGTACAAACTCCAGTACAGACTCCCGACGTTAGGAAACGAGGAAGACCTAAAAAACAACAACCAAAGATTGTATGTCACATTGAAAAACTTATACAGGGTCTAACTAAATCAATAAGCGAATGTTTAAGGGCGGTATCTATACATCATTCTGAATACAAAAATTGAGCTCCAGTTTTATAGTGATTTTTCAAAGTTATGTTTTCTAACAAACTAAATCAATTAAAATAATGCACAACATGAAACTTGCTGTATCTTTGCTAATAAATAAATAAATAAATAAATAATACTTTCCTACACTCACACCAGGAGAAGCTTCGAAGAAACTCGTTAAATGGTTACTAGACAACGAATAAACATACCTAAAATACTTAAATACATACTTATTATACATAGAAAACACCCAGACCAAAGTCAATTAAGAAAAACAATAATTTCTAAATTGACCCGACCGGGGATCGAACCCGGGACCTCAGAGATGGCGACACCATGAAAACCGGTGTACAAACCACTTGACCAAGGAGTTCGTCTAACACGCACGCAAGTGTACTCCGAGTTTAGTGTGCATGTTCGGCTATCTTTGTGTGCGTGTAGTACAGCTGTACGGATTTGCAAAGGTTGTATTTTTTGGTGAATTATGATAATGTTTTGTTGATTATCTCGGTAACGAGCCTGTAGTTTTGGACCCATGCTCAATGTGATGTATAGATGCTCCCCTTAAGCTTGTTAGACCCTATAGTGAATGTGGGCAAGCCTGTGGCAGTGGGACGTTTCTAATGAGGCTGATGATGTTTCGATTGCTAATAGATATTGATGAATAAACAAATGTCTTGACTTGCCGTTTTAAACATAGATTTTTTTCCAGGAACCTGTGGAAGAAGAAGCGCAACCTTCTGGCGAGGAAAGCGATGGATTAATTAAAGCGACCCCGCTCAAAGTGACTGTCACTAAACCTCCAACGATAACAACACCTATCAAAAAGGTAAGTCTTTAGTATGAATACATAGATTAAAACAAAAAGGGAAGAAACGGAATGCGCCTACTTGTAGTCAATCAAAATATAGTCCTACTCAACTGACGCGTTTGACGTGTCGGTCGCTTCGCAACAGACGAGTACGTACACGACCGATTCCGACTTAAGTGAAATTGTGCCTTTAGGCCTAATTTTAGCGGCTCACTTGCTAGACGCTAATGCCGTATCTTCCCTTTTGTTTTAATCTAAGTATGAATATTATTATTTTTCATTTTAATAGTGTACTGTTTGAGCTGTTTTTGGCATTTGACTATGCTTTGTTCTTGCCACTCTTACAGGTACGCTGTAAAGACTAGCTAAGTAACTAACCATTAGCATCAGCCTTTAAGGGGGCTTAGGCGCTGAAGAAAACGGAAAAATTGGCTGTTTTCTATTAGCTGTTAAGTATTCAAAATATTTTAGATATTTCGCACTGAAATTTTTAATATAATTACAGAACGTATGTCATTGTGTGAGGGGATGACTGTTTCCAAAACACGATTGGAAACATTTTGCTTGATAGAAAAAATCCTGAAGTTACCTCTAAAATTTTATATAAATGCACATTCCGACCGTGTTTTACAATAATAATTCCTAAAAAATCATAAACACATAGGTTTATCTTTTCGATTTCTTGACTGATTTGGATTTCCAAAAAACTAAACATTTTTATTTACTTTTTGATAAAAATGTGAATGGCGCTTACGAATTACCGCGGACCCGCACCGCGCAACACCTGCGAGGGCCCGGAATAACGGCGGGATTTTCGCTGACCGCCTAACCCCCCATTTCGCTATACTAGAGCCAAACTCGATTAACAATGTTTATAAGCAAACTAGCGGCCCGCCCGCCACTTCGTCCGTGTGAACACCCCTATGCCGTGACGAATTTACAAAAAATTCCTGTCATACAAGCCTTGTCCTAACAATTACAAACACAAAAACAAAGATGCTGTCATTCTCGAGATTAGATGCGCTTGGCCACATATTTGGCGATTCATTGTTATTTATATAAATTTAATACTTTTTAACGCAACCTTTACTGTCCTGTAAGACTGTTTTAAGGTTGCAATTGATTTTTTAAACTAAAGGATATTTACCACTATCCAATATAGATCCGATGTCATTATGCGGTAACACAGTGGGCATCTATAGATGCTATGGTTTAAATATTTTTGAGCGGATCATTGATGATGGAGAATATCAAAGGCTGGATAAAGAATATTCTTGTAGGCCACCACCTACCATCAAAGAACACGAATACCAGAAGCTCTTTAGATTAGACTGTCTTGGATATAAATAGTTGTCATTCAACATACGAGAATCCCGTAAATGACTTAATTACTGAGTGCTCATAAAGGAGATTTACCGAAACGGAGCCTGATATGAACATTCTTTTTTTTTAGATGGATAGGGACTCCGAATGGACAGGAAGAGCTTACACCCGGGACCAACTTCTGCAAGCAGTTGATGCTGTAAGATCTGACATTATGAACAGTTACAAGGCTGCTCTTAAATTTGGAGTACCTAGATCTACTATCTTGGCTAGGGTGCAGGGCAGACGTGGGTCTAAATTTGAAAAACCTGGTAGACCTACAGTGTTCACTGTGGATGAGGAGGACAGACTTAGGTCTCATTTGATCGAATGGCAGGAGGTAAATAACTTACCACTGACAACAAAAAGAATGCAAATATTAATATCGACATACATTCAACAAAATGGTATTCTTACACCATTTAGAAATCAAATACCTGGTTATGACTTTTGCAAATTCTTTGCAAAACGGAACAACGTGCCTTTAAACCAAAAAGTGTCAGAAGACAACGAGAAATGGTACCACGAAATTCCAGAAGATTACCAACCTTCAGACAGTGACGAAGATTACATGCTGCCAGAACCACCGAGTCTGATGGGAAATAATGAAAAAGAAGAGCTAGAAATTAACATAAACAATAAACAGAAAATAAAGCAGCTAGGGACACTCAGCGAAGTAGATGGTTGGGCCAATGCATCAAAGCGAAGGGAGCAAAGAAAAAGGCGATATGCAAACTTACAAAGTGCTATACAAACTGCTATTAATGACAGCCAAATACACACAAAAGAAGGAAATATAATTGAAGAGGCGACTGTAGAGTCGTGTACAACCGCATTAAATAAATTAACTGATTCCTATATAAATATAGCTGATAATTCGCAACTGTGTTTTAAAGAGAAAGTAAGTGTCTCGTGTACCTCTCATGTATTATCATTACTTATTATAAAGTAAAGTCGCCGTTTTCCTCTGTCTGTGGCACCGCACTATTCTCCTAAACCACGCAATGGATTTTTATTCGTTTTCACTAAAAGATAAAGCGTTAACTGAGGATGGTTTTTGTTTATATTTTGTAGATATAATTTTTTTAATGGCTGATCTATGACGGTCTTTTTAGGTTAGCGTGGACGAACGCGCGGGCTTGCCGTTAGTTTGATAATATTTTAACACTAGCGGCCCGCCCGCATCTTTGTAACAAAACATTTTGGCAAATGGCTTTCTTGAACTTAAAATAATTAATGTTAACTTACATGACATTGTCTAAAATATAAATGTACCTACTTATTTTATGTTCATGTACACACGGCGTCAGATCAACCTACCCAAAACTGTCAAATTTCTACAATCAATTTTGAACTTTATTGTTTAGTTCTAAGGATCAATATTCATTGGAGAAATTTGACAGTTTAGTGTAGGTTGATCTGACGCCGTGTGTACATACATATAATCACGACTATTATCCCCGAAGGGTTAGTCAGAGACTATGTAATAAGGACAGCAAAATCAGTCCACTTTTCACCAAATAGCGACTGCACATGTGCTCAGTGTGACAGGTAATGAGCCCATCGCCGCTCTATGCTGTTGGATGTATGTGCAGTGTTTAGTCCGTTAGTCGCCTTTTACGACACCCAAGGGAAGAGAGGCGGTAGTAGTATTCTTTGACCGCTTCGCGACACCGTTACATGTTCATGTTTTATGAAAATCTTAATTAAGCACAAGTATGTATTTGAAAACGGCTTGACACCCTAAAAACTGCACAAACAACGTTTTTAATCTATAATTATTTAGATAGATCGTTATTTATTATTATCTGATCTTGTATCAATATTTCAAATGTAGGTACTTTGTATTATATTTTGTCTTTAATATATTATGTTAAAGCCTCCAAGTATATCAGCTTATAATCTTCCCAACGTATGATCAGATATTGGTCCTGTCATTGGACTACAGACCGCCAGGCTTTATGTACGACGCCAGCAGGGGGGTTACTCTCGAACGCAAACTCACTCTTAATACAATTCCAATGCGATTAATATGTATCGATATTGGGATAAGTAAAGATAATTCCGGAACGCCATCTCGATAATAATTTGTTCAATCAATTTCCACGCAATTTAATTTCAATGTGGTGCTATTGTCGCTTACAAAAGTGCCATTTGACATTTTTTAGATTTGTGATTGGAAATTGATTAATGCAATTCTGTTTCAAGAGTAGCCTACCAGGTCAACCTGTGTCAAATTTCTTAAACAAATTTTGAATTTTATTGTTTGGGTAAAAGTATCAATACGTATGTATCAATATGGATTGGAGAACCGTTAGGTTAACCACTAGATTGCTTCGCAGTACTATAGCACCGCGAACAAAAGACGGTCGTTTGTCGCGCGGTGCTACAGGACCGGGCCGATCGCTCTTCGATTTCTACCCATTCCTCAGGTTTTTTTATATAAAGCCACACCAAAGCCTCTTGGGTAATTTTGATTATGAATTTGGCAACACTAATATATCAAAAAAAAGTAGAAGCGGCCTGTGATTGCATGAAGAAATAATTTTGAAGAATTTATGTCAGTTCACGCCATACTTTTTTTTGTGTGTGAAGTGGTTTGTTTTGATACTAAGCCTATTAAATTGCTTCCACATCATAAAATCTGTAATGGGATATTATTATAGTTTTAAATAATGTAAAAAAAAAACAAGAGCTGTTATCGATTTAGATATAATCGATTGATTTATAGTAAATCAATTCCTATTACAAGTCGGAATTTTCTCTTTGGCAAAATTCCAAAATTTCTTATAAATTATTTTACCATTACAGGTACACGTTTTTCTTTAAATACTTAGCTTCATCCTTA
The DNA here is from genome assembly GCA_963921215.1 of Scoparia ambigualis. Lineage (NCBI taxonomy): Eukaryota > Metazoa > Arthropoda > Insecta > Lepidoptera > Crambidae > Scoparia > Scoparia ambigualis. Next base: position 29,506,642 of record OY992508.1, read on the forward strand.
AGCTATACGTAAAAGAACATAATTTGTTTGTATACAAACAGGATCGGGTCAAAAAACAGTTTTAACGCAGCTGTTCAAGTGCACTACGGTAACGCAAAGCGCATTCTTCATTCAGTATTCACAAAGACTATGCTAGCCACTCAGAAGAGTGGCCCCGTAAACTAGTTCACTGCCTATTCTCCAGTAACTGGAGCAGTCAAGCTTGTTCACTTCGCTTTCCACGACTTGTACTCGCAGTTGCCACTGTGTAACAGTAACATTTGTTAGACAGCACCACACTGCAAGACCTAAAAATATTGTAAGCTCATTTGCAAAAACCTAAACGCACCCGATACAAATAAATATAATTGAAGGTATGCAAGAAACTTTGATAAGGGTATGAAAATGACAGGCCTCCAGAAAAGGCTTTCGACAGACAAGGAGGATATCTTTATTATTGAAATTTCGCATTAGGCTATAGGATAAAATGTTTACTAGAAAAACCGCTGGCTTGCAGCGTAAATCGCCAACTCCTAGAAAGAATTCAGCAAGTATTCTGGGGTCTCGGTAGCTTAGCGGTTAGAGCAGTGGACCGGCATTCCAAAGGTCATGGGTTCGAATCCCATTTGAGCTTCCTGAGACGGGTTGATTTTTTTTCTAGTAAACATTTTATCCTAGACAAGAGGATAATGAGACTACCAACATCTCAGTCTCCGTGTGACCACGGACTTTATAAAGGGTTTGAAACATCAGGACAGGACTAAATAAAACTCAAAAATGATTAGTTAAATAAACGCGAGTTTCATTCGTAAAAAAGGTGTTTAATTTCAACGTTTCATGTTCTTCTATGATAGGGACACTGTGAAAGAAAGGGAGAAAAGAAATGCCCTTGCTGAGTTTCTTGCCGGTATAGTTAGGACTTACGAACCGATAGCATAGCGACATTTATAAGTGTTCAATTATTGTAGCCTAAATAATTGAATAAATGAATTTGACTTTAACTCTAACGTTTGTTGTTAGGAGGTAAACGACAAGGAATCAGTACGCAACGCGCAGGAGCGCGTGCCGCCTGAAGAGCGAATCGCGCGCCGCACGGAGCGCGAGGGCGCCGACCCCGCGGAGGCGGGCGAGTACGTCGTCGAGAAGATACTCGCCAAGCGGTTCAACCCGCGCCGCAAGCAGTACGAGTATCTGCTCAAGTGGGAGGGCTATCCGCAGTGAGTTTGTTTTTAAAATATAGGAGGACTTAAGAGGGTTCACTTACGTATTTCGGTTTCCCATACAATCTTCCAACTAGAAATTTTTAAAAACCAATAAGCCAAGTTTAATGAAACTTTGCATGCTAAAGTAAAATACAGGGATCTAAATTGTTTGTTGGTAACATTTTTTTTAAAACGTTTATTTAACTGAGTTATTGCGATTTAAAACTTTCCATAGTGGACTTTAAATCGCAATAACTCAGCTCAAAAGATGTGAAAAAAAAGACCGTGGTTGGAGGAAAAGTACCCTTAATATTAATGATAGCAAATTTTACTGAAAGGAAACATTCCTTTGTTTTCAAAAATAATAAAAACTTCATTTAAAGATTTTTGAAAACTCACCTGCTCGAGCCGGGAATCGAACAGGAAAATGTGGAAAAAAACACCTGTATTTTATAATACTAACCGAAATAGTCATTCATAAGGACCAATTTCTTTTGAACAACATAGTATCTTATAATACAAAAAAAAAACAAGAAAAGATGTTCTTATTTCAAAACGTGTGCGAATTTCTTTTAGTGACCAAAACACCTGGGAACCCGTTGAAAACATGGAGACATGCAAGCACCTGTTGGAAGCGTTTGAGAAGCAGTTGGCGCGCCAGAAGGAGCTCAAGGCCTTGCGCGCGCAGCAGCAACAACAGCATCCGGTGCAGGTCAGCTATACAGGAAATTTTTTTTATCAGTTTACATAATTTTTTTTTATAATTCAGTAACATTAATAGACATCATTTGAATTTTTTTATTTTTTATTTAATTTGTCCGGCACAGTAAAAAGTAACTCGTGGATACCGAGCGAACGAAAGGTCACTTGTCGGTGCAAGTGCATTGACCTGCCCGGCCGCCTGGTCTCGTAATGTGTCAGATTTCAATTTCGCGGTCCCGCTCGATAGACGATGATCAACGGTATTTTTGTGGATATGTTTGATCAATTTTAGTTTCTTTATTTTTCACTTAAAAAATTAAATTAAATCTATTTAGAGCTAGATTAAGTTACTCTATAATTAAAAAAAATATGTGCACTGATAAAAGAAATTCTGTTTACCTACTTTGTTTTACTCTTTCTTTGAATACTCATTGAGTTATTATAACTAGAGCAGCTATTCCATACAAAATATGTCGCACCTTGAATCACCTTAAAGTCACCAAAACAAAAGTGGCATTATGCCTAAATTAACTGCTTATTTATTTGCCTGTGTTCAGTATGTAACAGGGTTGGCTGATTTAAATCAAACTGATTTAAATCAGTTGATTTAAATCAAACTGATTTAAATCAGTTGATTTAAATCAATTTAAAATGTTATATTATCTTTAATGAAAATAACAATAAATAAGTATACTTACTAAGTAGTTACTAACATAAAAATACTGTCAAAGGGCTTACACAGAATTAGCAGTCTCAAAAAAAAGAAAAAAGACTTGCATGCATATCTACATGAAATGAACAAGAAATGAACATGAAATTTGTTTTCAACTGTAGCAAAACAAATCAGAAATCAGTCTTGTAAAGTTGGATACTAACAATAATTGGTCAAGATTTATCTATATTAATTTTTAAAGTAAGTAATTTAAAATAATCAACACATTTTAAAAATATTAATTTTATTTTAATAATTTTAAAAGTATTTGTGTCATACAGCTTATTCAATTGTTAGTAAGTACTAATAATATTGTATTTGATTTTGTCACATTAAAAAAATCAATAAAAATAAAAAAATCTTGATTTTTTTTAATTAAATAAAAAAAAACGATTTATTAAAAAAAAACATCATTTTTCCAACCCTGGTATGTAACTAAAAGAAAGAAACTTTCTTTGTTTTATATATATACAGTCGTGGTCAACTAATTAGGGACATTCAAGATAGTGAAGAGCAATAACCGGTTATGTACATATAAATATAAAACCCTATTGATTTTTCAGCACCTATTATTTGCATAATTTGGTCCGATTACTATACTATAAATGGCTGTAAATAAGAGAATAATTAAATAGAAAAAAGTATTTAATATCAAAGGTTGAACATGTATTAAATTTTAAGGTATAACTATGTAGCTGGACATTTAATTAAGGACAGTAAATTATAATGATGAATAGAGTTAAACAAAACGAATAATCTCCAGTATTATAATATTTTTAAAAGCTCCATTTTATTACGTGTAAAATCAGTACCCAGTAGCAAAACCTTTGTTAGTAATTACCGCTTGACACCGATGTGGCATAGACATTATCAGTTTCTGACATGTTTCGATAGGAATGTTTGCCCATGCCTCACAAAAAGCTTGATTAAGTTGATCTAAAGTTGTGGTACGATAAGTTGAAACTTTTTTCTTGATTTCGTGCCAAAGGTGCTCAATTGGGTTGAGGTCCGGGCTATTTGCTGGCCAATCTAGCACCGATACTGACTGACTGGTAAGAAACGACTTGACTGAACGGGCGGTATGTTTCGGGTCGTTATCATGCTGAAACGTCCATATAATAGGGAGATGCTCCTCAGCATAGGGAAGCATAGTTTCCTCCAATATTGTTTTGTATTGATGTTGGTCTAAGTTACCCTGAACTTTTCTCACAGGTCCCACTCCACGTCCAGAAAATGAATCCCAAATTTTAATGTTTCCACCGCCATGTTTCACCTGCTTTTTTGTGAATCTTGGATTCATTTCCGCTTTTACAGGACGCCGTACGTATTGCCTTCCATCTGAAGAAATTAAATTAATCTTGGTCTCGTCAGAGAATAATACATGTTGCCATTGGGCGTAGGTCCAATGTCCATATTTACGTGCAAACGCCAAACGAGCATTTCTATGTTCTTTCTTCAACAACGGTACTTTGCGAGCCACTCTTCCGAACAACCCTGCTTCTACCAGACGTCGTCGAACGGTCCTCGCTGATACACCGGCTCTTTCGTCTGCCCCAAACACTTCGTGTTTAATTAAAATAGAGCCTAGAAACGGATCTTTCTTAGCTAACCTGGTTATCATTCTATCTTCTTGCGGAGTTGTTTTTCTCGATCTTTTTGTCCTGGGCACATTTAAAGCTGTGTTATTGCGCCTGAAATGTTGCACTGCATTGCATACCATAGTTTTTGAACAATTTAAATGTTCTGCTATCCCTCGGTATGACCAACCACGCTCGACAAACTTCATGATAATTGTTCGTAGTGTTTGATCGCTTTTATTGATAACTTTTATTTTTGCCCATATTTCTTCAAAATAATACTCAAAACTTAAAATTAAAAATCTGGATTGCCGCCAAAACTACCACAAAACAATAAAAGAAGAAATAAAAAAGTATTGAGATTCAAATTTTGAAAATAGAACGCAATATCTCAGTGTCCCTAATTAAATGGCCAGCCAGCATTCTTTGAACAAATAGCACACTGATAATCTATCAGCTATACTGTAAAGAGGTTTAATGTTTAAGAAGTTGTTATTGTTTGTATAATCGGGCACATCAATGACTAATTATACTTACGTGTAAAAGATATGGAATATTGTTAAAACTCGTTGAAAAATAAAAAATAAATTCACAATTTGGCTTAACTAGAGATTGTCCCTAATTAGTTGACCACGACTGTATATATAATTGTAATTTAAAGTTGAAATAGCTTAGCTAGACTTAGGGACAAACGCGTAAGGCGTATGAGGCGGGGCTTCATTGAATTCATTTGCAGCCCAGAGGCTGCAACTCAGTGCGCAGAAACTTGCTTCGCGGTGTCGATGTCGTCTCTACTTATAATACCTCAATGAACACTTTTAGCTGACATTGGATGCCTCCAAAAATGTGAAATTATTTAAGTAATTGCAATAATTAATCTATCAAGATAAAATAACAACTATTATGTAGTAGTTGTTGAATGAGAAACTAGGTAAATCTAAAACCTTGAAAAGCCATAAATTAACAATGAATGAATGACTTATGTTGTTTTCATGTAGGTGAAACAAATCAGCACACCCCTACCACAGATCGTCAAGCAAGTTGTAAAGAAGACAGAAAGCCCTGCATTGACACCAACTGGGTAAGATTTTTTTATACCATAAAACTCTTTTTTAATTCTGTTTTTTTTTAAAGATGACTGATTTCTCATTAGATTAAAGTAAACCGCGAAGTCATCTTAAGAAATAATAATAAAAAACATGATTTTAATATTAAACTAAAGAATCGTTCACTTTCATTGTCTTAGCCGTTTGCAACGCACAAGCAAAGTGCGCGCTTTGGACCAAGTGAAGGCTTGGTGCGGCGCTGAGGATGAGCCAGCCATCAAGAAGATGAAGAAGGAAATGTCTTCGGAGGATGACGACTTTTCAGACCCCGACTCAATTAAAGGTAAGCTGTTATGTTCAATCAAATTATTTGTTTGGTGCAGGACCTCCAAAATTAACTTTTACAGTGACGCCCTTGGTAGTTTACTATTTCTTTGCGACGCACCCCGCAATCTGTGTGGATCGGTTCGTTTTCATAATCTATGTGGATCGCTTCACAACGCCTCTGCAATGCCGCGACGCAAAGTTAGAGAGCGGTTTCGCACAACGTCCGATCCGAATCCGATCCGTACTCATAAAAATACGGTTCAAAGTAGTCGTAGAACTTCTATGGTAGTTACGCACTAGATCAGACTTCCTTCATCCGATTTATTTCCGTCATCCGTGAATCTCCTTTCTGGAAAATATTTTTGACAGGCCGAAGTTTGTATGAACGCTCATGCTCATGCACCGCGTCCGAATCCGAAACAGACGTAGTGCGTAACCGCTCTTAGGGAAGACCTGGTTTAGCGGTAAAAATTGACATCATCATAATTTAGCCTATCGCAGTCCTGTGCTGAACATAGGTCTCTCCCAAGGTGTGCAGCCCGGTTTCATCTCTCCACAACCAGCTCCTCTGCACAGATCGGCGTTCCATCTGGTCTTAATATACAGTTGTTTAGTAATATATGGTGTAATATATATACGTACTAATAAAAGTATATAGTGTAAGATAATATATGATATATAGTACGAAATATAAGCTGTTCAGTTCATTATATTAATAGACGAAATAACAACTATGACCAACGGCTTTCATGATCATTTTTGTTATTATAATATTCGCTTTGCTTATGAATATATTTATTATTTTAAAACTAAGTATTTGTATTTTATTATTAATTTTATAATATTTGCTTTCCTTGCAAATTTAGTCCATAGAGCATGAGTAGTTTGTTTTTTGTTACTCTTTAAGTAACAATGAGAATTATTTCAGCCGAGAAGAAAGTTCTGAACGGCCAGTCGTCGCCCAAATCATCAATCGACCCCGAACTGGTTAAGTCGCTGGGTCTCGGCGGGAAGGGGATGCCGAATATCAAGGGCGTCATTAAAGTTGACCCGAAGCATATGCCCAACCTCTCCACTGGTAATTGGTGTTATATTATAAATCAAGCTTTATATTTTATTTATTGAAATGTATTTAGTACTTAAATATAATATTTTATTACATACACAATATAATCACGACTTTTATCCCCGAAGGGTTGGTCAGAGACTAGGCAATGAGGACAGCAAAAGCAGTTCTCTACCATAGCCCACTTTTCACCAACTAGCGACTGCACATGTGCTCAGTGTGTCAGGTGGTGAGCCCATCGCCGCTCTATGCTGTTCGATGTTTGTGCAGTCTTTAATCCTTAGTCGCCTTTTACGACACCAAAAGGAAAGAGAGGGGTGGTAGTATTCTTTCACCGCTACGTAACACGGTTATATAATATTTTATTGCAACCGTATAACATCTATAATTATTATTAAGATTGCGTTTGGAATGATCAACTGTTATTTTACATATGAAGGATTTTAATGTTACACTTGTTGATGCTAATAAATAAATAAAATACTAAAGAGGTTTGAGGTAAACTGGTCAGTATAGATATCTATAGTATAAGCGTATAACGTGTAAATTTTGATTTCGGGAAATTTGAATCCACCTTTCCATAACATATTACAATACTTTTGCCTTAGAATTATTTTGTTGAGCTGTATAATGCTCAAGATAGGTACTATTTTTATACAGACTTTTTGGCAATTGCTTTTCTGTATCTATTTGCGATGTTACCATTGTTGTTATAATAATAGTTTCATTTCATTCATAATATTCATAATAGTACAATGTGTAAAAATTACGCATCAGTACTATCCGTGAGTGCAAGTAAGTAATCAATAATCGCATGCCCAAAACCCTACAAGTTATTTCACTAAGATTAACAAAGACTTGGCCACTCTGCAAGGTAGCCGATGGAATTGCAATAACCAATTTAATAAATGTGTAAAAACAAAAATGGCTAAAATACAAATTTCCGAAATATCAAAAATGACGCTTCTTTACGGTTTTGCTTAACTATCGTAATTTTCCCGAAATTAAAATAAACACGTTTTATACGCATACCTTCCTCCGACGCGTCGTTTCAGTCGAGTGTTTAGAATACCTAAATTAACCAGCCTGCGTTAAATTCCATAAAATGTTTTATTTATAACGGAACGCGTAAGTATAGAAAAGCCTCTATGTGATGACCATTTTTATCTTACAGGTGTGTACATAATGTCGAAGAGCTCAGGTATAATGAAAATTGACTCTCCCGGGAAAATAGGACCAGGGCTTAATATAGACCAAGACGTGATAAGGAAACAAATATTAGCTGCAAAGCAGGTATGCACTATACTATCTATGTTATATTTGTTTATATAAATATTTTTATACTAACTTTGCTTTTGTATTGCAGAAAAAGTCAGAAGAAGTTAAAAAATCATCACCCGTACGCCCGCCAGTGACACCGCAGGTAATTAACATTTTTGTAAGATATAGAAAGACGATTTGTCTTGTCGAAACACAAATCGGAGACTGCATGTTCTTAAACTATTGAGCAATTTTTGCTGATATTATCTATTTCTTCTGGTAGTTTTTTTCAGGCTTATCCTTTAAACTGCGCTGATCACCGCTCAACGAATAGAACTTCTATTGTGTCTAGTGACGCCGCGTTCTAATTTTTAAACCTCTCTGCCGCTCTTTAAACCGCTCAAAAAGTGTTTACCTATGATAGTTATTAACCCCAGACACAAAAAGAGTTGTGTTATAAGTTTGACGTGTTTGTGTGTGTATCTGTCCGGCACCATATATGGTTTAAGAGCTATATATAGCTCTTAAACGGATGAACCGATTTGGGTGCGGTTTTTTTTATTTAAAAGTAGGTTTACTAGCGATGGGTCTTACGGGATATCCAGCACACTAGTATACTCTTGAAAAAATAGTAGCAGATATCGTGTTTGGAATCGGTTTTTTTTTTGAGAAATTTATCTAACAAGTTTACTGCTGTGTCCTCTTAGTTGTTTATTACTTTTGTCAAAACACTTACAAAGCTCGTTATCTCATAATTTCCGGTTGTAGGTGAAGAAAACGTTCTCAGCGTCCGGGCAGCATGTGACCGAGAAGACGATAATCACGCCGTCGGGCCAGAAGATCATCCAGCGCACCATCCAGCGGCCCGCCGGGCCCGCCGCCGACCGCTCGCCCGTCGCCATACTCAACAAGAAACTCGCGCAGGTACATACATATTTTTATTATTTTTTAAATAATAATATTAATAGAAAAAGATACCATTTATTAGTGACACAACAACATATTTTTATTATTTTTTTAATAATAATATTAATAGAAAATAAACCATTTATTAGTGACACAACACACAAATTATTACAACAAAAATTTCAAAAAAAATCAAAATAAGTGGCGCTAACAGGTGCGCGCTCAGTATGATGTCCGGCCTCCTAGTTTATAGGAAAACCTGACGCTGGTCTTCCGCGAACAACTCAGTGTGGGGAGGGATCTCGAGTGTCAAGTTATGTGATGATCTTAATGATCGTGAGTGAGACTCACACAAATATTTGAAATGACTTTTAAGATAGGAGTAGTCGGGTTGAACAGAATGTTGAATAGGAAGTACAGAATGTGAGCATTCCGGCGAAGTCGAATAGGCAACCACTTGAGTTTTGTACGGAATTCGGAAACATGATCATATTTGCGAAGTCCAAATATGAATCGTATACTAAAGTTTTGAAGTCGCTCAAGCTCATAATTTGTTGTAACCTGAACGGGATAAAGCATATTGATCTTTAACACGATTCGCAATAAGACTGATAATAAATACAATCCAGTGTACAAATTAAAGATAAGAACGTTTATCTTGTGATTTGTTTGTGATTGTCTTGTGTTTCTGGAGGCCAAGCTTCAGTGAGGCCCACATATTTTTGTCGAATAGACTTAGTTCTGCATCTTATGCAGTCTTATGAAAAAGAAAGGTGAAATAATACTACCACCCCCTCTCTTCCCTTGAGTGCCGTAAAAGGTCGATAACGGACTAAAGACTGCACATACATCCAACAGCGTAGAGCGGCGTTTGGCCCACCACCAGTCACGCTGAGCACATGTGCAATTGTGCAGTCGCTATTTGCTGAAAAGTGGAATATAGTGGAGGATTGCTTTGCTGTCCTCATTGCCTATAATCCGCCTATAGTCCGGCAACTTCGTGCGCGATCGTCCTGCGGGGTACTGACGTTGGCGGGGAAGAGCACGTCATTCTAGAACACACAGTTGCACGCGTTGCCCTTCCCCGCTACACCACCCGCTGCTGACATATTTGGTACCACGTCCCCGCCACCGTCTGTCACCCCGCGGGACGGTCGCGCACAAAGTTGCTGGATATAGTCTCTGACTAACCCTTCGGGGATAACAGTCATGAATCTAAGTATGAACTATCAACAAAATCTGCTGTATATCACCTTAAGGGCTATTTTCATTTGCATTTGTTAAATCTATAGTACCAGCTTGCCTGCATATGTTTAAACTTTTGCTACAACATCCCTCTATTAATTTAAAAATCATAAAATTGTGAAGCAATCAGATGTTAAAAAAGGGACGTTTTGTTTGTCGTTAATCAATAGAAACAAAAGTCGGAACTCGGTATGGTCACCACATGCCAGCAATTACGGTTCGTCGTCATTGGTCAATGTTAAACAAAGGGCGGGACGAACTATGGTCATCTCGTGCAAGCAAAATTTTTTAAAATGGTACTGCATCGGTTTTGTTGATAGTATGTATATGTTACCGGCAATCTGTATAATTCAGGTATTCTATACAATACCTAGGCAATGTATAGAATACCTGGGGCATCCAGGCAATGTATGAAATATTAAGCATATTATTGTCCATTACATACTTTACTTAGGTAATGTATAAAATTCCTAGGGATTGTATAGAGTACCTGCTGGTCCACCGGCAATGTGTAAAATAAATAGATGTTTGTCTATATTTATCAATGTTAATCTTATAATCTTTATAAAAAGGGTAGACATTTTTTTTGCAGAAGGATAAAACAAATACTGCACTCAAAAAGATTTATTTAACCTTAAGTTACTAGGTCCTATGCAAGAAAATATTAGACATTTAAGACATGAAAACTTTTTAGTCATAATAAACTTTTAAATAATCAATAAGTTATTCTTTCAGATAATCTTCAAAAAAGCACCTAAGTTATATCGTTCTCTTACTAATACAGTAAAATCACTTTAAAAATAAAGTGCGACTAAAAATTATTTTGTATATAAGTAACACAATGTAATTTTCTTACAAGTAGGTACTTAGGTACGTAACAAGTATAAAAAACGTAAGGAACAAAACAATTCCGTAAAATTAATAAGTAGGTCTACTGCCTTTTCACACATTACCGGATGCGCATTTGGTATTGTATAGAATACCTAGGCAAAATATAAAATAAATATATTTCATACATTACCTACACGTTTTAGGTATTCTAAACATTGCTTAGGTATTGTATAGAATACCGGATGTGGCGACACATTATTGTATTGTTCCTAGAATGCTGATATAGCAATAGCGAGCGGACGGGAGCTCGCCCCGGCAGTCGCCAGTCGCACATCGCACACCTTATCGTCAGGTTGTCGCCATTTGGTTAATATAGTGTAATTATATATATGGAGTCAGAACTATAACTTAATGTTGTGAACCTTTGTGTGAACAGTCAATAAACCAGCTCATCAGTGTACAACAGTGTAGTCATTTTATACCGTCCCATAACAGCAACAGGTCACCACTAATAAACCTAAAATATCGGTAAAGTGGTGACCCCGCGTTTCCGGCGTGCGTGCGACTCACTTAGAAGACAACCTGACGGCCGAGCACGTGTTTAGAAGATGGCTTATGTAGACGCCTATAATGAGCTAGAAAAATGCGGCGAGAGCTCCAAACCAGAGCGCGAAGCATCAACAAGCAATATAGACGTCGCAATGATATCCGTGCAAGCCAGGATACCAGAATTTTGGACCGAAATGCCGAGAATGTGGTTCGCGCATTTTGAGTCAGTTATGGGACCACAGAAGCAGAGCGACAATGCGAAGTTCGAGTTGGCGATCGCGAAATTGGACCGCGACGCACTCCGTCAAGTAAGTGACTTGGTACAGTCACCACCTGCTACCGAGAAGTATAACGCAATAAAACAAAGATTGTTAACAGTGTATGAAGAAAGCGCCGAGACGCAATTTCAACGTTTAGTGAGTGATATGGATCTCGGGACTCAAAAACCATCCCAGTTATTGCGCAAGATGACAGAATTGGCCAGAAACTGTAGTATTGCAGGCGACCCATTAAAAAAACTATGGATCAACAGACTACCACCGAATGTAAGGGCAGTCCTAGCGGTCAGCAATAACACGAATTTGGAAGATTTAGCGGCCATAGCCGACAAGATATTAGAAAATTTGAGGACAGGCGAAGTAGCCTCCGTCAGCTCATCAGTGCCCGGCAGTGACAGCGCGTTAGAAATGATGAAACATATGCGAGATTTGACCATAGAGGTAAAGAGACTAAAAGAAGAAGTCAACAGCATCAGAACCAGTGCACGCAGCCAGCATCGCAATTATCATATGAATAGAGACCAGCGTCGGCAGTCGAGATCGAGGGATAGAGGATCATCAGCCACGCGGAGGACTCCAGCAAGCGCAGAGTGGCTATGCCATTATCACTACCGTTTTAGAGAGAGAGCGAGGACCTGCACAGCACCATGCAACTGGTCGCAGCAGCAACATAAGCAACAGCAGCAGCAACCTGGTCAGGGAAACTGAATCCGGTGCAGTCGTCAGCGGTGGGCGACAGCACCGAGGTAAATCACCGTTTGTGCGTAAAAGACTATAATAGTGGTAAGTTATTTTTAATAGATACGGGTGCAAACGTCTCAGTGATACCATTATGTAAAGTAAACCGTAATAAAGTAAAGCTTAATTGTGATTATGAACTTTATGCCGCGAATGGCACCAAAATAAAAACGTATGGCATTATAACTTTAGATTTAAATTTAGGCCTACGTAGATGTTTCAAATGGAATTTTATAATATGTGACGTCAAACAACCTATTATCGGAGCAGACTTTGTAAAGAATTTTAACTTGATAATAGATTTAAGTAATAGGAAATTGATTGACGGACTGACCAAATTGAATAGAAATGTATCGGTAATAAGTAGTGTCGAGCCGACAATATCTAGCATCCACAGGGACAATCCATTCCGGGAATTGTTAGAACAATACGCCGACATTACCAAGCCAATTAATTATAGAGAGCCGAGCTGCCATGACACATACCATCACATTGAAACCGTTGGTCCGCCGGTTTACGCCAAACCGAGGCCTTTGCCCCCACACCGCTATAAGGCGGTAAGGGAAGAGTTTAGAGTCATGGAAGAGTTAGGTATTTGTAGACCGTCAAAGAGCCCGTGGGCCAGCCCACTTCACGTAGTGCCAAAGAAGGATGGCCAGCTACGACCATGCGGCGACTACAGAAGGCTCAACGCAGTGACAGTTCCGGACAGATATCCGATTCCGAGGATACACGATTTTATGTATGGCTTATCAGGTAAGTGTATTTTCACTAAATTAGACATTAATAGGGCTTATCATAACATTTCGGTTAAACCAGAAGACATAGCGAAAACAGCCATTACGACACCTTTCGGGTTGTTCGAATTTGTAAAAATGAGTTTCGGGTTACGTAATGCTGCACAAACCTTCCAGAGATGGATGAATAACACGGTTTTGCAAGGTATAGAAATTTTTAACAATAATAAAGAAAGTAAGGGAGAAAGTTCTTTTCTTTTTTGCTATATTGATGACGTCATTGTGGCAACAACTAATGACGTAACGTTGCACAAAGAACATGTAAGACAGATTTTTGAAAGGTTTGAGAAATTTGGCATAACAATCAATATAAAAAAATGTACTTTTGCCCAACCGACAGTAGAATTTTTAGGGTACGAGGTAAGCAAAGTAGGCATTCGACCCATTTCAGATAAAGTTAGCGTAATTAAGGAATTTCCAAGGCCAGAGACAGTCGAACAACTCCGTAGATTTTTGGGAATGCTAAACTTTTATAGATCGCATATAGAGCATGCAGCTGAGCACCAAGCTCTACTTAACAAATTTTTACATAAAACTAAAAAGAGGGACAAAACTAAAATAATATGGACTAAGGAATCAATCGAAGCTTTTGAGCAGTGTAAAAATAATTTAGTTAACGCCAGTGTGTTGTCTTATCCAGAAGTAGATAGTAAGTTAGCTTTAATGTGTGACGCATCTAGCACAGGCGTCGGAGCAGTGTTACAACAAAAGATGGATAACGACTGGAAGCCTTTAGGATATTTTTCGAAAGGGCTTACTACCACACAGATGAAATACTCTACTTACGATAGAGAACTTTTAGCAATATATTTGGCAATAATTCATTTTAGAAATTTAGTTGAAGGCCGTGAATTGACAGTATTTACAGATCATAAACCATTAACGTACGTTTTCGATAAAAATGGTTCAGACAGAGAAACTTCTAGACGTACGCGACAGTTACTGTATATTAGCGAATTTACAAGCGACATACAGTACGTCAGCGGAAACGACAATTGCGTTGCAGACACGTTATCCAGAACAATAGAGTCCATAGTTTGCCCTGCTGACATTAATTTCGACGAAATAGCTTTAGCACAGGAAACCGACCAGCAACTCGTGACCATACTTGCTGATAACAAGAGTAAGCAGTTATTACAAAGAATACAGTCACCATTGTGCAATAGTGTAATGTATTGTAATGTTACAGGAAGTAACATGAGACCTTACATTCCATTACAGTATAGAAAAACAGTCTTTGGTAAAGTTCACAATGTTAGTCATCCAGGCATTAGAGGTACTAGAAAAATGATTACAGGTAGATATTTTTGGCCTAACATGAATAGGGACATTAATCGATGGTGTAAAGAATGCATATCTTGTCAGAAGTCAAAAATACAACGACATACAGTTTCCGATTTAGTAAAGTATCCACCTAGCAATCGTTGGGAACATTTAAACGTGGACATAGTTGGCCCTTTAGCAACGACAAGTGAGGGGTATAGATATTTAGTAACCATGATCGATAGATGTACACGGTGGCCGGAAGCTATTCCAGTAAAAGAAATCACAGCAGAAGTTGTAAGTAAAGCAATTTACGAAAATTGGGTTTGTAGATATGGATGTCCAAAAAGAATAACAAGCGATCAAGGGAGACAATTTGAAAGTGAGCTTTACACCTCCCTTATGAAAACGCTAGGTATTCAGAAGATTCGCACTACAGCTTATCACCCACAAAGCAACGGGATGATAGAGCGATTCCACAGAACGCTGAAAGCAGCCTTAAAAGCACGTTTATTAGATTACAGTAGGTCATGGGCAGACGAATTACCAACTGTCATGTTGGGACTTCGTGCAGCCTGCAAAAGCGATAGTAATGTAAGTGCATCAGAATTAGCATTAGGACACCAGTTACGCCTGCCTGGAGATTTCTATGACAATAGTGTAAATTGTAATTTGTCTGACGAATCTAGCTATGTATATAAGCTGAAGAAAGCATTAAATAGTTTACAGCCAGTGTTAGATAGAAGTAGAAAAAATAGGAAAATATTCGTACATAAAGACTTGAATAGTTGTAGCCATGTTTTCGTTAGGAACGACATGGTGCAAAGACCACTAACACCACCGTATAGTGGACCGTATAAAATCATTAAAAGATTCGGGAAATCATTTCTGATTCAATTGGCAGAGCGTCAGTCAAATATTTCTATAGATCGACTTAAACCAGCATATATATTAAACGAAGAATACGATGATAGTTTTTACAAAAGTTGCGAAGATAATGTCAATATTAGTATTAAAGATAATGATTGTAATGTTAAAAAGAACCAAGTAAACTCAGATGTTAAACATAGTGAAGAAAAAGTGCTGAAACCAATATTGAGGTCAACACGCAGTGGCAGAGTTGTTAAGCAACCAGTTCGATTTTTGCTGAAATGATAATTGTGTATGTTAGTTTAATAAAAGAGTAAGTTTATGTCCATTTCGTTTAATTATCAGGTCATTCCAACGCAGTACGCTTGTTTAACAGTAATTGTAAAGTTATAAGATGGGGAATTATCAGAACAAAGATGTAATTGTGAGTGCCCAGGCTCAAATGGCAACATCCGAAAAGATACAAAACCAAGTAAATATATTTAGTATTGTTTTAATTGTCATGGTTATACTGTTTAGCATCGGATTGTTATACGCCATTCGTAAAAGTTGCATAAATCGTATAAGAAAATGGATCAATAAAGAAACAGCTAAAGTGGCGCTACCAGAGGTCATTCATATGCCTCGCAGCACCACCAGCGTAACACCTGGAAGAACAGGAGTTGTGTAAAAGTAATAAGCAACTGATACTTAATTTAGTTATTTTTTTTTGTGTGTGCGTTTTGTAAAACGTGTTTAGTGTTAACAGTGTCAAAGTACATGCATGGCGTTGCCGTGAGAGGTGTTGTGGGACCCAAAGGGTTGTTATTTTGTTATTGCAGAGCATGCCCTCACGACAACTACCTAAGTCATTGTCTAGTTGTAAGTTGCGGTTTTTCCTGAAACCTTTTAAGTCGGCCCTAGGAGTAGGTGTCCGCAATTTTATTGTATGTATTAAATGTGTTGATACAGTACAGTAGTGTATGTAGTATTATTTTTATAATGTTTGTGAAATCAAAATTTTAAGTTTTGTGTTTTTGTAGTTTTTATAAATTATAAGTATGTGTAACGAGTAAACAACCTAACGTAAGAAAGGAAAGTAAATAAAAAACAGATATAGTATGTTAAAATTTTTATTTGAAAATTGTATCACAGTAAAAGTTACTTGACCTTAAGATGTTCTAAAAATAGAATCACATGTATTCGCCTTAAGCGTTGGCATGCGTGTCGAGTCGGGCTCGCTCGAGTATCAGCTGATAACGCCGCAACTTTGTATTGTTATCGCAGCGTAGCTTTTAGATTAACCTTGGTATATTTTTGTATGTTGTTAGAAATGTTTTATTGTAATAGAGTTTTATACGTTAGGGTTGTCTACATTGATTAGTTTTTTTTTTCTCTTTCTTTTAAAAATATTTTTGTAGTAATTAAAATTTTTTTAAGGAAGGGTGTGATGTGGCGACACATTATTGTATTGTTCCTAGAATGCTGATATAGCAATAGCGAGCGGACGGGAGCTCGCCCCGGCAGTCGCCAGTCGCACATCGCACACCTTATCGTCAGGTTGTCGCCATTTGGTTAATATAGTGTAATTATATATATGGAGTCAGAACTATAACTTAATGTTGTGAACCTTTGTGTGAACAGTCAATAAACCAGCTCATCAGTGTACAACAGTGTAGTCATTTTATACCGTCCCATAACAGCAACAGGTCACCACTAATAAACCTAAAATATCGGTAAACGGATAATACAGATTGCCGGTAACATATATAAGGTGACTGCTAGAAACCGCAAGAAACTTCAAGGGCTGGTCAGGTCAAGTATTTTAAACATGACAAAAAAGGAATTCGTGTTTTATCGTAGGTACTTTTCGCCCAGCTGACGGGGACAACGACCGGCCGGCCGTCCGTCCGTCTGTTGACCTGTCAACGTAGGTACTTATCGCCCAGCTGAAGGCGGACGGGTCAACAGACAGCCGTATGCTTAAAAATAAATTAGATACTCAAAGACTATCCAATTAAAATTCACAAAATGATAAATTAATGTTTTATAATTTAACGTTTTATTAACGCTTAAATATACTTAAGTAAAATTTTAAACACTGAAAAAAGACGACAACCTCAGGCGGGAATCGAACCACGCACCTTCCGCGTAAAGTAAAAATTTTACTTAAATGATAAATTTCATTAAAAATGAAAAAAAAAACGAATTCCTTTTTTGTCATGTTTAAAACACTTGACCTGACCAGCCCTTGAAGTTTCTTGCGGTTTCTAGCAGTCACCTTATATAAAATGTTTGTCTGCAGGGCGACAGCCTGCTGCGGCGCGGCGGCTCGGGGCGCGGGCGCGGGCGCGGCGGGTTCGCGTCCGTGGCCACCGCCGGCGGCAACATCGTGCGCATACGCGAGAAGATGCCGCTCGCCAGCGAGTTCGAAGCGGTCAGTCTCTATTGGTTTGCTTATACACGGTTCATTTTGGACGTCCCGCCAAATTTTTTACCTTAATCCTATAGCAGCAGTAAAACCAAACAACTAAATAAATAAACATTTTTTTTTTTTTTTACATTTTTATCTTAACTTTTTCGTAAGAGGATGCCGCGCGATCGCAAAACCTGACATAAGTCTCATAATGAACTTCAAAGCAAAATCAATCATATTGATATTTAAAATTAGAACTATTCTGCTTTGAAGTTTCAGACCTAGTAATTTGATTAGAGCAATGTTTTTATTCTGCGAAATGTACAAAACCATCACGTGCTTAAAATTTCCTTTTTTAAGATGGGGGCGACCTGCAAAATATCAATACAAATATTTTCATTTAAGAATTATTGTTTCAAGCATAAAATTAAGAAAGTTGCCGAAAAATAATGTGTTTAGGAGTCATTCGATTTATGTATTGTTTGTTATTGTTTAAAGAATTGGTTTCAAATTTCAACAAGGCCACGACCTTGTGTAATGATCAGGCTAACTTACGGAAGTTCTTTTAATGTATTTTAACTAGTTCAGCGCATAGTATATAAAAATACATCTACATATAGTAACTTAAAAATACGCAAATTTTCACAATTTCGTGCTGGATCCCCTTAAGAAAATTAAAATTGATGTCACCTAGCGCGCGGACTATCGCGGTTATTAAAGCGCATGCGCGTGACCGCTATTATTCACCCCTTGCACCAATGGCAGCGCGCTGTCACGTCGGTCGCTTTGACCGCGAGGGTGAGCGCACGCACCTAAAGCAGGCAAAAAAATGTAATTAAAAAAATAAAATATTCATTATTTTAACGTAGAATATCTTATTATCACTTTTTTACCCCATATTTACTTCTGGCGGGGGTGCAAAACTAACCCTGTATGTTTATGTATTGTGCTTTGCAGGTAGCGGCTTCAATATTTTTTTTATATACTTATTAAAAGGACGTTACCGGGAGGGAAGGAGGAAGTAACCGTGTCACGTAGCTGTGATAGAATACTACCACCCCCTCCCTTAACTCTAACGGATCAAAGACTGCACATACATCCAACAGCATAGAGCGGCGATGGGCTCACCACCTGTCACGCTGAGCACTTTATGAGTAGTAAAACAATAACTTAATTTTTTTTACTTTGTTATTGTTGATTACCCTTTGTTTGAAGACGTTTAAAGATGTATCTTCGTAAATCATGTCACTCAGTACTCAATGTTGACTATTAAACCTTGTTCGCATCTGTGCTAGTAATTAGTCGAATTTTGTGTACATTGAAATGGAAGTTTATTATTACTAAATAAGCAAAGTAGCATATCACAACTCGACTTAACGAGACAGGTACGAACTAGGTTTATTAATTTATCTTTTTATGCTTCGATCACTACAAAAACTAGATACACACTAACATACTAAGGGTGGATTCGACCAAACATGAATTTATACGAGAATAACTATACCAAGAATATATATATTCCACGATTTTATTCTCGAATAAAGAAATCACATGTCATTTTTCCATGCAATCCACAGATTAGTTACTCTTGGAATTGTTATTCTTTATTATTGAGTGAATGGCATGCGCGCATGGTAAATAAACCTATTATCCGACCAATGGTCATTGCTCTACAGACGAACTATTTAAAAGGCAAAGTCCTGACAACTATTTGGTCGTCTAGTGCAATAACTGTAGCTGTCAAAGTCGAATGTCAATGTTTTTTCATTCCTCATACTCGGAAAGTACCTTCTCTCTACTACTACAGTAGACAGGTACTGTCATGTGTAGTTGTGACTTATTATTAAAATAATAAACAACCCATCTCTTCCCTTGGGTGTCGTAAAAGGCGACTAACGGACTAAAGACATCCTACAGCATAGAGCGGTCTTGGGCTCATCAAAATAATACTATCAATCCCTCTCTTCCCTTCGGTGTCGTAAAAGGCGACTAACGGACTAAAGACTGCACATTCAACCAATAGCATAGAACGGCGATGGGCTCATCAAAATAATACTACCAACCCCTCTCTTCTCTTCGGTGTCGTAAAAGGCGACTAACGGACTAAAGACAGCACATACATCCAACAGCATAGAGCGGCGATGGGCTCATCAAAATAATACTACCAACTCTTCTCTTCGGTGTCTAAAGTCTTACAAACAAAATTCCTGAAAACTCTATTTGGTCGTTTATTACAATAACTGTAGCTGTCAAAATATTTTTCATTCCTCATACTCGGAAAGTAGGTCTGAAGTTGCCTGAGCAGAAGGGCATGGAATACCGAGACGATTTTTATACCGGTATTGAAATTTTTAATACCGGTATACCGAAGTTTCGGTATTTTCTTAAATACTGCTAGTTACTTTTTAATGATTCCATGAACGATTAGTGAGTTTCGTTTGCGGAGAGTGATTAAAGCAGTTTTCTACGCTATAGTGCAGAAACATTCAAACTATTTATCAACTCCCTAGAAACCACAAAAGGAGTTATTGAAGTTAGGGTAATTAAGAATACTAAAGAAAATACGTTATTTGATAAAATAATTATTTATATTGTTTCATTGGCACGATGTCACAATCAAATAGGTAATAAAATCAGTCTTACACTCTAATGATATGAAAACATGTTACAAAAATTTTGAATCTTTTTTTTGTAATAGAAGTAGTGCAGAGGTTCAAGGAATAGAAATACCGCAGTGTCTCAAGACGAAAGTCTTCGACCAGTGTGTGTTGCCAATGATGACATACGGTACCGAAACGTGGTCGCTCACTATGGGCCTAATTAGCAGGCTCAAAGTCACGCAAAGAGCAATGGAGAGAGCTATGCTCGGGGTTTCTCTTCGTGATCGAATCAGAAGTGAGGAGATTCGTAGACGAACTAAAGTAACCGACATAGCCCAAAGAGTCGCCAAGCTCAAGTGGCAATGGGCAGGGCACATCGCCCGTAGAATCGATGGCCGTTGGGGCACCGTTGTGCCACCGTGACAAGTCGAGTCAATCGAGTGGCGACCGCGCACCGGAAGACGTAGTGTGGGCAGGCCTCCAACAAGGTTGTCCGACGATCTGGTGAAATTAGCGGGCAGCCGCTGGATGCAAGCAGCACAAGACTGGTCGTGGTGGAGGTCCTTGCCGGAGGCCTTTGTCCAGCAGTGGACGTCTTCTGGCTGATGATGATGATGAATAGAAGGAGGCAAACAAGCAGGCGGGTCACCTGATGGAGAGTAATCACCGCCGCCCATAAACACCCGCTATACCAGAGGAATCACAGGCGCGTTTCGGACTTTAAGGAAGGAATAGGGTTAAGGAAGGAATAGGGATTGTGAGAGGGGGGGAGGGATGGGCCTCCGGAACCCTCACTGGCCGGACGAAACAACAGCACCAAGTGCCATTATTTCACGCCGGATATTCGTGAGAGTGTTACGCCGGGCGAGCCGGCCCAAAGCGTGCTGCAACGCAGCGTGGCTCTACCACTCAGATAATATCTATCTCTCTTAGTCACAGCCTATACTATGGATACGAACGTATTGTTAAAACAAAATCAAAATGAAACTATCGTAAAAAGTAATTATTTTGATTTAAACCAAAACATAGGCGCAGGTCAAGTCCAATAATCAGGCAGATTGCGTTTGTTTAGTTGTGACTTATTATTAAAATAATAAACAACCCTTTTCTTCCCTTGGATATCGTAAACGGCGACTAACGGACTAAAGACTGCACATACAACCAACAGCATAGAGCGGCGATGGGCTCATCAAAATAATACTACCAACCCCTCTTTTCTCTTCGGTGTCGTAAAAGGCGACTAACGTACTAAAGACTGCACATACATCCAACAGCATAGAGCGGTGATGGGCTCATCAAACAATTACCATCCCCTTTCTACCCTTGGGTGTCGTAAAAGTCGACTAACGAACTAAACTCATTTTTTCTTTAGCTAATCCATGTTTTTATTTTTAGTTACTTTCCTTGTATTCGTAATGAAAAGCACAGTGTTTACCTCGGGTGAAAGACTTATTTAGTCCTTCGAACTATTGGCGCCCTTGGTACGCTCGGGTGCCGAACCCCTTCTTGGGAATAAATAAGCTACTTTCACCCCTTGCTAGGGTTAAACATTTTAAATATAAAATGAGTGAGGACAAACGTAAACGTAGTTCTAATTGGCTGCCAGCTGAAAAAGAACTGTTGTTAATTCTTGTGGAGGGTCACTTCAATGTAATAGAAAATGAACAAACCGACGCAGTAACTGTAAAAACCAAATTAGCTCAATGGCAAATAATTGCCGATAAGTGCTGCTACTATTGCTGGACGTCTAGGTGTTACTTCCTCATCACTATCACTATCTTCAATCAAATTTCTTAAACGCCTCATATTACTTAACTAAAAGTTTATAAAATTTGCAAAATGCGTAGACTTGACTATTTCAAATGACAATACATACAGATGTCAGATAGACAACAACACCAAAACATATGATATGTGGACGCCATTAAAATACTCTCGTATTATCTTTGTTATTCCCCGCTGAATGGTGGTATAGTGACTATTCCCGAAAAGGCAAGCTACTCTGAGAATAGTGCTTCGTAAAACGTAATTTCGATTTACTCTCGCATAACTGGCAATTTAACCTAAGAATAAAATTTACTCTAGCTTGGTCGAATCCACCCTAAGTCGTAGCGGAATAGTGGCAGCTTTGACATAATAATATAACACTTTTTACGGATTAACTCGCGTTTAATTTACTATTTACATAGTTTTTATATTATCCTGACGTTTCGAACCCTTTACAGGGTCCGTGGTCACAGGGAGACTGAGGTGTTGGTCGTCTCATTGTCAGAAGTTATTTGCCTACCGTCAATAATTTTTATATTTTACTGGGTGCGTTCAACGTTGAACATGCTCTCGAGGGACCCAACCATTACATCAGATTTGACAAACCTCAAATACTCGCCAAGGAACAACGATTCATCCCTAGGATGATACGCGAGGCTATTGAAATTAAAAAACATCGTAATTTCAATAGAGAGGATGGTTGGAATTTACCACCTGCCTGGGACCCCATCATACAGGTCATCAAATCCCAGCCCCAACAGCAACACATTGCCAGACCTAAAAATATTGTTAGCTCGTATTGTGTAAACTTGAACGCACCCAGTAAAATATAAAAATTATTGACGGTAGGCAAATAACTTCTGACAATGAGACGACCAACACCTCAGTCTCCCTGTGACCACGGACCCTGTAAAGGGTTCGAAACGTCAGGATAATATAAAAACTATGTAAATAGTAAATTAAACGCGAGTTAATCCGTAAAAAGTGTTTCATTTCAATGTGTAGTGCTCGCTTAAACCTCAGAAAACAATATAATAATATAAATTGGACGTATATTGTGTTTTATCGGAATAGCAAGTTTTGTAGGAGCAATTCGTCATGTTGATACTTAGCTCGCACTAATAAAAGAAATGTGTACTAAACATCACGCTAGGTACCCTTTTAGTTTGTTTGTTTTGAGAGCGTTGATTGTACATCTAGTTTTTATATGACATTTGTGATCAAAGTTTTTGTGTTTTTATTTGTTTTTTTATTAGTTTTTATCTTTTTATTGTTTTTATTTATTTATTTTATTCTTTTTCGTGGTGACCTTTTCTGCCAACCTTAATCGTGAAGTCGAACGGTTACACACAGTCCGACGGATCCTCCGACACGTCCGACGGACTGGAAGACCCGTTCCCCCCCAACCTGGGACCCATCCCGCCGCCGAGCCCCGAGCGGCCGCTGTCGCTGTGCCCGCTCACGGGGCGCCGGCTCGTTCGCGCCGAGGGGGAGCCCACGCCGCCGCCCACGCCCAGCCCGCCGCCCACGCCGCCGCCGCCCACGCCGCCGCCCGTGCAGACCGGCGCCATGCTCATGAAGGTACGCACACGTGTTCAGCGGGCCTATGGGCACATGAGTAAAGAAACGGAACAGAGACAAAGCTTCATACAACCGCGCTATCGCGAGTCTTTCCGTTTGTCCACTGGCCGAGCGAGCGTGAACCGGTTTTATCCGGCGCGTACGCGACGCAGCGGCTAGTTGACACGCACACATGCGCCGCATGCTTGTAGTAGTTGACTCGCGACGGCGCGGTTGTATGAAGCTTTGTCTCTGTTCCGTTTCTTTACTCGTGTGCATATAGTCCGTGCCATTTAAACCTGGATAAAAAGTCGTTCACTCCACTTGTACTTACCTAAATATGTAATAACATGCGACACTGTATCGCCTTTCATACTAACTGTCGCTAAACACAAAAGACCGTATCTCGAAATAAAAGTCTGATGAAGATGTAAAATAAAGCGATCAGTAGCCTGTGTCCAAAGGAGGACCGGCAAAAATGTATGGACCCCAGCCTACTATGCAATAACGTTGAGCAATATGTCGTTCGAAACTTTTTTTATATATTCTTCAACTTTTACTATGGCACTCTCAGACTCGAATCGCTGTGGGAAAAAAGTTATGGCTAGAAGTTAAACTTCATATTAACGTTTTCTTGCTTGTTAATAATAGATAGTACGATGGATTTTGAACGACTTAATTATAATTACTTTATGTAGACCGCATATAACATAAAAATTTAGACAATTATCTATGTCACAGTTTTTGTTGGGTCTCTATATAACGTAGTACACGAAACTTGAACGACTAAACAAAAAATAGTAATGGCTACCACCCACGTCTTTTCACTTCCCTTCAGAATGCCGCGAGAAGCGTTAGAATAAACACGCGTGCAACGTAGATAAGAGAAATCGGCAGCAAAATTTACGCAAATGAATTTAGAACTCTTGTCATTTTTCAATATCTCACCAAATATTACGTAACTCAGTTTGATGGTCTTGCTAGTGCATGCGAAATTGTATTTTAGATCCATATACTTAAGAATAAATAAAAATACAAAATGTCAGTTTGGAAGACATTACACTTCATTGTCGATATGCCTCTAGCTACTCTCTCCATGTGCATGACTCCATGTGGGAAGGCCTGTACCCAGTAGTGAGAAGTTTATAGGCTGATGACGATTATACATAAACATACATACATATAATTACGACTATTATCCTGAAGGGTTAGTCAGAGACAAGGCAGTGAGGACAGCAAAAGCAGTCCTCTACCATAGTCCACTTTTCACCAAATAGCGACTGCACATGTGCTCAGCGTGACCGGTGGTGTGCCTAACGCCGCTCTGGAAGTATGTATAGTCTTTAGTCCGTAGCTTATCCACGAAAACCGTAGGTCGTTGTGTTTCAACTCGCGCTGTTTTATTTAACTTATAGTCGTACTCATTATTTGCAGCTAAAATTAATTTAGAAAAACTGAAATTCTATAAATAATCAATGGTAGATTGTTGATATTGAATGTTGTAGGATCCACCCATATAATTATGTCATTTGTGTTTTTGATTTTGCTGTCATTTGGTTCGGTTTGCTTTTGTAAGTAATAATTGTAAAATAAATAATAATTTTAATACTCATATTTAGTGTCATTTAATCAGGAAACAGTCATCCACACTCTCTATGGTTATCATAGATATGGTACCTCTTTCTAATTTTGAACTCGCTTACCTAATATACTAAGGGTAGATTTAACCAAAGTAGTATAAGTCTTATTCTAAGAATAAATCCTTAATTACTCGCGTGTAAATGAACTTTACGTTTCACCAACGCTTAACCTAATGATAAAGTCACTACACTAGAGTAAATTCTTATACCGCCAATTTTGGCCGTGTTGGCTCCTATTCTTAGAATAATATCACTAATGTCATTTGAATCAGCCTTCAAATTAATATTGTAACCTAAAAATTCCGCGTCGTTTGAGATTGTTGATTGACGAATCTGATAGCTGTGATGAAGATTATTTTAAGCCCACGCCCGAGATGGTTCAAGGAAAGAACAAATTTTAAAAACTTTCAAAACAACATTTTTTTTGATGACATCGTCAGAAACGTCACGTCAAACAAACAATGTTACGCCAGAAAATTAAAAAGTGTGAAGCGCCTTTGTTTTAGTACTAGGTATACTGCAACTATACTATGGTGGTTTATACGCTCATTCGTTCGATCCGCTTATGTTCGTTCAATAGCACAGAGTAACTACGCGAGAGTAACTTATTCTTACATTAGCGTGGTGAAATGAAATACAAGTTATACGTATGATAAATCTAGGTAGTAAATTTATACTCGGTTAGCTATTCTCGTGTGATTTTGATATTGGTGAAATCGGGTCTAAGGGTGGTGGTGTAAATGAACTTTACGTTTCACCAACGCTTTTAACCTAATAATAAAGTCAATACACTAGAGTAAATTCTTATACCGCCAATTTTGGCTGAGTTAGTCCCTATTCTTAGAATAATAATGTCACTAATGTCATTTGAAGCAGCCTTCAAATTAATATTGTAACCAAAAGATGGAGCATCGTTTGAGATTGTTGATTGACGAATGTGATAGTAGTGATGAGATTATTTAGGCCCACGCCCGAGATGGTTCAAATAAAGAACAAATTTTAATAATTAACAACAACAACATTTTTTTGATGTCATTTTTAGAAACGTCACGTCAGACAAACCATGTTACGTCAGAAAATAAAAAAGTGTAAAGCGCCTTTGCTCTCGTAAGAGATAAACTGCAACTATACTTTGGTGGTTAATACGCTCATTCGTTCGATCCGCTTATGTTCGTTCAATAGCACAGAGTAACTATGCGAGAGTACCTAACTTATTCTTACATTAGCATGGTGAAATTAAATACAAGTTATACATATGATAATTCTAGGGAGTAAATTTATACTCTGGTAGCTATTCTCGTGTAATTTTGATATTGGTGAAATCGGGTCTAAGAAATGTAACGTCATTTTATTGCATAAAAATAATGTTCAGGATTATAGATAGATAAACACGGTTTTGCACATACACAAGAAACAGTCTTATCGCTGAAAGCGATCTCTTCCAGACAAAAAGATTATAATATAATCTTTATGTATAATACCTATTACCAAACGCCCTGTAGATTCTTGATTTTCATTTTGATGGACGGTCTTATTTTTCCTTTTTGTGCATGAAATCAAGGCGTTTTAATTTTTTTTTTATATACTAATATAGAGTAAAATATCAATGAAAGACACCTCTATTATCTTCGTAGATTTGACATTTCAAGAATCTGACATTTCGGAAACTTGACTTGAACATTCTGGACTACAAAGCAATATTAATCTAGTAGTTTGATTTAACAGGTAGAAATGTCGCCCGGCGGTACCACAGGGATGCTCGTGCAGGGTGACGGAGCGCAACCCTCGCTACCAGTGCTAACAGATGAGGATGGCGTAAGTGACGTAACTATAACTAAAATGGTAAATCTTGTTCTATATAAATGTAGTTTGTGTGTGTGTACTATATTGTAGTAGTATTATAATATATCGTGCGTTAAAAAAGTTTTTAAAAAACCGCGCCGCGTTTTTGCTATTTTACAGGAGGAAACAGTGATAACTCAGCCGTTTAAAATATTTTGCTGACTGAAATTGTTTTCAACTTTCTTTAAACTAATTTTATAAAAAAATACCAACATAATCAGTTAATCATATGCATTATTAACTGATCATGTTGGTATTTGAGGCGATTTTTGCTATTACACGGTTTTCCAAAACTGCTGTTGCGCGGTCGTATTAGCGACAATGTTAGTAAAGTAGTATTACAATATGGCATCATGTATAGTACCGTACTGCATAGTAGAACATTTTTTATCTACCTATACTTAGCATAAGGCATGAAGTCAGCTGCCAACCTTTACTATAGGCTGCTAAATTCATATACGTGTCCCTTGGTCTGCGGCATTGAGATATATAAACTATAGAGGTAACTTTAATGTGCAAAATTTTCACACATGCACAAATAAAAGTTGTTACAAAACTTACCTTGAAAACGATATTCGAGACACTTTCCACTCACTTCTATTACTACAAATTGTTTAACTGAACAACTCATTATTAAATTAAATCTACCGAAATACTAAGTTCACCAAAAAATAAACTTATTCAACTAAAAATAGATAATGACAGCGATTTGTTTGGGTCCAAGTGCGGCTGGCTCCATGTAAAAAGTTGTACAGTTTCACCGACACGGCCATTTCATCCTATGTTTTGTCTTTGTTTTACTTAGGGTAAACATGATGTGCCGAAACGGAACCAAAATAATAATGGTTAAAGGCCGAAAGAGATAGCAAACTTATGCTCTCTCTATAGTTATAAAGCTCAATGGTCTGTGGGACGGGGACGCTGCGGTTGCGAAGAGCGCGGGCGGCGGGGCCGCGTAGTAAGAACGTCAGTTGTGTGTAGATGTCACCCGTCGCCCTCAAACTATGGGACTGTCACGTGCAAATTTGCCAGCCTATAGTAGCCATTGAGAGCTTGTAGATTTAAAAAAAATATATAATATATGAAGTGACTGCTAGAAACCGCAAGAAACTTCAAGGGCTGGTCAGGTCAAGTGTTTTAAACATTTCAAAAATGACAAAAAAGGATTTTGTGGCCTTTTTCATTTTTAATTAAATAATTCGTTTTGTGAATTTAATTGGATAGTCTTTGAGTAAGTATCTAATTTATTTTAAAGCAATAACAAAAAAATAAACTAGTAACAATTTTACTATTATTTACAACGCGCGGGCAACGGCTGGCCTGCCGTTGACCCGTCAACGTAGGTACTGACGCGGCGGGGTCAACCCGTCGCCCGCGCGTTGTAAATAATCGTTATTTTAATTGTTTTCATTTTATTTTTCTTATGATATTGCTATTGAATGTGATATGATATTAAAAAAAACGCGAATTCCATTTTGTCATTTTTGTCATGTTCTTGACCTGACCAGTCCTTGAAGTTTCTTGCGGTTTCTAGCAGTCACCTTAAATAATAATAATATTTTTTACGCTCTTACCAATTGTCTAGCCCAGATAAGCTTCTTTTGAAACATGTTATAATGGTTCAACTAGATAACGAATAAATATACATAAACATAGAAAACACACCAGACCCGAAATCAATTTAGAAAAACAGTTTTTTCTAAATTGACCCGACAGGGAATTGAAACCGGTACCTCAGAGATGGCGCGACGCCAGAACCGGCGCACCAGCCACTAGACCACGGAGATCATATATTAATATGTTCAGCTTAATTTGCTCAGTAATGTTATTGTATGTGTTATGTACCACCAAAGTGATATAATGTCTTATGATGTGATTGGTTATTTGCCACCAGTCTTCTATCAACAATACCAACTAGATAACGCGTCACGTACAAAATCAAAGCTAAATTCTGTCCACGTGAATAAATACTTTTTCAAAACAATAAATTACTTCTGTCACTTAAAAAAGAAAAGACGTCAATAACATTTAGTGTTGAATTCAACCTTAAGGGGCAACAAATAAAGTACTTTTCCTGTTATGCCTTGCGAGAAAATAAGAGCTCACTTCTCAAGTGCGCTCTTATTTACCGAGACACATCTTTAGCGCCGACCTGACATCTAGTTGAATTGTTGATCGAAGAGTCTAAAGGTCAAAATCCCTTGCACACCGCGTCGTCTATTTGGTACGGGCACGTACCCGGGCGGTCGGTGCGCGTCATACGAAAATCGCTGCAAAGTGTTAAAGCGACGGTGACAACGACCGTACCACCAAAGTGTTTATAATGTGTTATGATGTGATTGGTTATTTGCCACCAAAGTGATATAATGTGTTGGACAGACGGAAGTGAAAGTGGAGGCGAGCGCGGTGAAACAGCTTCTCGAAGAAGGCGTCGACGAGGGCGAGGAGGTGGGGCTGCTGCACTCGTCGCACCAACCCATCATGATCCGCGGCGAGGACGGCGTGCTTTACCAGGTAACCAAACTCAACTAATAAAATAGTGATAGAGTAATAACGTCCTATTTATATATTATATTATCAAGTAGTGAATGTAGGTATATTATAAAATATTTATGTATTGCGAGTATGTATATTTTGTTTATTAATATATACGTATTATATGTTATAATATTTTTAATGGTCTCATCAAACTTTGGTCACCGCAGATAATTGCACCTACCATGTCATCTCTGCACCACCCTATGGTTGACTGGTAGAGAATGCCTCAGGCATTAAGTCCGCCATGTAATGTTATGTTGCAAAAGTTAAAATAAAATAAATAAAATAGAGTCTGGCCAACGAAAGCTGAACGTCGTATTTATTTGATTGGCAACACTTTGTCTCTATGTGTGTCTATCTGAAGTGTCATGTCGTATGTCAAATTGAAATTTTTCAGAGAAAATTGCAGCTGTTAAATGACCGTGTTACCTTGTCATGATTTTTTTTTAATTTGACGCGTTTTCCTGGTTCAGCTTTCGTTGGCCACTCTAACATAATTTTGTTCAAGCAGGTTTAATTGATAAACACTTTTGAATCGTCCGAAATCACTTTTAGCCAACTACCCGTTTCAGGACGTCTCTGGAAAAGAATAAATGGGCGCAACACACATACATATTATAATCACGACTATTATCCCTGAAAGGTTAGTCAGAGACTATGCAAAAGCAGTCCTCTACCATAGTCCACTTTTCACCACATATTGTGCTCAGCGTGACAGGTGGAGAGCCCATCGCCGCTCTATGTTGTTGGAAGTGGACGCAAGAAACTTAAAAAATAAGGAAGTAACGACATTTACTACAATAAAAAATATGTCGTTACCAAATTATACAATACCACTGACATTATTCCTGAAGGGTTTAGTTAGAGATAGGCAATGAGGACCGCAAAATCAGTGCATTGCCACACACCACTTTAACCACCACATTTGGGGGTTAAAGTTACTCGCGTCCGTAGGTTTACTCTTGAGACCCTACACGTGACCCCTGCGTGGTGCTAAATGAGTGACACTGACTGAGTGGTAGAGCCACGCTGCGTTGCAGCACGCATTGGGCCGGCTCGCCCGGCGTAATAATACCCTCTCATTAATATCCGGCGTGAAATAATAGCACTTGGTGCTGTTGTGTTTCATCCGGCCAGTGAGGGTTCCGGAGGCCCCCCTAAAAGGCCGGCAACGCATCTGCGATTCCTTTGGTGTTGCGGGTGTTACTCTCTCGGAGATTACTCTCCATCAGGTGACACGCCTGCTAGTTTGCCTTCTTCTATAATTAAAAAAAAAACACCACCGGGCACTGAATAACATCTGCACATGTGCTCAGCGTGACAGGTGGTGAGCCCATCGCCGTTTTATGCTGTTAGGTGTATGTTCAGTCTGCAGTCCGGTAATTGCCATTTTCGACACACCAGAGAAGCGATGGGTTGATAGCAGCGATGTATACGTTACACTAGATAGGGCGTTTCGAACACGCACTATGTTGGACTCATCTGAGTCGACTCGGCACCTTGCTTTAGTGTGGCTTCGACAATCAAACGGCTTAGGCGCGTGCGGAGCGTAGTAGACGTTTACTACAATTCAGTTGTCAAGTAAGTAAAATTAATTGTTATTCAAGTCATTTTTAGGTAGTTATATCGTAATAATAGAATAGAAAAGATATTTTTTCATTTCTGTGCCACGGCTTCTACAATCATAGACGCCATCTTGATACACACTACCTTGTCTTTGACTGATCGGCGATCTGGCGCTGCTATGTCCGTCTGTTGATTAGACGACATAAATGTTAAAGCGCTGCTGCGGCTGCAGCGAACTTGAAGTCTCTCATTTCAGAATTTAAACAAATAGTTTGTATGAAAGTTCTTGTCTATCTCCTCTAGGTCAAACTTTTTTATTTGATTATGTTTGCCATCAGGTTGCTGGAGAGAACGAAGCCGGGCAGACGCTGCTGGTGGCGGCCGAGGGAGTGGAGGGCGCCGTGGAGGGCGGCGTGGACGGCGACGGCGACGGCGTCATGTACGTCACCAGGGAGGACGGGCAGGTTAGCCACCCAACTTGTACTACTAGCGACCGCTCGCGGTTCCACCCGCGTGGTTCCCGTTCCCGTAAGAATATCGGGATAAAAAGTATCCTGTGTTATAGCCTGACCGCAACCGCTGTACCGCGCCTTAGGTATGCGCGGGTGGTGGGGGGAGTGGAGAGTAAAGAGTATGAACTCACATGAGATTCGTAGTGTCAGACAGATCTTACGATATCGAAGCACAGTTTATTGAAGCTTTAAATTTACGAGTATAATTACATCCAATCCGTTATTGTCCAGTATGATTTTTAGATAAGTACAATTAAAGAACCAATATAAATGAAATAAATCTTTAATTCTTGGAAATATATAATATAAACTTTCTTTGTTTGCTTTTCTTTTCTTAAAATATTCGGCCACTTTAAAAATTACAGTCTTGATTATCTCGAGATAATGCACGTCCCATTTTTAGATATTTTATCTCATGTGCGTCTGACACACTAGTTGCCGTGAGCGATGACGGCAGAATGACAAAATGGAGCAACTGTTTCGCCCCCCCGCCTCGCCGCATACCCAAGGCGCGGTACAGCGGTAGCGGTCAGACTATAATTAAGGTTATAAACTATCTGTATGCCGACTTTCATCCAAATCCATACAGTAGTTTTTACGTAAAAGAGTAACAAACATCCATCCATACTTACAAACTTTCACGTTTATAATATTAGTAGCATTTTTCTATCTGCGCTATAGGAGACGGGTTACGGGCTAGATGCACTGCTGTAAGCTTCGATCAATAATACCAACTAGATAACGCGTCACGTACAAAATCATAGCTAAATTCTGTCCACGTGAATAAATATTTTTTCTTTACTAACGAACTGAGACAAAAGTTATAAAACTGTTTTAAGTTCAATTTAATTACAACCATGGCACCTAGTTATAAAGTCACAAATCTTCTAAGTATTATCATCATTCGTCACAAACGAGCAAACCAATTATTACTCCTGTCACTTAAAAATGAAAAGACGTCAATAACATTTAGTGGTAAAATCAACCTTAAGTGGCAACTAATAAATTTCCTGTTATTGCCTTGCGAGTAAATAAGAGCTCACTTCTCAAGTGGGCAACAGCCTCCTTGAGAAATGAGCTCTTATTTACTCGTAAATAACAATTTACTGAGACATATTTTTAGCGCCGACTTGACATCTAGTTGTGTTGTTGATCGAAGGCTGTAAAAGTTTTATTATATTGAAAATGTTATGGGTTTTCTACTTTTTAATATAAACGTAGGTACATTTTATCACTAAGAATTTAAGACATAATAACAAGTTATTTTAATTATAAATGATAATAATGAAGCAACTTTCGCAATGCCGAAAGCAGGTTAGAACAGTTCTAATCATCAGCTTATAAACGTGGACATATTCACATGGACAGCAGCACATAGGGGGATCGGTCCGTAACTCAGTTCTAAATACTTTAGCTTTATTGAACTTCGATCAACAATACGAACTAGATACCACGTCGGCGCAAAAAATGTGTCTCGGTAAATAACAGCACACTTGAGAAGTGTGCGTTTATTTTGTTTAGTTTGATTGAAACACGGCCAATGTAAACACGTTCACAACGCCGCAATATGTATTTAAAAGTTGCATAAATAATGCTCGAGAAAGCAATTTAACGGCCGGAGTGTCTTACTTTCGCTATGTACATGTAGAATAAATTATATTATAAGCTTTAATAAACTAACAAATAACATTAAATTTTGAAAACAATTACCGATTTCAACCCACGCTACAAATGTTTGGCCAACGTTGACCAATAGACGCGCGCGCCAACAGAGCAGTGGACGCATGGAGTGAGCGAGAGAGAAATACTTAGAAGATTTGTGACTTTATTACTGGGTGCCATGGTTGTAATTAGGTTGAACTTAAAACTGTTTGATAACTTTTGTCTCAGTTCGTTAGTAAAGAAATGTAGCTGTATAAGTATTTTCACGTAGACAGAATTGAGCTTTGATTTTGTACGTGACGCGTTATCTAGTTGGTATTGTTGATCGAAATTATTGAACTTTATTTTGTGCTTTATAATTTTATTTAATGAATTTAGTAGTTAGTCTCGGTGTTTAATTTGTTTTGAATTTTTATTTTAATTTTTGATTTTGTTATAATTTTAAATATATATAAATTGTTATGCTATCTATACTATGATCCTAAACTGGTCGAAATAAATGCATTTTATTTTGTCTAAAATGTTGTATGTACACAGGACGTGCTAGCCATCGACCCGGCGCAGCTGGCGCAGCTGATGCCGGGCGGCGAGGCGGCGCCGGCGCTGCAGCAGGTGGCCGTGCAGGTGGAGGGCGAGCCCGGCGAGGACGCCACGCAGGTCATCGCGCAGCTGCTGCAGGCGGACCTGCCATCGCCAGGTGAGTGATACGGCACACGGAGCTCATCCGCAGCTGCTGCAGGCGGACCTGCCCTCGCCAGGTGAGTGATACGGCACACGCAGCTGCTGCAGGCGGACCTGCCCTCGCCAGGTGAGTGCTAATCAGTGGGAAACGGCTGCAGCTGGAGGGGGGAATTTAACCCCACAGTGATGAGGACGCCACACAGGTCACCGTATGACCGTACAGGAGGGTCACCCGCCTATAAACGCGTTAGAAGTAAATGCGTGCTAACAGCAGCAAAAGAAGAGTTGCAAAGAATTGAATTTCCAAACTAAGTTATCCTTTCATATTCATCATGATCTACAATAAAATTTAATTGTGTATCATAATTAGGGATGGGCCAAAATTCGTTTCACATACGGTTTAACCGAATTTCGGCAGCTTGAACCGAACTTCGGCATTCGGCCGACATTCGGTTCAAATGCTGAACTTTCGGTACAAGAAAATATTGAAATAACACTTGATCTTTTAATGTTTTATATTTTAGCGTTTTATTAACGCTTAAATATACTTAAGTAAAATTTTAAACACTGAAAAAAGACGACAACCTCAGGCGGGAATCGAACCCCACACCTTCCGCATTCCGGGCGGCCGCCCCAACCACTTGGCTACCGAGGTCTGGCCTTCAGCGTTGACTAAAAACATAAGCATCAAGCACTGACAAATTTCGACGGTTGAAGGCCAGACCTCGGTAGCCAAGTGGTTGGGGCGGCCGCCCGGAATGCGGAAGGTGTGTGGTTCGATTCCCGCCTGAGGTTGTCGTCTTTTTTCAGTGTTTAAAATTTTACTTGATCTTTTCTTACACTCATTGTATTTGCAACGCGAAAATATATCTATTACTCTTAACTCGTTAATTCACTTAAAATCACGTAGATAATAATGTAAAGAATAACGCAATTGTCGCGTAGATAACGTATTTGCGAATGACCGGCGGGCCGGGACGAGGGACGGGAGGATTTGTCGCGGGATGCGGGCGGGATTCAATACCAAGAATTGTAGGTAGCGCGTAAACTAGTTAGAACGTATTGTAGTCGTAATAGAGAAAGCGCCGTGAAAAGAACCGAACTTCGGCCGAATTTTGATTTTTTACCGAATGTTCGGCCGAAGTTCGTATTCGGTTCAAACCACATTCGCCCCATCTCTAATCATAATCTGACATGATCACTCTTAGAGATGAGTGTCTGTGCTCTGTGCTTATGTGGAATAAAGAGTAAATATCACAAATATGCAATTCCATTTTAATTGTAGATTTATTTCAAGCTCCACATGTTTAACTATGTGTTTTGTTTCAGGCGGCACGCGGCGTGTAGTCCTATTGTTGCCAGACGGCAGTTTAACGATGACGGAACTAGACAAAGAACAGTACGAGTCCATCACGGAAGCTAGTAAAGCGCAGGAATGAGAAACGATGATTGGGACATGTAGGGAACATTTGACTGATTACCGGGAAGGTAATCTTTAGACGTATTGCATTGCCCGTACGGGCAGGCACATAATAAAGAATACAATTAATTTAGTACACAACATTCTGAGAATGGTGTATAATTTGATGAAGATAAAAAACTATGTGAATATTAAGTATTTTTCTTAAAATTCTTACTGTAAATAGGAGAAAAGTATGAACCATTGAACACTGCTGTAACTGCAGTTGGTTCTATTACTTCGTATTATGGCATGACTGATATTGAGTGTCTTGCAATTACAATATCATTCGTAGTAAATAACGTCAAGCATATTTTAAATCAAAATACATTAAATTGCACAAAGTTTCTATGATGTGGCAGTAGGTATTGCATTTGTAAATATAGAAGTGTGATTGGTTGAATGTTTAAGGTTAAATAGGCTTACTTAATAGTATACAAACGATTGCACATAAACCTGCGGGCTGTCTGGTCACGTAGATTCAGCAGATCTCTAAAGTATAAATATAGTAAGTATCGCATAGACCGGTCACTCCGCTACAGTAGTCCGTACGGACTATACTCACTGCGCTGTAACTTTTATGTCGCCAGACATCGGCATAATCTCAGATCGGTAGAAGAAGGAGAGATTACGCAAGCTCAACCTTAGCCTTCCCAATCGTGAAGCAAGTTCGTCCACTTCCTAAGTTGTTTCAGCAGAATATGAATTTTTAAACTTAGAGTCTGACTTAGTTAAAGGGGTGCCGCGCCGCGCGTTCGTATAAACTGGCATAAGTCTCTTAATGAACTTCAAAGCAAAATCAATTATATTGATATTTATAATTAGAACAATTCTGTTTTAAAGTTTCAGACCTAGTAATTTAATTAGAGCAATGCTTTTTTCTGGCGAAATGTGCAAAACCATCACGCTCTTGTGTTAAAAATTAAAATTTACTTTTTTAAAGGGGGTGCCCTGCGGAATATCAATACAAATATTTTCATGTAAGAATTATTGTTTCATGCGTAAAATTAAGAAAGTTGTTGAAAACATATGTTTTTAGGAGTCATTTGATTAATGTATTGTTTGTTATTGTTTAGAATTTGTTTCAAATCAACAAGGCCACGACCTTGTGCAATGATCAGGCTAACTTATATAAGTTCTTTTAATGTATTTAACTAATTCAGCGCCTAGTACAAGTGACTTAACAATACGTAAATTTTCACAATTTCGTGCAGGACCCCTTACCTTAAGTTAAATATCATTATTAATTCAATGTTTTTCTGTTGATGAATAAAATTTTTATTTTACGCTTTTTCGAATTAGGAAAGTGCGTTAAAAGTGCAAGTTGGGCAAGATTAACCAATCGAGGCCTTTGCAACTTTAACTTTGTTGTCAGTCTCTCCCTGCCAACCAAAAGGTTACAGGAGGAGCATGCCGCGTGAACACATTCCGCCAGCTTTTTAGTTTGGAGCGTAAAAGGAAAATTCTATACAAAAAATTTGGATGTTGTTGCTTCTGCTGCATTTGTTTTCATTAGGTTTGTGGTATCCTGAAGTCGTAACTCGGGGCATCCTAATACACACTTTGTTGTGTTAGAATATCAGCTTACTTTTTAATATCACGACTCTTAACATCCAAGGCTCCCTCCAAGTTTTCTACCGAACATTCTCCTAAAATGTGGCGAACAATATAATATTGTTACTGGAAAAATACATCTTAACTTTATTATATGTGAAAGCTATATTTAAATATTTAAAAAATATGTATCTATACTCTGTACCAATATTATAAAGAGGAAAGATTTGATTGTTTGTTTGTTTGGATTGAATAGGCTCCGAAACTACTAGACCGATTTGAAAAATTCTTTCACCGTTGAGAAGCTACACTATTTTCGGGTTACAAAGGTTATATAATATTTTTAAAAATTCGTTACGGGGTACGGGGTCCACGCGTACGAAGTCGCGAGCGGTCCGCTAGTTTATTATATACATACTCGTTTAATAATAAATTATAATAATTTAAGAAGGTACGTAGAATCTGCAATGTTTATTATTAGCTAGCAATTGTTTCATACTCATTAAAGTAAGCAAAGTTCTATGTTAACCTTAAAATTTAATGAATAATTATTTTTTTATCTAGAAATATGTTTATCTAATTCCTTTTCTTAGCGAGCGCAGCGTAAGTTACAGTATCACAGACAATAGCCTAAAACAAGTATAATAAAACGTGATAAAATAATGTGGTTTCTATGATGTTATTTATTTGAAATCTTGTCTACCGCTTTTTTATTTACAAGTCATAATTACTTCGAAACGCCTTCGTACGACTGGGGTCTAATTTTATCATTATTATAATATTTGTAAGACTTATAAACATTTAAGTTCTTGTTAATTTTTATTATGAGTGTATGTAGTAATAATAATAAAAAATATTATACTTACAAATGTTTTGATTTTATTTTCTTATCTTTGTAGCCACAAAAAAAGGTAGAATGGTTTCATTAGATACGAAGATGGGCCTCGACACGAGTTATACCACAGACTGCTTGGTTTTTTAAGAAAATTGCTGTTCGCCTAGTCCACAGACGTAATATTATTATACGTCTGTGGCCTAGGCTTTACAGCGTAATCGGACTTTTTATAGGCGGCCGTGTCACCAAACTACCTCTGAGAATTCCTAGTGAGAGTTGAAATCTCAAATCGAATCTTCTTTACTAGATTATCTGGGCGGTTTGACTCATAAAGTTCCTATACCTTTCCGCTAGGGATAGTAACTTTATGGTTTGACTATGTTGAATAGAGCATAAACCCCCTACGCCCACATAGTAACAACGTTACAGTACTACCGAGGATAGTACTACTACACTAGTAGTAAAACCTATACACTGTCCCACTGCTAGGCAAAGGCCTCCATTATTGAAATTAAATCTTCGCTCCATACAGCTGATGGTATTAGCTTAACCTTTATAGTGCCAAAGTCGTATATACTTGACCAGCACTTGCGGGCTCTTGCCAAAGGCGGGTTGGCTTGTAATCACAAGGAAACTTGCAGGATACTGCCAGCGGCCGCGCGACTGCTAGATCAGTCACGCGCCGCCGCTGCGTAGGAGTCGTCGAATGCGTTTAGTAAACATTTTATCCTATAGCAGAAATGATACGAGATATTTAAATTAACATTTATTGTAAAGTAAACTAGGTACATATTTTTAAATATATTATTGGAGTTATCTACATCTTTTTAGTACTAAGCTCGCTAGACCGAGAGAGCCGAGACTGACCAACGGAACATCTCGTTCCTGTCCGACTGAGGGTAGATTCGACCAAATAGACTGAGAGCTAGCTACAGAAATAGGTATAATTTATAGAGCAACGAAATCCCTCTCGTTAGTATGCCATACTATCATTATTAATTAATTCGAGCGCCTTGCAGCTTTTCAGCGGTGGGTGTGAGAGTGGATGGGCAACAAAGGGGTTGTAAAATCAACTGAACACAATTTATAGAGATCTGAGTTTGGTGTGATATAATAGCTAATTATATATTTAATTCGAATATAACATTGCCAGGCGTTTTAATTGGAGGAAAAGTAGTGCCAGGTGACATCCAAGGTGGGGGAAAAAGTGCTAAAGTCGACTCATTTATAGAGGGTTGGGCCCATACTTTTTCATTAGAGTGGACCTTCAGAAACGTGTGTGCAAAAATACAGGCGCGAATATTCAGTCGATCACCCCGCCAGGCGACGACCAAGGACAACTGGCTCCAACTCGCGCCGCTCGCGACACCCGCCTAAGAGAGGTTGTAAAATCAATTGAAGGTGTGCAATTTATAGAGCTCTGAGTTTGGTGTGATATAATAGCTAATTATATATTTAATTCAAATATAACAATGCCAGGCGTTTTAATTGGGGGAAAAGTTGGTGGTCCGGAAGCGCGAAAAAGTGCAAAGTCATCTCATTTACTGGGTCAAATTGTATCGTGTTTGGATAATCAAAGGGTGAAAACGGGACCTTATTACTAATGCTGACTCGCACTTGGCCGGTTTTAAGAAACTTCACAACCCGGAATCGAACACGTACCAATTTTTAAGCCCCAGTTAAAAAGATACGTCTAACGTGTGTATCTGTGTATGTAGGTTTACCCTTGAGACCCTACACGTGACCCCTGGGTGGTGCTAAATGAGTGACACTGACTGAGTGGTAGAGCCATGCTGCGTCGCAGCACTCATTGGGCCGGCTCGCAGGGCGTAATACCACCCTCTCACGAATATCCGGCGTGAAATAATGGCACTTGATGCGGTTGTGTTCCGTCCGGCCAGTAAGAGTTCCGGAGGCCCCTTCCCCCCCCCTCACAATTCCTATTCCTTTCTTAAAAGTCTGCTTTAAGAAAGGAATCTTTCCTCTGGTTTTGCGGGTGTCCATGGGCGGCGGTGATTGCTCTCCATCAGGTGGACCCGCTTGCTCGTTTGCCTCCTTTTTATATATAAAAAAATGTTTTATTTGGGGCAATAATATTAACATCGTCATTGTGTTGTTTATTTTTTTTGTATCAAATATTAGATATAAAAAGTAATTTGTAATATCATGTTAATGTTTGTCGAAATGTTGTTTCGTGACCTGAAACATGAATGAAAAGTTATCAATAGGTTATTACATCTTGCAACGATATCATTCTTAATCAGTTCATTACATAATAGATAAAGTATACCTGAAGCATTAATAATGCCACGCTTATTTTTAGGGTTCCGTAGCCAAATGGCAAAAAACGGAACCCTTATAGATTCGTCATGTCTGTCTGTCCGTCCGTATGTCACAGCTACTTATTTCCGAAACTATAAGAAGTATACTGTTAAAACTTGGTAAGTAGATGTAATCTGTGAACCGCATTAAGATTTTTACACAAAAATAGAAAAAAAAACAATAAATTTTGGGGATTCCCCATACTTAGAACTGAAACTCAAATTTTTTTTTCATCAAACCCATACATGTGGGATATCTATGGATAGGTCTTCAAAAATGATATTGAGGTTTCTAATATCATTTTTTTCTAAACTGAATAGTTGCGCGAGAGACACTTCCAAAGTGGTAAAATGTGTGTGTCCTTCCATGTAACTTCTAAAATAAGAGAATGATAAAACTAAAATAAATATATGATGTACATTACCATGTAAACTTTCACCGAAAATTGGTTTGAACGAGATCTAGTAAGTAGTTTTTTTTTAATACGTATGGCGCGAGTTTTAGCCAGTTGCCCTTTGTCGTCGCCTGGCGGGGTGATCGACTGAATATTCGCGCCTGTATTTTTGCAAACACGATTCTGAAGGTCCACTCTAATGAAAAAGTATAGGTCCAGCTCTCTATAAATAAGTCGACTTTGGCACTTTTTCCCGCACCTTGGATGTCACTTGGCACTACTTTTCCCCCAATTTAAACGCCTGGTAATGTTATATTCGAATTAAATATATAATTAGCTATTATATCACACCAAACTCAGAGCTCTATAAATTGTATACCTTCAGTTGATTTTACAACCCCTTTGTTGCCCATCCACTCTCACACCCACCGCTGAAAAGCTGCCAGGCGCTCGAATTCATTAATAATGATAGTATGGCATACTAACTAGAGGGATTTCGTTGTTCTATAAATTGTATACCTATTTCCGTAGCTAGCTCTTAGTCCAAAACTGGAATAAGCTCTTATACCTAGATTAAACGCCGAATTTGTATAGACTAATCTCGGAGTAAGTCTTATTCCAGTTTGGTCGAATCCAGCCTAATACTAAATGAACGAAGACCGAATAAGCATGCGGAATAGTTATATGTAAGTACGATTACGACGCGCGACGTATGGAGCGTGAGAGCCGAGCGGCAACCTTTAGTGCATTACGCCTAGGCGGCCTGCCTGGGAGGCGCGCCGGCCGAACGTACCTAAACTGCGGAGTGACACCCCCCTGGTATTACAAACTACTAGAAAAAATTCAACGAGTCTTCTGGGGTCGTAGCTTAGCGGTTAGAGCAGTGGACCGGCAATCCAAAGGTCATGGGTTCGATTCCCATTCTAGCTTTCCTAAAACTGGTAGTTTTTTTATAGTAAACATTTTATCCTACTTTTAGCTACCTATTGATGGCGTCATACCTGTCCGACCGCATGTCAAAGATCTACGACATAATGGCCGGAGTGCCTCAGGGGTCAGTCCTTGGACCAGTGTTGTACACCCTATACATTGCTGATCTTCCCGAAGTCCAAGGGGTAACAACAGCTACGTTTGCTGACGATACCGCATTGTTGGCCAGTAACACCGATCGCCAAATAGCCTCTAACATACTGCAAACAAGTCTGTGCAAGGTAGACGATTGGCTCCAAAAATGGCGTATTAATCAAGTGCTTCCAAATCTGTGCACATTACCTTTACACTCAGAAAGAAAATTGCCCACCAGTAACCCTAGGGAACAACATCCTTCCTCATAGTGACATAGTCAAATATCTTGGACTACACTTGGATAGGAGATTGACTTGGAAGAAACATATTAAGACAAAACGAGATGAGCTAAACATCCGCTTTAAGAATATTTACTGGCTGATGGCACGAAAGTCCAAACTTTCTGTCGACAACAAACTACTGATATATGAAATGATCCTAATGCCAATATGGAGCGCCTGCAACACAACCTTATCAATCATCCAGAGGTTGCGAAATGGTATACTGCAAACAATATCAAATGGACGTTGGTTTGTCACCAACGCAGAACTCCACGAAGCATTGAATATCGCAACAGTGAAGGAGGAAATAAAATTGTCTGCTTCAAACTACAAATCTTGACTTGAGAACCATTCCAATGAACTGGCCACAACGCTTACGAAAGTAACATACCACAAATGCCACAAGCGCCATGATATACAGGGCCTGGAGAGGCGATTCTGAAAGATGAAGGAGACCTCCCACTGGGGAGCAGCCTTCTAACGCCAAAGTCCTTAACAAATCTGCTTATAGTTTTAGGACTGATCGCACATTACCTAGCACAAAGAAAAAATATCTATATGTACAGCATTGTGAATGCAAAAATTTCAATAATAAAGATATCATTTCTGATGTTGATCTATGGATAAGTATGTATTTACGCGAGGACATTATTTGAGTTTGATTTTGTATGAGACCGTGCATCTATTATTATCGAAGCTATTTAAAAGCCTAACTTGCAGCCGAGTGCTTGGCATCTCGGCCACCGAGGCGGTTAAGGCGGAGGAGTTAGTTATTTCAAATATTAAATTACTCGACTAGTTAAGACAAAGCTTTTATGGCTCGGACCTCAGCTCGGGATTAACCGTATCGTGGTGGTAGGGGAAAGGAGATGCGCCCAGGGTCTACACACGTACTCTTGTTCTACAAAGTTGTTATGTAGGACCCAATGCTGGTGTGCAATTTTAGTGTGTAAAACGAAAGCGGACCACCCAGGACGACATACTGTTCGTACTTATTGCATTGTTTTATTCTGCAAAAATAAGAAGCGTGGACATAGCATTAGAGTAAGAAATATTCTTACTTAAAAAATTAAAAATCTTGTTTCAGGTTTTTTCTAACCACTTGCGAGAATACCTTCTATTCTACCTACCCGTCGTAAGTGGCCATTAAATCTAAGAAATTTTTTTTGGCTGTATGAGGTAAATCCCTTTGAGTGAAAGGTTAAAAAACTGGAAGAAAAGTGTTGTGTTTGTATATTTAGAATAATGATTTACTGAAAACAAATTAAAAATAAATAGGTACTTTGATTTAACTACCCTGTTAACCCTGTATTGTATGTACATCTGGTAGGTAACTGGGTAGGGTTATAGCATGCTTCTAACCTACAAATGTGTGCATTTAATTCTAATATTAATATGATTGATTAGGTAGTCCAGTAGTAGATACACTGCATAAAAGTTAATAATAGAAGTTTGCTACATAACTATTGATGATAAAACATTTCGACTTTGTGAAGCAAGAAAATGGAAAGGAAAGATGTTGATGTAGCTTTTTATTGTGCTGATCCAGTAACAAATCGCAAGCGTCTCTTTGAAGATGCTTTATCATTTGCAAGGCTGGGCAAAGTGCTATACATATTACATGATGAACTTGAAGAATTGCCACAGCTGTCACAAGACTTGAGCTTGGTAAACAAACAGTATATGAAAATGATAAGTTTTCTTTATGTAAATACATTAAATTCTCTGTTGGAAAGCTTGTCTTCACTGCCTGACTGGCAAAACGTTCCTTCTACAATTATTTTGGATGATATAAGCAAGTTCTGCCACAAGGAAAAAATACAA
The DNA here is from genome assembly GCA_963921215.1 of Scoparia ambigualis. NCBI lineage: Eukaryota > Metazoa > Arthropoda > Insecta > Lepidoptera > Crambidae > Scoparia > Scoparia ambigualis. Next base: position 29,550,487 of record OY992508.1, read on the forward strand.
AATGCTTGTGGGGTTGTTGCCTTTCTTATAGACACGGCTCGCAGCTGCAGTAGCACATCCAATGTGTCATGTAAACTGCGAGTATCAGTTAATGAAGCAACTGATGAAGATTATTGTAATGCTCTTAGAGATCTTTATACAAATAAAATAGTTTTTGGCTAAGAACTCTCCAATGTTTAGAAAAAGTGTGCACTATGAACTCAACATCAACATTTATACTTTATTGAGGCAGCTGCCTCAATTATTCCTAAATTCACCATGGTTAGACTGATTATTTAAATAAAACAGTACTATTACATAATATATTGCTTTTATTTACAAAACCGCATCAATAGGAATAAATATCTTAAGCAGGGAATGGAACCAAGGGAGTAAAGTTGTTGTGGAAAATATTTAGATCACCTGAATTTTAACACAATATACAACAAAAAGAATACAAATATAGAGAACAAAAACAAGTAAAATACATAGTAGTTGTGGTTCCCTTTACCAAGTCTCAGAACTCGGCCCATGGTCTTGCCTAGGAAACCTGAGCTTCTGTCCACATCGTCATCAAGTCCTCGTAATATCTTATCTTGGTAGCGTACTTCATTGCCAATTTCTATGGACATGTGCTTCAAAGTTGTTATTTTTCCACTGAGTTGCTCAGCCATTCGTTCATTTTCGTGTTCGAAGACGTCGTCCGTAGGAGCTTTCGGGACTGGCTGGTAAGCATAGCCGTTTTGGGCTCGACGCATATTGCTTCGTCCCGCCGTTGTGAATAATTAATTAGCGATGAACTTTTAAAAATAAACTTATTTACAGAAGTTATTCCGTTATGTGCGTTTTAGCGTTTTGGTTACAACCATTGGTTTGCCACTATGTCAATAAATAACATGACAAGAATAACACTTTTCTTCTGGAAGTAGGGCTTTGTCTTTAAAAACAACAATTTTTCTGGAATAAACGAAATTTAATTAGGTACCAGCTAAGTACCACATCAACATTTACTTTTCGTCAGGCTATTTGTTTGACAGTTGACGTTGACACATACAGCTGGCAGTTATGACATGTCATCACTTACGTTTTATTTCCTCATTCCAAACATTCCGCAAAAAGGTACGTTTCGTTTCTCTAACTACATCAAACAAAACTAACTCAGTAAGTAATATTACACCGATTTTAGCTCAGAACAATAACTGATTTCAGCATCGTAATGTAGCATATTACACACTGGTGCGGTAATGTAGTTTAAAAATAAGAGCGAAGAAATACTCGTAATACACAGACCTTAAACTAATTATATGTCTGTGTCGTAATAGCATTTTCACTCCTCTTGCTCAAAAAGACCGTTTGTAGCGTTCCAGAGCGAGAAAAAATTAACTGGGAAAAAGTTTTTTCTTTTTAATTTTATTACAATCTCGCTGCGGTCGAACGCAGCGAGCGAGACCAATCATTCATCTAATATTTTCTTATTCTAATATACTATTTTCTTTCTTTCTTTTTCTTTCTTATTTTCTAATAATTCCTATTCCATTATGTTATACATTACTTTTTATATTTATTACCTGTTTTCTTACTAACTAATACATTTCCTTGGTCTTATGTTACATTTTCCTACATATATTTCATTTATTTATTTATATTTATTTATTTATTGCACATATGTTTACAGTATCACTATCCTACAATACAGTAATTATAGAAATATATTATGATGGCCTGTTACATACCCTGTTATGGCGTCGCAAAACTAACTTATCAACTTAACTAACTTTTATAATAATAATTATTATCATATTGCTAAATTATATAATACAAAAAATTAAACACCGAGATTTTTCATTGGTTTTGGAGCCGAAAACGTTTTAATAAAAAAAAGTGTTGTACCTATTTATGAAATAATATTGCTTTACGAGCAAAGAAAAAAAGTTGTAAAAGTGACTTTTTGTCGAAAACACGTAGTAACGTTCTCATTATCAACTCGTACACCGTAACCCCTATGAACTTTCCCGGCCGGCCGCCTGCGCCGGCGGCGGAAGGGGGGTAAGCGGAGCGTTTGAAGCGCCTCGGTCATTGGCTTTCTTAAGATCGTCCGATACTAAGGTTCGTACACTTTTTATTGATATTTTTTTTATGATTTTTTATACTCATATTTTTAGTTTTACAAGCTAAATGGCTTCTACTGATAATAAACATAAACAGGGTTTCGTTCGGCTCCAAAACCAATGAAAAATCTCGGTTTTTACTAAATAAAAGTTGCAAGGGTGAGCTTTCCGTGGATAACGTTTTTATATATTTTTTAATTTATTTATTTATTATCTTTGTCAGACATGAACTCCTGTATTGAATAGTAGCATTTTTGTGATAAGTACTGTTTTAGTTTAATTTTAAATAATTTTTCATTTGTTTCGTTTTTTAAAGTTTGTGGGATTTTATTATAAATGAGAATGGATCTGTAGTATGGGCTGTTTCTATACATTTCTAGTTCGGGTTCAGGAAGAATGAGTTTATTTTGATGTCGGGGGTTTTTAGTGAATTTGAAGTAGGTATGTGAGATTTTTCATTACAAAAGAGGCTGTTTCTAGAATAAAGTAAGAAGATTGCGCTTTATGAAATGTTGTCTGCAAGATTCGGATGTTGGCGATTATTCTTAGACATTTCTTTTGCTGGACAAATATGTCATGTGCGTCGGTGCTGTGTCCCCACAAAATAGTTCCGTAGCACAACCATGCGTATGCGTATGCAAAATAAGCATTTAAAGCACACTGTTCGCTACTGTACTGGTATTACTTTTTAAAATACATAGGGCATAGGTGAATTTGGACAGCTTACGTTTTACATCAGTGATGCCTAGTAATCTAAATTCTCCTACTTCATCTATTTTTAGTTTATTTTATAGGTTGTTAAGTCTGTTGATTGTTTTTGATAGGGTCGAAACTGTATGATTTTTGTCTTTTCTGAATTTACTCTAAGTTGTGGTTAATAAGCCATGTATTGATTGCATTAAATGCATTAAATGTTTCTTCCAAGACATGATTATTTATTACATTTTCGTTAAAATACCTTCTTCTTTCCTTCTCTTATTTAAAACATGTATATTTTCCTTGCTTATTTACATTTCGTTACTTTAATATTATTTACTTTTATTATTCTTAATTTCCGGAACAATTTTATATCCTGCCACGTGTGTGGTCTTGCTTTTCCTTATGCTATCCTAACTACGGGTCCTTATTTCTCCTGCTAACTATTTCCACAATTTTCTTGGCTTACTCAATCAATACTTTTCTTTCTTTTTTTTGCTAATTATTTAATTCAGGTGTCTTTACTAAGTGTGGTGTCAATTTCGTGTTGCAGAGTGTACCTATCGTGCATGTGTATTGGGCATTCTAGTAGGATGTGGAAGATGTCCTCGTCCGCCGGGTCACAGACACACGAGGGGCTGTCCCTGCTTTTAAATCTGTGCAGGTATGCACAGAATCCCCCGTGGCCCGAAGAGAGGGGTTGGTAGTATTATATTATGAGCCCATCGCCGCTCTATGCTGTTGGATGTATGTGCAGTCTTTAGTCCGTTAGTCGCCTTTTACGACACCGAAAAAAAGTGAGGGGTTGGTAGTATTTTTATGTCTTTTGTTCGGGTGGAATTTTGCTACTCAATTTTGAATCAGATATCTTCAACCGATTGAGCTGAAATTTTGCATATATGTGAAAATCGCGTGACAATGCAATATTATGGTGACATGGTGCTGATCTGATGATGAAGCTGGAAGGTGGCCATAGGAACTTTGCAATGAAATGACACAACCTCATCGAGCTTGGGCTCGTTTGAATCGTCTTGACGAGTAGTTTGTCTTTCGATGGTAACCAGAGTCTGATAATGGAGATGGAAGGTGGTCATAGGAACTCTGTAATGAAACGACGCAATCCTATCGAGTTTTCGGCTCGTTTTATTCGTCTTGACGAGTAGTTTGTTTTTAAATGGTTACCAGGGTCGATGGAGCTGGATGGTGGTCATACGAACTCAATAAAGAAACGACACAACCCCATCGAGTCTCAGCTAATTTGATTCGTATTGACGAGTACTTTGGTGCTAGACGTTAACCAGGGTCTGATAATGGAGCTGGATAATGGCCAAGGGAAATCAGTAAGTAAACGACATAACCCCATCGAGTATGGGCTCGTTTGTTTCATCTTGACGAGTACTTTGGTGCTAGATGGTAACCAGGGTCTGATTATGGAGCTGGAAGATTGCCATAGGAACTCAGTAATTAAACGACATAACCCCATCGAGTATGGGCTCGTTTGATTCGTCTTGACGAGTATCTACTTTGGTGCTAGATGGTAACCAGGGTCTGATGATGGAGCTGGAAGGTGGCCATAGGATCCCAGTAATTAAGCGACACAACCGCGTCGAGTTTGTTTCGTCTTAATGGGTAGACCGTTTTTGATGGGTAGTGAGAGTGGTGGTGGTTTGGAAGATACGTGAATAAATTCTGTATACCTACACATTCAGTGAGATGAACAGATGAAAAACGTGTCCAGGGCTAACTAAAAAGTAAAAAATAAATTAAAAGTAAAACACCTTTTTAAAAAACAAGCTTTTATTTAAATGCGCCAAAAAAATAAACTTTTTTTACTTTTAAACTTTTACTAACATCTTATAACGCCATTACATAATTTCTATAATATAAAAGATTGTTGGGTAAAGGGGTAAAGGGTGGCGCAGCGGCTAGCGCGTTCGACTTACGATCTTGCCCGCTAAGCAACTTTCGCAATGCCGGGTCGCTGGATGGGTGACCAATTAAAAATTCTCCGAAGACAATTTTTTAACGTTTCGTTATCTTTGAATTAATTTAACTTTAGTATGTGTCAAATTACACTAAACCTTATTTTATACCTTTGAAATACACGTTTTATTATGTACCTCTACTTACTTAGTTACCTTATTTTATTTTTCCTCCCTAATTTTTTAAACGTGCAACAGGTGTCAACCCATGTCAGACAGAATAGGTGTAAATTTTGCGCGTTGTTAGAGAGCTCGGTAGGGTAGTTACTCATGTGGTATTATTTTGATGAGCCCATAGCCGCTCTATGCTGTAGGATGTATGTGCAAACTTTTTTACCACTTCGAGTTTTACTGAAAACCTAATTAAAATTATCGTTGTATAATCCTAAAGGAACTACTTTTACCCTTAGAGCAAGCTTTTACCAAATTATAATTCCCTATTAGTTACTTTAACTTGTTCATGACAACACACAACATAGAAATATCAAAAGTCAGTGTATTGTTACGTCAAAAATTACACACGCTTTTTTTTATTTTTATGCAAAGTTATATCAAATGAACTTTTAGAATATTATGATTATTCTACCAACATAGATTTAATAAAAAAATTGTTAGAGAATATTAGTATTGACGTGACAACGTCTTATAAATTGGTTTGCCGGGTGACACTTCAAGAAACTGCGTTACGCTCCGCTCACGTTAAAAGTTGCTTAACTTGCAAGATAGCAAAACAACAAAAAACATGATATTCACCTAATAAATCTCTCTGAGGAAACCATTTTTGAATTTTAACATTCTTGGGTTTTCGTATTAATGCATCTGCGTCGAATTTCCATAAAATGTCGTAGGGTAATGCTTCACAGACATCCAGGAATAGGGATATTATTAGATATACAATGTGGACAACTAACTTGAGTGCACGCGGTCTAACTCATATCTCATAGTAGATCGTAAACCTTTTCTGTACCTTTAACTTAAATCAAGAATCTTTACATTACCTACAACAGTACACGAGTAGGTACATGCTTGGTTCATGCGCGCGCTGCGCCCACGCTTATAAAATGCTTATTTCATGTTACATTGAATGTTACTTTGCGTAAGTCTGTACCCGCCTTAACAGAATTCCCATAGTGTAGACGCCTTGCGCGCACAAACCGTGCATACTCACTAAAGGCGGTTACAGACTTACGCAACGTAACATGCTTCTATTCTAGTTCTATTGCCGACTTGAAATCTAAGGTGACATTATTAGATCAAAGATCCAGGCATAGTAAGTTCCTACTTTCAACTCAAATTACATAATATATGATTATCAGTTTTATCAATCGCTATATCAAAGAAGATTTTATAGCTGCAGCGCAAGGAAGTAAGAACCTAAAAGCTGAAGATATCGGCTTTCAGGGATCTCAGCAGCGTAGTTGTATGAATGACTATCTTCATCTAGATATCAAGTAAGAGCCTGTTGAATAAGGCGAAACAAATGGCGAAGGAAAAGTCTTACAGCTAATGTATCATCATCATCATCATCATCATCAGCCTATAAACGTCCCACTGCTGGGCACAGGCTTCCCACGTGGACAATAGTACATGGGGATATTGGGCCATAGCCCACCACGCTGGCCCAATGCGGGTTGGTGGGTTTTACAACCGGGACCAACGGCTTAACGTGCCTTCCGAAGCACGGAGGAGCTCGAGATGTTTTTAATTTGGTCACCCATCCAGCGACCTGGCATTTCGAAAGTTGCTTAACGGTCAAGATCGTAAACCGAACGCGCTAGCCGCTGCGCCATCGAGCTCCTCAAATGTATCATCAAATGTATCTTTGGCAAAATTCACGTTTGTAAAAACGACGCATCCGGTATTTTTATTATTAATAACGCTAATAATTTCAACAAAATTATTTAGACTGCTTTTTATCATTAATTTAGCCTTAATAGTATATTTAATATTTTAATTATTTTTAAATTTGTACGACAGTATTGTTTTTATTTAAATTTTACTATGTTTAGCACCCCTGATTTGCCGCCTCGCTCAAGGTTTCGCTATTGATTAACTATTACAGTTCTGTTCAACTGTCAGCCAGAGTTGATAATCATATGTTTATCTCGCTCGCTCTGCAACTAATGTCATACGCTGCTTGTTTTGCTATTGTATTTACTCCTCTAAATTTTTTTCTGCTATCCGCTTTAATTTTGCCTGCTAACCCCGTATGTGACGGTTGCTGTGCGATTGCTGTTGCATTGTATCTGCCCGTTAAGATTTTAGAGATTAGTTTAGTTTTTGTTAATTAAGTTTGATAAATAATTATTAATTCAAAGAGTATGATTCTTTCTTATACATTTATTATCAAAATGTTAGGGGATTAAGATCCAAAACAACGGTGTTTTATCGTAACCTATGTTCAGACTTCAGAGACCAAATATATTTTTTTTATTTGGTCTTAGTTCGGGCTCGTATGATGTTAGTATCTTATCAGAAACCTGGTTGGTAGATACCTAACCTAGTGTTTGTGTCTCGGAATGGGCGATTTTCTGACAGCCCAAATTAAAAAGTAAAAATTAGTTCAAAAACACCCGATAGATGTCGTTTTATAAAAGCCGGCCACCGGCCGTACCTACCTAAGGGCTGTAATAAATTCTACACTTTTACTTGTCTACCAAAAGAATAAAAAAATAGTACCTAAGTCCTTACCTATTTATATTCAGGACATCCAGAACCTATTTCTATTTTGGAACTGAATAAATATTACGCAGCCATACACGTGCTCTTCATGAACCCGCCTTTTACCATGCGCCATACTAATCTATGCTAAGCGCCATCTATGAAGTCATTTAGGAACCAATTTCTTTTTTTTTTTGATCTCGGAAAATCGCCCATTGTTTGATAGTAGGTGGCGTCGCGATACAACAGCTATTTCTAATTGTCTATAATTAATTTATATAGAGAACCATATTAAATTAAACTATTTACATTCAAATTCATATTTTGTATTTTGTGACCTGGTAACGACATACGAGTATAATATATATATTTTTTGTAAATGTCGTTGCTTCTGTGCGCTGTGGTTTCTTGCGCCCGTTCTTTGACACAGTTGATGTCCTGGAGCCCAAGTCTGCTTATTTACGAGTGGCATAATTGAATCGCAATTGGATCGCATTGTAGTTGTTTGACACATTTGGTATTCTCTTACTCATTTAGGAATGAATGGGTGGTAGGTTAAAAAATATTTGGACGTTTCAAAGTAGGTACTTATCAATTGAGTTTATTGAATAAATATATTTTGACTTGACTTGATCGCGATTATGAACATACGAAGCTGGAGTCGCGGTGGTGGCGGGTAACCTATCTTACTTTTGAAACTTTTCTGTATGAATTTCATTTGTACGAAAACGGTATGATGGTTTTAGGGTTTGGGCGAGAATACCTCCTAGTGGTCCACCTCGGGCAACGGCATCATATAGGCTCCCTAGTTTGTGGTGATGGCTGAACGTTCTCTCTGCGGTGGTAGGCTCCGCAAGGAGCCGCCTGGTATACGCTACCACCCTCTCGCCGAAGTCCAAAGCCAAGTAGTTTTTTTAAAATTCTACAACTGGTAAGCCTCTCACCTGATAGTAAGTGACGATAAGGCCGAAGGTGGAAGCGCGCTTCACCCGGAAGCCCGGAATCCTCAACCACTAAGGAACTGTCTATCTTATCTCAAACTGTCGGAACACAACAATGCTATATACATCTTTATTTATACATTAAGAAAAACTAGGGTACTCCGCTTTATGGATTTTGGTCGACACCGGAGTGGAGAAATTCATCTCGTCGGTGTTTACCGCTCACACACCGGGGACCAGGAGACGACCAGGCTCATGGAATATTTTTCGGAGACAGCAGATCTAGCCAATCAAAGGTACTCTGCAGCGGAACCAATTTTTCTTGGGGATTTTAATGCTCACCATAGTGAGTGGCTGTTCCCGTACAAGAAAACTGACCACGCTATGAACGAGAAGCGCGCAAGTTTGCATTATCGCTGGATCTCACCCAGATGGTGAATATGGCGACGCGGGTACCTGATGCTGATGGCCATACGCCAAACTGCGTCGATCTTTTACTGACGACGAACCCTAATATACACTCAGTATCGGTCTCAGCTCCCCTTGGAACATCCGATCATTGTGTGGTAAAATCCGTATCAGTCTCCTCGCCTACTGATGTCAGCCCTAGGGGCACGAGGCGTGTCTGGCGTTACGAGTCTTAGGACGAGATGCGGCACTTCTTTCAAATTTCAAAATCATTAATTTAATTTAGGCTACAATAATTGAGCACTTAGAATGTCGCTATGCCATCGGTTCGTAAGTCCTAACTATGGGGCGGGAGCCTTGTACTGAGAAAAATCGGCAAGAAACTCAGCGACTTTCTTTCCTCCCTTTCCTTTACAGCGTCAATACAAATTGGAAAATGCCCTCCCTATATCATAGAAGGACATTTTCCAATACAACATAAAAAACCATTCAATACGATTAGGTACAAGACAACACAACACATACAGAAGAATATCTAATAAAAAAACAGGTCTTACAGTATCTTTGAAACAAAATAAGAAAAATTAAGTATTACCTACCTAACTACCTACCTACCTACCAATAAAAATAAGATTGCAAGAGCAGACCAGCCTCCACAAGCGGCACCCGTTCACGATTATGACATGTGAATCAGCCATCGCTTCGCTGAACCATATTTTGTTTTGCTTTGCATCATACCCTTGGCGCCAAGTGTGTTTTTCTTCGAACGATCCCGATTTCCGATAGTTCTACAGATGCGACCGTGGAAGTGATTCGTCGGGGAATGGAATACTTTATTCCATTCTCCGACGTTCCTCTCGGTCACAATGCCCGACCTTGGTTTATTGCGGACTGTGCAAGCGCAGAAGCACGTAAAGAATCCGCTTACCAGGCCTAGGTACGCACTCGTGACTGTTAAGAACGGGCTCGGAGGGTTCGTGCGAAGAATAGAAGGCCTTCAACTCTGCAGCTAAGCGGTGCAAAAGAATGATCCGCAAGGCGCGAATCAACCACGTAAGCCGCATAGGAGCCCGACTAGCATCTTACCCTGCTGATAGTAAGCAGTTTTGGACCCTGTCCATGTTAATCGAGCCATATTTTTGCCGGCCTACTTTGCCCCCCATGCTGCGACCCGATGGGACGTTGGTTGGCCCACAATGCAACGGAGAAAGCAAATCTTTAGCAAATACCAAAATTTGTTGATTAATTGTTATCGAGATATCGCATGTTAAAGGATATGCCGCTGGAGTCACGCTCGTCAAAATTATTTGACCTAAAACAAGCAGGAACGAGACACGCTACTGATATAGTTATTGTGATAAGATTTTGTTGATTCAATTCCGAATCCATCAGTGAAAATTCCAGGATTTTACCTTCTGTAGTTACAGAGTAATCAAAATACCTACTTTTCGTCAAAATTCCTTCGTTATGTAAGTTCTAGTTGAGGTATAAGAAAAAAGGCTTTTTTCTTTTAGAAGATGTTTTGTTTACTTACAATTAATTTCATATCATATCTAGAGTAAGTATTAAAATTCGAAGTACAGTATCTTTTTCTCCAAAATATCATACATTTTGGGGGTTCCCCATACGTAGAACTGAAACTCAACATTTTTTTTCATCAAACCCGTATACTATCTATGGATTGGTCTTCAAAAATGATATTGAGGTTTCTAATATCATTGGATCAATCATATCATAAAATTGGTTTGAACGAGATCTAGTAAGTAGTTTTTTAAAATTAATTAATTTTAAAAAATACACTATTATTAAAACATCGATCAAAGTTACATACAACGAACTACAAGAACCTTTATATGATGTTACTTGCTGCTACGGAACCCTTCATGGGAGAGTCCGACTCGCATTTGGCCGGTTTTTACTGTTTTCCAAATTTAAATAAATATATAAAATAGTTAAGTAACACTTTTTGTAATATTTATTCTAATTTTGTTTTTTTTTCGTTGTAAGCTGTTGTAAACATTTTTAATTTTAATATTAAATGCAACTGAACTAAATTAATAAAATACCTAGTTAAAAACTAAATTCTGTTATTTAAAATAGTTTACGTTCAAATTCAAAAAATTTCTAAGGTTGCTGTAACTCTATTGGCCACTATTCCGTAACGCCATTGGTGAATCGGAGATCTTCCAGCCGCGCCAGTGCATCCTCACTCATTTCAACAAGCCGAGCGATATAAAACCTTAATTTATTATGGTGTACATATTATTATGCTCATTTGTGAGGGGCCATGTACTGAGTCAATACATCTGGGCCACACACGTGTATATCTATATTCAACCATAATTTTTCTATAGACAAAAACAATTAAGGGTATGTTCCACCCATGAAACTGAACAACTTTCCCCAAGAAACTTACGGCAGAGGGAGGACGCCAGGCAGTATGTGCAAAAATGACAAAAAAAAATCGATCTCCCATGCTATTGTCGTCAGCTGATCGGACAGTTTTGTATGGGAGGTCGAAATTTTTGTCATTTTTGCACATAGGTTTCTTGGGGAAAGTTGTTCAGTTTCATGGGTAGAACTCACCCTTAATTGTTTTTGTATAAAGAAAAATTAACGTTGTACCGTAGAACGGGGCTATTTGGTGAAAAAGTAGGGATAAATTTTGAATATTTATTTTTCCTTTAATTTTTAACAGATAAAGAAGTAGGGAAGGTCAGCTAAGAGCGGCCACCTTAACTTTGACTTTAAAAAAATACCACTATAGAATCAATTTAATTTTTTAGTTCTAAAGTAAACGTGCGCGAGCGAAGCCGCGGGTAAGAGCTAGTCGAGAATAAACCACGTAGCGACGATCTGAATGCACAGAATAAGGGCGCTTTCATTTAGTAGGACGACTATTGAGACACACGCACGGATGCGGTCCGTTTGTCGTACGTAGGCCAGAATACCCTGGTCGTTGCTAATAAATAGTCTGTTTCAAGTGTAACTTGAACCATGTTGGTCCTGCTCTAAACGCTTAAATTGAGCAGCCTTACGGTCGAAATTACAAATGTATCTATTTGTTGTTTTGTTTGCCTACCAGAGTTATAGTCTAAGAGCCCGTGAACGCCAAAATTTCGTTATTAGACAGCTGAAACTTTGTCAGCGCATGCTCCCAACACAGGTAAGAAGAGGTAAGAAGAGGTACTGACGGTAGTAAGCTGGAGGGGAAAGTCGGAGCAGCCCTGACCTGTTGGGAGGGGTCTGTTGAGACGTGTACCCGAAAATTCAGACTGGAACCGTACTGTACGGTCTTTCAAGCCGAGCTATACGCTATCCTCCAAGCGACCGAAATTATCATTGGCAAAAAATTCGAAAAAGCGGCTATCCTGAGCGACTCGAGGTCGGCTCTCCAGACGCTGATGGATCCAGACTCCTCGCACCCAATCACGAAGGCGATACAGGGTAACCTGGAATTCCTGAGAGACAACCACCAACTAGTCTCTCTCTATTGGATACGGGCCCACGTCGGAGTGAAAGGGAACGAGAGAGCGGATGAATTAGCGAAGGAAGCCGCCCTCAAACTGAAGACCAGAGCGGACTATGACTGCAGCCCCATCTCGTTCGTTAAACGTCATTTACGGGCGGAAACGATCGAGCAGTGGGACTGCAGGTATAGGACCGAAGCCACAGCCGCGACCACCAAGGTCTTCTTTCCGAATGGGGTGGACGCACACAACACGGTGAGGAAGATGTCCATCGACCGAACGGCGTCGCAAATCCTGACAGGGCACGGGGGATTCTGTGCATACCTGCACAGGTTTAAGCGCAGGGACAGCCCCTCGTGTGCCTGTGACCCGACCATGGACGAGGACATCTTTCACATCCTACTCGATTGCCCAATACACACCAACACTAGGTACACTCTGCAACAAAAACTAGATACACACCTAAGCAAAGATACCCTGAAGGAGACCATTAGTAATAAGAAAGAAAAGTTTTTATGGAATATGCCGGAAAAATCGTAAATATTGTTAATAAGAGAAACAAGGACATATAGAATTTAGTATTATGAAGTATTAAAAAGCAAGACCACATTGTGGCAGGTGTAAAGAAAGGGATGGAAGAGAAGTATTAATTGTAAGTAGAGAAAGAAAACTCTCGAAATAGAAGTATAAATATATACATGTATATTAAATAAAAGAAATTAAAAAAGAAACAAATATAATTGTAAAATACTAGATAGTAAGAAATGTAAAACTTAGAAATTAAAGTAAAAGAAAATAATGTTTAAAGTAGGAAAAATTATACTAGTACATAAGATAAATTGTAAATTAATATAAGTAAAAATGTATATTAGTATTAAGAATCTATGTATATAAAAAATAATAAAAGAGAGGAAAAAAAAAAGAGAGAAATAAAAAAAGAAAAGATAAGAAAAGATAAAAGAAAGAAAGGAAAAGAGAGTCGAGCTCTTCAAGCTCTAGTTTTATTTAAAAAAAGCCCAAAAAAGCCCAAAAAAGAAACAAAAATGCAAACCAAAAACCTGCCAAAAAGCGGGAGCAGCCAGTATATAAAAAAAAAAAAAACACAGGTAAGAACGATGGGACATTATGAAGTTTGGGTTACCGTGGCTTTGGCAGGGAGACGGTAAGTACCTACTGAGGGTGTGTAAAATACCGATCTAAATTCATCAAATAATAAAGTGTGATTTTTTGGTATAACCTTCAGAATATTATTAAAAATCACGTCATTCATTGCCAGACACTTAACATCGTGGCAACCCCTTGCCAGACACCCTTAATGTTCATAAAGTTATAATAATTCTACTTACGTTATAGTATAAAAGCTGATTTTAATATATAATACTAGGGTAATAAGATGATTTTTCCTCACTAGACAGACATTTTTGATAGTTTCAACCCCAAAGAGATTTAAATAGTAATAGTTTAACGTCTTTGTTCAACCCCTATCAGACCACAGACATACTTCTATTATATGTCTGTGTATCAGACAAATTGCTTGCCCTCTTGCTCTATCAGAAACTTGACATAATCGGAAGGGAGCTTATGTCAAATTTCGAGATCAGTAGGGCAAGCACGAACTTTTAAAGTATTCGTAACGTAAACGTATCGAGTTCACGATACGAAAACGTAGTACAACGCTAGTCCTAAGCACGAAGGGTTCCGTAATCGTATCGCAAGCTCGATGCGACGACGAAGGTGACGTCATCATAACGTAAGCAGAGATGTGCCCGGTGAATGAACAATAGCAGCACATTGAACGAATGGATACGTTCAAAAATTAGATGAAGTGGTTTTGAAAAAGTTACACAACAATTATATGTGTATATTAGAGTCAAATGCTACATAATAATTAGAAAAGTTTATTTAACTTGTTATTAGTGTATTAAAAATTAATAAATGTTCTTAAAATTCTAATGAAATATTTTGACTCTGTTTTGATTTCTGAACGACATCACATAGAATTGCTTTCGCGGCAAAGCCAACTTTGTTTAATTTATTAGCAGTTCACAAACAATTTCTAAGGTAAATTTATTAGTGTTACGTCTTATGAAAAGTAAATTTAATTGTTTTAAATTGATCAAAATGAGGACAAGCCATGCACAATACGCAATGATGGTAGAGTTTATGGAAAGGTAAGCATACTACTTTGTTGTTTGTGACTTTATGTATGATTGTTACAAGTTCGATGGTTAAGATGTGTGATTATTATTTTATTTATAGAAATGGAGATTCATCTGAACCCTCTGGAAGCCTGCGAGGTCGCCATTTTATTCATATGAAATGGAAGGAGCTTACGCTAAAATAAATATCAATGGGATAGACAGGACACTCTGCCAGAAAAAAAGTGGCGCAATGTCAAAGAAAATATACACTATGCAAGGAAATAGTTTCAAGTTAGTACCTTCTTTAACTTCATAAGTGCGCGACCTAACACTAACTCATCAGAAATCAAAATTATTGATCAATAGCAACATTATTTTTTGTATTTTTTATATAACTACACTACATAAATAGTATTTGGTTTTGTCAAATGGTAAAGGTTTAGTGGTTTAAAAAGTAGTACGAAAAAGAAGTGGGTCAAATTCATAGGGCTGCTAGTGGCACCGGTGGAAGTCCAGCACTTCAATTATCTTTGACTGACCTAGAGAACCAGGGTCAGCAGTATACGAATACCTACTTGAGTACAAGCTGCTACCGGGATGGTGGTTGTGGAAGCTGGTTCCACTGCTTTATCATTTCACATTAACCCCTTGAGCACCGTAAAATTAAACACATTGAAAATCAATTGTTTCGCGACCGCCGGCGGTCTTATGATCCTTGACCTATTAACAACACATTAATACATACAGACTTTATTATGCAATGTACCTATACGTATCCAATGGCGACCTTATTTCTAACTGGAATCTGTATTTAGTAAACTTTAAACTAACAATATTAATACCAATAATAAAAATCATAAAAAATATTTTTCAGGGTCAAGACGCACCGCTTTCCACACCTTAATTTCAACCCGAGGAGTCAAATTCTGAGGTTCTTTTCCATCGCAGGAGGAAGGCACAGGTAAACTTTAACAAAGATTGACCCATTGATTTTGTTATGTTTTTAACATACGAAATGAAATTATCAGTGCGTGCATTGTAAATAGGCCTCTCTCATGCTCTTCGTTAATAGGCCTCTATTTAAATTAGTCTTAATTTATATTAAGTTCATGCATCAAGGCCGCGAAATAAATATTTTTATGTTAGATTTTGTCCTAATTATTAACAGGAATTTTATTTATATTACAGGTGATTGAAATACTCCTGGAACTAGCAGCCAACCTACTGTAGCTGTTCCAGCAGACGAGCAGCCTACTATAGTTTCCCAGTAGTATCAATAGTTATTAACCTGGAGGAGCAATGGTTAGAGTTCATGAAAGAAGCTATGAATGTATGTTTGTTAGGGAACTAACTAGGTACTTTGAAAGGGGAAGGCACATAAACCCACGAGGTTTTTGCTGAGGATTGATGTTGTAAAAATTGTATTTAAAATGTTTTGAACAATAAAAAATAAATAAATAAATGTAATAAATTTAATTTTGTTTTATTTAATTGTTTTATTGCGCCGATTTTACTTGTCTATCTAGCAGAGAATGACAATTGACTATGACTATTGATACACAGCAAAAGGCACCTTTTGGCATTAAGTTCACCTTGCTGTGTTGCTCTGTATCAATAAAGATAAATAAACAATTAAAGTATAGGTACTTTGTAAATTAGGATGTACTTTTGAATAAATTATAATATAGATAAGAAATAAAAGAAAATAAAAAAATTGTACACAAAGTAATAAAATGTATTAATTAAGTATGATATTAATTATCTCTACTAGAATGTTTCATATTGCTCTTCCCCTCACTAAGTCATCGCCTACTTCATTTTATTGAAAAATATGCCTAGAAAGTGCACTTTGGCCATAGAAACAACCAAAAAATATTTTTAAAATGATTTTAAAGTCACAGCGATACTTTTTTCACCGACAAATTCTCCGTGTAGAAACATTCGTTAGTTCACGCTAGCCAGCCTTCGTCATCCACGATACCTTACGTCAAAACTAAGTTCGTGATCGCTAATTTTCATATAAACATATCAAGTAACGTTTGTGTAACGATACGAAGGCGATACGCTTACGATACCTTAGCGTTCGTGCTTCCAAATTTAATTAATTTTACGTCCGGCTGCTCAATTCTCATACAAATTGTTGACGATGACGATACGAATACTTTTTCGCAAATTGTTCGTGCTTGCCCTACTGAGCTAATAGAATAGAATCTAAGTATGTACTATGTTGTTTTTTGTCAGTACCTAGGCAAAAAACAACATACTTAAGATTTTTTATTAATTTCAATCAATTCCGATCCTTTCGTTGTGTAGTTTATCGAATTTTAAATCATAAATAATGAGTACAGCTGAGCTAAGCCGCAAGACATTCCGTTATATCTATCAAGACCGGGACCGACCACATTTTCTTACTTTTTGACTAACTACCGGCATAGTCTAACAGTCTGTGTTCCATGTCGACTATAGTGTGGCTTAGCTGCGCTGACGCACACGTTTTGTAAGGTGATAATAACCAAAAATAAAAATCGTTAACATTTATTGGACTTGTTTATTGCCTAGGTACAACATTTGGTTACATCCGTTAACAAAAAAATAGTGATGTAAATATCCATAATTTTAACATCACATGATACCAATATTTTTGTATGAAGGAGTGACATCAATGTTTAAAGAAAACGCATTGTGATTTTTCCATTTGGAAGCCCTTAAACCTACAATACAGATAATTCAGAAAAGTCACTGTTGTTTTACTTTTGTACATACATAATTTCATATCACAATTATGTACATTAAAAACAAATCAAAAAGCGACTCCTTCACTAAATATACACTATACAGTACTATGTATTTTGGGGAATGTATTGCACAATTGGCCTTAATACTAATTCACGAGACGATTGTGCTGCACGTACACACACACGCGTAATGTACTATTTAACAAAGGACGACCGACGTCGGTCATCAATACTTGCGCCAACTCCGTATGGCACAATGAAATATTGTGTTGCTACGACTAAAGCAGTGTAAAATGTCCAAAAACCCCAAAACATACAGTATTTGTACTAAACAAAGAAAACGCTAAAATAGTCGCAAACATTATTCATATCATAACATACACACCTATATACAGAACTACATCGAATGTAACAACTATACACAACTAATCGATAATTCAGTCAATTAGTAAAATACAATATTATCTATACCAACGCCTTAAAACAACAATTTTATACAAACCAAACATAACAGTCATGTCTGTTTAAAAAATACTTTCGAGAATTTATTTTAAAGTCTACTATATTAGGGCATGTTTGTTGCAATTGACATTAACTTTACATACTAACATTTTATTTAGACACTCATTTTATTACATATTATTATATTTTTATGCAGACGAAAAAAGGTTGAATAAAATGAAGTCGCCATTAAATTCATACATAAAGTTCAATTAGTGGAGTCAAGCATGGTAAGGTACCCTGGTTAACGATAATTTTGCCTTAGATTTAACTGAGTGTGAGTTTTATGAACCATCCCATTACGCTAACGGAAAAAAGAATTGGTACCTATGGCATTGAAGTAGCGCCAGCTACCCAGCTGGCAAAAAAATCATCATCTCTTCGCTCACTTTGAATGGTACCTAAATAACCTCGCTTACCAATTGCTGGTTGGCGATAACCAGTGATAGGAATAGGCAGACTGTATTTACTTAAAATTCTTGAAGGGAATTGCCTGAGAACACTTGATTTTTTTTCTATTCGGCACCAATGCAGTGGTTGGAAGTGTTTAAAACTATAAGAAGGTAGGTACCTCATTTATTTTTGGTTAAAATTGTTCAAAGTATTGTAAATTGTAAATAGTCGAAAATCCATGTCCGTCTGTATGTATGTTTAAACACTTCCAACCACTGGTACTGAGTAGAATAAGAAATCCCGGAGTATTCGGGAATATATACAAAATACCGGTATAAAATTTGGTAGTTTTTACAGCTCCATGTTATGTCCCGTCAAGAATAGGTTTAGGTAAATACAGTCTGCCTATTCCTATCACTGGTGATTACAAACCCGGCTACCATCATTATCATCAGACGAAAGACGTCCACTGCTGGACAAAGGCCTCCCCCAAGGATCTCCACCACTCGCGGTGTTGTGCTGCTCGCATCCAGCACTACCCGCGACCCTCACCAGATCTACGGACCACCTTGTCTGCCTGCGTCTCCCGGTGCGCGGTCGCCGCTCAACACCGTTCTGCCCCAGCGGCCGTCGGTTCTACGAGCGATGTACTTTGCCCACTTCCATTTAAGTTAAGCAATCTATGCATCGAAAAAATCTAAACAGACGTTGCCTGATCTGGGAATTGAACCCTGAATATCCGGTTATCATGCCAACAAACGTGGCGAGTCGCCAATGTGCTATACACATTGTCGTTTCCGTTAGCATGATCGTATGGTGGATTTAACTAGCACTCTTAAGAGCAATCGCTCGGAGTGTAAAAGGTCGTGGGCGCATGTCCCACTCGGCTACTGCCTCAGGGCAGTACCTTTAACGATCACAGCGTGTTAAAAATATTCATTGATTTGTGACCTTATATTAAGGGAATAAAGTTCCAATTTTGTAAATATGCATTCTGTTGACTGTAATGTAAAGGGATAAATTGTTATATAATTTTCCAGATATTAATATTGAAAATGACACTAATGAATATGAACAACAAGCAGCACTAGCTAATAGTCTTAATAAAAACATTGATTTATCACAAGTGTTTAAGCCAGTTCAGTAGTAGATACATGACAACATCAACAATAGATTCATAGCCATCCATGATTACATAAAATGATTTATTTACATTGTATACTTTACAAAGTGGCTTAGGATTAGGGTACTTATAGCCAATTATATATTAAATTTTACAAGTAAATAACTCAATAATTTGTACACTGTATATCCTTTCCAGTACGTATATTATATACAGCAAGAAGTCTATAATTCATAAGATAGTATGCACATGGAATTTGTAGTATACAATTAATTGCTACATTCAATTCTACCAGCTTATTGATGATATTCCTATTTCAGCTATAGTTTTTATAGAAATATGAATATTATTGTTACAGATAAATTCCGATTACTCTTGTAATGTACTCCAAGTCTATAGGACATTGCAAAGTACATACACTTTGAATAATGGTTTAATAGTTTGTGAAAAATTACACAATAATATGAAATTGAATACAATAAAGTATTCAATGAATCAGAATGTGAAAACAAATCAGTAATCGCGAATAAAACGGTTGTTTCATAAATTGCTGGTCGACATGCAGGACTTAACTTATGATTGAATAAATAATTATTTTGGTTTTGCCACTTTTTTAAGATAGTTTATGCTACGCTTGCCTTTAGAAGAAATTAAAATAGAAAAAAATATATTAATATTTTTGGCGTACGTTCGCTTTACATCAAACGAAAGATTTCCACATCTCTAAAAAGGTCATACTCATTAATTATACAAAAATTTTGTTTTTAATCTTTATGCAAAACCATAGCATGTCCTTAATTATTTGTAAAACGTTAAATTCATACAATGACGCTAATTACGTATTGAGATTACCATACGGCAATAATCTGAATTATTATTAATATTGTCCCACTGCTGGGCAATAGAAACTATAATGAGAAAATTATTCATACCATTCAAAGTGGCCTTTTAAAATCTGCCGTTCGGTGTAGTATTTATATCTATTATTGAAGTAAACGTGTCAACTTATGAGGATTTCGAGATTCACTAATAATAACGCTGATGCACACCCTTTCAAATTATCTGAAGAATGATGGCGAGATTTGTACATAAAAAAAGAAAATAAGAGAAAATTATATTAATATGTTTTAAATCTTTGCCTTCTGAACAGTAACTTCCAGCAAGAATTATATTTTTAGAACCCGGGGAAAATGAGTTATTTAATTTTGTAATTAATTAAACGAAACGCATTTTTCACACGATTTATTCCGGATTCGTCGTGTTCCTGATTCGTCGTATTCCAGATACGTCATAATACGTCCAGTAGGCACATAAATATATACTTAAAGAATCTTTTCACTAAGTTCTTAAAAACGTTTAAGAGATTTACATAAATATATTTTGTTATGGTTTAGTAATTACATATTTTTACACTTGACTGTACAATCTCAAGAAAAAATCTTTAGATTAGTAATATCCTATTGCATAACTTTTCTATGATGCTGTCATTCTCATGGCAAGAGAAGGACATCATTAATGATCTCATAAATAATAAATCCACAGATATTGAGTGCCTTTCTAGACATTGTGAATTGTGAGTTTAATTGTTTCATTTTATGCATTTAGTGAGTTAGTAGGAGAGTTTTTTGTTCCATTACTTATATTTGTTCATTAAAATAAGAACCAATATGTATTTGGTTTCTTATTATATAACAAATATGATAGGTACTAAGGTGAACTGTATTAAGACGAATCTGGAATACGTCAGATTTGGAATACGACGAATTAGGAACACGAAGAATCCAGAACAAATCTTTCACACTACACAGCAAGTCGGAGCCATAAAAAAACACCAACTATCATCTGTCAGTGACTGTCATGTCTTGTTTGTCACCGTAACGCAGCCGCTGTCACGCACGCACGTCAAAATACTTTCTCGGCATGTAGGAAGAAAAATTTATTACCCATGTTTATTACACATACATCCTAAATTATAATCACTCGTCTGGGCGAAGTAACATTTTAGAATATTGTTGCAATTGCATAGTTGGTCGCCGAACACTGGGTTGTTGTACCCATGTGACGCGTGATGACTGTTGTTTAGTACTTGGGATGGGCTAGGTATGAGAATAACATATTGCAACCAGCTCTACATATAAATACATGAAATAAAATGTTCTGTTTTACTACCTCCTATTACTTACCTGATTTTGTATTTTTCTAAGTAATATTATGTACTTAATTGCAAAATATAGACTATCCATTTTTAGTTGTTTCTATCTAGTTGCTGAGGTCTTAATCTATAAAGAAACATTATAAAGTAAAAGTCAGTAAAAGAACAGCACGTATTTTGACAGCTTTTTTTTGTAGGCAATGGAATTACACTATACCTTATTTAGTTTTTGTTTATTGTGAATATTTTAATATTGCCAGGTTTTAAAAATATTTTAAAGGAATATACGTATTCCCAGTAAGATTATTGTACGGGTTATGTACGATGATAAAACTAAAGTATTTTATATAAATTAAAATGATACTATATTGATAAACTGATAACAATGCTACAAATGATATGCGGTAATGAGTACGAGCGCGATGACAACGACGATGGCTGACGTGACTGTGAACAGATCATTATGATAATAAAGAATTGAGTCAGCAAACACAAAACAATACAAATCCGCAATGGCAACGGTTCCTCAGGTACCCTCATTAAAGAGAAAACTAGACGATATTATCATTGATCCCGACACACAACAGCAGATCGAGGACGCAAAGAAGCCAAGAATAGATTTGAATGCAGTGAGAAATTTTTATGTATTTCCTCGATCGCTGAGATGTATTTTACTATAATCACTCTGGCATTTGGGAACAAGCCTGACAAGGAAGGGGCTAAGAAAACATCTGGGACTTCTTCTTCTATGGAAGTTGATGAAAGCTCTGACGATGAAATGCTTGCTGCACGAAACAACATAACTATAGGTAACCATGTTATTAGTATCATCTTCACATTACACAACGTATGTCGACAGGAGGTAAAACAAGCCGTCACCAATATGATCATGATGACGGGCAGTACATGTTACAAAATACATTACAAAGGGAATGATTTTCCTCTTGACAACGCCAAAGTTAAGGACCTGTGGATTAACACTTTAAGAAGCAATGATTTAGATTACAAAGACTTTTCGCCTACAGGCGGAACCAACTGGTACGGTACCATAGGTCCTTACTAAGATATGTTTTCGGCTTACGCGCTCAGAATCAATGAACTTCGTTTAGGCCATAATAACATGCCTATAACCAAAGTAGAAGGTGTTCATAAAAGCTTTCCAGTGTACAAAAACGGCCTCTGGTGCCCACCACGTCCTTCTAGTCTAGAGGGTACATCCTTTCCACCTGAAAGAAAGTCTTCAATAGTCCAGAGCATTGGGCCGATGACAGCATGGATATTTATGATCCGAAGCTAAGGGATATATAGAAAGAAATATGCATCCGCTGTAAAAAGGGCAACGTCGCATGTGCCATGTATATATGATATAATTGAACTCACTAAAACCACAAAACAATCGTCAGAAATATCGACACTGACAACATGGTTACGGAAATTCTTCTTGTTACAACTGCGCGACAAGCCACTCGGATGTTCTTCCCGATCACAATCTTAGCAGCAGTATGGAACTCACAGCTGGATAAACAAAAGTTCTGCAATTTCTTCAGTTCTACTGGGGCCGGAGGCTGGTACACCTACAAAGTGGCTATGAGGATGAAAAATCGCTTTACGGTTTGTGGCCAGCTTGAATCCAAGAAGGCATCCCAAATAGCATATTCGGGGCGAACAAACAAAGAGGACTTGTCCATATTATCGCAGATCACAAATGTATCCTTGTGGTTCACGAGAGAGGAAATGGGGACTTGCTTCCGACAACAAGGCAGTAGCTAGTGCTTCACAAGGATAGAATTGCCTGAGGTCAGATATCGCTCAAAAATGTCTTGCGCGAATCAGACGGGCCTGCTCTCAGTCAGGAGTATACAGTCAGGTAGTCACTGTTCCGTGTTTCAGTGGTCAGCGCACTCACCGATTTAACGCATCCTTTTTCGAACATATTGAGAAAAAGCGAATTCTAAGTAATACGGGCAAGACATTAGCGCAGATTGTAAATATTCTGACTAGCACTTTGGAAGAGCTCCATAACATTTTCCGTAAGGACAACGACAAGCTCCACATGGGGACTACTAACTGGAAGGAAATGGGACGCCTAGAGCTAGATCAACCTGGATCCGATGTGCATCTGGCTCGAAGGACCAAAAAAAATGTAAGTACGATAACGTAAAAAGGGTTTTATGTACGATCTTTTATTATAATTGATAAAATGAAAGTCTTTGATATAAATTAAAATGATACTAATGCTACAAATGATTTGCGGTAATATGTACGCGCGCGATGAGAACGACGATGGCTGACTAACGACGACGAACGAACATTATTTTAAAATTACCTAAATTAGCGAGTGTGGCGTGAAATGCTGATGAGACAAAACTGTACTGTGCTTGCAAAATGATACTATATTGATAAACTGATACTAATGCTACAAATGATTTGCGGTAATATGTACGCGCGCGATGAGAACGACGATGGCTGACTAACGACGACGAACGAACATTATTTTAAAATTACCTAAATTAGCGAGTGTGGCGTGAAATGCTGATGAGACAAAACTGTACTGTGCTTGCTCGTATCTTTCAACTATTTTTAACTTACTATATTTTCTGTTTTTTTTTGTACAAAATGTTGTATGGGACTCGCCATCATTCTTTTCTTTATTGAAGTTGACTACTTTGACACGACTTGACGTCGGTTTCCATATACCATAATTCAGTCCTCAATGTGCTACATCAACCGTAGAAGTCGCAATTGGCTACTTGACAGTTTTAGGAAAAGTATTTCAAAAATTACAAACGCTCACTTTATACCCCATACAATTATTTTTTTCAAAAAAGCTTAATTTAATAGAATTAAAACATATTTTTTTTAATTCACTTCAAATTTCGTGCGAAATCGGTTGGTTACGTGACATTTAGCCCTGTGACGTCACACAACAATAAACAAACAAATTTTTCTTGAAACCTGAGAGATGCTTTTTGTTTATTTTGTGAAATGTGACGTCACACGAAGCTCAATCATGGCCGTCCGTGTTTCGAGTCTTGTAATCCACAGAGAAAAAATAGCAAAATCTTAATAAAAAAAATTTAGGATAATTATTATTGTCCGACATATTTCATATTTTATTGTTACAACTGTCAAATAGCCAATTCCGTTCTCAGTGTGCTATAGCAACCGTAGAAGTCGTAATTGTCTCTTACTTGACACGTCGGTCGGTTTCCACATACCATAGTTCAGTTGTCAGTGCCGGGGCCGTCGTTTGCCGCGTCCGCGCTGCGGCCGCTTGCGCACAGGTTTGCGTCATATGTGTACGGGCACGTGTAGCAAGAGATCGTTGCGGCGGGGGAACTCCAGCGAGCACATCTCGCATTTGAAGGAGCCGCCGGCGCGGGGGGACGACGGTGGAGAGGGGGTGGGCGCGCGGGGGGACGGGGGGAAGGGGGAGGGTTCGCGGGGGGACGGGGGGAAGGGGGAGGGAGCGCGGGGGGGTGAGGGAGAGGGGAGCGAGCGTCGCGAGTTGAGGGGCGACGGCGGCTGGATGGCGCGCAAGTCGTCGGCGGGGTGGCGCGGCGGCCGCCGTTGACGGATCTGGGGGAACGTAATAGTTGTGGGTATTCTTGACAACATCGATCAGAAATCGGGACATCTTTGGAGGGAAAGTGAAGCGTCAAGTTTTGAAGTGCAGCGTCAAGTCTGCAGTTTTGTTTTATTTTCTATAATTTGTGTTATGTCTGATATTAATGTGAAATATTGGTGGCATAGAATAATAACTATAGCATAGAAGGAGTCCAAATAAGACTCGTATAGTTGTCCTACTTTTTCAAATGGGCTATAAATATTGAAAAAAAAAGAGACATAATAAGTTGACAAAAACGTCATGTCTAGCAATCATCGGTCACCATTTATGATACAAAATTCAAAAACGACCTATACAAATGTAATTCGAATGGTGACCAAATGGAGTGCTCACTCAAATGTCATAGCACTCCTCCTGTGCTTTAGTTATTATTCTGAGATTGGTGGTGACCCGTTAAGTGTTCGTGAACGTGCGAGTGTTAGCAAATAAAACAAAACAGTGCAATATCACTCTTTGAAACCTCTCAAGTCTTCCGTGTAACATCCTACCTATCTTTGCTGAAACGCAAGGGGCTTGGGGAAAAGTCATTTACCATTAAACGTACATATTATCACTCATTATCATCGACCTTGTGCAAAGAAAGTATGTTTCATACTTGTCACTGGCTAAATTACAACTAAGCCACAATTTAAGAAAAAATAACAAGACTTCGATTCAGATCGGAGCTATACTCGTTATATGACAAGCCAAAAGTATCCTAAACCGATGAAAATAGTAAGTGTTAAACAACCGTGTTGCGTAGCGGTGAAAGAATACTACCACCCCCTCCCTTGGGTGTCGTAAAAGGCGACTAACGGATGATTTATACGACTGCACATAATTTCAACAGCATAGAGCAGCGATGGGCTCAGCATCTGTCACGCTGAGCACATGTGCAATCACTGTTTGGTGAAAAGTGGACTATGGTAGAGGACTGCTTTTGCGGTCCTCATTGCCTAGTCTGTGACTAACTCTTCGGGAATAATAGTTTTGATTATACAGGATTCTTTTATTATTATTATTATTATTATTGACAGGCAGGCAGTTAAAACAACTGATGAAACCTTGTATCCCGTTAGCTCTTATTCGTGAATTAACTTTTTTCCAGTTTTAAATACTTGTCTAATCTATTTTTAAATTGATTTGTGTTCTGTGCGGAAACCACTTCAGCTGGCAACTTGTTCCAAGCATCGACGACTCTGTTACTAAAGAAGTGCTTGTGCGGATTGTTCCGCGATAGTGGCTTTGACAACTTAAGATGTGTGTTTTGGGAGAAGTAGAACAATTGTTTATCCAAATGTTCGACATCATAATGGCCATGTAATATTTTATATGTCTCTATTAGATCCCCTCGTTCTCTGCGCTCCTTTAAAGTCGTAAGTTTTAAAGCTTTCAGTCTTTCCTCATATAGTTTATTCTTAAAAGCCTTCGGGATTTTTGAGAACCTTCGCTGTATTTTCTCTATATATTTTTTAAAATATGGGCTCCAGATTTGAAAGGCGTATTCCAAAATCGGTCTTACATATGTTTTGAAGATCTTGAGCATCATTTCAGGTGTTAAGTACCCGAAAGCTTTTCTGATTAAGTAAATGAAACTGTTAGCCTTTTTTGTCATGGCAGTGATGTGATGTTCCCATTTTAAATTATTAGCAATATGTACTCCAAGGTCAATTTGCACGTCGACATCCCGTAGTGAGACACCCGCGATTTCACACACGGACTTGCGAGGGTTCCGATTTCCTAAGTGGATTACCGAGCATTTGTCTACATTCAATTTAATTAGCCATTCCTTTAACCAATTTGCTATACGCGTCAAGTCATCTTGAAGGCGTTCAGAATCAACGAGTGGATTAGATTAGATTTTTGTGTCATCAGCGAACATGCTAACTTTGCAGGTCAAACATTTCGGCAAATCAAATGTGAAGATTATATACAATACCGGCCCAAGTACAGACCCCTGGGGTACACCACTTTGTATATCTCTTTCATTTGAGAGCGTATCGCCGATTCTTACTTGGAATGTTCTTTGTCGCAGAAAAGCCTCTATCCATTTTAACAATCTTCCCCGTATACCAACAAATTCAAGTTTTTGTAAAAGTCTGCTAATAGGTACCTTGTCAAAAGCTTTTTCGTAATCGAGATATATGAGACCTATAGGGTCCCGAGCGTTTTGACTATTTACCCAAGATGATAGACAAGATAATAGGTTGGATACTGTAGATCTCCGTGGGCAAAAGCCATGTTGTTGGCTGTCAATTACTTGTTGAGTGCTATAGAACTGTCTTAGATGTTTGACTATTATTTTCTCCATAACCTTGCTCACCACACTTGTCAAGCTTATGGGTCTATAGTTTGCGGGTTCTAGCTTATTACCTTTCTTAAAGACTGGTATTACTGTGGCAGTTTTCCACAAATCCGGCAACGTACCAGTATCGTACGACGCTTGCATTACAGATACTAAAGCGTCGTCAAGATCACAATTTTTCAAAATAAGCACGGGCATGTCGTCGGGTCCAGGTGAAGCGTCTGACTTTATTTCCTTTATAGCAGCTTGAACTTTAGCATTCGTGAACGCAACTGCAACTTCTTCTATTGAGTCTGTGACACGAAGACATGGATCCAAAATTGGCAACTCACCAGGAGGTTCCTTTTCAAATACCCCAAAAAATTGGTCAGCAAAAGCTTCCGCAATTTTTGCCAGTTCAGTCACATGTTGGCCTTGGTGGTTACGCAATATATTTGGTATACCAATTCTTGAAGTTATTTGTTGTCTAATACATGAGTAAAATTTCTTTGATCCAGTTTCCAGTAGATTCTTTTCATACATAGTTCTTGACTTACGGCACAGGTTTGTTAGTTTATTGTTTAGAGCTCTATATTCTTTGTTAATTTCATTAGATCCTGTCAGGATATACCTCTTCCACACAATACGTTTTTGTCTGATTAGGTCTGTTGTTTCGTCTTTTATCAATGGTTTGTTAAGATTTCTTTTCACTCTTGACTTAGCAAGAGGCACGTGGTTATTTATGGCATTCATTATTAACTTGTGCATAGTATCATATTGATATCTTGGACAATGTTCGTTCTCAATGGATCTTGTCAGGGCAGGATTCAACTCTTCATTTATTTTAGTGTAGTCTGCTTTCATGAAATTTCTTTTTAGGTTTTCCTGCTGGCGATTATGTTTGTGTATCTGTAGCTGCACACTAGAGATCAGGCATAAGTGGTCACTTTTGCCAATGGCAACCTCATACTCGACCCCAGCCACAAGTGTCTCGTCGTTCGTAAATATTAAATCCAGGAAAGAAGGTTGGTTGCCCTCTCGGAATCTTGTGGGCCTGTCTACCATTTCATGTAAGTTGCAATCCTGATACCACTGCACAAAATTTGCTTCTTTTGGCAGCAGGTACCCGCAATCCTGGAGTGGCCATTTGATTCCACCAAAGTTAAAGTCTCCCATAACTATCACTGTGTTTGATTCGGCAGCCAGCTCAAGGTCTTGAAGAAGTAGGTTGTCCTGCTCCAAAGTTGACTCGTGGTTACGGTATACTCCACATAGGAGTATTCTGTGCGATTGTATTTCAATGTTTACCCATAGACATTCTACATTATCACGCTTTCTGTTAAGGTGACTATTTTTACTTGATTGCATGTAAGGTGTCTGGTTAGATATATATATAGCCACTCCACTACTCCTTTTATCTATTCGATCGTCTCTGTATATGTCGTAACCAGGTATACTTATCATAGAATTAGGTAAGTTTGGTTTTAACCTCTGTATATGTCGTAACCAGGTATACTTATCATAGAATTAGGTAAGTTTGATTTTAACCATGTTTCAGTAAGCACTATAATAGCTGGTTTATACACTCGGCGTCAAAAAAATCGCACCTTTTAAAAATCATCTTTAAAAATTCTTAAACCTTATGTAGAGGATAGTGTTGGGTATCATTAGAAAGGTAACAAAAAGGAGTATCAAAAAACAATTAAATTTAACTTTCTGTTTAATTATAATTATACAAACAACATTAAAATTAATAAAATAATAAAAATCCTTAATTAAGTCCTAATTAACAACAGATAATTTACAAAGAAAAATGTACAAAAAGTGTCTTAAAATTAACTTAAAATCTAGTGTTACCCCCCCTTGCCCTGATCACGGCTTCCATACGGTCCCTCATGGACCTCACCAACTTCAGGAGCTCTTCTTGAGGGATAAGCCCCCATTCTTCAATCACCGCGTCTTGGAGCTCCTGTAGAGTCGAAGGAGCTGGATCCCGAGATCGAACCTTACGTTTAAGATGGTCCCAGAGGTGCTCTATAGGATTCAGATCCGGACTTCGCGCTGGCCACTGCATCACAGAGATTTGGGACCTCTGCAAGAAGTCGCTCACGATGCCTGCAGTGTGAGCGCGAGCGTTGTCGTGCATTAATGTGAACCCCTCGCCAAAAGATTCGGCAAAGGGGACCACATGCACTTCCAGGACCTCAGTGACATAGCGGCGAGCAGTCAGCGACCCTTGTCCGCGAGCACCTCCAGTCCGGGAGACGCAGACAAGGTCGGTTTTGCCGGCAGCAGACATACCGCCCCAGAACATGCAGGATCCGCCACCATATTCCACCGTCTCCTGGATGCAGGCTTGGGCGAAACGTTCACCCTGCCTCCGGTATACTCTTCTCCGTCGGTCGTTGCAGAAAAGACACACTCGCGTCTCGTCTGAGAAGAGAACAGCTCTCCACTGCTCAAGGGTCCAATCGACGTGGTCACGAGCAAACTGCAAGCGGGCTCGCCGATGCGCTGCAGTCAATTTTGGACCCGTAGCAGCTCTGTGGGCCGCTATCTTCTTCTCCTTTAATCTTCTTCTAACCGTAGATACGCTTACGGTGCGTCTGCGAACTGCCTGGAGCTGCTGTTGCAACTCAACAGCGTTGGAGAAACGATTTCTCAAAGAGTTCGACACAACGAACCGGTCGTCTCTTTCCGAAGTGCAGCGACGTCTACCCGAACCGTGTCTGCGGATATAGCCACCGGTCTCTATGAAGCGCTGGTACACTCTTCGAACGGAATAACGGCTCAGGTTCAGTTGCCGGGCGACATCACACTGCCGCACCCCTGATTGCAGTAGTGCAACCACTTGAGCGGCTTTATCAGCTGTGGTATCCATCAAAATCTGTGCGTGTGTCCTCTTCAACGGTTGAATAGCGAATGACCCACATTGAACCCGTGTTGACCGTTTTATACCCACAAAGGAAGCGCAACTAGCAACTCTCACGGGTAGCAAAATTTGCATCGAATTTTTGTGACACTTTATTTGTTGCATTAGGTTTTATTTGATAATGAAAAGTAATGTTTTTTATTAAGTTAATTAAGTAACCTTGTAAATAAAATCATAATTAATGCGACTGCATGTGCATATCAAGAGTAAATGACATTTGAAAGTGATTTTCTAAGAGGTGCGATTTTTTTGACGCCGAGTGTATGAATTCACTCTTGCAATAAACAAGTCCATTTTTGATGTTATTGACTGTATATTTGTGTATAATATTGTTATTGTGATAAGTTTTGATATTTTGTTCCTTATTTTGTTGCCTGAGTCGTCTGTTTTTACGGATGAGCGTTGATACTGGATACTTAGTTTTTTAACTCTCTACGATCAACAAGTTTTGGTTGGCGTTGAATTTATTTGATGGTCAAATTCGTCTCTCCATTACTGTTGCGTTTTTCTAGTTCATCGCGGAGGAGATTCAAATATTCACGTTGCATCTCAGTTTGATCAGGTTTGATAGATGAAGGTTTGGGCAACCTAGTCCTATTACGAAGCACCTCGATCGCGTCACCTTTACTGTTCAAGACTACTTTGATAGGGCGGGGCAAAGTCCCAATTTGGGACTTGCGTGCACCAAGGCGAAATACTTTAATATTATTGCAGCTCACTTCCTTGCTCAGATTAGAGATTATCTTTTTACATTCTTCTTTATCATGATCTTGTCTCTCAAGAGGTTGATCAGAAGTTGATTCGGCAACATCATACATAATCACATTATTAGCTCTCTTGGTGCGCTCAGCCATCTCCTGAATTGCAGCTTCAGTGGCAAGCATATTTTGACGGAGGCGCAACTGTTGAATCTCTTTATCAAGTTCATCCAGTTTCTTCATAATGCTAGGCAGTTATGCCATTGCAGCTCTGCAGCCATCACACAAGTATATTATTACACGTACCACAGTTTTTAGCTCGAAGACTCGCACTTCAGTTGGTGACAAACCATGACAATCGCAGCAAAACAAACTCTTGCAAGAGTCACATGTCACAGACACTTTCTTATCATTTGGATGTTTATTACATTTTGAACATTTCATATTTTTCGAACTCATCTCCAAGATCAAGTCGACTGACAACTAAGAGTAAAAATTATGGAGGGTACTAAGAAGTCTTTTAAAATTTGATGAAACAATATTCGTAATATTTTGCACTTTATCCTTGATATTATTTTAAGATAACATTAGCACTGGGAGTTTATAACTTGGATCACACTCTTGTAATGATTTCACAACACAAAACAACAGTATTTTGCCAAGAAATGGTATAAGCTTCGAGAGTACTTGTACACACAACCAAGCTTTGACAGCTATCTTTATTTTTATGTGCATATATTTTTTTATATCATTCAGTAACGTTAATAGACATAAAGGACATCATTTTTATTGGGCCTTTTCTGAAAGTGCCGGCCAACGAAAAGGAATGGTACGTATTGATATAACTAGTCATTTGGAGAAATAGTTAATATGGCACAAAAATTGTAGGATTGCTCCGAGCCAAGTTATACAAGTTCAAAGATTAATCATTTCATACATTTATTGATTCGTAATTTTTTTTTTGTGTAAACAGAACAGATTTTTTTTATTTTTTTATTGTGGCAAGCTATAATGGCTTCACTCTGCCTGATGAAAAGCAGCCAGTGAAGCCCAAGAAGTGAAAGCGTTCATCACAGCGCTACCACGCTATGCCGAACGCTCTCACTATGGCGGCCTGCATAAATGCTTTTTCACGCCCCGCTTAAATAACCCGGGAGAGAAAGAGGAAGGAAACACGTGTGCGGGAAGCGCATTCCACATACGGGCAGTTCGGCAAAAGAACGATTGTCCAAACTTTTTGGTACGTGTCTTGATGGTCAGCACGGTATGATGGTGGCTTCTAAGACCTGCACGCGTCAATCTGGAAAGGAAAGGAGAGGGAGGGATGAGGTCAAAGAGCTCCTCAGAGCATTCACCGTGGTAAAGGCGGTAGAAAGCACTAAGGGAAGCAATGTCCCTACGTAGCTGTAACGGCTCCAGACTGGTCGTAACGTCATCGTTACCGATAATACGGACAGCACGTCTTTGCAACCTGTCAAGAGCTTCGAGCAAGTACTTGGCGGATCCGTCCCAAAGATGAGAGCAATACTCCACGCAGGAGCGCACCTGAGTCTTATACAGAAGACAACGTTGCTCCGGCGTGAAGAACCGCTTCACCTTGTTCAGGATTCCGAGTTTACGTGAGGCTGTGGTTATAATGCTCTTAATATAGCTCTTCGGGTTGAGGGCGCTGTGTATGTCCATACCTAAGAGACTGAGACCAGTCTGGATGGGTAATAGGTTGCTCTGGAAGGAGGGTTGGGGGAGAAATGCGGACTTTTTAGCAGTGACAGCGCAGACCTGTGTTTTTTTGGCATTGAACTGGACCAGGTTATCAGAGCCCCATTTATAAATGCGGTCTAACTCCTCGTCCAGCTCAATGACAATCTTCCGTCTCGACTCCACTACATCGGCCTGCTTTGCCGCAGGGTGACCCAAATAACGCCGATGTACTGTACTGTCGTCTGCATAGCAATGAATGTTACCCAAGGATAACATATCATTGATATGCAGAAGGAACAGCGTGGGCGATATTATAGAACCCTGCGGCACTTCGGCGTTCACCTGCAGAAACTGTGAGGCACTGCTTTCGCAGAGTACGCGAATGCTGCGCTCATGCAGGAACCCGGCGACCCAATCGCATAGGCGAGGTGGCAAGCCGTATGACGAAAGCTTGGAGAGAAGCGAACGATGCCAAAATCGATCGAAAGCCTTGGAGATGTCCAGGCTAACAGCCAGAGCTTCTCCGTGCTTGTCCATTGCTTCACCCCACAGGTGTGTTATGAACGCCAGGAGATCACCCGTTGATCGTTTCGGTCTGAACCCGTATTGTCGATCATGAATCAGGGAGTGATCTTCTAGGTAGCGAATGAGTTGTCTATTTATGATTCGCTCAAAAACCTTGCAAAGGACAGAGGTGACAGCAATAGGTCGATAGTTGGCTGGGTCAGACCTAACCCCTTTTTTGGGGACCGGCTGGACGTTCGCCGTTCTCCAAGCCTCCGGCACAATTCCAGTAGAGTACGAGAGGTGGTATAGGCGTGTCAGTACTGGAGACAACTCGGGAGCACATTTTTTAAGGACGACTGCCGGTATACCGTCAGGACCGCTAGCCTTCCGCACATCAAGTGACTGCAGCACGGCACGGACGTCACGTTGTCTGATTTGGACGTCAGGTATTGAGGAACCACAGTGAGGGATGGTAGGTGGTTCCGCGCCGCAGTCATCGACACGCAAATTCGCCGCAAAGAGCTTCGCTAAGAGGTTAGCCTTGTCTAGCGGTCGATGGGCCAACGAGCCATCAGGGTACCGCAGTGGGGGCAGAGAAGGCGCGCAAAAGTTGGCTTGCACCGCTTTGGCCAGTCGTCAATAACTTCGGCTACCCGTTGGGTGCGACAACAGCTCTTGGCCAACGCGAGCAACGCGCTGGGCATTCGCTCTCGAGAGCTCTCTTGCAGACTTTGGTAGCCTTGTTGAAGACTACCTTGAGGGAAGAGATGTTACGATCGTTGAGCGTGCGAGCCTTGGTCCAAGCGCGATACGCCGCCTGTTTAAGTTCAACAGCTTTGGCGCATTCGCGATTGAACCAAGGGCGCGCCTTACTTCCGCTGACGACATCAGTGTAGGGAATGTAATATTCCATCCCCAACATGATCTCGTCAGCGACAGCAGAGGCACTCTCCGATGGGTCCCTACCCACAAAGCAGCGCTGGCCCCACGGGATGGACGCAAAATAGTCGCGCATACCATCCCAATCTGCCGACGACTAGTGCCATAAACGCCGTTTAGACTCCACTGAGGGAGAGCTTTTACGGCGCAGTACGGTGGCACCAACCAGGCAATGGTCAGAAGTGCCCAACGGAGCACTTATCGACACTCTGTACCCGGCTGGTCGACTCGTCACCAGTAAGTCTAGCAGGGAAGGCGCTTGACCCGATATATCTGGAATCCTGGTGGGCTGGAGAACCAGTTGAGTCAGATCATGCGTGAGAGCGAATGCGTGGGCAGTTCGGCCTGCGTGATCTGTTTTGGAAGAGCCCAACCAGGTCTCATGGTGGGCATTAAAATCTCCCAAAAGTACCACATCGGCAGACGGAAACCGCTCCTGTACGTCGTCAACTGCTTGGCTCAGGTAGTCGAATAACCGAGTTGTCTCGTGGTCTCCGGAGTGGGAACGGTACAGGCAAGCGTAGACATGGCTCTCGGAACCAAGATCCACGTGTACTCATAGGATGGAGAAGGAGGGGTCCTCCAAGCAGCGCAAACGTCGACAGCAAACGTCCGTCCTGACGAAAAGGCATACTCCGGCTTTCGCGAGGAAGCATTCCTCAAGCACGTAGCCGGGGTAGTGCAGATATGCAATGTCGGCAGGACGGCGGATCTGTGTCTCCGTTAGAAAGAGCAATGCAGGCCGGGCCGTCTCAAGGTGTTGGTGGACAGCGTTGAGGTTTGAATGGAGTCCACGGATGTTAGTGAACTCCACCTCAAAAAGCGACTTGGTGGTGGGGAAGTGGGATGCCGCTGTCTGACCTGCATTGTTTTTAGACACTGACATGGTGGTTGGATGGGGCGTGAGTAAAAGGAGATGCTGTGGCGGCAAGGGGGAAAAGACAAAGTGTGGGAGACTAACATGAACTGGTGCATGTAGTTGTTCGGTAAGACGTTAATCGACCAGCCGGACGGAAGGGCCCCCGTACCCCCCCCGAAAGTAGTCGCCGGGTCCCACCAATCCAACCAACCAACCGGAACGACGAGCCACTTCGGTATTATGCGCGACCTGGTGGAGCAGCCTCCTAGGGTGGTTAGCCCTTTAGCCCTAGTTGGGCTCCTGTACTATGCCGCGGGCGGCCAGCGGCACCACCGTTTCTACGGGTCTCCCTGGCCGGCGAATGGACCCACGTCAACCGAACAATGCGTCCACAAAGACTCCTACCGGACCTTGACCCTGCCGCCACCGCACCTCCCCAAGCTCCGGTATTACGGCTCTGAACCCGGAACGCGTCCTGTGTCGAGCACCGAACACTTGGCGGGTTTTACGAGTCCGCATGGTGGTAGCGCCGGACGAGCAAAGCTCTCCCACCAGCAAAATCCCTTTAGTCGCCTCTTACGACACCCGCTAAGATACAGGGGAGGGGGTGGTGCAATTCTGAACCGGCACCACACGGGGTAAATAGATGATGACTCCACAGCTATTGCGCTGCAATGACAATTGCTTCAGATCATTAATTCTAGCAATATCTATCATTATTTTCTGTTTCCCAGTCCCAGCACTTTCAGAAATCAATAAATGTATGAAAATGATGAATCAGCGTACTTGTATATCTTGGCTAAGAACTATCCCACAACTTTTGAGCCATATTAACTAATTCTCCAAATGGCTAGTTCTAACATTACGTACTATTTTTTTTTGTTGGCCGGCACTTTCATAAAAGGCCCAAAAATGTATAGAGACCGAATGATAACCTTTCATTTTTTTTAATTTATTAAATTTGTCCGGCACAATAAAAAAAACTCGTGGATACCGGGCAAATGAAAGGTAGCGTGTAACGTATAGGTAACCTAACCTAGGTATCCTGTGGCATCGTAATGCGTCAGCGCCGCGCAGTTCAGACCGCGCAATTGATTGGCGGTCCCGGTCGGTTGACCATTGATTAACGGTATTTTTGTGGATATGTTTGATCAATATTAGTTTCATTATTTTTTTAAAATTTAAAAAAAATAGACTACTCTACAATTTAAAAAAATATGTGCAATGGTGAAAAAAAACTCCTGTATGTATGTATGTATGTACCTATGTTAAGCATTTGATGACCTGTTTTAAAAATTTTAAAAAATTAGGCTACTCTACAATTTAAAATAAATATGTGCAATGGTAAAAAAAACTCCTGTATGTATGTATGTATGTATGTACCTATGTTAAGCATTTGACGACCTGTGTGTGAGTGTCATGAGTTATAATGTGTACTACGTACTAGAGAAGACGTCTCAGCCAGATTGTTTGTAACACGCGTTAGAGCCAGCTCGCTCCAACTGTAGTAGTCTGTGGCAGGCGCTAGACGCAACAATACGTGTGCATTCTGTGTTCTATTTTATTAAAATATGCCTTTGTGTGCTAAGGTACTGTTTAAACAACTCAGGAAATACAAATAAAATCAAAGGAATCACTTTTCACCTGGAAATACGTACTAAATTATCGATATAACATGCATTTGACTAATTATTTTATCAAATCGCCGAGACATGAAGCGGCGGCCATGTTTCGGTAAAATGCATAGTGTAATAATATTTCTGTTTTATGCAGAAGATGACAACTAAGCCCCGCACCACGGTACAAGTATCATTGTACCGTGCCCGCAACGCACCACGCACTAGATGCCCGCTATCATCTAGCTGTGCACATTTATTGTATGGGACGCCTTCTCTAGTTTATTTACCTCAATGGTGAGTGTAGGAAAATTTATTTATTAATTTACCTGTTTGGTCCGCGGCCTGGGGTCTTCTGTGTGTATCATGCGGGGCCGCGGCGCGGGCGGCGGCGGCGCGCGGCGGCGGCGGCGGCGCGGTGCGGGCGACGGCGGGGGCGAGGGCGAGGGCGCGGGGGGCGCGGGGGGCGACGGGGGGGGCGGCGGCGACGCGGCGGGGGGCGAGGGCGCGGGGGACGGCGCCCACGAGCGGGCGGGAGAGCTCTCCGGCTCCGTCTTCAGCTTCCGCCGCCGCTTGTATTTGCGCGGCCCCGTCTGTCAATGTTTGTAATACGATCAATGTCAAGAGTTTTCACTAGTTTTTTATCAGTGAGCCTTAGGACCTCTAATTGGTTATCTGACGTTATCTACGAGTTTTACATAGTAACATAGCTGTTGGACTTCCTATCAATAAATCTATACTAATATTATAAAGCTGAAGAGTTTGTTTGCTTGAACGCGCTAATCTCAGGAACTACTGGTCCGATTTGAAAAATTCTTTCAGTGTTAGACCATTTATCGAGGAAGGCTATAGGCTATGATTTGTTTAGGTACGGGTAGTAACCCGTGCGAAGCCGGGGCGGGTCGCTAGTAAATAAATATAGCAACACGTGTTTAGAGACTGGATTTTTAATTAAATCTACCGTACAATTTAGTGCACTATTCACACTCTAGATAATTTACCACTTGAAGGCTTAATGCGTAACCCGCGAAGCCAATAATTAAGATACAACAATCAATATCTCCCACAACGGCTATACGACATGTTACCGGCATCAGCATAGCACGAGATACAGTTAGATTTAAATAAATATTTGAAGTTTATGTTTTGTGAAGTATTCCTTATTTTCTTCGAGGTCATCTTATCGATCGCACTCCACTTTAGCAGCAACGCGATAACAGTTTAAAAAATCTAAAAACTAACAAGAAAATTACAAAAGCAAAACAATAAAAATAGTAATTTAAGTACCTATCTAAAAAATAGTTTATAACAAACTAAAATATATATACTTAAACATAAACAAAGTGATTACCTGAGGCTGCCGCTTTAAGGCCGTATTAGCGTCGCAATGCCCTATGAGATGCTGCACTAACTCTGCACTGGAATGTAACGTCCGCCCGCACACAACGCAGGTATATGCGGGACCGCCTGTATAACAACACATTATCATTATATTTTCCCATATCATCCCATAACAACTCATTAAAAAAAGTTTTTAAAAAGTTAGACAGCGCAGAGTTCTGTTTCTCAGTTTTGTTTTTATATTAATGTAACATGAATGGTAGATAAAACAAAACAGTGGAACGGCACTGCTCAAATTCTCTCCAGAACTTTGGTTAAAGTCTCAATGCAGTCAGACATCTTTACATAAACTCAAAAATGATTTATCATTCACCATCTATCATCAATTACTGTAAATGACGCTTGCCGCATGCATAGAACTTGTAAAAAACAACACTCTTCTAAATATGTAGCACTCTAGTGCGTGATTTGTAAGTTGTCCTAATTAATTAGAAATATCATTCAATCATCATATAATTACTAACTTTAACACTTACTGTCTGGTTAGCCAACGGCACATTTACAACTTGTAAAAAAAACGAAAAAAAAAACCAATAAACCTGAATAAATCTAAATGTGCTAATTTCTATGTATGTTACGTAGTTAAGGTAATTTTTTAATTTATTTATTAAGGAACAGACAGTTTAAATTAATAGTAATATAATTCTAAAATTGTCTAAAATAACAATCAACAGCACATAAGCAAAACAACTAGACACAAACAAAAAATTAGGAATTCACATTAAAAACTAAACAAATCGGTACCATAGAACGGGGTTATTTGGTAAAAAAGTAGGGATAAAATATAAATATTTATTTTTCCTTTAATTTTTAACAGATAAAGAAGTATGTGTTGCTTAATACAGATATAACTCTATAAAAATAATAACATAGAATGAACAAACAGTAAGGTTTATTTTAAAAAAGAAGGTGCCTTTTCAAGTAGCCCCCAGGGTGGGGTTATTTGGTATGCATACAAAATGACAGAAAATATCTTTATAAACGTTTTTATTTCAATATAAACACGGACGGCGATATTTGGTAACATACATTTAAAAAATTACAAAGAATGCTAAAGTCAACACTAAATAATTTAACATTTTTACTTAAAAACTAATTAGGAACAAAACTGACAGACTCTCGCTAAATGTAGTTCTTAACATCACACGCGCGGTGTTCTTTTCTCTGATTGGTCGAGATTGACCGACAACGGAGTTACCAAATGTTAGAGAATAAAAAGGTTGCGTTCACGTTAGTTTGTTTGCGTTCGTTCAAAAATATTTTTTTTTTTAAAAAGCCCCACGGTTACCAAATAGCCCCTTTCTACCGGTACGTAAAATACGGACAAAAATAACAATAAGAACAAACACAGGTAGAGTTACCATTGGCGCGGCGGTCGGGCGCGGAGTGGTGCGAGCGCACGTGCTCGCGCAGCACCACGCGCTGGTTGAACGCGCGCGGGCACACCGCGCACGCGTACGGCTTCTCGCCTGCGCAAACCGCATCATTACATCATACACACTTGAGAGCTAAACTATCGCACACCCCTCATATTTTTTAATAGTCTTATTTTCTAAGTTCATGATACTTACATTTAGATATAAGTTTCTGAAAACCTTGTTTTATATATAAGATGACTGCTAGAAACCGCAAGAAACTTCAAGGGCTGGTCAGGTTAACTGTTTTATACTTGACAAAACTGACAAAAAAGGAATCTAGTTTTTTCGTAGGTACTTATCACAACTGACGGGGGCAACGGCCGGCCGGCCGGCCGACTGTTGACCCGTCAACGTAGGTACTTAACGCCTAGCTGACGCGGACGGGTCAATGGACGGCAGTTTGCTTTAAAATAAATTAGATACCAAAGACTATCCAATTAAAATACACAAAATGAATCATTTCATTAAAATGAAAAAAAAACACGACTTCCTTTTTTTGTAATTTTTGTCATGTTTAAAACACTTGACCTGACCAGCCCTTGAAGTTTCTTGCGGTTTCTAGCAGTCATCTTATATATATGATTGTAGACATAACTTTAGTATTTCTGCAATTTAAGTTCAAAAAAATACGACTGTGCGATATTTTTGCTCTCAAGTGTACATATAACCACGACTATTATCCCCGAAGGGTTAGTCATAGACTAGGCAATGAGAACAGCAAAAGCAGTCCTCTACCATAGTCCACTTTTAAAAAAAATAGCGACTGCACATATGCTCAGCGTGACAGGTGGTGCGCCCATCGCTCCACGCTGTTGGATGTATTCTTTTACCACTGCGCGACACGGTAAATGAATGTTTACTATTATCTCTCATATTACTTGACACAGGCTAACGGCTCGGCCACGACTTTGCTGCAGCAGAACGACGAGGAGCGTATCTTCGTTCATTGCATCAATTCTTTGACTATTGACTGCGACTTTCGTAGTATAACGTGCAATTGGCAAAAAATCCGTTCGCCGCTCCGCTCACAGCGGCAAGGTCGTAGTGGCCGAGTCGTAAAAGTGCTAATCGCACCAAGCCATTGATAAGAAAAAAACACAACAGTGGGATGTTTACAGGTTGTCAGTGCCCGCATAAGAGTAGCCCAGCCCCGCCCACTGACCGAGAGCATTCTCTATGTATTTATCGCTCGGTACTGCCAACGCTATGTGGGATGGCATGCGCCCAGCAAAGAAATGTTAACACGTTAACAGTCTTCATACAAGCGTTCCGTAATACGTCATCAGTCCCTATACAAGCGTTCCGAAATACGTCATATGTCCATATGTCATTATATATTTTTTGGCCATTATTTGATGTCCACTTAGCGAATTGTGCATAAAGATAACAAAATATAGATAAATTTGACAAGTCCATGGATCTACAGCCCCTAAAGTAACACAGGGCTCGTGTACTTCATAGGGTACCGGCACTCGGCGGAACCGCTCCCAATGTACCACATACGGTACACCGGACTGTAAACGTGTTAATAGGCTGATAGTGTGGGCACTGACACTATTAGAGTAGCCCCGCCCACTGACCGAGAGCATTCCCTATGTTCCTTTCGCTCACTACTGGCAACTCTATATATGTATGTGTGTATGTATATATGTATGTGTTAGCGGTTGCATTAGTGATTAGAGCACTGACCGGTGTGTATCCGCTCGTGCTTGCGCAGCGTGCCGCCGTCGGCGAACGCCTTCCAGCAGAAGCGGCACGCGTACGGCCGCTCGCCCGTGTGGATGCGCACGTGGATCTGCTGCGAGCTGCGCGACCCGAACACCTTGCCTAGCGACACGATACAATACCTTGTTAGCACTAAATAACAATAATAATAAAAGGAGGAGGTACGTTAAACCTCCCTCTGCAGCCCTAACCATCGATAGCTTGGGTACATCCCTGCTACCGGTAGCAGACTTTAAGTTTTTTATAATATTTTTCAACACACCAGCTACCCCATCGGCTAAAAATATGGGCTTCAAATGTCAAATGAAGCCCATGTTCATATCCATATTTTTTTGCCGATAGACCCGCTGGGCCCTGATTCTGTATGACATAAAAATAATAATATGATAATATATTTCGATTCATAATATATTTTGTTGATTCAGAATAGATGGAGACTTCCTATCTTTCGATAGGAAGTCTCCATCTATTCCCTTGGGTATCGTAAAAGGCGACTAACGGACTAAAGACTGCACATACATCCAACAGCATAGAGCGGCGATGGGCTCATCAAAATAATACTACCAACCCCTCTCTTCCCTTCGGTGTCGTAAAAGGCGACTAACGGACTAAAGATTGCATAGAGCGGCAATGGGCTCATCAAAATAATACTACCAAACCATCTCGTCCCTTGGGTGTCGTAAAAGCGACTAACGGGCTTAAGGCTCACCACTTGAACACATGTGCAGACTGTGCAGTTGTTTCTTGCTGAAGCGTGGACTGTGTGGGCATTGTCTGTGTTGTCCATAAATTCAAATTATTACTAATTTTATCATAAACTTTAAATAAATATCTCAAAAAAGTTGTTTATATAAGTAAAAAGTAATAAGTAGATTCTTTATTCATGATTATTCTACTTATGACTAAAGACTTTTTTTTGTAAGCTCATGGCCATTTAAAAGACAAAAATTTAAAAAAAAAACAACATTTTTTTTCTAGTGGAAGAAATGCTATTATTTTTTTGCTCTGGTCGAGATTCTATTTTTAAACTACATTACCGCACTAATGTGTAATAAGCTACATTACGATGCTGAAATCGGTGTAATAAGAGCCACTTTACGAGTAAGTGTGTTGAAAAATATTGTAAAACATTTTTCTCAAGATGTATATTTAATAAAGAGAATAATAATAATAAATAATTTCTACGCACACACCAATTATGTAGCTTAGATAGAGAAAATAAGCTTCTGTTGAAACTCGTTAAAATGGTTCAACTAGATATCGGAAAATATACATAAACATAGAAAAAACACCATGACCCGAAATCAATTTAAAAAAAGTTTTTTTCTAAATTGACCCGACCGGGAATCGATCTCGGGACCTCAAAGACGGCGCGACGCCAGAACCGGCGTGCTAACCACTCGACCACGGAGGTCGTCATACTTATATTGTAAAATACTTAAATACTACTACGTAAATACTTATATTATACTAGCGGCGCGCCCGCGACTTCGTCTGCGTGAACACCCTCACATCATCACGTGACGAATTGCCAAATAATATATTTCACACAAACCTACTGACAATTGCGAACACAACAAAAAAGAATTATCCAAATAGGTGCCGCCGTTCTGTTTTGATGCGCGTAAAAACATTTCGGCAATTGATTTTTATTAATATAGATTAGACCTTTTGTACACTTACGCCCGAAATTATTAATCTAAAGATTTCATTGATTAGCTACCAAATTTTTTTTTACTTTAATGTCCATACAAATAATATCATATTTCTCATTCCAATACACGATAACAATCTAAAGACACGTTCATTCTGCCCTAATTATTTTTTACTTAATGTCCATACAAATTATATCATATTTCTCACTCTGATACATGATAACAATCTAAAGATACGTTCTGCCATTCGCATTCATATTCTGATACAATCGTAAAACTCACCACATTCTCTACAAGGAAATTGTCGAGCGCTGTTCGACGATGCAAGATTGTTTCGACCTCGAGACATCTTTTTTAACCTGCAACAAAATCCACATTTAATTTATGTATCGCTGGCGCTGGGGCTAACACCATCGACACACCTCTCAGCTGTCGTTGAACTGATATGCCCGCATTTGTCTAAGTCCAAAATCCTTTATTGAAATAAACTTTTTTTAAAGTGCTTTTCAATGGTCCAAATTATTTTTGCTTACCACCCATTCAAGACGTTTTTGGCTGTGGAGAAGAGTGGGCGAACGAAACTCCACAGCTTCATTTAGAAGTTACGACATTTATAATGGAGTACGTCGTAAGTGAGTTTGCTACCACTGTAAGCTATAATATATTTCTTATTGTTATCGATAATTATAGTATACAAACAACACGTATCAATACGTCTTTGTGACGTCACTCATAAACAGTGTTAGTGCGAGAGAGAACATGATGTGCGCTGTCTCATTTGCACCGTCTGTCATGAGCCTTTGTGTATAGTATAGAGTAGCTGGGCAGGTGGTCGGCGTGTGCTCGCCCCTCGCGCTGCGGGTAGCTGTGACGCTTGTAACACACAATGAGCTTGGGAAAAGTATTTTTATTTATTTATTTTTAAAATATAAACATTTTAACTTAAAATATGACATTACATTTTTTTCTGTAGCCCTTCAAAACACTTTACAATAATTTTTTAAAGATTCATAAAAATGATCACGCGCTATTGTTTTTGTGACAATCAAAATACGTGCGAAACCCGCGGCGTGACGTCATCTGATACCATTCTCCCGCACGGGTGGCGGGACTCGCGCGATTTTTTTTTTCGTCTGCTCTGAACCAGTGCAGTTGTGCCACAGATTACTTAATAATTAATTGTGCAAATATTTATTTATTTACTAGCCACACAACAGAGTTACAACGGAAAATACAATAAAACAAACAAGGACACAGTAACATTGGTATGCTGTAACTCCACGGGCATGTGCAGACAACATGTAAAGCAAGCCACAATAATTAATTAAACTATGACAACTAATAACAAATTAAAAAAAAAACATTAATATAGACAATTAATTAGAATCGCAATCATATAAATAATGTTGATTAGCAAATGGAATTCAATAGAACATAATATAAAGACTAAAATATTAATTTAAAAATAAGCAGAAATTAAAATAAAATAAAATCACACAAAATTAAATACCTATAGGAAGACAAAATTTATAAAATTATGTTTATCGAAGTAAACAAAATAATAATTATAAAATTTAAGTTAGTACCATTCAAACATAATCATTTAATAATTGAATAAAGAATACACTTCCATTTAGCGAGCGATGAACCGTAGATGTCAGGCATACACATTAACTGACTCTGCAGCGCGTTAAATTCACGACACATTCTTAAGATAGGGTTATGGAAGGAGACGTTATTATTACAAAACGGAACTGAGAATGGAGTATCACGTCTCGAGGATTTGCTTGGAAGTTTAAAATTTATTTCCGATAAAAGAGTAGTTGTCAACGAGCCACTCAAGATCCTGTGCAGAAAGGTGAGGCCATGCAGTTTGCGTCGGACTTCTAGGCTTTTCACGTTGAAGTAACACAAGCGCTCCTCATACGTCGTCAGTTCTCTTCTGCGGCCCAATCTCAACGTCAAGATTCTGAGTAGGCGTCTATGAGTCGACTCGAGCATGTTGACGTACGCATTGTATTGTGGAGACCAAACGACAGAAGCGTAATCCAGCTGGCTCAGGATCAGCGATTTAAAGAGAAAAAGTAGGCTCCTCGGAGATTTGAACTCTCTGGATGCACGACAAATGAAGCCTGAGAGCTTATTACATTTTCTCGACAGTGCCTCGCGATGGTGATTAAAACTTAGCTTAGTGTCAAAGATCACACCCAGGTCACGCAACACTGTTTGCCTTTTAAGTTTTATACCACCAATAGCATAGTCAATAACAATGGGGCTCCTTCTGCGAGTAAATGATATAATAGAGCATTTTT
Organism: Scoparia ambigualis; assembly: GCA_963921215.1. Lineage (NCBI taxonomy): Eukaryota > Metazoa > Arthropoda > Insecta > Lepidoptera > Crambidae > Scoparia > Scoparia ambigualis. The sequence continues at coordinate 29,595,431 of OY992508.1, forward strand.
CAATGCTGAGAGACATATCGTTAACCCTACACCAGCTCAAGATAACATCAATGTCCCTTAAGTAATGTATAAAGTAGTTAAGTAATGTATAAAATAGTTAAGTAATGAATCGGACGCCCGCCGAGTGCGGGCGGCAAGAGCGGCGGCGCGGGGGTTATCAGATACGATGACGTCACGTCACGTCAGTCGAGTGCCAGCGAACTAAACTAAGCGAGGTACCTAGTAGTGTTTTATGTATTTATTTATGTAAATACTTCTCGTATCGAAGTGAAATAAAAACTATTGGTTTTAGAATAACTACTTCTATAATGGTATAAAGTAAAAATGAACTTTTTTTCATTTTTCCTAAGTTCATTGACTACTTGACAGTTCTCGGAAAAATATTTTAAAAATTACAAAATTAATTTAAAATTTCGCGCGAAACCGGTTGGTCACGTGACATTTTGCCCTGTGACGTCACACTTCAATAAACAAATAAATTTGATCTTGAAACCTGACAGATAGTTTTGTTTATTTTGTGAAATGTGATGTCACACGAAGCTCAATCATGGCCGCCCGTGTTTCGCCTCTTGTAAACCACAGATAAAAAAATCGAAATTTATTTTGTAAAAATTAAACATTTTAAAATTATCTTAATATTATTTATTGAACAATTATCGTTAAATTATAAACTACCATTTATGACATATTTCATATTTTATTGTTACAACTGTCAAATAGTCAAATAGATGCATCGGCCATTTATGGCAATGGAATCCCACATGGCCTGGAACCTAGATCAACCTTCGCCTGCCGTGTCCAACAAGCGTTTAAAGATGCTAAGGTCATCTCATTGCAATATAGACGCCAGCAGCTAAACCTACCCCAAAGTAAGTCAATTAATTTTGGCAGGAGTGTTAGGATCAATCAATATAGCTTGGAAAAAAAATTGGATAGGTTGACCTGCTCTAGCGTGTGTACTTTTTTTACTCAGCAGAAATGAGACCAGGACGGGTGCAACTGGCCGTGCAGCCGTCTCCTCAACCTGGTCTACGGCGTCGAATAACGCTGGCTCATGGTCGTCCTTACTGGTTCTCTCGGACACCTCTTTGCGACCAATGACATTGTCACAAGAAGTCGGCGACGTCGCTCCACGACCTGACGCTGCATATTATAGTGTCTTTTTTTATAAAAGAAGGAGGCAAACGAGCATGCGGGTCACCTGATGGAAAGTAATCACCGCCGTCATTGGACACCCGCAAAACCAGAGGAGGAGAACCTAAGTCGTAACGGTCTGGAAATACCGCCGCCGGGAGCTGGTTCCACGACACCGTAGTTCGAGGCAAGTAATTTCGTGAAAAACGCACAGTAGTAGACCGCCATCCATCAAGGTGATGTGGATGGAATGACAGTCGACTAAGACGTCTAGCTTCTACGACGGCGCTGAGCCTGAGGTAATTTCCAACGACAGCGCGCAGACCTTGTCACGGCTGGTCAAAATCGGCACATGCAACCAGGGGCCCAAGTCTGCTAATTTACGAATGGCATAATTGAATCGCAATTGGATCGCATTGTAATTGTTTGACACATTTGGTATTCTCTTACTCATTTAAGGATACCAAATGTGTCAAACAATTACAATGCGATCCAATTGCGATTCAATTATGCCATTCGTAAATTAGCAGACTTGGGCCCCAGGTGTGCTGGGTCCTGGGTCGTATCTTCGGGCAGGGCCACGAACAAGGCGGCGGCGGCGCGGGAGCAGCGCGCTCTAATGCATGCATTTAAATGGGACCGTTTACGAACTCGGGGCGGAGCGCCGCAATGGAACGCGCCGCGCCACCGCCGCCAGCCCTCTTACTCTGGAAACCGGTTCAGATTGATCGAGATTGGTATTTTTTCACTCAATATCCGCGCAATATTAATCTATATTAGTTCTGGAGTCGTAAACTTCATAATACAAATCTGGATCGATCGGGATCGATTTCAAGAGTAAGGGGGCAGGACGCAGAGCTCGTGCCCGCGGCCTTAGGCAGCACCGCACTGACGACAGGCGGCAGAAGGCTTCCTACCAATTGGCTATTTGATAGTTATAGCAATAAAATGCGCTTTGATAACGCGGCGGCCGCGCGCTAGGTGACATTGATTTTAATTTTCATATGGAAGAATCGAGACAAAAATGTAAAAAAAATGTATGTTTTTTTAATTGATTATTTGGTTGTACTGCTGTTATAGGATCACGTGGCAGATCACAAGTTAATGAAGTTAGTCGGCGCATGCACTTTTCTTATCACTCTCTCAAGCGACTCCAGTTTTTCTTACCATACAACACGAAAATTATGCTCGCTCAGTCCCTTTTACTCCCTCTACTCGACTATGCTGATGTTTGTTATTTAGATGCTACTGAGGAGCTGCTTAACAAGCTGGAGCGCCTGCAAAATTTGGCTATCCGTTTTATATGCGGTCTACGAAAATATGACCACATTTCGGAGTTTCGGACGAGGTTAAAGTGGCTTCCAATCCGTCTTCGCCGTGATATGCACATCCTTCGCCTCCTTTATAAAATACTCCACTACCCCCAACTCCCTCATTACCTACGTTCCCGCTTCACATCCTTACCGTCTTCTTCCCGCCCCAAACGTTCCTGTGATACAAGAACCCTATCCTATCCACAGGCTAACTCCAAGTTTTTCCACAATTCTTTTACTGTGTATGCAGCTAGGCTGTGGAATAAACTACCGGCTAGCATTCGTGAGAGTTCATCGGTTGAATCTTTTAAACACAAATTAAAAGAGCACTATCTATCGTACCAAATCGATAATCAGTAACTAACATATTTATTAGTATATTATTTGTATTATATGTATGTGTAAGTATTATATTGAAGTATTTAGTTTGAGTACGTATATTATTATAGCACAATTAGTCCCGCATATACATTTTTTTACCACTGTACGGGCAAGCACCGTACAGTTTTGTCTCATCAGCATTTCACGCCACACTCGCTAATTTAGGTCATTTTAAAATAATGTATAGTTAGTTCGTCACCAATCGTCGTTCTCATGTAGCATTAGTATCAGTTTATCAATATAGTATCATTTTAATTTATGTCAAAGACTTTCATTTTATCAATTATCATAAAAGATCGTGCATAACCCGTACAACCACCACAGCTAGGGTTGGCTGGAAGAGATCTCTTCTAGAGATAAGCTCACCTTTGTATATGTCCTGTGTAACCTGTGTTTAAATGTAAATGTTTTTGTGCAATAAAGTGTATTCGTGCTTCGGAAGGGCACGTTAAGCCGTTGGTCCCGGTTGTTGTTGCAAGATGACAGTCGTTAAACCCCACCAACCCGCATTGGGCCAGCGTGGTGGGTTATGGCCCAATATCCCCACGTGGGAGGCCTGTGCCCAGTAGTGGGACGTTAATAGGCTGATGATGATGATGATGATGGATGGTAAACTAGTTTACTTAGTTTAGGTAATCAGCTCGGTTATTTTGCACTACTAACCTTAATTTTAAAACTTTACAATTTAAGCGGCACTCTTGTAATACATTATATTATTTTGTAGACAAATGTTATTTTACAAGTTTTATGTATTTAGTCTAAAGTTTTACACAGCAAATAAATTTATTCTTATTCTTATTATTCTACCCCTCAAACCCCAAGAGGTCGCATGAGACCGCACCTACAAAAACACACTTGACTTTGTACCGTGTTTCCATAGACTTACAGACTACTTTAGTATGAACAAGTTTGGTTATTTCGGTTCTGTGGTTCATGTTATGTATTGTTAACGCATAATAACGCATAGTCTATGCTCGATTCTGTCAAATTTGACGTTGACAGTTACTGCCAAAAAAGTGTCAAAAAAAATCCAAGACTGAGGGGTTAATTACTTAATAATAGCGAACTACTTTTGTTCCTATTGAGAAATAATGAAACGTCTAAACGTCTACATGAATAAAGTGTATTATTACAAAATTTGGCGGGGGGGAGGGGGGGGGAGGGGAGGGGGGGGGGAGGGGAGGGGGGGGGGTGCTCTGCCGCTAGCCGTTACCTGGGCGCGGCGCGCGGTCGGTCGGCGTGGCGCTCGGCGTGCGCGAGCAGCTGCAGCGCGTCGGGGCACGCCTCGCCGCACACCTCGCACGTGTGCTCGCCCCACGCGCTGCTCGTGCTGTCGTGACGCTTGTAGCTGCACACAGTAACAATACTCTTTCATAAACGAATAACATAGTAAAAATAAGGGTGGTGTCGAACAACGGAGCAAAAACAAAGAGGAGGTGTTGCAATCAATGTAGCCCAGCAACTATCAATGTAGTCCTGACGTCACACCGTAGTTGAACTACTTACGACCAGGTGTCGCTTTCGTCAGCACAACTCTCGTTGGCTGGCGAATAGGTTGTTCGTGGCTTATTCAGTCTTTTAAAGTTATTATAAAAAATTCTCGACCCGACCTTTTTGTTAGCATGAAGTGCTGTGTTGTATCGTGTAGTAGTTACACGGATAAAACGAGATTAAACGGAATAAACATATCTTTCCACTCGTAAGTAATATTTAAATTAAATTTATACTTCATCAAATAAAGTTACGACATACACGACATCTAGTGAAATATAGCAGAACTTTGATGACAACTCTGCTAATCTCGTAATTAGGTAGGTACTTGCTTTGGCTACTGGCCACTAGATGGTTTTCTCCTATTTGGACTCCCCCCGCAACCCGCGCAGCTGAGTTGTTACAAGTTGTTACCACACCTCTTTGTTTTTGCTCCGTGATTCGACCAAACTGGAATAAGGTCTTATACCTAGATTAAACGCCGAATTTGTATAGACTAATCTCGGAGTAATTCTTATTCCAGTTTGGTCGAATTCAGCCTAATTATGTAATTGAAAGTTTTTATCACTTGTTTTATTTTCCAGGTTCGTAACGTATACGCCGTACTCTACGTTGTGTATGAATCTAATAGGAGACAGCAACATGCTGCATGCAAAGCTGCGTACGAATAGCGCGTACATTGGTACGCGTAGTCGGTTACGCGAGTCCTGGAACGCCATGTCCATACTTGCAGCTACGGGTGAACGGGTTTTTGTTCGCGCGTCAAAGGGGACGCGCACGCCCGGATACGCTTTATTTGAACGGCAAAATGGATAGACACGCGTGTTCGAGTTTCAATAATGAAAATATTTACTGGCGAGACTCGGGCAGAGCTGTGTATCGATTAACCTCGCGTTCAGGTTCGCGGCGGTCCGTACAGGAGCTGTGCGCGTATCCAATGTACGCGTATCCGTATCCCGACTACGAGTAACACAGGAACGCGCTATCCGTATGCAGCTCAATACCAACAAAGCATAGCCGCGTAACCGCTGTAATTTGAAGATACTTTTAGCGCGATTAAACATCTATACACCCTCATTTTTCAGTCGTTTTAATTAAATTAATGGTGAGTTTCACCTATTGAAACTGAACAACTTTCCCCAAGAAACTTAAATGTACAAAAATGACAAAAAAAAATGTCGACCTCCTATACTATATTGTCGTCAGCTGATCGGACAGTTTTGTATGGGAGGTCGAAATATTTTTGTCATTTTTGCACATAGGTTTCTTGGGGAAATTTGTTCATATTCATGGGAGGAACTCACCCTTAACTTCATTAAAACAAGTAAAAAAAGAGGGTGTATAAGAATATGTGAAATCGCGTCTAAGTATCCGTTACGGTATAACCCGCGCCAATCATCTAGCTCGCTGTGAACACGAGGCGAGTGGCGTCGCAATAGCACAATATAGGTATCGGCGGGACGTAAGCGGTTAGGGGGGGGCGGGGCACACCCCCGCACACCCCTGCGCATGCGCGCTCGCCATGTGTATTCGTTTGTTTTGCTTTAGCAGTAGAAAGTACAGTCACGTGTACATTTTATTTGATCGCGTCCCGATATTAGGTATTTATTGTTTGTTGTTATTACGTTACTGTTTAAAGTTGTTGATTTATTTTTTTTGTTACATACTGTTATTGTATTAGGAGTACTGTTTTGAAAGGCTGTTAAAATGCCTAGACGTAATACAGTTTTACGTCGGCAAGCAAAAAAAAAATTATTTACAACGTATCGGAGTTTATGAAGCAAGAAGCAGAAGGTATTTGTAATCTGACCACGATGAAAGCGAAGTCTTGCCGTGCTCAAGCAAATCATTAACAGACTCTAAAAAAGATTTAAAACCACTGTAATGTAATTTAATGTTTCCACAGCTTCATAAAAATTATATATAAGTTTTAATATATGTATGCTTATAATTTAATTGTTGTTATTATAATTTATGCTGCTTAATTTTGGGTATTAAAAGATAAATAAAACGCTTAATTTATAAATTGAAGACATCAGATGATAAAGGCACTATGTAACTTATAAAATGTTCTGAGTTATCATGCAATTCGCTAATAATGCTGTATTTTTTTTTATATATATTATATTAATCAAAGAATGAGACTGGTATTGAAAGAAACATTAAAACATTGCAATTATTTGTTTTGTATGGTTTAGTTCACATAACGCCATTAACCAGTTAATAAAATGTATTTTTTATTAAATGTTACATAGTGCCTTTATCAAGTGATGTCTTCAATTGTCATGTTATGTTCTTTTATAATTATAACGCTCTAATGATAATGTTGCTAGCTAGAAGTTTGGCACGAACTATACCTGTGCGCCGCAGCGACGTGCCGCCGCAGCAGGTCGGCGCGCTGGAACGCCACGCCGCAGTCCTGGCAGAACAGCTCGGGCCCGCGCACGCCGTCGTACGGCCGCTCGCCCGCCGCCGCCGCCGGCGACAGCCGGAACTCCATGTCGTCGTCTGCGCACAAACGACTACTTTACACTTATGCTTTAGACAGACGCGAAAAGAATGAGGGTGAGATTTATAGAGCGTGCTTACGAGAAACTTTGACTTTACTTATGGCGAACTTGGCTCAGTGCACACTAAGTACGAGCTTTGATTTCGAATTGATAGTCATACAAAAGTTGAGACTAGGCTGAGCTTATTGTTCCATTTCAAGCATAACCTTCTTAATTGTTCTTTAAACTTAAAAGAAAATAAAATTATTTAAAAAGTACTTTTAACTTGTACTAAATTTAATCATTAATTTGAATCATTAACAGTTATAAATTACAATATTTTCATAAACTTAATTAAAATAAGTCAAAAACTTTTTGGTCGGTGTTGGCTAACATATTTTTTGAAACGGAACGCACTGGCCCCTCTGACAGTGACATGACAACTGCAGTCTGTCAAGTCAATTAAATTGGCTTTTGGGCGTTGTTTTTTACGATCCGTACGATCCATAACGAATGTTTAGTCAATTGTCTCGTATAATTAAATCAATTTGCTATGAAATACAATAACTATCCTTAAATTAAAATCAATAAATTGAAGAGATACTGTTTTGACAGACAGATATTTTGTTTTGACAGAAAGATAACCCGTAAAATTTAAAAAGGCACGGAAACGCCGTAGAGCTGTTGACGTAGTGTGCTATTATTCACGTTTGGTTAATATCCTGAGTTTTTCGTGTACCTGTGCTAAGCCTGTGCTGAGCCAGCGTCGAAGCGTTGATTATAAATTCCAATTTTGTCTTAGCTCGCTAGATAAGTCTGAGTAAAGTGTAAGTACGATCTATAGATCTCAGCCTGAGTCTCTTGGGATTCGCCTACCCGAAACCAGAAGATTTTAGGCTCTTCGCCCTCAAAGACATTGCCAAACTTATGGCAGTCATTTTCTCTGAGGAAACAGGGCGGGGTTGCACAAAAGATCCCAATGGGTCGACGTGCCGCTGCGAGAGGGAAACCTCTGCAGGCCCCACTAAGATAAGATAAGATAGACAGACGCGACTCGTTTATGTGTCGAGTAGTAATATGAGTCATTCATCACTAAAATAATGTGTACATTTAACACTTATGTCTTCGATCAACAAAACAACTAGATGTCAGGTCGGCGCTAAAAATGTGTCTCTGTAAATAAGAGCGCACTTGAGAAGTGAGCTCACATTTTCTCGCAAGGCATAACAGGAAAAAGTACTTTATCTGTTGCCTCTTAAGGTTGATTTCACCACTAAATGTTATTGACGTCTTTACTTTTTAAGTGACAAGTAATTTATTGCTTTGAAAAAGTATTAGTTCACGTGGACAGAATTTAGCTTTGATTTTGTAGGTGACGCGTTATCTAGTTGATATTGTTGATCGAAGACTTATGTTCAACTTTTTTTATGTGTATTATCTTTTCTTTTTTTTGGATTGAACTTTTCATTTAGTTTAATGTTTAACCTTTTCACCGCCCAACTATCCTGCACGCGATGTCCCGCTGTACGCCAACGTATATATGTATAACAAATTCTATAGTACGAAAGCAAGGATGGCGGTAACGTCATATCGATAATAAAAAAAATTACGTGTAAATTTAAGTTTGTATCTAAATTTACAAATATAAATAAACACTGATACATTATAATGGTAGTTGGTTTTATTTTATGAACAATTTTAGTAAGAAAAATGAAAATCCATTATCAGAGACAAAAAGACATGCATATACTTGCTAGAGATATATTATAATAGGCACTTCACTATTCATTTCATAACGTCGTCCGTTGACTTCATATCAAGTCTTTGGCGCTCGTAGCACGATAAATTTCTTAAGGAAAAGGGTTGTCTATGCTTTTTTTACCTAATAGTTACTACGTGTAATAGGTATATAGGTCTTCTTTGGCAGTTGGCACTAAAATCCATTTCGGTTTAAATTCCATTTCGGTATCAACCCTAGCGTTTACACGTTCCGCTCAAGGTCACCGGCGCTCGAGCTCTCACGTACACGGAGTGTCACCGGTGTGGCTATAGTCCGGTCCAGTTAGCTCACAAACTAATCAGCCCTCCTAGCTAAAACTTACCTCTGATCATACAGCGACGGTCGATTTTTGAGCATTCGTAGGTAAATGCCGCACTCCGTAAAAAAATAGTTATTTTCAAAAAGAACATGTAAGTAGGTAATAGGTACCTACCAGTACTACATAAAATAATATGGTATTTAAAAACTCAAGCGTATCGAAACTGTTTAAATAAATTCGAGTGATATTCAGTGCAATATTGATTGAACTTAGTTGAGTAGGTATTGTGTTAGTTACTGTATTTATGAATTTGTGAACGAGATTGTATTGTAAGTGATTCGCGATTCGCAACTTAATTAATTATCTTCCTAAGTTTAATTAGCACATAACTATATCCACATATCAAGATAACTTGTGTTTTCTTTGCACTTTAATAATTAGCTAACAATAAAACAAGATAATATTTACTGATTAAAACTTACCTCATTATCGTCCTCTTCCGAAGTACTACTATTTTCCGTTTCGCAATCAAATTCTGAATCAGGTTCCACACCTTGTAAAATCCGTAACAACTCATTAGAACATTCACTGTCACTCATCATTTGCACTTTTCCCGAACCGGGCAAAAAACACGGCACACGTTTGTTTTGTTTGTAACGCCCAGCACTATGACACGATGACCTTGACACCTGTGCGCTTACGACGTCACGAGCTAACTTGAAATATAGTCGGTGGCGCAGGTAGCACTGACATCTTGCCATTACGTAGAGATGGGTGTTGCAATATCGAAAATCCTCAGTAAACTTAACTAATTTTAATAAAGTGATTTGATACGTACATTAATTTTAAAATGTATTATGTAATACGTTATTTCCTGACCGGGATTTATTTGAAATCATAGAATTTATGAACATTTGGATGGAATAAAACATAGTAAATATGGAGGATTGTAGTGAATGCAACTTTCGCGTCACATCACTGGCCTACTTGATATGAAGTCGTTGGCGTGCGGGACATCAAAATATTTGAGACGTTTTTGTTTTTATCCATTTTAAGACTCAAAAAAGCCTGTTTTGCCTAGGAAAATAAAAAATAGGGCTTCAGCTGTGTCCATCTTACAAAATTACAAAAGAAACAAATGTTTTATGTATCGTAAATGTATTTTATCAAAGTAGGTATAATGAAGAACTTCTATAGAAGTCCTGGCGTGGAGGGCACGAAAATCTCGAACTTCTATAGAAGTCGTTGGCGGTGAAAAGGTTAAATAATGTTTAGCGCCATTCATTGCAAGCACCCTTGCAGGGTGTCTCAGGTACCTACCGTTATTGTTAATAATGTCATCTTTTGTTAATTATGTACTTTACTACACTTACTACTACTGTGCAACAAAGAAATTGAAATAGTCAGAATGAGAACTTTAATAGGCACCACAAAAAGTATTCACACTTTTTAAAAAGTTTTTTTAAATGGCGCTACACGTACTGATTTTATTCTTAGTTCTCCAAAAACTCATAGCCAACAAATACGGGCGGGCGCGTGACGTCACAGCGCTGCCTACTCACCGTCGTAGTGCTGGTAGGGCGCTACGGGCGGGCGCGTGACGTCACGACCACGGAGCAAAAACACAGAGGTGTTGTAACAACTTTTTTCATATAATAATAGTGTCTCAGCTTGCGCGGGTTGCGGGGGGAGTCCAAATAGGAGAAAACCATCTTGTGGCCAGTAGCCAAAGCAAGTACCTACCTAATTTACGAGATTAACAGAGTTGTCATAAAAGTTCTGCTATATTTCACTAGATGTCGTGTATGTCGTAACTTTATTTGTTCCGTTTAATCTCGTTTTATCCGTGTAACTACTACACGATACAACACAGCACTTCATGCTAACAAAAAGTTCGGGTCGAGAATTTTTTATAATTCTCTAAAAGACTGAATAAGCCACGAACAACCTATTCGCCAGCCAACGAGAGTTGTAATGACGAAAGCGACACCTGGTCGTAAGTAGTTCAACTACGGTGTGACGTCAGGACTACATTGATAGTTGCTGGACTACATTGATTGCAACACCTCCTCTTTGTTTTTGCTCCGTTGTCACGACACTGCCTACTCCATTGTTTTAAGCCTCACAGCATAGAGCGGCGATGGGCTCACCACCCTTCAGGTATAGTAGTCGTGAATCTATGTATAGTCACAAGCACCAATATGTATACACTTCGACTCTTATTCCATTGTATTAAGAGCTACAATTGTTTACATATTTTTACTCGTGACTGTACTATATAAGGTGACTGCTAGAAACTTCAAGGGCTGGTCAGGTCAAGTGTTTTATACATGACAAAAAGGACAAAAAATAATTCGTGTTATATCATAAGAAAAGTAAATGAAACAATTAAAAATAACGATTATTTACAACGTGCGGGCAAGAGGTTGACCTGTCCGCGTCAGTACCCTACGTTGACGGGTCGATTTCGGATCGGATCGGCTACAAGGCAAAATGTCTATTGACTAAGACTACCCACAATTGAATAAGACTTGAGAGCAAATCGTCCACATTTGAAAATGTAACCAAAAATTGTTTTAATGACGTCTTGCGAAAATGTCTAACCAGCATATTGGCTACGAAGCAAACCGTCCACAATGCATAATATAACTATTGTTGAATGACAATCGGAAACAGTGTATGTAGGATAGAACTAATTGCACCTTACTACACAGATAAAAAGGATTTCTCAAAGCAAGAAAAATAGTTTTCTTGACATATTACGTTATTTTAAGGAAAATTGTCTTAATACAAGTAATGTTTATTCATTTTTAGATATTGGCAGTCTTAAAACAAAAGATATATTTTCTTGTTGCATTTTTACAATCAAGAAAAAATATTTTCAATGAAGAATAAGTAAAATTAATCTAAGAAGTTCAAATGTTATTGCTTTAATACAATGAAATACTTATTTCAACTGAAAGTTTTTTTATTACAATGATACAATTCATTAGATGAAGAAAACATTATCTTGAATCATATCTTGAGCAAATTTAAAAAAATATCTCTTGAACTAATGACATCTAATCTTGTTTTGAGTAAACATCCTGGTTTGCTACAAAATATTATAGTACCTTGTTTCAATTAAATAAAATATTGAAAAAAGATAAAAATATTTTAACTCAGTAACTAGTTATCTTTACCAAAAATAGTTTTTTTGATATGTCAACCCACGCTTACCTAACGATATTGTGAGTGTGCGCGCCATGCAAAGCAAGTTTAAAACTGTTTGTACTGTTTGAGATTAGGCCTGTGGCTGCCAGATGAAAAATTAGTGGACAAAGTGACGACAACAATGACGCCCTAGATGGCGCTGTACTGATTCCTGCATCGCGCTATGGTTTCGTTTCATCAATAGTATAAGTACGGATCTGTTTTTTTTAACGTATCGAAACTTGCACTGACTGAAGTTCCTTCCAAGTATATTTGGAACATTCTTGGTCTATCGAGTTACTGAGTATTCTTTCAGTACTCTCAAAGTCTCAATAGAGGACAGGTGTTTCCTGCAAGAATGTTTTTTGTAAAATAAAAAACTAACATTAAAATGCATTTAGGACTCTTTTAGTCGTGGGTCGTTGTCGAATTTTATGACGACGAAACGCAACCGTATTTTCTGGAACGAAAACTAGTCCTCGAAACGGTCTTCGTTCGCAACTGGTTTCATTGTATGGGGACGGGCAACGGATGACGACGCAGGACGCGATCGAACGAGAGAAACGTAAACTCATCTCGAAGACTAGTGAAATGGTTGCGGAATGAGAACTTACGGTTACTTAACGTTTTTCGTTTGATTATAATAGATTTTTTTTATTTAAATAAATGAACTTTCCTTCATACTTACATATCGCAGTAATTATTATATTCATACTACATACATAAAAAAATGTAAAATGTTAACATTTTTTTAGTTTGTGTGTGATAAGTATGAATATAATAATTACTGCGTTAAGTAATTATTATTAATAATAATAATTAATTATAATAATATTTATTATTATTACTTATTAATAATAATAATTACAACAATATACATATTATTAAATTAATTAAATAATAATTAATAATAACTATTAATAATTAATACTTACTTAACGCAGTAATTATTATATTCATACTAATTATCACACACAAACTAAAAAAATGTAAACAAAAACTGTCACCCACGCGAGCCGCGTGAGTGAGCGTCGCGACTCGTTTTGCCATTTAATATTCCTATTACATTTTTGCCAAACAACCTTACACTCTATATCAACGACGTTAAGATACACAGCAATGACTACCGCGTTGCGAACGAGACGAAATATCCAAAAAAATAAGTTGCCTTTCACGATATTCGACTGTATTGTGGTAGTAATAAAGATTATTGTATTATATCAAAGACCAAAACGAACGAATCGAGCGACGACGTTGCAATGATCTCATTACGTTCTAAGCTCTATCTTCATAAACTTTAAGTACAAATTCGCTTCAAACAATCCGAGGACCAGTTGCTCGACGAAGACTGCTTTAGAATGAAACGTAAAACGGTTCTACCGTCGCGGAACACAAAACGGTCTTTTAAAACGGTTCGTCTTTGCAACGACCATGCCTAGACTCTTTATTGCAAGGTATGAAGGAATATTTTTCCCGGAACAAGAAAGCTTTTTCCTTATTGAAAGTAGCATAAATTGAAATTTAAAATATTAGTTATTATTGGTCTAAGGATATAATTTTCTCAAATTAAAATATTAAGAAAACTTATAATTCTTGGTTAAAGATGTATTATTTTAAATCAATCAAGAATTGTTTTATTTCAAGATTATTTCAAATATCAGTTTAAGATTATTTTTTTTTTAATGTAAGAAAATATATGTTTCAATATATATGAGGCAACCATAATCTTGGTTTAATGCAATTTGCTTTCATGCAAGATTATTTTACTTATTCGAAGAATACCGTTTTTTCTGTGTACCTACATAATGCTTTAAGGGTAATGTAAACCCTTACATTGTCATTCAGATAATGTTTTATCAGTGAGCGCTAAATAATTTGAAAACAGTCGACTAATCACATCATCATGCATCGATGGCATCGATCGACTAACGTCGATGAGTATACAAGCGAGATTTGGGGCATAGTGCTATCAACTCATAGTTATCGATCGATCGATTAGTGAAATAGCACCTTAACGAGAGGGCAAGATAGGAAGATGTGTGAAACAAATCCATTCATTGTAATAATAGATAATTTCATTTATTTTTTAAATACTTTTTGAACACATACTTAAAAATAGGGTATATTGCAACTTAGGCTTACTTATATATTAAGTTTCACAAAAAAAAATCATTTTATTTTCTAATAAAATTAACAAAAAACAAAATAGGTAATAAGTAATTTAAAAGCATGCAACATTTTAGTCAACATTTAAATAATATTTAATTTTAGAAATTCTTTTTAAGAATTCATAGGGTGAGATCAGATCTTCTTCCAATTTTTTTTTCTCCTCATTGTAACGCAAATTGAAACTGATATCGATTTTTCTCCTTTTACTGCTATGAAACAAACTGTTTTTATATCTGATTTCTTGCCATTTCGCTTCTTTCCTTAAGGCATCCAGAAATAGTAGTAATGTAGGTTTTTTACTTAATTTTGTGCTAAAGCGTCTATTCCATCCCTCAAGCGGATTGTTTGTACAAAATTTCTCATTATAGCAGCTTATATTCACAGACGCCTTAAGCCATTGATTCTCAAAATAATTCAGAAAGTTACGAGTGCCGTCTGTTAACAAAGCATGTTCTTTAATATGCAACCAGCACTCTGAGTAGTGTGTTGATGGTAGAAGAGGAAAATTGGCACATATTCTGATTATACTTCTAGATTCCTTAGTATCAGTGATATTCAAGGCTTTCGCTTTCCTCCAAATAGCGTTATGAAAATGATAATAGCATCCACTTATTAATATGTCTGGAAACACTTTTTTCAATGCATTTGTAATACCAATTTCAAAGTCACATTTTATTTTATTTATAGTTATGTCTAAATGTTGCTTTATTAGTTGAAACAATCGTTCATAGGTTATTTGTAATTTGTTGGGAAGTAATGCATAAATTATCCCTACCACATTTGATGTCTCGCTGTTACTGTCTATATCAACGTGTATAGATATAATCTGATAAAATGGTTTTGGTGTGCGTGAAAACGTACCATCAATAAAGAATAAGTGATCTTTTAAGTATTTAATATTAATTCTCAATGATGTTGTACAAAATAACAATATTTTGTCATTGTTAATTCCGTCTTCACAAACAAGAAAATCACGCGCTAGTATTTCTGGTATTTTTATATCGTTTAGAGAATCGAATTCTGTTCTTTGTACATTAAGAAAATGTCTTCTAGCGCGACGTAATGTATCCTTCTTGGATTGAAAATTTGGTACAAAATCTTCATTATATGTTTCTCTAAATTGCTCTTCAAATATTTTTTGGACTGGTTCATAATTCTTGCAAACTATGTCTTTGCACTTATCCATAACGACATCAATATTATTTTTTATATAATTGGGTTTGCACGTATGTTCTACTTGACGGAGAATTTTATTTCTTTCTTTATTTATTGTCACCGTAGCACTACAGCTATCACGATTAATACATCTCCACCTTGACGAGCCACCTTTATTTACAAATCCTAAGGTGTGCCTATAACCAGCAATCAACAAAGCCTCCCGATTTTGTTGACTTTTAATAAAAATAAAATTTTTACTAGAATCACTTTCCATCATTGTTATATTGTTGATATATTGTTCAATTATATTTTTCTATCAATAAATAAATATTATTCTTCTGTATTCAGTGTCAATGTCAATTTTAATCGTTAGGTTAACATATGGCTATTTAGATACTAAAGAGTTCTGTTTCATGAAGTATAAATTAAATTAAATTATAACAGGAAGGATGTATGCACATGTTTATCTATTCAATATCCTTTTTTATTAGTCTGTAGGAATTAATGCTAACATAATGCACCATGAACGATATGTCTACAGGCAGTTTTCAATTATAGACTACTTGAATTATGGACATAAATAAATTGTGGACGATTTGCTCCCAGGACAATCTCTACATGTGGTCAAGATTGGTTAAATAGACCTTTTGCTTGAGAAGACCAAAAGCATATATGAACATTTTGCTTTGTAGCCGATCCGATCCGAAATCGACGGGTCAATGGCCGGCTGTTGCCCGCGCGTTGTAAGTAATCGTTATTTTTAATTGTTTTAATTTTTTCTTATGTTATTGCTTTAAAATAAATTAGATACTCAAAGACCATCCAATTAAAATTTACAAAATTAATTATTTAATTAAAAATGAAAAAAACACAAATTCCCATTTTGTCATTTTTGCCATGTGACACACATGTGTTTCAAACACTTGACCTGACCAGCCCTTAAAGTTTCTTGCGGTTTCTAGCAGTCATCTTATATAGATTCAAGACTATTTTGACGGCACGCCGGTTCTGGCGTCGCGCCATTTCTGAGGTCCAGGGTTTAATGCCCAGTCGGGTCAATTTAGAAAAAACTTATTTTCAAAATTGATTTCGGGTCTGGGTGTTTTTCTTTGTTTATGTATATGCATCCGTTATCTAGTTCAACTATGGTAACGAGTTACACTAGAAGCTTATTTTGGGCTAGATGATTGGTGTGAGCATAGAAAAAATAGCAAATATAACAGCGCCGCGTGCACATAACAATGTGAGCGCAGTAAACGCTGAATTTATTCTTTTGCCCTCCGAATAATGCATTACATATTAAAGGAGAATGTTTTTTTTGGTCCAAATAATCAAAGTTTTCCCCAAGCTTGCCACATGTTTCGTTTGAAAGATCAGCTCATGTACAACATTTTCTTCTATGGAATCGAAAAAATCTGTCCCGCAGAAATCTTGATATTAGCCAATAAATAAAAATATAAAAGTTCATGTTTTACTTTCTATGCACATAGAGCAACCTTTTGTAGAACAGATATTTAGCTAGCACGCGAGTTTGCCGAACCAGGTAACCAACTTTTTGTTCCAAAGATTGACATATAGCCACCATAAGTTCTTAAATCTTTTAAAACCATTTCTGATTGTGTGTTGCGATGGTTATATAATAGAAGTAACAGGACCTCATTTAGCCGTTACATCTGATGCTAGTATTTTAAAGAATTTAGTAAATCATAACAACGACGTGTTTAACTGGTTCTTCCAAGAAGGAGATGTCCTTATTTAAGATAGAGGTTTTAGAGATGCTGTGCCTAATGTGGAAGCTTGCGGCTATGATATCCATATGTCCAAAACGGTTGGAAGAGGCGCAATTCAATTATCGACGGCTGACGCAAATAAGTCTCGTTTAGTAACGATTTGTCGATGGGTCGTGGAAGTAGTGAATGGCCGCATAAAGAGAGATTTCAAGATATTCAGAGAGGAGTATTTCAATAGAGCTCTTCCTCTTAAGCAAGAAGATTTTAGGAATGCTGCGGCCATTACAAATGCCTTCCACGACCCAATCGCTGATAATGTAAACGCCCCTGCTTTTGTGGAAAGAATCGACAACAAAATCAATATTGAAAATCCTCTGGCGCAATATGTGTATGACCATACCATAACCACCATAACCTCAACAGCCGACGAGTTCAGTTTGAAAATATGTCTGCCGAAATACCTGAACTAGGAGATATTTCGCGATTGTCTGAGGAAGAACTTATTATGTTTGCATTAGGGACTTACCAACTAAAACTGGCCAGGAGTTATTACAGCAAACACGCCCGTAATGGTGTTTATACCATACAAGTATACTGAGACAACGTCGATTTAAATATTTTTTTAAATAATTATGACATCGCTGGTAATAACTTCTGGTTATTAGGAGGGAAAATACAATCTAGACATACTCGTAGCCGGACCTATCATACATATATACTTGTAAACTCAGACAATCGCGGGTTGGAAGCTATAAATAATTATTACTGTTCTTGTAAGAGTGGAAGACGTACTGAAGGCACATGCGCTCACATAATGTCTATTGTGTGGTTCTTAGCGTGGGCACGTTATACCGATATTGACCATCCAGCACAGTTTCTAGATAGTATCATCATAGATGAAAATGATTTATAAAAACACTGTTTGATTGTTAGATCATAAATGTTTTCAAGAACATATGGTTTTTCATTTATATAGCCTTTATACCTTTCATTATATGTTGGTATAATAATTTTTAAATAATGTAAATCTAACCCGAACGAGAACCAAACCAGCTTTCGTCTAAATCACTACTCTATCATGTCACTGTCATGTCGCCAATTAGCTATTAGCCTGTAAAATAATAATATTTTTGATCAATAAAAGCTAAAATGCCATGCACTAAAATAATCCCAACTAAAAGAGGTGTTTTGAATAACTCGATATAACTTTAAAACTGTGGGTTCGATTTTGATGCGTCTTTTCACATATACTAAGTTCGAATGCGTAAGTCGATCCACAGTGGGCTCAAAACTGGGGGCTGCAAAAAAAATTTGGACCAGGGCCTATAGTAAAAAAAACATTCTCCTTTAAGAGGGCTTACGCATTTCAGTTTCCCATACAAACTTCCAAGTCGAAATTTTTTTAAACCAATATGCCAATTTTAATGAAGCTTTGCATGCTAACGCTTATTGGTTTTTAAAAATTTCGTCTTGGAAGTTTGTATGGGAAACCGAAATACGTAAACCCTCTTAATAAATTAGCAGCAAGTAATACTAATATAGTGTAAATTGGTTTGTATGTATGTATTCTGCGAATTGTGTAACTTGTAAATGTATGTTATGTATTTTTTTCGTTACGGCAATAAATAAGTTTTTATTTATTACTTCTTTATTTAAAAAAAATATTGATTTACGTATGTAGGTACCGTGGCTTTACTCACCGTCGGAGTCCTGGTAGGGCGCCACAGGCGGGCGCGTGCGCGGCGGCTGGTGCGGGTGCCGCTGCGCCGCGTGCGACGCGAGCGACTCGCGCGACCAGCACAGCTCGCCACACTCGCCACACTCCACCGGGGAGTCGCCGCCGTGGACCTGAGCAATAGGTCATTGTGAAACTTTAAGTGTAATAAAAACAATATTTACATACTCATACATACATATGAAACTCATTTTGATAATACGTCTAAAAGTTTGTAAGTATAGAAAAGAGGAGAAACTAAAACCTACCTAAATTAAGTAACAAAATAGCAGCGCGAGTCCTTGCACGAGTTTTTACTATTTCAGTATAACGTTATTACTAAAATACGGAAGAACATCCGTGAAACATATTTTACAATACACCTATTACAATAAATATTTCTTCTCACATTTTGAAACAATTACGTTTACTAGAGGGGCGTTCAGTTTTAGATTAGACGATCTCTACATTATGTGTGTTTAACCTTCCGTATATATTTCACGGATGTTCTTCTACGTGTATGTCTATTACAGTAAGTACCTAATTATAGTCAAAGCAAAGACTCGTGGCAGACGGTGCAATAAAACGTGCGAATGAGACAGCGCACATCATGTGCTCTCTCGCACTTACACTGTTTATGAGTGACGTGACATCACAAAGACGTAGTGATGCGCGTTGTTTGTATACTATGTTGATCGAAAACAATAAGTTAAAAGTGGGTTATTTATCGTCGTCGCTGTCGCTACTGTCAACATGTATTATTAGCCGTTCGCATAAAAATTATTTCTTTAAGTCCTGGGGGATCGCCCCCCAGGCGTTGAATAATCTCAACCAATCTACAACTGAACCTCAGCCGTTATATAGTGCTATCGCGTTTGACACACGCGATGGCGCTTTACAAAGTCGGCAGAACGGCTGCGGTTCAGTTGTTATCTGGTTGTGATTATTTAGCACGATCGTCCCCCTGTTCTTGCAGAGATTCAGCGTGAAGAACACACTTTTGCCAATTTTCTATAGTTAAATTATTGATAGCTAACTACCCTTAATACATAATGTGTAAAGTCATAGTACAATAACTTTTAGTTATGATCAATACTATAATGAGGTGATTGTACATATTTTTCGATAACTCACAAACAATGTTTTTTATCGACAATCCTGTAAAGGAGACCCGGCGTTTTATGCTTAAGTTGTATACTTTTTTATTTTTTTAATCTGCAATTAAATATCTATTTGGCAATATCTGTCATCAAATGACAGTTGTACAGCCGCTACCTGTTAAATCAAACATGACGTG
Source organism: Scoparia ambigualis (assembly GCA_963921215.1). Classification (NCBI taxonomy): domain Eukaryota; kingdom Metazoa; phylum Arthropoda; class Insecta; order Lepidoptera; family Crambidae; genus Scoparia; species Scoparia ambigualis. The sequence goes on from OY992508.1 coordinate 29,615,538, forward strand.
ACGGCATTGTTTCCATTTGCCTTTTTTAAAAGCAAAAGAATTATGGTTTATGCAGCCACGTTAGACATTATTAAAGTAACATGTCTGTTTTTGAAGACTCAGTGTTTCCATACTAAAAATATTAACAATTAAATAACTCTAATCTGCGATTCCATAAAAATAAGACAAAACTTGGTTTAGGTAGCAAATAATAATTATTAGCTTACTTTATGACCAAATTCTATTGTATACAAGTTAAGAATTTTGCCTATGGAAATTGCCGCTTCTCCTTTGCGCGTGCGCATCTCACACTATCACTCACCCTCGCGTGTGACTGCAGTGCCTTCTCCCTCGCGAAGCCGACGCCGCAGTGCCGACACACAAACGGGCGCGTGGGGTCGGCAGGCGGCGGCGGGGGGGAGGGCGGCGACGGCGGCGTGGGCGGCGTGGGAGGGGAAGGCGGCGTGGGCGGCGGCTTGGGCGACGTGCGCACGCGGCGCGACCACTGCTGCGTGCGGGCCGACGTCATGTTCTCCCACAAGCCATTCTGGGAAACACCATCATGCGTCGATCTAAAGATCTAAAGTTCTAAACTTTTGAGTTGTTTAATTTTAGGCCAAGAACATTTGCACTTACTAAAAAATCTTTTATTTAATTTGCAATGTATTTTTGTTCGGCTGAAATCACGACGAAATTCTCCATATAGGTACCTACTTTTAAAGAAATATGAGCACAAACTGTAAATCTGAGGTACTTTATGTGTACAATATTGAAATTACTATACACAAACTATAGATTTTAACACACCTCAAAAGGGATTAAAAGTGACTGACGTGAAGACTCAACAGTTTATGAACAGGAATTTCAACATTGAACATGTGTGGCGAACACGCCAAAATAACAATTTCAACACACCTCAGATTACAGTGCAGATTGCTAAGATTAGATAGATTTTGTTTTATGTAGATTCTTTGGGCGTCCTCCAGATATAACAGCTAAATAACAAGAGCCGAATACCGAGCTCAGTCAAACTGCCATCAGACAAAAAATAACAAGAGAAGACTTACCTCCACGGGCTCCGGATTCTTTTTCCGCCTTCCTCTCTTTTTCTTTGGTTTTATTATTTGATTGTTTTCTAATAATTCTGGAAAGATGAGTTTTAGTTAGTCACAAAATAAATAGGTTCAATAAATACATATTATTGAATAGAATCATTGGCATTTTACTGAATATTATATATCATTATTTTGTGTCATCTATTAACATACGAGGGTCAAACTGATAATTCTTAGAAAATCAAAAACTGAGCCAACTAGTAAGTTTTGAGGTTTATTATATATTTTCAAAATAGTGTCCGTTTACATCAATACATCGCTGCATCCGGTGGAACCACTGAGAAAAGCAATTTGCCCACTCCTCCTGAGGGGTCTCTTCAACGGCCTTTTGAAACGCAGCCACCGCTTCCTCGGCGTCCATAAAACGTTTTCCTCGAAGTTTTTCTTTTGTTTTTAGGAATTAATAAAAATCGCAAGGTGCGAGGTCAGGGCTATACGGCGGGTGACCTAGTAATTCCACGTCTGACGAGGTCAAATAGTCGATTGTTTGCCTGGCGGTGTACGATGAGGCGTTGTCGTGGTGAAGGAGGATCCTACTGCGAGGGCGTTTCACCTGAACTTTTTCCAAGACAAGTGGCAAACAATTGTTGGTGTACCATTTGGCAGTTATAGTTTTTTGATCTTCTAAAACAATTGTCGCGTAATGACTTGTCTTTCCGAATAACGAAGCCATCATATTTTTTCCCACGCTTCGACCTCTCTTCACTTTAGTTGGCAACTCATCGGAAGGAAACACTCACTGAGCAGACTGTCTTTTGGTTTCGGGATCATAACAGTAAATCCAGCTTTCGTCACCCGTCACTATGCATTCGAGTCACCTCCGTTAAATCTTTGAAGCATTTCACGGCACCAATCAACACGACGGAGTTTTTGTGACTCGGTCAAATTGTGAGGTATCCACCGGGCGCAAAGCTTCCTGACAGCTAAATGTTCGTGGAGGATTTTGTGCACTTGACTCATACCGATGCCTAAGCTTGCCCGAATCTGCTGATAGGTCACTCGTTTGCCAGTCTCTATCATACGCCGCACAACACTGATGTTATCTTCAGTCGTCGCCGTAGAAGGCAGTCCCTCACGCAGATCATCGGTGAGATTAGTGCGACCACGCTTAAATTTATTGAACCAGTTGTAGACAGTGGCACGAGATGGGGCTTCATCGTGAAAGGCCAATCGAAGTCTATCGTAACTTTCTTGTTGACTTAATTGACATCGGAAGTCATAGAAATCATTGCACGTAAATTTTCCCGGCTTAGATTCATGCTGACGTCACACAGGCAATTTTCAATTTGCCGCCAAATCGAAGACAAAGACAAATGACAAACTAATGAAATCTAAACTGAATAATATTGTTGTTTTTTTTTAATATTTGTTCCGTGAAGGAACAGGCTAAGATCAGAGACCATACTGCCTACTCATTAGTATTTTTATTTCTTTTTTTCCCCCTTGATGATAATGAGTGGTGATTAAGATGATGAATGATAAATGATGTTTCCGAAACCCCTTGAGCCCTCAGTAAAGATGTGGGACTTTACTGAGGTCTCACACGGACTTCTTGAGAGAATTTGAAAAGTGATGTTGCACTGTTTTGTTACATTTGCCAACACTCATGCACGTTCACAAACACTGAAAGGTTAATAATCCACTATTATTTCACATTAATGTTCGAAAAAACACGAATTTTAGAAAATAAAACAAAACTGCAGACATGACGCTTCACTTTCCCGCCAAGAAGTCCCTGAATAATATTGACAAAGAGTTCCATTTACAAAATTCTAACTTTATTTTTAATTATATTGTTTACAAGTGGCCAGTTCTAAACACTTTCAGTGTCACCCTCGTACCGTGTGTTGAGACACATAAGTTTTACAGTAACATCAACATCAATAAATAAATTTATCACAACTATAATTTTATCATGACTGTCTATTTTAAAAGATAGTAGAGCCGTAATAAATATGTACATAATAAAACTGTATTTGATACGTATTTTTATAAGGAGCTACGATAGAGTTTAGCGCCGGGATCTTATCGATAGATGACTGCATTCCAAACAGGTGGTTTCAAAATGAAGACACAATAACACTGTTGAATGCTACTGAGAGTTAAGTTACTTAAAAACGAATATTAAGTATTATATTCCGTCGATAACAGGGGTACCGTTACTTTTTCGAGAACTAGTTCCTCTTGTTTTTTTTAGCTTCGTTAATAACAACATGAGGAAGTAGACTGTTTCGCTATATGACACATAGTGGGATCAGGAGTGTTTAGTGTTATTCCGACCTTTCGGTCTTGCGGTACGGCACCTTGAGGAAAACTGAGTATATAAAAATCTGACAAGTAGCAGACCTCATTAAAAAACCACTGAGGTGACAACCTCCCTAAAAACAAAGATGAGGAGCACACCTCAAAAAGCAACCAGAGGAAATTACCTCTCTAAAACACGAGCGGGGGGGGGGGGGGGGGGGGGGTGTCTTTTTTTAGAGGAGGACGGACGCGCAGTGATTACGGCCGCCAAAGCCCTTCGGAGTGGAGGCTTTGTCGAGAAGACCACCTCATTAAAAACCAAGTGTATGATGGGCACACCTCATTAAAAAGCACATAGAGATAGGAGATAACCTCTGTAAAAACACGAGCAGGGGCGAAAGTAGGATCGGCCCTTCGAGGAGGACGGACGCCGAATAATAGAACACGCTTGAACCCTTACGGGGGTAATGACCGCCAAAACCTTTCGGGGTGGTGGCTTCAAAAGAAGACTTAAGACCTTGCAGTACGAAGTATTGCATGAAAGGGGTTTGACTAACACCGGCTAAGAGGGAGGGTGGGGTCGGAAGAATCGCAGATCGTGTTCCTGGTCCTGCCTGCGATATGACGGCAGTCCTGGGGTTTTAGAGGGTGGGCCTCGGTAGGACTTTTAGGGGGACGTGTAATATGTGCCGTAATTCGTACTTGTACCGCAACTTTTATAAGTGACTACAACATTGAACGAACGTTGTCGAGTAAGCAATATTGTATAGTGAAATAGCAATGTATTTTGTATTAAGTCTTATCTCTTCATGTTTGACTTGTCATGAACTAAATACAACAATGTTCATCTGTCATCCTATTGATGTTAATTAACCTCCAAAAGCCTCTGCAACCGACAACTTATACGCGATGGCGACCCTCAACGGAGCTGAACTTGGCCGAAACTATTTTATGAAGAAACAACTACAAGTACCTATTCTGAAGATTCAGAAGTCCATCATCAATCCGACTATAGAAGATACCTGTTAAAGAAGACACTCGTTGCAAATGATATGAACTATAGAAGATTGGAAAACAGTAGATAGCGATGGTGTATGTTTAGCCGGTCCAGTTGTGACTGGTGTCCAGGGTATAGTTACCTGCCCCAACCATCTGCTGCGAGCTACCAGCATAGTAGAATGAAAGAAGTATGCTATCTTCATACAAACGCGCCGAGCGCGGCTTGTATGTAAGCGCGGCCTAGAAATCCCCTACGTACGCTTCGTCGCACGCACACACTGGCGAGTTTATTCATCTTAACAATACCAGTCGCGCGCGGCCGTAAGTAAGTAATGTCCACATCGTGCCACAGCCGGCACTGAGCGAGCCCATGCCGACAACGTCCACAGTCGATGTGCGTCACGCGTTGAGCCGAGCTGCCACATCGTCGTCGTAATACTACTGTGACGTGAAGGGAGAACGTACCGGAGGAGAGTTACTTACCCGTGCGCTTGGTCCTTTACCGGCTCTCGCCCCATAAAGATTTACATACATACATTCACAAATAGTACATCCTAAGGATTAGTCCAGAGACTAGGCAACGAAGACCGCAAAAACAGTCTTCTGCCATAGTCCATGTTTCACCTAATAACAACTGCATATGTGCTCAGCGTGACAGGTGATGAACCCTGTTGGATGTATGCGCAGTCCCTAGTCTGTTAGTCGTCTTTTACAAAACCCAAGGGTAGAGAGGGGTAGGTAGTATTACTATTATCCCGCTGCCACCACATTAAAGATTTACACAGCAACATTACCAAAATAAATTAAAAAAAAAGACGACACCTTGTCTCTACACGGAGGTCTTCAAAACAAAAAAAAAACAGTGCGCTCACCATAGTCCACGGCGTCGTGATTGTCCGGCACAAACGCGTGCACCTTGAGATGGTTCATGAGGTCGCACTTGCGCACGTATCGCACGCCGCAGAGGTTGCACGCGTGCGGCCGGTCGTTCTGGTGGGCGACCATGTGGTTCATCAGGGCGGCTTTCTTGCGGAAGCGGCGCGAGCAAAAGTCGCACGGGAACGGACGCATCGCTGTGTACTCGTCCTGCGTTAAATAACTTTAGTATAATAACAGGGGGGGTGTCACTCCGCAGTTTAGGTACGTTCGGCCGGCGTGCCTCCCGGGCAGGCCGCCTAGACGTATGGCAGTAAAGGTTGCCGCGAGCCGACGCACCGAACACCGAGCGCCAAGTCGCTTAACTCGTAATCCCTGCGCGCGCGCGTCAACCCTACGCTCTGTGACGTCATGACGTCAAATCGATATCGAGTCAGCGTTGCCTAACGGAATATGAACGCTCGGGTCACACGATAAGTTTCAATTTCGCGTGAAAGTCGTTAGAGAGTGAACCTTCTGTACGTAGTAGGTACTATTAGTTATTTTGTGATAATAATAATAATAAAGCCTTTAATTCCGAAATTTTTACAATACATTGATATGATTGATATTTTTTTTAAACTACTCCTTATGTCATAAGATGTCTCTAACTTAGGTGTGCCTTACGGCAAAGGCCTCCTCAACTCTTTCCACTGCTTTCTATTTGACGCTACTCTAATCTATAGGGGACCTAGGGTAATTTTTAGGTCATTCTCCCATCCTCTGCGTTAAGTAACTTGGGTTAACACTTAAAACGCGCCGCCACTAGACACAACAGAAATCAATTTATTGAGCACAGATCCAGTGCGCGGACGCAGTTGTAAGGTAAATCCAAAATTGAAATAACTTTCCCACTATCACAACAATTCAATTATTCATCTTGCCTAAGTTAAGCTTCTCTTGTAACTTGTTTTTTATATCTTTATTGTTGAAATTTTGCATTCACAATGCTATATAGATATAGACTAAAATATTTACTAGAAAAAAAAGAGCAGTCAATCGGCAATCCAAAGGTCGTGGGTTCGAATCCCATTCGAGCTTCCTGAGACTAGTTGATCGTTTTTTATAGTACCTAGATAACGGATAAACATACTTATTATACATAGAAGTTTGATTTTCTACTATTAACACGTTGGCTGCCCACCATACTACACCTACAGTATTGCTCCCATGCCCCACTGATCCCACCGGTGATGCTCAAAGCATCGCTCTATTACTGAGGTGCCATGAGCATCACCGGTGCGGTGACACATTAACGTAATACACTCGATTACACTACATAGGCTATACTCATTTCCAAATAACATTAGACAAAACTACCATCAGTTGACACATTTACAGTATTATTGAATAAAATACCTGCTATTCATAATAATATTACCAGTTAGCAAATCATGAAGGTAGCCTGACAGGCAAACTTACACACCAACACTACAAACAAAAACAACTGCTTATGGTCCAAAGAACGATAGCATGTTAGCAAGGAAATATATAAAAAAAACCTGCTATTCAGTTATAAAATTATTATATTGAAATTAAGTCCTTTCACCTGAGAAAATAATAAAAAATACAGATTACTTTTGATGAAAAAACATTCGATGAAGTAGATAATTAAAAGCCATCATCTGAAGATGAACCTTCTTGTCCTAAACCCAAACCATATTTTGCTTTGACATTATGATTTACAGGTGCAATTTATAGCATGACTGCATTTAATAAAACATTGTTCTGTACAGCTTTTTCTTTGTCTACTTAAACTTCGCAGTCCTCTATTATATTGAAGAAGAAATCGCTAAATATAGACAGATACATTATTAGTAGTAGTGAATTCAATTTCGTTTTAACAATTTCCAATTCCCCAAAACAATACCCTGTAAAAATTATCTTTTAATCCCACCGGCGCGGCGGTGATGCTCATGGCCACACAGAGAAGGAAATGTGATCCCACCAGTGATGCTCATGGCAGCCAACGTGTTAATTAGATGGTGTTCAGAAACCTAGATAACGGATGGAATAATCAAAAACACACCTTACAAATGTTTGTTTGTTCGCGATGGATGAGCGATGCTCATCCATCACTTAGGGTGGATTCGACCAAACTGGAATAAGGTCTACCTAGATTAAACACAAAATTTGTATAGACTAATCTCGGAGTAAGTCTTATTCCAGTTTGGTCGAATCCAGCCTTAATCGTTTTGGATAATTCTTTTTAGTTGTGTTTGCAATTGTTAGGACAAGTCAAAGTCAAAGTCGAAATATATTTATTCAATAAACTCAATTAATAAGTACTTTGAATCATCCAAATTATTTTAACCTACCAATACCAACTTCGATCAACAATACAACTAGACATGCGCTCACAGAAAGAACACCATAAAAAAAACAGGAACAGTGGTACAGTTTAATTATATACGGTACTCTTTATAAATTTAATAAAGACAATTAGAAATAGCTTTTGGATTACTTGGAGCATTTCAGTTCAGAGCCAAGCTGTTTTGCCTTCTGTGTAATCTGACACTTTCTAATAAACTTTTTATAAAGCTTTTCTTTGATTTTAAATTTATCAAGATCTAATTCCTGAATGGGTTTGCATGCATTTTTCGCATTTTTTTGGAAAATCGTTAGGGGTACCGTGTTTTCACGGGCGGGCCGCTAGTATAGTAAAAATAGAAAATAAAAAAAAATACCCAGAAAAGCTAATTTTAAATTGTATCACTAACCTGATCAGTGGGTAAGGGAACATCCAGTTCATTTTCTTGCTTAATTTCTGAAACGGGATTTGTCAAATGTTCTAGGGGTACTTCAACTCTGAAACCATAAATAAATACATACATATAATCACGACTATTATCCCCGAAGAGTTAGTCAGAGAATAGGCAATGAGAACAGCAAAAGCAGTCCTCTACCATAGCCCACTTTTCACCAAATAGCGACTGCACAAGTGCTCAGCGTGACAGGTAGTGAGCCCATCACCGCTTTATGCTGTTGGATGTATGTACAGTCTTTAGTCCGTTAGTCGCCTTTTATGACACCCAAGGGAAATGAGGGGGTGGTAGATTTCTTTCACAGCTACGCGACACGGCTACACGGAAACAATAAATGAACATTTAAATATAATAAATAAAAATTCTACTTATTTCTTTTCTTAGGTCAAAATGTTTAAATACCTTTCTTGCCCGTCAGGTGTAACCCAGTCGTCAGTTATAACTTCCTCGGTCACACATTCCACGTTAGGGTCCTCGGCAAGTTCCACATTTTCGGAATAACTAACTACGTCTTGAGATAAGAACATCAAGTTCTCTGCAGCCATTTGATCTGTGTCTGCTATCATCTCTTCAGTCTTTAACAAAATAGTATTCTTGTAAAGAACACAAAAAATAAAAATGTATAAATAACTGCTCATTGTCGTACTGCTTTTAATTTGTATAGTTTTCGACTACAACAGAGTAAAAGCCATCCTACTCTGTTTTTTCAGCAACAGAAATTGAAAGTAAAAAAGTAGTGGTAGTGCTTTTTTATGAACAATATTATAAAATTTCTATTTAAAAAAATGGAGTATAGATGTAACATCTAGAGGGATGTAGGTGATGGACAGCGGAGTCAGATTTAAATTGGAGAGAGAAGTGGCTTATTGTTTCTAAATAGATTGCCATGGAGCAGAACAACAGAAGACAGAAAAAAATAATATATAGTAGCAAATTTTATGACATTTTTAATTAACTTGGTTATTAATTAATTAATTAATTAATTACCGTATTTCCATATGATGTGGTTTGACCATCAAGGTCACATATTTCTTCTGTAACCTCATCAGTACCAGGACTGTGCTAAAGAATTTCAAAACAAGTGTTAAAATTTTTGACCTTATATTGCAATGTAATATGTTTAATCATTTACAAACCAAACAATTTGTCTATTTCTATGTTTACATAAAAAAGTCTTTGCTTTTTGTTCGTGGGTATGGTTCTTTTTATTTATAGTTGACACCTTGTAACTTTTTGTTTATTTTTCTTCTTCCTGCCCTGGTCCGGTCTGGTTTTAATTGGGTTACAACTTTTTGTTCACTTTATTACTACAAAGCATGCTGTGGTTACGTTTAGTAGGCTACATTAATCTAGAAACTCTTAATATTTTATAACTTCTTAAACATCATTTTATTACCTTTATTTCCACTTCCTCCCACTGGAGGTTAAACTCCTCGCTCTCCATAACGAATCACTTTATGATGTCACCCATTACTAAAATATAACATAGTTTTAAAAGTTATTAATTCTTTATTAAATATACACTTTACACAGTACCATGTATGAACTGATCCCATATTAGTCTAAGATCCGAGTATAGAACGACCTTCACCGAGAAGGTTAATGGGTGAAAAGGATTTTATATCAAATTTAATATGTTAAATAACATATTCGCAAGTGGGTTGGCTGAAAAATTTCAGTCCAGTACCTTTAATGATTAATTTAATGATAAAAAAAAACAATTTTTACATTGAACTGGTTTGGTGTGTGTGTGTATGTATGTAAACATAAATTTTATTTATTTAACCAGACAGTTGCAAACTACTAATATTGACTTGCCTGTTTGCCTATACCAAATGTTATGACAGGAAAAAAATAGTAGTAGCCTAACCTAAAGTTTGCTTATTCTACTGGCTTCATCCTTTCGATTGGTACCTATGTAATTTGTTTATTATGAAAACAAGTGCAATGTTTAAAAATTTTTTTTTTAAATATTTATTTAATCACTGGACTGAAATTTTTCAGCCAACACACTCGCAATATATTTTTAACACATTAAATTTAATATAAAATAATTTTCATCCATTAACTGGCTCGGTGAAGGTCGTTGTATACTCGGATCCTCTACTATATAAGGTTTTACCCCCATGTTATGAGATACGGGCTCCTCCTGAAAGTACTTCTAATTATGTTTATAATTCATATTCATTACAAGTGCTAGCTTTTTTTTTCTTTAATGATATATACATCTATGCTACATGGTGTATATAAAAGCTAAAAAAAACAAAACCAAATATTAGTAATAGAAATAATTTTTTATCTGTGTAATTATTACTTTTTTTTACTATGGACATTTGCACACGTAATCACAGAATAATGTTAGCTTATATGTTAAAATAGCCACTTTCAATCAATTACAATTCTTCAGATAATTGGTACCAACCACCCTAAAAACATACCAGTAACATATCTGAACCAAAACATCAACATAACCTTACAAAAAGTATTTTTATCATTATGGATTTAGCTGGTGTTTTACTATTAACCAACTTTATACAATTACTAACACTAAACAAAGATTGTCTAATAATAAATCCAGAAAGGCTGATCAAAAAATATGTCGTCGAAAGAAAGAAGCTAAGGTTATTCACTGTCAAAAGAAAAGGTTATGATGATAAACAAGTGCACTCACAAAGATACGCCCAACACATAAGTATACATTATAAATTAGATAAACTGAAAGAAATCGTAACGATTTTCAAGAATAATGAAGCTGCTTCATCTATCTATACGTTTACATGACGCAATCGTACAACATATCGATGGTTTACCAAGGATGAAAACAAAAATATAACCAAAGTGGTCAGTATAATATATCAAGTACTAACCCTAAAACAATAAAACGTGTCTTTATAACGTATTATTTCACTGATTAGAAAGAAATTCTTGATAATATTTTATTGTTTGGTTATCGGACAAATGGCTAACTTCCATTTTCTAACCAAAAAAACCATAGACAACTAACATAAATTGCGTTGGCTTTACTTTACACAGCAACGGGTTCCAGCTTTTCAGGTTTTTCATACTTTACCGTACATCATTGTTAAAACGGTAAACTTAACATTTGGGTAAAAAATAAGGAAAATAACATAAGTTAACACGTATGCGATGCATAATAATTAGTTAATTGTTTAATCAATTTAATCCGAAAATCAATACACATTATTGCACTGGCAATACAGGTGTTAACTCCATTTATTTTTGTTGTTTCCCTAACTTGTTTTACTATAGTTCCACATGCGTGCTCGCCACAGACGTATAATAGAAGGTGCTCGCTACTCGCTTCGCCATTCGACGATATGTTCGACGAAACATTTGCCTTCCTTAAACTGAGACGAGTGACTGTTTACACATTCGCGTGTGTTCTTTTCTACTTCAACTTGCAAGAATGGACGACGTCTACGTTTTAGCAGCATCCGCGTGTCAATGATTATTAATAAATAATTTTTTGCTTATTTTTGTGTCAATCATGTTTTGGAAACCAAACCAAATAACTGGTTGAGCTTGGTAAAGTTCCCAAAACGTTAAAACTCAGTCGTTCCTTTAATCCATTTTTAATATACAGTATAATGTTGCTTGATCAACAATAAAAATACAATGAGCGAGAGAGCGAATGTGGAAACACTAAGTTCGCCTCGTCACTCGTGCCCTTTGACTCGCGTCCAAAAAACCGCTCCGAACGCGAGCGTCACGAGCGGCGAGACGAGTCGCGAGGCGAGTGACGAGCGTGCGTTCACACAATCGCGCACGCACTTCGCCTCGCCATTCGACTCGCGACTCGCGCGAATGTGGAACTGCGGCTTTTAATTTTTTTGAAAAGTTCTGCGGAAATAAATAAAACAGTTATTGTCTATCGATAAATGTAATGCATAATAAAAATCCACTATAACATCTAAAATTATAGCTGTATCTAATTAATGAAGTTATAACTCATTTTATATCAATAAATCCTTCAATGTTAAGCAGAATTTACAAAACGATATTGCATTATTTAAAGCGACATCAACATTTTAGGACGTATGAAGCGCTGCCTTCGCCTTGAAATGCTTTAAAAAATAAAAAGTCTGTCTGTGGCGTTGTCTGTCTGTCTCTGATTTGACAACACTCAGAGTGAGTGTCTGACACAAAGTGTTGTTCCGTAACTTGAATCTGTGTTTTCTATTGAATAACTAATCTGTTGACTTATTATTTGTGTGTAATTATTTTTGTGGTGGTGTGTTTGTTTATTGTATGTGAGTAATTGTCTTTTTAACCGTAGTAAAGGAATGTCGGAACCTCCCGATCCGGGAGGCGGCGACAATGAGCCATGTGCTCAATCATCTCCCCCATTATTCTCCCAAAGTACCCAAATGGAAGTAGACTTTCATTTGCAAAGCTCCAGGAAGCGTGCCCCTTCAGAATTAAATGCATCCCAACCACCTAAAAAGACCAATACGTCCCAATCATCCCCATCAATTCAGTCGTCTTACGTTCATCCCGAGTTTTAAAATACCAAAAGCAAATACACAGCCCAAGACAAGGCCCCTTTCATTGTCCATGTTAACAAAGTTGTTGCTGATCCTTCATCAGGTACTGCACTTCGCCCTATTAAGTTTGGCCACTTTCTATTTCATAATAAGATAAAAAACATTGTTTGTGATGGTGTCAAACTCATTGGCAGGAATAGAGTTTCTGTAGAATTTAAAACCTACCTAGATGCTAATGCTTTTCTAGAACACCCGGCACTCTCTCCATCAAAGTATGAAGCGATCATCCCAAGTTATAGCATCACTAGAATGGCCATTCTCCGACAGATACCTGTAGAATGGACCCTTGAGGAGCTTGTACAATCTATTGAAGTACCTAAAGGCTTTGGAGCTGTTATTAAGGCACGTAGACTTAACAGGAAGACTTTAGTTGATGGCTCCCCAGTATGGATTCCGACACAAACCGTGGTGCTCACACTCGCTGGTCAAAAATTACCTCCCCATGTTTATTGTTTTTATGTATCTCTTCCCCTAGAAACTTATATTTTACCTACCATACAGTGTAATAAATGCTGTAGATTTGGACATATCCAATCGCAATGCAGGTCCCAAGCTCGTTGCTTTATATGTGCTCAACCACATGAAGGTATTTCCTGTGAGAAGGAAATTCCTACTTGTTTATACTGCACTGGTCAGCATAGGTCTAATGATTCTGCATGTCCGGAACAAGCTAGACAAAAACAAATAAAAATGGTTATGTCTCAGGAAAGCGTTTCTTACTCCGAGGCATCGGCTAGGTTTCCCCAAGTCAGGAGATCTTTTGCTGATACAGCTAGGTCCACAGCCCCCAGTCAATCCCATTCATCTCGATTCCCCCCCCTATCCACACCTAATCCCTCTTTAACTCCAACGTCATACAGAAAAACAATAGTTGTCCCTAGACGACCCATTATGCCAGCCTCTTCCCCAGGTTACAATCGACAGGCACACAGAGAGATCATAGAAGAACCAAGATCCGGACTTGAAAATGGATGTGCCATTTCAGGGCATCCTCCAGCTCCCAATGATAACCTCATATCGTTACTCTTATCCACTACTATTAACCTCCTTAACCGATTTAATGATACCGAATTACCGAACAATGTCAGATTTCAATTGTCCCAGCTCCTCTCCCTATCCAGTCCCAATGGCTCAAATAGTTCGCCCAATGGCTCAAATAGTTCAGTGGAACTGTCGCAGTATTAACAATAAAAAAAATGAAATTTTATATTTAATTAACAAGTACTCTCCTGACGTTTTTGCCATCCAGGAGATGCGACTCAAGCCTGGCTCTCATTTCCGAGTGTCAGGCTATTCGTGCCTCCGGGAAGACAGAACCGATGGTCATGCAGGTGCTGCTGTCATGATCTCCAGGAAAAATTCTTTCTCCCAAATAACTTTACCCCCTCATAGTGAAAGCATTAATGCCGTAGCAGTAAGAACTTTAAACATATCCTTCTTAAGCATATATATTCCCCACCCAGATACTGCATGTCTGACAGAACTCCATTCCATTCTCTCTTCAATCCCTCCTCCATTTATTGTGATGGGTGATTTTAACATCCACCACTCTTCTTGGGGCTCATACTATTGTGACCATCTCTCTTCCTCCTTTCTAGACATGTGTGACAATTTTAATTTATGTGTGTTGAACGATGGCTCCCCTACCCGTAGAGTAAACCCTTTCCAAAACCAGAAAAGCGCAGTAGACCTTTCCCTGTGCTCTCCTTCACTCTCCACTCGCCTTAAATGGACAATACTACCCACTTCTCACGGTAGTGATCATTTCCCCATTAACATTGAAATGCTGGGCTCATCTCGTCCTAATATAGGGGGAATCCCACGCCCTCAATTGAAATACAATCTTTCAAAGGCAAATTGGAGTCTATATCGTTCCATTTTAGACCAAGAACCCATTGGTATTACAGACATAACTGCTGATTCTGTTCATAATGTCTATGTTCACTTTAGAGATGCATTACTATTAGCAGCCAGCCAATCAATTCCTAAAAAAAATATTTTTAGAAATAAGCGTCCATCTCTCCCCTGGTGGGACTCTGAGTGTTCTACTGTATGTAAGGAAAGAAAGGCAGCGGAATTAAAGTACGCCACATCTATGACGGAGTATAATTACATTAAGTTCCGCGCGGCGTCAGCAAAGGCCACAAAGCTCTTATCTGAGAAGAAAAGAGCTGGTTGGAGAAGGTTTTGTGAAGCACTTTCCCCTAGTTCGCCTCCTTCAATGGTTTGGAACAACATTCGTAGGTTCCGAGGTTCCTTATCTAATAGTGGCAACATAACTTCCAACGACACATCAGAGTGGTTAGAGTCTTTCTGTCGTAAACTAGCCCCTTTATCAGTACCATCCCTCTCTGAGTTATCAGTATTCACAACATCCGGATCCCCCTTAAGCGATTTTGATGCACCATTCTCTCTCGAGGAGCTTTCTTCTGTACTCGACGGACTCAAGGATTCATCCCCAGGAATTGATGGAATCCCTTACACCTTTCTAGTCAATTGTAGTCAAAGCACCAAAGAAAATTTCCTTTGCATTCTTAACAACATCTTCATGTCGGGAATTCCCCCAGCGGAATGGAAGTCTCAAATTATTGTTCCAATCTTGAAACCTGGTAAGCCTACTCATGATCCAAATGGATATAGACCCATTGCTTTGTCTTGTACCATGGCTAAAATATTAGAACACATGATTAAGAACCGCTTAGAATGGATTGTCGAAAGTAGAGGTTATCTGGCTAAAAGTCAATTTGGTTTCAGAAAAGGCATGAGTACTATGGATAGTCTCAGTATTTTTGTTACGGACATTTGGATAGGGCTCTCAAGACGCGAGTCTGTGGTCGGAGTATTTTTAGATGTCTCATCTGCTTATGATAATGTGTTGCTTCCAAAACTCAGGCAAAAATTGCTTAATCTGAGTATACCTGTGAAGCTTGTAAATCTTATCTCTAATCTACTTTCAGATCGAACCATTCAGGTGTGCGTAAACAACAATCTGTTTCCACCGAGATCCGTCTGGAAAGGTCTTCCCCAGGGTTCAGTCCTTAGTCCCTTACTGTACAGCCTTTATACTTACGATCTTGAGTTATCCGTGGACTCTTTCTGCAGTGTTCTTCAGTATGCTGACGATCTTGCATTATATATATCTGCCAGTGATATAGAATTGGCCTCTTCTCGGCTAAACGCTGCAATGATCTACCTCAAAGACTGGCTGGACGATCATGGCTTATCACTTTCTGTGGATAAATCCACTGTAGTCAATTTTACTCGATCTAGGTCCCCTGCTGATTTAGACATTATGTACGAGAGTAGACCCATTCCTGTAAAAGAAAATGTTAAATTCTTGGGAGTTGTGCTTGATTATAGAATGTCAGGAGTTCCTCATGTTGCACATATTACCAAAAAATGTGAGAAGAACATTAACATCCTCCGATCTGTATCAGGTGCCTGGTGGGGTGCGCACCCGTTTTCCCAGAAACTATTATACAACGCTCTAATACGAAGTCATCTCGATTACGGGTCCTTCTTACTAGAACCATGCCTCAAATCTTCTTTACATACACTTGACAAGATTCAGTCCAAATGCCTACGCATTATAATCGGGGCTATGAAATCCTCTCCCATCAATGCTCTGCAGGTAGAATGTTCCGAAGCTCCTCTCTCAATAAGAAGACAGTACCTAGCGGATAACTTTTTTTTCAAAATTGTTCAATATTCTAGACACCCCCTAATTGGAAAACTTCATCAACTGTCAGAATACATATCATATGATAAATATTGGAACCATAAGAGTTACCCATGTCTATTTAATAGTTTTGTAAAATTTATTCGTCTTCCATGTCCAGTTTACCAGTGCATTTTAAACCCTTTGTTTGATAACAACTATCATTCTTTAACTTTTAAACCTAATGTTATCCTTGACCTTGATATACATAAAAACAGCCCCAATGCTAATGCCCAGTTACAATGTCACATTTATACCCACTGGACCGACTGGCTGGTTATGTATACAGATGCTTCAAAGATTGATGAGGGTAAATGTGTAGGTGCTGCAGTCTGGATCCCTAGATACAAAATTATATTAAATTCTAAACTACCACCCGCCACCTCTATTTTTACTGGAGAGGCTATTGCACTATGGGAGGCAGTGTCATTTATAGAGTCACATAAAATAAAGAAGTCCGTAATTTTTTCCGACTCCAAAAGTGGCCTCCAAGCCATATCGTCAAACCCCTTTCGATCCAAACATAAGTTTCCAATTATCTTTAATATCAGAAGTGCCCTATATAGGTGCCAACAGCAAGGTCTGATGGTTTGTCTAGCTTGGATTCCTGGTCATTCAGGCATAGATGGAAACGAGATGGTTGATTGTATTGCAAAAGATGCTACCATAAATGGCTGTACCGCTCATTTCAGGGTGTTTTCTCATGACTTGGGCTTATTGGCAAAACAACATATGAGGTCTAAATGGCATACTCAATGGAGAGCTTCTTGTCGTACTGTGGGAAAGCATTACGCGGAAATTCAAGATCTCATTCCAATAAAACCCTGGTTTTTTAATTACAAAAACATCGGCAAAACCTGTACCTCTACTATCTGTCGGTTAAGGTTGGGGCATGCGTGCACTCCGGTTCATTTAGCTAAAATAAGGGTCAAAGACTCTTCACTTTGTGAATGTGGACTAGATGAAGGATCAACAGATCACATATTTTTCGAATGTCCTAAATACCCCATTTCCTTATATGATCTGCTCCCTCCATATATTTCTAAGCCTATCAATTTTAAGTCCCTACTCATGTATGTTAAATCCCCACTTGTTAATATTTTGTGATTTTCTAACCTCTAATAAAATTAGACTATAAGTTGTGTGTCCATACTAATCTAGTAATAATAATTCTATATAAGTATATATTGTGTATGTTCTTTTTCGCAGATAAATCAACAGTTAAAAAAAAAAAATTAATACTAAAGAAGTAGTTTAGGTTATTAACCATATCCACTTTGTGCATTCATGAAACTTTGGAGAAACAATAACGCCTAAGCAGAATACTTGATACTGGCGAAATCTATCAAGAAAACGCCATTGAATAAAGAAGAAGAAGAAGATTTGACAACATCACTTTCTGTCATGAAGGACAATAAATTATTATTAATTTTCTGCGATGTAAGATCTAATAAATTTGTTTTTTGTGAAAGTATAGATTAATATTACACTTGCTATAATTGACCGACGACCTAAGTTTTACTTATTCCACCAATAGTCAATTAAAGTGACAGTGAACGTTTCAAACTTTCGTAACGTCTTGAAAAATATTTGGGATTATCGAATCAAATATCATAAAATTCATTGTTCACCTTCATTTTATAGCACTGGGCTCAAAAAAGACCACTAAAAGCTCAGTATTCGGTTTTGATGAATGAGGCAAACGGGTAGAGGCAGTAAGGAAAGTGGTTGGACCGTCTCAGATGCAGTAGAGCCTCCAGCACAAGATATTTTTAAGGCACGGACGTGAGGTTGCCAATGCTCTCCAACAAGCAGCAAATAAATAATTATTGAAGCTAATGAAGACATGTGTATTTTTTTGTTATCTGGATTAAATAATTGTAAGCAAGCAGTAGGTGTACAGTGTGCAGTAATTGTGTGTTAGGCAATAAATTTTGCTGAATAGTATTATTGTTTTATTAAAAGAGTATTTGTTTTGTAAAGATACTGAGAGTTAAAGAAACTGAATATAACCTTACTTAATTTACCAAAGAAACTTTATTTAAAATTTATTATAAATCATATGAGGCACCCTGTTCCCCAATAAGCAACGTTAACGTTTCTGCTTAATTTTAGCTCGGTTCTTAGAGCGTTTCTTAAAATAAGAAAAGAAAGAGCCAAACGCGCCATCATAGTACTTACAAATAAGTAGGTACATACTCGTATACACATACATATAATCACGACTATTATCCCCGAAAGATTAGTCAGAGACTTGGCAATGAGGACCGCAAAAGCAGTCCTCTACCATAGTCCACTTTTCACCAAATAGCGACTGCACATGTGGTCAGCGTGACAGGTGGTAAGCCCATCGCCGCTCTATGCTGTTTGATGTATGTGCAGCTTAGATTAAAACATTGTTTTAATTTAAGATGTGCAGTCTTATAAATCATTTATTTAAGTAGGTAACAAGTCTTAATTTCACACATTAATAATCTTTAGTCAGTTAGTCGCCTTTTACGACTCCCAAGGGAAGAGACGGGGTGGTAGTATTCTTACACCGCTACGCGACACAGCTGCTTAAAAATGAGTAGGTACATATTTACCGAAAAATACGTAAATTCAATACACATAAAGTACCACTTTAGTTATTGTGACAATGTCAATTGACAGCCAATGTAAACACCATCAGAATACCAAATTTAACTGTCAAAATAGCGTCCAGGGTACGAATTTCAACAAAACTTAATGTCATTTAGTTCACGCAATATCCGCGCGACATGAATCCATTTTATCGCTAGTGTCGAAACTCAAGAGTACGAAAATTCACAATACCAATTCGATCCAATAGCGATCGGTTTCGAGAGTAAGGGGGCAGGGTACGAATTTCAACAAAACTTAATGTCATTTAGTTCACGCAATATCCGCGCGACATGAATCCATTTTATCGCTAGTGTCGAAACTCAAGAGTACGAAAATTCACAATACCAATTCGATCCAATAGCGATCGGTTTCGAGAGTAAGGGGGCTGGTGGGAAAGGCTTGTTTACAGCAGTGTGGTAGCCCTATTAATTTTAAAAGTTGTGGAAGCCGATACCTGACATTGTTCTTTCAACATTCTTCAAATTAATTTAGCATGTAAGTAACTAGAGTAAGATAACATTTACACTTTTTCAATCAGCTTTCAGTTAACTTATTATCAAAAAGCTAAGCCGCTCTTGGGGGGGACGGTATGGTGCATTTAGATCACAGACATATAAATTTAGATCCATCATATTCAATTATTTTCACATCGCTATCAATCGATTTAGACTTGTACCGATGCTACGTCCCGTCCCTAACCTAACTTTATCATCATTTTTAGGGTACCGTAGCCAAATGGCAAAAAACGGGACCCATGGATTTGTCATGTCTGTCTGTCTGTCCGTCCGTATGTCACAGCCACTTTTTTTCCGAAACTATAAGAACTATACTGTTGAAACTTGGTAAGTAGATGTATTCTGTGAACCGTATTAAGATTTTCATACAAAAATAGAAAAAAAAACAATAAAGTTTGGGGGTTCCCCATACATAGAACTGAAACTCAAAAATTATTTTTTCATCAATCCCGTACGTGTAGGGTATCTATGGATAGGTCTTTAAAAATGATATTGGGGTTTCTAAAATATTTTTTTTCTAAACTGATTAATTTGCGTAAAAAAAATATATGATGTTCATTAGCATGCAAACTTCCGCAAACGAAAATTGGTTTAAACGAGATCTTGTAAGTAGTTTTTTTAAGACGTCATAAATAAATAAATTAAAAAAATACACTATTAATAAAACATCAATCAAAGTTACAACGAACTACAAGAACTTTTATGTGATGTTATTTGCAGCTACGGAACCCTTCATATGCGAGTCCGACACGCACTTGGCTTGCTTGTTTTTTATCCTTGTTCCTATGGGGGTAAACCAATATCTCGTCGTGTCGTGTCGGCCATATTCACTTCCGATCCAGCCTGCCTACGCAACAGGGCCTTTGAGTCAAACTCTCGTCTTCCTCATTTATCGGTCAAGTCATACCATCTCCGATTGATCGACGCGAGTTAACCACCATTACTATTGTGATCTCGATCTTTTGCCGTGGAAAGTCAAGAAGAAGAGACACACGCGGCCTCTACAACCAGCACGCGGGAGCAACGTCGAACCAGGTTAGCCCCCTAAAACCCCTCTTCTTTGATCGCCCAGTATCGATAATCGATACTATCGATAGTATCAATTATTATTGTAATGGGCGATTTTCCGAGATCAAAAAAAAAAAAGAAATTGGTTCGTAAATGACTTCATAGATGGCGCTTAGCATAGATTAGTATGGCGCTTAGTAAAAGGCGGGTTCATGAAGAGCACGTGTATGGCTGCGTAATATTTATTCTATTCCAAAATAGGAATAGGTTCTGGATGTCCTGAATATAAATAGGTAACTAAGTAAATACTATTTTTTAATTCTTTTGGTAGACAAGTAAAAGTGTAGAATTTATTACAGCCCATAAGTAGCCCAGCTTTCATAAAACGACATCATTCGAGTATTTTTGAACTAATTTTTACTTTTTAATTTGGGCTGTCAGAAAATCGCCCATTGCAATGAGCGATTTTCCGAGATCAAAAAAAAAAGAAATTGGTTCGTAAATAACTTCATAGATGGCGCTTAGCATAGATTAGTATGGCGCTTAGTAAAAGGCAAGTCCATGAAGAGCACGTGTATCGCTGCGTAATATTTATTCCATTCCACAATAGAAATAAGTCCTGGATGTCCTGAATGAAAATAGGTACTACTTTTTTATATTTTTGATAGGCAACCAAAAGTGTAGAATTTATTACAGCCCTTATGTAGGTACGGCTCGGCTTTCATAGTCAATAGTCAATAGTCAAAATATATTTATTCAATAAACTCAATTAATAAGTACTTTGAAACGTCCAAATATTTTTTAACCTACCACCCATTCAGGACATCATTTTTTAACTGTGGCAAAGAACGGGCGCAAGAAACCACAGCGCACAGAAGCAACGACATTTACAAAATATATATATATTATATGTCGTTACCAGATCACAAAATACAAAATATGAATTTGAATGTAAATAGTTTAATTAAATATGGTGCTCTATATAAATTAATTATAGGCAATTAGAAATAGCTGTTGGAGTAGGTACTTGGAGCATGTCAGACCCAAGCTGTTTTGTCTTCTGTATAATCCGACACTTTATAATAAGCTTTTTTATAAAGCTTTTCTTTGATTTTGATTTTAAATTTATCAAGATCTAAATTCTGAATATCATTTGGTACTTTGTTGTATAATCGTACACACAGACCCTTAAAAGAATTATTTATTTTATGGAGCCTAGTATAAGGCACTGCTAATTTGTTCTTACTTCTAGTATTTAATTTGTGAATATCACTGTTTTTTGAAAACATTTCAATATTTTTATGAACATACACAAGATTTTCATAAATATATTGTGATGCAACTGTCATTATACTTATATCCTTAAATCTCTCTCTGAGAGAGTCACCAGCCTGTAGGTTATATATTGCTCGAATAGCCCTCTTCTGCAGCACAAAGATAGTTTGAATGTCGGCAGCATTTCCCCACAGTAAAATGGCGTACGACATTACACTATGAAAGTAACTGAAATAAACTAATCTCGCTGTATCAACGTCAGTTAACTGACGGATCTTCATTACTGCATAAGCCGCAGAGCTAAGTCTATTCGACAATTTAGCTATATGTGGGCCCCACTGAAGCTTGGCATCCAACGTGATGCCTAGAAACACAGTGGTGTCCACAGGATTCACATTCTTATCTTTAATTTGTACACTAGTTATTACCTGCTTAACATTAGGCAATACAAATCTTACACATTTGGTTTTTCCCTCGTTTAATAGCAAGTTATTAACACTAAACCAGTGAACAATCTTTGAGACCGCATTATTCACATCGTCATAATTTGGGTGTCGTCGTTTCACTTTGAATAAAAGTGAAGTATCATCAGCAAACAATACTATCTCATGACTGTCTTTTACAAAATAAGGTAAGTCATTAATATAAACCAAAAACAAGAATGGACCAAGTATTGAACCCTGCGGAACTCCCATTTTAACCACTGATCCCGGAGATCTTTTACCGTTAATGTCGACCTTTTGAATCCTGTTACTCAAGTATGAGATTAGAAGGCTCAAAGAAGCATCCCTAATTCCATAGTGGTTAAGCTTCCTGACCAAAGTTTCATGTAAAACACAATCAAAAGCCTTGGATAAATCACAAAATACCCCTAGGGCATCCTGTGATTCCTCCCAGGTATCAAATATTTGGATTAAAAGCTCAACACCGGCGTCAGTTGTAGAGCGACCCCTAGTAAAACCATATTGTTTACAATGTAAAAGTTTATTTTTATAAAAATGAATTTGCATTTGATCTAGTATTAACTTTTCAAAAATTTTACTAAATGTGGGTAGCACAGAAATAGGTCTAAAGTTAGAGGGGTCAGAAGTGCTACCCGATTTAAATAATGGAATTATTTTACTATATTTCATGAGGTCAGGAAAAACACCACAGTCAATGCATTCATTAAATATGCAAGCTAAAACTGGAGCTATTGTCATAATTACAGATTTAGCGACGTCCACGGAATTACCCCACAGATCAGCAGTTTTCTTTTTATTGAGAGTGTTAAATGTTTTTATTATATCTATAACACAAATTTTTTGAAAACTGAAATTATTTTCACAATCTTTAACATTCTCCTTTAAAACAGATTCAGCTACAGTGGGGGAGGAAATCAAGGCGTTTGTAGTTGAAACTGGAATGTCAGTAAAAAACCTCTCAAATGCTGCAGCAACATCAGCATCAGAAGTCAAGGTTTTATTATCACAATTTAAATTGTACTCATTATTACGACTTTTGACCTTTCCTGTTTCACTATTTATAATATTCCATGTCATTTTTATTTTGTCATTACTATTCTTAATCTTAGAACTCAGATAGTTTGCCTTGGCTAATCGACATACTCTTTTGAATAACTTTGAATAACTTTTAACATATAATTTGAAGTCATCGCTGGTGTTATAGTTGCGTTCACCATAAAGTTCATAAAGGCGTTTCCTACTTCTGTGAATTCCAATTGTAGCCCATTCATTAAAAGTTACAGTACCACTAACTGAGATCTTTTTTGGAATAAAAGTTTTATTAAATTCTGAACAATAAATGTTAAAAAAATTATTATAAAAGACATTAGGGTTGTCATTGTATTCTAAATAATTTAATTTTGTATCTAGATTGTTTTTAAAGCGTTCCAGCCGACCTGCAGTTTTTGGTACAACAGTGATATTCTTTTTCGTCACTTGTTTACGCTGGTGTGGAAAGCTGACCATTTGGCCACAATGATCAGAGTCCAGGTTATTAATAATTTGCTTAGCCAGTGGTTTTACATTTGTATATATGTTATCAATACAGGTGGCCGAAGTGGCAGTTATTCTTGTCGGCTCCAAAAATAAATGATTCAAGTTGTATGATAGAAATAGGTTTTTAATTTTAGTTGACATCGTGGAATTTTCTAACAAATTAATATTAAAATCCCCGCAAACAATTATTGTTTTACCTACATTACGGACTTTATGTAATGCCTCATCCATAACTTTTTCGAAAAAATCATATGATGCTGAAGGAGGTCTGTACACACTTAATACAACAAACTGCTCCAACTCCACACAAGCTATTTCTATTGTTCGCTCAACCGAGAGGCTCACTATGTCTTTGCGTTCCTTTAATTTAAACTTTTTACTAACAATAATTAAGGAGCCACCATGTATTGCATTTCCTCGACTGAACGAACTTCCTACCAAATGATTCTTAAAATTGAACATGAACTGATGGTCTTTAAGCCAGTGTTCTGTTATGCAAAGAATATCAATTTTATTACAGTTCACGAACAATTCAATCTCCAAATCTTTGCCCATCATTCCTTGGATGTTCTGGTGGACAATGTTTAAAGATTGTACATTTTTTAAATTTAATGATTGACATGGGCTTTTGCTAAAGCTATTTTTACATTCATTTAATTTCATTTTATTAACAAACATTTCGCAAGAGTTTTCCTCTTTTGTCATATAATTTAATTTAAATAATTAATTGGAATGTCAGTAGAAACACTACTGACGTCTATGTCAAATATAAACATAAACATAAAAAGCCATCTATCGAGTGTTTTTGAACTAATTTTTACTTTTTAATTTTGGCTGTCAGAAAATCGCCCATAGTCAGCAGCACTAATATTGATACTATCGATACTATCAATTTTATTGTGCCTACGTTAGAGAGCTTTGATAGTATCGATTCTATCGACTGTATTGCTGTGTGTTGATAATATCGTTACTATCGATAGGCCTGTTTGCGCCATAACGCAACGACCAATGGCGGCCGTCTATACGCCAGCCAATGAGAGGCGCGGCGGTCCGCCGCCGCGAAGCGCGCGCCGCGCCGCCGCGCCGCCCGCGCCGACAGTGAGCCACGAACTCTTGGACTGAACCCACGCGTGCCGCGCCTTCGAACTCAGCCCAAACCGCTCTCGCGCCCCCTACGCGCCCTTACAAACCCTTAAGTGAAGTGACGAAGTGTGCCACCCGCGACCAGAGTTAGTGTCTATCAGCTCGTGACTATCGCCCCTTGCCTATTCGCCCGGGCCTACCGCGACCACAAATAGGACCAGCTCTCCCGGGTACCCCAGGTAAGCCTTTCCCGCCTCCCTCCTTATAACGTCGCATGTTACTGCGCCTCACGCAGTAACAAGGCCTATCGTTATTAATGCTTTTGCTCAAGACACTATTGATAGTCTATCGATAGACTATAGATTGATAGCGGACACAATCGAGCGGCAACACTAGTGACATAGTGACAGTACTGACAGACAAGAACATCTGACGAGAAGAGACTTTTTGGCGGGAAAATGAAGCGTAACGTCTGCAATTTTATCAAGTTAGGCGTCCATTAGTGGCGGATCGGTCCGGGCCGCATCGCATAAAAATCCGCTTGGCGAGCGACTCACTTCGCGCTGCGGCTCGCCCCGCCCCGACCCGCCGCTAGTAGACGCTATTTCATAATAACAGGCAGGCGGATTTTTGCGTTGCGATGCACCCCGCCCGATCCGCCTAGTGGACGCGAGCCTTTAGATTAATAACCGTTAGCGCTCCTGTACACGACGCCGCCACCGCGCCGCCGCCGCGCCTCTACACTGTGTATACGCGTCACGTGAAGGAGCGCTTATGCTGGATTTACACGGAGCCAATACTTGAGACAATCCAATAAGCCAGTCCAATATTGGCATCGTGTAAATAGAGACAGTCCACTACATTGGATTGTCCTCAAGGCATTTTTGCTTAGAATTGGCATTGGCTTATTGGAAAGGCTTAGTGGATTGTCTCAAGTATTGGCTTCGTGTAAATCCAGCATAATGCTGGATTTACACGGAGCCAATACTTGAGACAATCCAATAAGCCAGTCCTATATTGGCATCGTGTAAATAGAGACAGTCCACTACATTGGATTGTCCTCAAAGCGTTTTTGCTTAGCATTGGCATTGGCTTATTGGACTGGCTTAGTGGATTGTCACAAGTATTGGCTTCGTGTAAATCCAGCATTAGGTGTTTGTGAACGTGCATGAGTGTTGGCAAATGAAACAAAACAGTGCAACATCACTTTTCAAATTCTCTCAAGTAGTCCGCGTGAGACCTCAGTAAAGTCCCACATCTTTACTGAAGACTCAAGGGGTTTGAGGAACATCATTTATCATTCATCTTAATCACCACTCATTATCATCAAGGGAAAAAAACAAATAAAAAACTAATGACCAGGCAGTATGGCTCAGACCTTAGCCTGTTCCTTCATGGAACAAATATATAAAAAAAAAAATGACACACAGAACTGAATTGACAAGTGAAGATTCATCAAGATTTTCTTGTCTTGTTGTCACAGTACTTTAGTAATTGTTTTCTGTGTCACAGTAGCACCACTAGCACCACAAAGTACTTTACTAGCACTAGCACCCCTTTACTCTCCTCTTTGGTAGCATCCTCTACTGAAAGAAGCCCAACCCAAGCCAAGATAGAAGGAAATGTTGAATTGGTTGGTTGATCAAAGAAAGAAGTACCTAGATTGATAATAATCGCAACATATTACTGATAAATTTTTTTTAGACCGTGTTTACAATACAATATTTGATTGTAGGTACATAGTAGAATTACAGTAGTTCTAACATGGCCCAGGCCCAGGAGTTGAGAGATCTGTGCCATCTATTGTTTCCTGATGATGCTGCAAGTAAGATTACATATGAGTCTACTAGAATCAAAAACAGCAATGTCCATTTTATAGTTTTAGCCACAAATTAAAATATTTAAATTAAGAGTTATTCGCATTGTAATGGTAACTGTAATTTTTGTGAATGGCTGTAGATTATCTTCTATTCATTAGATATTATTAAAAGTTACAGAGTATTGATTATAACTACAATAA
The DNA here is from genome assembly GCA_963921215.1 of Scoparia ambigualis. Lineage (NCBI taxonomy): Eukaryota > Metazoa > Arthropoda > Insecta > Lepidoptera > Crambidae > Scoparia > Scoparia ambigualis. The sequence continues at coordinate 29,642,361 of OY992508.1, forward strand.
AATTAAATAAACAGTTTGGACATTGCGGGTTCTGATATATACAGATGGACTTTGCTGTTTCTGTTGCATGCATTTGTTGGACATTGCTTATTTTGAAACATACCTACCTCAATGTACTAAGCTTAAACTGTTTTGATACTTGAGTAGTTTGAATTAATTATATAATTTTATTAATATGCATTAATGATTTACCAACCTTTATTATAACTAGGTACTTAAAATAGTCGGTACTTTATTTCTTAAGATATTAAAAAACGACTGTTTACGAAATTAATGTTTATTTAAACTATTAGGTAATAAAACTAAATTATTAATGATGGCAGCTCCTCTTGTGCTTCGCACATTAAGTCTTCACGGTTATCGTCGTCTCTAGGATCATCACCATCATGATTTACCGAATTGTCGTGTGGCACTACTCGAGCAAAATATCCCAAGGTATCTAAACTGCGCCAATCATCACCGTAGTGAGTCTTAAGCAATTTGCTGACGTCTCTCAGTTTTAACTGTTTTACTGCCACTCCCTGTGTTATTACACTTGGTGCAATCATTGCAGATGTTTTATTTTTTTTGCAAATACTTTTATATTGACCTAAGTCTTGTCTATAGTGCAATTCTCCGCGAAGACCCACCATGCCACTACATCTGCTGGCCCTTTTAAGGTAAAATCGTTTGCATTTCGCAAAAGGTACATGCCACTTTCCAATATTTAAAAATATGTCTTTCGCTGTGCTTTTCCAGTCGAAGATTTGACATGTTGTTGCTACGTTTATAACCGTTGCATATTGACTTACTACGTTTATGTATTCACTCGGATTTATTATATTTTCCATTTTTCGCAACTGCTTTTCAATGTGAGCAAATACGCGATCAGCTGGAAGAAATGAGTGTCCCACTACGGGGAACACTATTTCTATAATTTTAATTTGCGTTGGTGCGTTGTGGATTAACCATTTTGAAAGCATTGCTAACAATATCGAGTTTTTATTTTGTCCGGCGCAACCGTCGGCCATAAGCCGAAGTGTATTACATTCTGGTGTGAACACAATATTACAGAGTCGATGATAAACAGCAGATGATATTAGGTTTGCATCCTTTGAATATTCATCCTCGGTCCAACAATAACTAAATACATTTTGGCTTGTCAGTGGTGATTTCGAATTGCCTTCTACTATTGTAAAGTTAAAAAAATAAAGTTGTCTAGAGTAGTAAGTACTTTGATCGGGAATTTTAGGTAAAGCCATATTTTTTTGGCAATCAAATGATATTATTTTTATTGAAGGATCTTCCGCTTTTAACATATTAAAAAATGCTTTCGCACGTCTCTTGTGCACAGTTTTTTCAACCATCAACAGGTTTTTATCATTATCATTCGCTATTTTTATTTTTTCAGTTAACTGCAAACATGTAGAACAGACATCGACACGTGGTGTGCCAAATCCCAAATTAAAACACGTATTAAATACTTTACGGAAATATAAGGCTTTTACTTTAAGAAGATGCGCTGCCTGGTCATTGTACATTTTGGCCATTTTATTTATACTCAATTCTGACGGTAAATACATACGCTTAGTATTGCCTCTGCAATAGTGAGCTTCAGTACATTTAAATGTTTTAATAAATGAAACTACACTCTGTTTTTTATCTTCATATTTATGTGACTTATGGTCACCGCCACGGTTTTCTTTTGGGATTTTCCCTTTTAAATAATAATTTTTTATTACATTTTCTACCCGATACCTTTTTATGTGCAATATTTGCAAAAAAGCTTTTTGGCAAACGAATATCATCTTTTTTTGAGATCTACAATAAATCCTGTACATCCTTTGCATATCTCTAGGTTTATAATGCTTAGAATTCGACCTAGGACGATGGCGTTTCGTTTGTACAGCTACTACATGTTTTAGTATGAACATATCTTGTTTCCCTTTGTCCTTTACAGCATAAAAAGATCCATGAAAAGCCTCTAAGTCATTCATAGTAATTGCAGAGCATTGCAACTTTTTGTCTTTATGTGAACATATCGGCTTAACAGGTAAGTCTTTTGGAGCATATCTAAAACAACAAAGTTTTTTGAAATTAAATATATTTAGTCTGTTTGTAAACACATTTTCATGTTTAACATAATATAGGGGTATAGCCCCTATTGTCGTCGCCCTACTTTAGCAGACTAACCATGTACTGCTAAACATAAGCCACTTCCACATTAGTGGAGAGTTACTTAAGCCTTTACCTCCATTCTTGACAACAAAAAAGCAAAATATTTTATTTTAAAATTACAATTATTATTTTAGAGTCGGTGCCAAGCCGCGCAAGTTCAATGTTTATTACCTAAGTACCTAAAGCACTGACTTCAAAAGAATAAATTGTTATTTTAAAATAAAGTTATTTTGCTCTTTTTGGTGCTTTATTTTTTTTAAAGTCGGTTCCTCTTTGTTTTTTCTTGTTTATAGAAATGTTTACATATTCATGACAAAGTAGGTACCAGCCATACCAATCACTATCGCAATTTTACAGAAAACAAAAATAAAATGTAACAATAACACGACATGTCAAACGCTTTTGTAATCAGTTATTGATACCTACTTCATCGTCGTTATAAAATTATTTTACCAGCATACATAAGATGCTAAATCTAGACAATAGGTATATCTATTAGACAATTTAATTTTATTACAAGCACGGACCTGAAAAAGGTCCGTGATTACAAGTATCAAAACTATGTAGTTCTAGTATACTCACCGGTCGTTTTTGGCCTTGTTATTTTTCCAGTTTGCACTATCAACCCTGCGTTTTCTGGCATTTTTATTGTCAACCACTTGGGGATAACATTCCATATTTCCTAAATAACTGTATATTAATTTTTAAATATCGATTTTATCACCTTAAAAATAAAATAAAACGAGCACACTCTCATCAGCAAAACTCATATCCCGCCATATTGTTTACGCGACCGTGATTGGTTGTGAAGGACAATGCTTGTTTGGATACATACACAAGCGGACAATGCTGTTTTTGTGACATACATTGATTTTTAAACATCAATTTCTATTGGACATTGCGGTTTTAGCTGCGTTTTGAATGAACAAAAATATTTATTTTAATCTGGAGATTCATACGCCATAGATAACACAATTTTACTTTTTATGGACATTGCTGTTTTTGATTCTAGTAGACTCATATGTGTATACGTTGCAGTTGCAGCCAATGATATTAAAATAATTGTAACATCATTGGTTGCAGCATAGTCACAGACCACAGCATAATTTTCTTGTTTAATCAATATTACAATTTGATTGATATAAATTTCAGATAAAACAGAATACTTTAATGAAATATCGGATTATATAAAGAAGTTGGGCTCACAGAACTGGGAGTATGTACGTAAAGAACCAGAAAGGTTGACTGAAGAAATGAGGCATTTAACTGAGCAAACACAAGAGCTTGCATTTACGAACTATAAAACTTTCGTTGAGACTGCTGATGTATCGAAAACTATAATGAAAGATCTTGGTAGATCTAAAGACTCTCTAGCTACGTTTCTTGATACTACACCAATGTTTATACAAGAGTGTGAGAAGTTTTCTCAGATGGCTGGTAACATTGTAAAGGAAAAAAGGTATGTTGCCGAGATAGTTAAAAAATCTGTTTAATTTTTTTTAGTGTATGAAGAGACGCGCATTAATGTTTTCTATTTTCAGTCGATACAGTGCGATACGCAGTCAGAGTGATAAGCTGTTAGAGCTATTGGAACTGCCTTCCTTAATGAGAGAGGCACTCAATGCTGAAGACTATGAGAGTGCACTGGACATCTTCACTTTTATTAGAAATCTATCTAAAAGATATTCAGATATACCCATTGTACAGGTATATACTTATTGTTTTTATATTCTTGTCCCCCGACGTGGGTCTGTGTCAGAAACGTTCTTATGAATAACTATACTGCTTTTGCGGTTGTCCTAAACTAATATTGGCTTTACGTCTACATATCCTTGGCACGTTTGTGTGCCCTATCCAACTCTTTTCCTGTTACTACTCTAAAACTATACAAAATTACTACTTCTCTTATTTCCATTTTCTTGCATGTTAATTGCCCTATCTATTCTTACTTATTTTCTACTTATTACTAGTACATTTTTATTGCATCTTTGATGCCCTACTTTATTTCAATCTATTTTTGCTTAATTTACTAATTTACTGCCCGATTGCTTGGTTTCCATTTTTCTTGCATTTTTATGCCCTATGCCTTATTTATGTATATCTTATTTCTATTACAATTTTACTTACATAATAAATAATTACAATTTCGTTTGCATTTTTATCATGTTACTCTAAGTATACACATTATACTTATAAAAACATGCTTTTGTCTACTTCTTATTTTTATCCTATTACTGGCTTTGCGGCATTTATGCAAAATTCCAAGAAAGATGGCCTTGTGTGTTTATTTGTTCTTATTTTGTTAATGTTGTCCTTGTTTACTTTCATTCCTATCTTTCTTTCATACTTCATCCTTTTGTAATCGTGGACTAGGCACTCCATAATAGCGTGCATTATGGTCTACTCCTGCTCGGGGTCGCAGATGTATGGTGGATTCTCCCTTCACTTGGAACGGTACAAGTACGAGGGGAATCCATCGTACCCCATCATCACCTGGGTTATTACCCCAGTCGGCTTGATCATTCGTACCAACCTATACGCTGCTACCGCGTCCGGGAAGAAGATCTTCGTCACGGAGGCCGTCGTTCCCGCCTCGTATCTCCGAGCACATTCGCCAATCGTCTCATCGCAAATGAAACGTTTGGCGAATGAGTTCGGACGCCGATCATAGTCCGGCTTCCTCCGCGACGAAGTTGCAGCCTCCTTTCTGCAGGTTTGCCCGTGAGTTGAGTGCTAAGCGGTGGAGCGAGCTACGGTTTGTTAAAACTTTCCAGTGCAGACTTGGAGTCACTGAAAATACCGTAGCTCGCTTCACCCCTTTTCAGGATATCCGCAGTCGTCCTGAATATGGCGAGGAGTTCGGCTTGATAGACCCTACAGTAGTTGGCCAATAGTATTTTTATTGCTTTGACTTTGGCTCTCCCCTTCCAATTGGATAGGGAGTCACCGACGCTGCCGTCAATTTTGCTGCCATCGGTATAAATCTGAACTTCCTGCACGGTGTATATATCGAGGGCCTCCTGGTCCCCGAGGGCTACGAACTCTCTCCCCACATTGAGAGCGGGGTGTGGGATTTCCGCGAAGCCAACAGGCGCGTATATCTCCCTGTCCTCCGGCAACGCCCGAGACCTGCCTCTCCTCGCGTCATACAAGGCCGACGCCTTCTGAATGCGGAGGTCGAGAGGCAATATCCCGGACAGCAAAAGGGCCGAATTGAGGGAGACTGTGCGGTACGCGCCACAGAGCTTCTGTGCGAGTCCTCGTTGCACTGCCGCTAACTCTTTCTGCGTCCCTATCCGCGGGGGCCCATGCCGCCGCTGCGTACGTGATAATGGGCTCTACAGCCATGGTGTAAATATGCCTAACTACTTCGGGATTTAAACCTCCCTTGCTGCTGTCCTTAGCTGTTTGTAGATATTGAGGGCCTTCCTGTAGACAGACACAAAGTTGTCATCCTACCCGAGCGGTAGTAAACAGTTCTGGTCCCTTTCGAAGTCAGCCGAGGCGAATTTCTGCCGTCCTATGTTACCACCCATGCAGAAACCTGACGGGTCGCTGGCTCATTCTGCAGCTGAGAAAGCAAGTTTATTTGCCTCTCTGTTTGCGAGCAACTCGCGTCTAGACACCGGCTCTCAACAACCACCAAATTTACCTCGCTGTGATTTTTCGATGCCGGAGATCACAATCCACAATAAAGAGGTCCGTAGTGTCTCTTTCTCCGATTTCCTTCCCCCGTATATCACCTACTATCCTATCTTCTAGCCTAGACAGCTGTCTATAACCCTTCTTAGGTTAACGGGGGCAGCCTTCCTCTGCCAGTCTGGTTCGAATATTAGACCACCAAGCCGCGTCGAAGGCTCCCTCTATGTCCAGTGATACGATGGTAATTATCTTATTATTTTTCAAGTTACTTTTGATGTGGTTTATTACAACATAGAGGGAGTCTTCGGTGCTTTTCTGGGGCACGAACCCGTACTGCCAGGGACTGAATTTGGGGACCAGATACCATGTATGTTTATATGAGCAGTTTTTCTTACACTTTCCCTAACACTAAGAGAAGTCCAATGGGTCTATAGGATTTCACCTTGGTGTAGTCCTTCTTTCCGGGTTTGCGTAGTATGACTACTACCGCTTTCTTTCATTTTCTCGGAAAGTACCCCAACTCAAGGCATTTGTTTGCGATAGATAGGAAGATCTGAGGGTGGCTAGCTGCAACCCTACTGCAAGTGTCGGAGGTAAAGCCGTCCTCTCCCGGGACCTTTTTCAAGTCAAACGTTTTAATTGTGCCCATTAGCTCATGCAGCGTGAAGCATGGGTCGGGTGTCTCGTCATGGCTCCTGTTATTAATTGCCTGCGCCGATTCCTGTACCCTCCGGTGTTCGTCATTGTCTTCTTGCCCTGTCTTCCGGGTAGAATCTTTCGGCGATCCACTTAAAAAATTAATATGTTTTAACAGACAAAAAATCAACCCTTTAAATAGATTGTTAATGCTTCCAGAATACCACCTCAGAAATTGTGACCTTATGGTTCGAGACACTGTATCATCTCTTCAACCAGCTCCGTTATGATTTGCCACTGCCACAATGTTTGCAAGTAAGCCACCATTCCAATATTATTAAAAAAACTGCTTAACTTTATATTAGTCGCCGTATCTCCAGCGCCCAGCTCAGCGTAATACAAAAATAAAAAACTTACTACAAAGACGGTTGTACATAACAATAACAATTTTAAAAAACATGTATTTGTCAGATTAATCCGACTCTGGCGGAGAAATGCAATGAGGACAGCAAAAGCAGTCCACTTTTCACCAAATAGCGACTGCACATGTGCTCAGCGTGACAGGTGGTGAGTAGGGCATGGATACCGGCATACCGATATTTTTTTCGGTATTTTCATACCGGTATTTGAGGATAAAATACCAATATTTCGAAAAAAGTTATCTATTTTTGCAAGGGTGTTTAAAGACATACAGAACGCTCGATTTCCATCATTCATATACCTCCCACAAGCGTTGAAACAGAAAGGGCCTTTTCAGCTGCAAGTTACATAATATGTAACAAAATAAAATCATCGCTCAACGACGCAAGTTTGGACGCGTTGTATTTTCTTCGTTCGATTTTGCAACAAACGCGATCTGCCGGATTGATGGATTTGACCAGACCAGGAAAAAGTCGATATGAAAATTTGCTTCTATAAAAATATGCTTTTGTAAAAATGATCTAACAAATCCTACCAACCAATCACAAGGAAACAATATGTACAATTGCGGACTCCGTCGCTTTACCAGTCTAAAGGTCAAAATCCCTTGCACACCGCGTCGTCTATTTGGTACGGGCACGTACCCGGCCGGTCGGTGCGCTACATACGAAAATCGCTTCAAAGTGGTAATGCGACACGGTGACCCCGACCGTACCTACCTCTATTAAAAATCGAACCTGAAACCTCTGTGTCTGACTGATGCTTTAACCAGTAGCCCATAGCATAGAGAGCAATTACTCTTGTTAAAGAGGAAGTTAATTTAAAGATAATAGTTTTATGATTTTTTTCAGATTTTAGGTTATTTAAGAAGAGCAAATACTGTTTACAAATCAACAGAGGATGAGCAAGGAGGGCAGTTTATGAGTAGTAAAAGTGGCAGCAATACAGCTATGTCTGATGGTTTACATTTACATTTTCTGAAGGCAAGAAATGCTTGGTTTGAAAAGGCATTAGAAGACGCAAAAGCCAATGAATGTTAGTATAAATTATAACTATTTTGTACTGTTAAACAAGCTTAATATTTTGATTTTTAATGTTGTGCGTTTAATTAATAGCATCAGAAAAACTGTTAAGAAGAATAGTGGAGTTGCATCGAATTCATTTGTTCAATGTTCTGACACAACACAAATCAATATTCTTATCGGACACACAAGAATCTAAAGTCAAAGACGATGAACTGAGTGGAACAAGTGCTTTATCTTGTTGGTTAAAACAAAAGGTAACATAGTTTTACTTAACTACTTATTTGTTATAGCTAAAAGATACATTATCAGATCTGTCTGAGATAATTTTACTCGACGAAAATAAATATAATAACACAATCTTTTTCTCCTAGGTTGAATTATTAGCAGAAATGTTGAATCAAGACTTGATGCGAGAGGATGAATCAAACTTTGAATCACTTCTGAACCAATGCATGTATCTCTGCTTATCTTTCGGAAGAGTTGGCGCTGATATGCGATGTGTGTTAACACCCATGTTCAGGAATATTATACTCACACAGTTTCACAGTAGCGTGGAAAAGGCTGACAATCATTTCGATAATCAAATGAGATCATATAAAGTGTCTAACATTAAGAATGTGCCAAGACCTGTCAACGAAAATATGGCTCAAGGTCCCCCTGAAAATCTGCTTGATTACTACCCTTTAGCTGAGTATTGTAATGGGTTGCTAACAGTGTTGAACTCTCTCAGAGTCACCGCACCTCTGAATATTGTGAAAGAAGTGTACAATACATTTAGAAAATCGTTTGAGAAAGCAGTTCAAGTATTATTGACATTCTACCATAAAGAACAACAGGGATTCACTGATATTGAAAGGCAAAACTTTGTGTTGTTCTGTGTAAGTTTCAGTGAGGATTTGATACCACACATCACAAAATGTCTGTCGCAATCATTCCCGACCACGCAAGTCGCCGAACTATTAGGAGTCACCCTTACTGTCCTTCAAGAGAGTAAGATTTTGCATATAAATCAAATTTCAATGTGTGAGCCACTTAGTGGCATAATCAGCATAGTCGTAAATTGAAAATGTAAAAAAGAGACCAATTATTTAATATAAATAAAAAAATTAAAAGTAATCATAATTTTTATTTGCTATAGTAGTTACTATGCAGAATGACATTAACAGAGTGGTAGAGAAGGGCCACTAGAATTTAAATGGCAGTTGAAGGGCTTGTTTAAGTCAGCCTGGCTAGTTTGCATAATCTCCTAAATTACAATAAGAGATAAGATAACCAGCACACCAGAAGTGAGCTTTCGATTTCGGATTTATCGTCGTATACCATCATATAGCACATAAGCACTTATGCGCAAAACAGATGAAAAACACACATTCAAGTTGTGCAAAATGTAATTTCTTTCACACATCCTTCGATCACATAGAAAAACTAGAGATGCACAATCAACGCTTTAAAAACGTCCGCACAAAAAGCGTAGGTACTTCCCCATTATAGTGAGTGCATTCTAGACCTAACTCAAAATGTTGTGTACGTTACCACAGCAGGAAAGTAGCGTTAAGAGTGGAACGTCTAATTAGTGCGTAATCTGCTATGCATGTGCGCCGCATAAAAAAATTGTGCGTGTTGTATTTTGGGGAAAACGAAAAAAACAATTTCTACTGCAGTAACGTTGTTCCAGCAAATAGTAAATAGTAAATTAAACGCGAGTTAATCCGTAAAAAGTGTTTCATTTCAATGTGTAGTGCTCGCTTAAACCTCAGAAAACAATATGTTGTTCCAGCAGGTAAATTCTAAACGAATGATCGGAGAGAAAAAAATTGTGCATGAGCAGAGAGCTTACATTAGTGCAAAAATGTGCGCCGAAAATAAAATACTTATGTGCTTCTTTAGGTTTTCTCTCGAAAACCTAAAGGAGCACATAAGTTACTACGGAAATGCAATATCTCTTTTGCATTTCCATAGTAACGTTTTGCAGAATCATGAATCTCTCTAAGGCCATTGTATGTGCGCCTGTAGAATAAACCTACACTAGTAGCTCTTGATTTGTGCGTATTAGTGACAGAATTAAGATTTAAATATTCATAAACTCTGCTTCTCGCGGTCTCGTTCGGCGTAGTAGATGCCGCAGGTTCGTCCAGTACGGCGTCGAAGATCCCGTATGACGACTGTCCGCGGGTCTCGCGTGCCTCCGCCTCCGCTCCGTTTCGTCTCGGTCTCGCTTGGCGCAGGTATCAGGTTCGTGTAGTACAGGCACAGTAATATAATATATCAGTATTGTAACTTCATATTAACGGACGAAGCGCGACCCCTACGCGCTCCGATCTCGGCATGCAACAGCCGCGAATGTGCCGCAGTGACGAACCATAGAGTACTTTATATTATATATGTACGAACAGACGATGTGTTGTTTTTTTAAACGTACGCGTGAGATTTTTTCGATTAAAATAAGTTCAAGTAAGTACTTGATATGGCAAGGAGCAAATTCTAGAACATATTGTGCTGTTTTTGGTTGCATGAATTCCTCTACAACGCACCCAGATCTACCCACATTTTTTAGATTACCTGAAAACCTATAAAATGTTTTTATTTTTGTAAGTACTTACGTAGTACGTTAGTAGGTACGTTATTTGTGTCTTTTTTAATGGATAGGTATTCCCTTTTTTTTAAATGCTTGGATTAATAAATAAAGTGAAGAGGGTACCTAAAGGAAAGTGATACACGATTGAACTAGGTAGTTAAAGGCGGTTCATGATACGGTAGGTACATTCGTGCTAAAACCTCCGGGTTGTAGGTTTTTGGAAACATTGAATTAACGATTGATTGATTTTGAAATTATTATGAGACTAATAAATGGTGATGCTATCGAACACAAACCTATCGTTGGCGGAGAACTAGGTACTTTTAAACGTGGAGATATTGGGCCATAACCCACCACGCTGCGCTGGCCCAATGCGGGTTGGTGGGTTTCAACGACTGTCATCTTACGACAACAACCGGGACCAACGGCTTAACGTGCCTTCCGAAGCACGGAGATGTTTTTAATTTGGTCACCCATCCAGCGACCCGGCATTGCGAAAGTGGCTTAGCGAGCAAGATCGCAAGCCGAACGCGCTAGCCGCTGCGCCATCGAGCTCCGGTGTCTCCGTTTTACTGGACGGCGGATAAATAAATGCTAGAGCGAAATGGACTGTATGAGCGGGGTTATCACATATATATAAATAAATATAAGGGGCAGTTTAAAACGAAGGAAGCCAAGGGCGGAGGTTACGGCCTTCAAGTGTTCCCCTGCGTAAAATAAGCAGCAACACTAACCTGGTAATCGGCGTCTTCAGCACCCTGGATTATGGCAGCTAGCTAAGGCGGCGGTGACTAACACGGACTCGCGCGGGCGGAGCGTGCGGCGGCGGCGAAGGGCGAACGAGCGGGCGTTCAGCTCAGCGGTAAATTTGCAACTGTCGTATGACAGTCAGAGGAATGCTGGGGCGCGCCGAGAATCGCTTGTTTGGACGGTACACCGATAACCATATATGGTGCTACTACCCTCTCACACAAAGAAACAAAAAAGCGCGCAAACAATCTTCTCGGCTGCATAGGCCGCGTAGGCGTCCAAAAACTGGCGACAGATACAGGACGACCTCGGCTATCAATCTAAATTGACTTCCGAGTTTCTTGTATTAAGGCACATTTTTTATGATACGCAGACATGACGCTTTACTTTCCTGCCAGGAAGTCCACATTACATTTCATTGTTTTACATAATTAAAGGGGACTTCTTGGCGGGATTATAGAAAATAAAACAAAACTGCAGACAAGACCCAGCTAGCAAAATACCCTTAGAAACGAAGGCTTTTAAGAGCTATGTCCTTAAATAAATTTTATATACGTTCTGATTAAGATAGACTCTAATAATGGCATATCATAAGTCTATTTAAGCTATAAGAGCATATATACTTGTAAAAAATACTTTTAGAAGTATATAAGAAAACGAGAAATGACATCAATAAGACCAGTAGTGTTATAAACGCACTCTGTAAGCCTAATTCTTAATTAACACTTATACATGCACTATGTAAGTTCACTTAATCTTAAAAGTGACTTATCAAAGTAATTTATTAGATATCGGCTGTTACACTTATAACTTATTCTTACAGACGTATATAAGCAAACTTTATATAATGTTTATTAGAGCAATAGTATTATACACGCACTTTATAAGCCTAATTGCCCTTGAGTCTTAATTAACACTTATACATGCACTTTGTAAGACCACTCAATCTTAGAAGTGACTTTACTAAGTGTTTTGTTAGATATCGTCTGTTCCTTATAACTTATTCTTAAAGATGTATATAAGCTTACTTTATAAAACATTTGTAAGAACAGTAGAATTATATGCGCACTTTATAAGCCTAATTACCCTTGATTCTTAATAAACTTTTATGAATGCATTTTGTAAGATCACTCGATCTTAAAAGTGACTATTGTAAAAGATTGTAAAGAGTACTAGCACGTCAAATGTCTTAGAAACTTATTAGAATTCTAATGCATTGCAAAAGAATCAAAAGGTGGTCGACCAGGAACTTCCCTGTTTTTCTTTTAGCCTACTTTTACTTTAATAAGGAATCCTAAAGGTTATGAGCAATGGCCGCGTGGATTAAAAAATGTGGTTGAATTTGATTTAAGAAGTGCGGTGTAAACCTTAAACAATGGCAAGGACGATATATAATATATTTGTCTATGACAATGGTAATGCACTTATATTGGTTCTGTTAAAGCCACTATAAGGCATAATTGGTGATAATGGCGACATTTCCATATTTTTCATTTTTAAAATAATATTTTTTATTATTAAAGATACATTGTTGAAATGGCCCGTAAAAATATTGTGATTGTATTTCAAAATACTCGATTAAATCGACTTCGCAATTAAATAACAGTTAGTAATGCGTAATAAACATGAAATTATACTTACACGTGACAAATGTGTACAAATGTGTAAGTACATTTTGTAGGAAAGGGAATTAAACAGGACAGTACATAATACTTACGTTTTTAATACTCTTCTTATTATACAGAAAAGTTTCACGAGCACTTGGCAATCCTTTCGGCGGACTGTGATTACATCTGATTACATGTCTTACTAAAAGCTCGCAAAGAGCACTACAAGTAATATCACACTTATAACAGCATTAGTAAGTGCATTATAAGGGTAAATGCCCATAAATAATGCCTTTGTAAATCATTTGTAAGTCTGTTTGGTATTATTAAAGCATCAATAAGAATTTTGTAAGATTGAAAATACACTTCTCGAAACCATTTTAAGATATATTTAAGGGTAAATAGACTTATTAAATGCGCACAAATCCACACTTATAGCAGTCTATCGGAGTACCATAAGACTGGTAAAATTATACTCTTGGGATGTGTGTAAGAGGAAATTTTGCTAGTTGGGGACGCTTTACATTACATTTCACCCCAAGATCTACAGAAGACATTTTTATAAATATTCACTAACCATAATTTCCAACGTTAGCGGATGTGTTGCTATCTCGTTCGACATTCATTCATTCTTATCGCAAATATGGAGTATTTCTTATATTTACAAGATATGATTTATGAATCCCAACTAGCAAAATTTCTTTTCATATTGGCATGGCATATTTTCTACCTATTAATTAGTTGACTTTAATTATTATTAAAGAACTAGAAATTCTGAAGACTTGACAATTTGCGAATCTGACAATTTGCGAATAAATAAACCAATTAAACGTTGATTTTTATAATAATATGAAGTGTTTCTTTTTTCTCATATTCTCGTAATTGACACCTATTTGAACTCGTAAACAGTTGATGTAGTTAAATGTTGACAAAAAAATCTGTTGATCTAATGAACCATTGATATAACAAATTATTGATACAATAAATTGTTGACCTGTTACACTGTTGACCTATTGGTGTTGATATAATGAAAGTTGATCTAAAGAATGTTGATTTTAGGTACCAATCCCGACGCATACACGCTTTATACAACATACAGGACATGAAAAGCAGCTCATGTCGAAATCTACGGCCTCACGCCGAAAACGCCGATGGGCGGGCCGAATACCAATGTATGGCGGATTGGCGGCATGCGGGTGATGTCACTACTTTTTAGGGAGGCAGTGAATGGGTTAATACGTATGTACGGGTTAATCGAAAGTAATGGTTTTTAAGCCGAATCGTTATATTAAACGGATTAAAACCCCTATACGGTTACCTGTATGGGTCCCTGAAGAAACAAATACAAATATTGCATGGTAAATTGTCAATAATCACCACGAAACCAGATTAACAAAACATACCTTTATAGCGATATTCCAGGCACTTGGCACTCACTTCTATAACTACAATGTTTGACTGAAGCCTACCGAAATAATATGTACTTACCTAAGTACACCAAAAATATCTTCAATCAACACCAGAGGTCCCGGGATCGATTTACATTTTTGTGTGCTCGGTTTGGTTGGTGGTAGGGTTGATTAAAGAAAAATATACGCTGATAAAACTAAAAAACAAATAAATAAGTAATTGGCAGGTCAAATAATGACAGTGATTTGTTTGGGTCCAAGTGTTGTTGGCTCCATGTAAAAAGGTGCAGTTTCACCGACACGGTCATTTCATCATAGCTTTTGTCTTTGTTTTACATAGGGTAAACACGATTTGCCGAAATGGAATAAAAATAGTAAGGTTAAGGGCAGAAAGAGATAGCAATTTTATGCTCTCTCCATAGTTTATAAAGCTCAATGAGAGGCTGCTTGCGGCAAGCCAAAGACAGGGTAAAATGGCGCACATTAGTACGTAGTACTATTATTTATTCTGTGACAGGGGAGGCCTATGCCCAGCAGTGGACTAATTTAGGCTTCTGATAATGCTGATAAATTGACTTTATCCTCGTCGTGCCACCAACTCGTTCTACCAGTTGTGCTAAAATGATCCAACTCACAATTCAATCAATTTAGAGTTATCGATGCCAAACTATGCAAAATGAGCCCTATTTTTATGTGACAAAGACTCATTGTCTTATCTTTTTTCTACGAAAAGATATTTATGATGTGTACCAACCCACGACTAAGACGACAACCTCAGGCGGGAATCGAACCACGCACCTTCCGCATTCCGGGCGGCTGCCTTAACCACTTGGCTACCGAGGTCTGGCTTTCAACCGTCGAAAAGTCAGTGTTTAAAATTTTACTTAAGTATATTTAAGCGTTAATAAAACGCTAAAATATAAAACATTAATCCACAACTAAGACTTAAATAAAAACATTGAGCAGAAAGAATACATGTTACTTGAAAACTCATTTAATGACTAAACAATTGTGATTTGTGTCTTAATGATCCAAACATCTTGGTCATTTTCATATTGAGAAACATTTTATTGGCACAATGATTCAAATATCTTGGAATTACTGCATTGAGCAAACGTTTTGGCTCATTGGTCCAAGTGACTTGAACATCATTATTTTGATCTTATCTTTTTTTGTTACAATGGTCCAAGATCTTTATATCATGCTACATGCAATCTTCATAATTAAAAGGATTTAGCCACTTTTGATATAAACCATAAAGTTACTATACCTTTCCGCTAGGTATAGTAACTTTATGATTTATACCGACACGTATTACGGTCAAATGTAATGTCAATGCTGCCACTTTTCCGCTACGATTTAGTATGTGGGATTGTGTTTTAGTTCTTACACGTGATCGAAGCTTACATCTATACTAATAATATAAAGCTGAAGAGTTTGTTTGCTTGAACGCGCAAATCTCAGGAACTACTGGTCCGATTTGAAAAATTCTTTCAGTATTAGATATCCCATTTATCGAGGAAGGCTATAGGCTTTTATAATTTGTTTAGGTACGGGTAGTAACCCGTGCGAAGCCAGGGCGGGTCGCTAGTCATAAAATAAAACAAGAACTAATTGAAAAAATGTTTATTTTTTTAATTCTTATAAAATGTAATGATTAAGATAGGTAATTTGCAAGGCACAGAGCCTTCTTACATTTATTCCTTATAGTACTTATATTTTAAGGAATGGCTTTTATCATAATATCTTACTTATGTGAAGCGTATCCTTTTAATTCTGGACTTGCCGTCATCATTCCTGGACACCTCGTAATAGTGACTCACTTTATCGATGTTACCGAGGGACTCTATGAACTCCTTGTCGTGAGTGATAATGATAAACATGAAGTTTTTCTGCGTCATTCGCTCCTGCACTATCTCACCGAGAGCGGAACAAAGGCTTCTTATGTTTTCTTGATCGAGATTCGTAGTAGGTTCATCTAAGGCCAGTATTCCGAACCTGAAAGGGTAAATTAGACGTAAAAATATAAAAAATACTTTATTGCACAAACAAATACACAATATGACAAAAGGCGCCCTAACGGGTAGGGTAGCACTTTCTACCAGGCAACCTTTGGGCAAGAGAAGCCATATAGTGAAAGGAACTAAAACATGGGCTAGTGCACAGCATTGTATTAGAAAGGAATGTATATAAAGTTTTTTGTTATCTGTAGCTAGTTAAGATATTAATAATTTACGCTATTCACGCGTTTATTTCACTGCCACTGCCCGAGAAATCTAGTAAAATAAGGGAGCACGCTAGTGTTAAGTCAGAGTTTGGAAATCATTGGGGATTGGTTGATCGTAGTAAAACTCCGCTCATAAACGTCAAATTCATTAGTAACTTTACAGGGTTTAACGCCCCAGTGTTTGTGTTTTTAAAAAAATGTTTCTTCATGTACACAAAACGGCACTTAAGGCTATGGAAAACTGGCAAATTCTCCATTGGATTTTCAACTTAACAGTTGGATGTTAAGTTCAATATCGAATGCAGAATTATGTCATTTAGAGGTAGTCTTACGTGCTGTCGTTCATTCTTGTAATGCATGTATATTATTACGTAGACGAATGATATTTAAAAGTTTTAATGTATTTAGACTAAGAAAATACAGTAAATAAGTTTATTCTTATTCTAGGAAAACCATAGATTCTCGCTAATGAAAGCTGTCCCTATGAAGCGGCGGCAATTTCAAAAAATCTGCTGCTGGTAATACTGGCTATACACTGAATAAACGAAGTTCATACTATTATTTTTATATATAAAATCAAAATTAAATCAGTTTCATTTTTAAAAAGTTGCGAGCTCATATCTATTATAGGTTAAGACGCAATAATAATTCAATAATTGTCGCCGGTATACATTAATCAGCCAGAGCACAAGTGCAAAAATGAGATTAAAACTACTTTTTTAAAATTATTATCATTTACTAATATTAAGATATAACGCCTGTTATCTTATATGTTAGATATTAAGTAAGAATAGTTAAACAAAAAAATAATATTACATATTTTTTTTTATTTACTGTAGTCAAAATTTTAATACAATCCAAGTATCAAAATAATTGCGTCATACTACCTAAGAAATCAAGCACCACACGTAACAATCTTGTTTTTGATTGAATTTGGCGTCTTTCTCCTGTTGTTTTTCTTGAAACTTTGAAATCATGCAAAACAACATCTTCTGCACTCCGCTTTTGGTAGTTTTATTCATTTTTACACCCGTTAATCGTTAAAACAAGATCACGTAAAACTATTGACGACTAACTGACAACTTGGTAAATTGATGTTGATATTTGCATTTAGCATTACCATGTAAAAAGCTTGCTAAAATGTCCAGGGACTACTTTTGATAACCAGACTTTAAGGACCGAATTAAACATCATAAAACGATGAGATAAAAAGCGCATTTAAATTAGTATAACTAGCCAAGTTATACAATAAATCATAAAATACTTTTATACTATACCTAGAACTGAATGTTTCCGCAAGCGCCAATCTTATTATAAGACAGGCCAACACTTTCTGGCCGGCACTGCATCTGCCTCTCATGTCGATTTCGACCCCATTCTTACATTGAACCACTCTGTGAAATAGAACATAATTAAAGCAAAGCAAGTAAAACATTTTCTTAATAACAATTTAAATTACTCTCCACATGCTATTGTCCACGTAGGAGGCCTGTGCCCAGCTGTGGGACGTTTAGGCTGATTTCACTATTCAAACTAGTAAAGGACCATGGGAAGAAACGTCCCCACCATTCAACAGATTTATAATTAGTGTCATTTGAAGGGTCTAGTAGGATAGATATTTTTTACTATGGCGACGTTCTTCAAATACGAGGAATTTAGGTTTAAAAAAATATATTTCTTTTATATATATTTTTTTTTCAACAAAATATGATTGCAAGAGCAGACCAGTCTCCACAGGCGGCACCCGTTCACGAGTATGACATGTGAATCAGCCATCGCTTCGCTCAACCATGTTTTAGGGAACGTAACGACCCGACGCACATGCCACCACCGCAGAGACACTTTGAGAGAGCATGACACACTCGAGCAACTTAACTAAAGCAAGAAAACAATAAAAGTTTTTTTTTATTATAAATAAACTCAATACTATTTGCAACTAACACAGGTACTTCTTCTTTGGGTCCTAATGAACAAATTGACACGTATTCCATGGCTGTTGTAGGGTGGGGACAGGGTTCATACAAAATCCCACATGGTCCTTAATGCACAGTTACGTCAGAATACCCCAAAACGCCAAAATTCTGCAAACGATTTTAAACTTAACACACAGAAGATAAAGTTGAAAATCGATTGGAAAATTGTGACAATTTTTTATGAAAGTCATTGTGCTGTTGTGTATACAATAATAATATGTAAGGGATAAAAGCAGCGCCATCTCTATTGATGGAATTTAGTTAACGCTTAATTTATATAAATTAATTATATACGTTAATTATAGTAAAAAAAACTCACCTGTAATCGTATTTGCGTCGATCAGAATCCGACTGCATGCCCCCTTCAGTCTTTATTTCGATGTAATCAATATCATTACCTCGGTATATTTTGCGCCACAGCTCTCTAAAAATAACAGTGTTAAAAACTCTTATAGTCTATGACAGTTTGACAATGAGAACGTGAAATGTTGACTGTAAATATAGGTTTTAAATAAATATAGGCTTGTGTAGGTGCAGAGCTTGATGGCTAGTGGGTAGAAATATTTCAAGATAAATCAGTTTCGCTGTAGAGCTGTGTGATGGCGGCTCATTACTAAAAGAATACTTAGGTATCGTAAAAGTTGACTAACGGATTGAAGACTGCACATACATCCAACAGCATAAAGCGGCGATGGGCTCACCACCTATCACGCTGAGCACATATGCAGTTGTTATTTGGTAAAACGTTGTGTATAGCAGTGCATTGATCATTGCCTAGTTTCTGACTAACCCTTTGGGGTAACAGCTACGATAGCATAGTGGAAGCACATGAGTAAAGAAACGGAACAGAGACAAAGCTTCATACAACCGCGCCGTCGCGAGTCAACTACTACAAGCATACAGCGCATGTGTGCGTGTCCACTAGCCGCTGCGTCGCGTATGCACCGCCACTGGATAAAACCGGTTTACCACAGTATTTACGCTCGCTCGGCCAGTGGACAAACGGAGAGACTCGCGACGGCGCGTTGTATGAAGCTTTGACTCTGTTCCGTTTCTTTACTCATGTGGTGGTAGTGCACCTGATCCTTAATAACCTATCTTTTTCCGTAATACCAGACACAATAGAAATGCTATTGTCTATGACACATAAATGTGTCATGCGGTAAGAAGGTTGACGTCAGAAATGTGCAGGTCTCATCACTGCGGAGTTATTAATAGGTCAAGGATCATAAGACCGAAATCGCGATCGCGAAACAATTGATTTTCAATTGTGTCTGGTTTTACGGTGCTCAAGGGGTTTTAAATCAACTACCAAAAAAGGGGATTGATTTTATTAAAATACTATTTAATGCTATACCTACTAAGATTGCAATACTTTCCTGCCTTATGGAAGATATCTATCATACACATGATATCAAAGCCAGGAAAGCCCTCTTATTATAAAGTTTTATCTTATCGACTAATAAACCTCCTACCAACGTTAGCAAAGCTTCTAGAAAAACTGGTTTCTGAAACGAATGATGCCAATCCTCAATGAAGAGAAAACATTCAACTATTGAGCAAATACACAGGGTAGCCCAAAGAATTCGCTAGTTGTTGGAGAAAAAAGAATATTGCTCAGTGGTTTTTTCTCGATGTGCAACAGGCATTTGACCGTGTTTGGTACAAAGGAGTTCAATACAAACTAAAAACCAAACTGCCCAACACATTTTATAAATTACTGAAATCCTACCTAGATAACAGAAAGTTTCTGGTGCAATTGGACGGAAGTGTATCAACTTGTAGAGAAATCCACGCTGGAGTACCCCAAGGCTCGGTGCTGGGTCCGGTCCTGTACACCATTTATACTTTAGATCTCCCAACATACTGAAGAAATCCTAACAGTCACGTACGCAGATGATACAGCAGTTTTGGCAAGCAGTTCTTATCCTAAAAAGGCTTCGGAAATGCTGCAGGAATATCCAGATAAGATCCAACGTCGGCTTGAAAAACGGAGGATTAAAGTAAGTGCATCAAAATATAATCACATAACGTTCTCACTCAGGACTGGTAATTGCCCACCAGTTAAGCTGTGCGACGTTATCTTGCCACGTCAAGAAGAAGTAAAATACCTGGGAATACATTTGGACCGTAAGCTGAATTGGAAGAAACATATAAAAGCAAAGAGGGACCAAGTCAACATAAAACGAGAGAAATGAATTGGTTGATAGGAAGGCACGCGTCACTAAGCTTAAATAACAAAACTTTAATATATAAGGCAGTTATCAAACCGACATGGAGTTACCGAATAGAGCTTTGGGGTTCAGCTAGTAATTCCAATATTAAAATGTTGCAACACTTTCAAAATATTTGCTTGAAAACCATAGCTAGTCCATGGTTCATTAGAAACACAGAAGTGCATTAAAGTGGAAATTGAGGAGTTCTGTGTTAAGTACAAAGCAAGGTTGGAGCGTATGTAAATGTACTGGCGATCAATCCCATGGAAAACAGCAATACCGTGCATCGTTTAAGAAGAGCACGTCTAGCATCATTATAATGAAACCATTGGAGACCATGGGTAGCCGCATCGAAGGATGCGTGCTCTTCAGGCCACTGATGCACAGCGAAACTGCAGTGCCGAAGCCTTGATAGCTGCGGCTGCCGCAGCGCTGAGAAATGATTCTGTCTCTTTCATATTCATAGAATTGGAAAGAGACAGCGATCACAGCCATGCGCGCAGCTTCTATGTGTCGCTTAGAGAATCGCAGGCCTGATTAAAGCTATACGGCTGCTTGCAGATTTAAAATCCTACTAATATTACGCGAAAGTTTGTAAGTATGGATGTTTGTTACTCTTTCACGTAAAAACTACAGAATGGATTTGGATAAAGTTCGGCATACGGATAGTTTATAACCTGGATTAACACATAGGATACTTTTTATCCCGATATTCCCACGGGAACGGGAACCTCGCGGGTGAAACCGCGAGCGGCCGCTAGTAATACATAAAAAAATAAGAAATGTGTAGCTTCAAATCCGGCTCATGGAAATATTTTCAACATTTTCCAAATTGTAAATTTATAACTATGTACATATCTTTGCTTTATAATAAAATTATAAATTTACCTAATTATTAAATTGATGCTCTCCATTTTTTCTCTATGGAACTCCATGACGCACTTCTCTAGAGCCACAGAGTAGTCTCGGATATCCTTATCTACGGCTTTCGTGACGAGCAGCTCGTAAAACTTCTCCTTGTACTTGTTCTCAATATCTTTGTTCAGTGTTTTCTTCAGTTCCAGGCGACATTGTTTTAATCTATCCTGTAATTTATTATGCATTGATAACATCATGTTTATTGTACATACATGTAATCACGACTATTATCCCCGAAAGGTTAGTCAGAGACTAGGCAATGAGAACAGCAAAAGCAGTCCTCTACCATAGCCCACTTTTCACCAAATAGCGACTAAGCGTGACAGGTGGCGAGCCCATCGCCGCTCTATGCTGTTGTTGGATGTACTATCAACAAACAGATACAGAACCATTTACAAAAAATTTTGCTTGCATTGCACGAGATGACCATAGTTTGTCCCGCCTTTTGTTTAACACAAAGTTACTATACCTAATAGTAACTTTATGGTTTAACATTGACAAATGACGACAAACCGTTTGTTTAAAAGAAACAAATTGTTGACATGTCGTGGGCATACCCCGTTCCGCATTTTGTTTTCATTGATCAACGACAAACAAAACGTCCTTTTTTTAAAATCTTGACTGTCTTCACAATTTTATGATTTTTGAGTTAATAGAGGGATGTTGTAGCAAAAGTTTAAAAAGGATGTTGGGACAGGACAAATGAAATGAAATAGCCCTTAAAATGGTATACGGCAGACTTTGTTGATAGTATGTGCTGTCTTTAGTCCGTTAGTCGCCTTTTACGACACCCAAGGGAAGAGAGGGGGGTGGTAGTGCACTTTCACCGCTATGCGACACTGTTAATGGTTAAGATTTCGATACTGAGCCGTGGTACAGTTGTTCACTAAAAGAATACTACCCACCCCTCTCTTCCCTCGTGTCGTGAAGAGATGAGAAAAGAAGACTAACTGACTAAAGACTTGCACTTGCACATACATCCAACAGCATAGAGCGGCGATGGGCTCACCACCTATCACGCTGACTGAGCACATGTGCAGTTGTAATTTGGTGAAACGTGGTCTATGGACAGTGGACTGCTCCTGCGGTCCTCATTGTTTAGTCTCTGACTTACCTTTTGGGGATAATAGTCATGAGTCTATATAATAGTATGTATGTGTGTAAGATGTCGATGGGTCAAAGTATTACTGTGAGAAGGAAATTTTCAGTTTTTTTTTTATAAAAGAAGGAGGCAATCGAGCGGGCGGGTCACGTGATGAAGAGAAATTACCGCCGCCCATGGACACCCGCAAAACTAGAGCAATCGCAGACGCGTTGCCGGCCTTTAAGGAAGGAATAGAAATTGTGAGAGGGGGGGGCGGGGGGGCTCCCCCGGAACCCTCACTGGCCGGACGGAACACAACAGCACCAAGTGCCATTATTTCACGCCGGATATTCGTGAGAGAGTGGTATTACGCCGGGCGAGCCGGCCCAATGCGTGCTGCAACGCAGCGTGGCTCTACCACTGTCAGTGTCAATCATTTAGCACCACCCAGGGGTCGTGTATGGTCTCAAGGGTAAACCTACGGACGCGAGTGTCTTTGACCGAGTTCTTTTTTTTCTTTATTTTTGTAAATGAACTGGGCAAGCATTTGACCACCAACCTGCTTGGTGAGCAGGATGTAGTGTAGGGTGTCACTTGCTTACCCAGGAGATGCCTATTCACTCTTGCCTTAAAAAGACCAAGGTTGTAGTGATCGGGAAACACATGAGCAGGCAGTTCCATTCTTTGGCGGTTCGCATAAGAAACGAACTAACAAAACGCTTGGTACGGGTACAGGTATGTCAACTATGTAGGGGTGGTAGGCAAGTCTGCGTCTAGTATACCGATCGATAGTGAAATGGGGCTGGAGGAACAAGATCATGTAGTTCTTCGCACAGTCTCCAAAGTGTATTCTGTAAAACACCGATGACTGAGGCTCTGAAGTTCAGTCGTAGCTAGTTTCGAGTCTCCGATGAGCCTCCAAGCACGGTTTTCGATTGAGTCCAAAACTGCTAGCTGGTACTTAGCAGAACTATCCCCAAGTCGACAACGAACGAACGAAATTAAACGATTTTTTTAACTCGGTAAGTACCTCTGTACCTCTGGGTCTGAAACCGGTGGTCTAACCTCTAGAACACAAAGGCGGTAGTTGTAGTACACTGACTTGCAAAAATAAGTATCACACTTTTAAAATTGTAATAACTTTTAAAGTACACAAGATAAGCAAGACACACAAGACTTAAAAATGTTACTATTGTATAATTTACAATAGTTTCAAAGAAAGCTGATAAAATTGCTATAAAACGTTTTGTAGTTTAAATCTCTAACTTCTAAAGTTTAAAAGAAAATGAAATTTTAAAAGTGTGATACTTATTTTTGCAGGCCAGTGTAGGTATTTAAAGCAACGCACCTTTAATTCGTTCAAGCTCCCTTCTATGGTTGCTTTCTCCCTAAATATTTTCGTTTGCTGCGTTATCAAAGCGGGCTTCTCCGAAATTGAGTCTTTGTTGACTCCACTCATTTTCTCGTTGTTCTTCGCTTCGTCTTTCAAACAGTTTTCAATTTCTGTTTGAACTTTTCTCAATTTCAAGTTGTCTTCCAAGTCTCTTTTGTAAATCTGAAAAAATTATGATTTGTGAGATAATTGCTTCTAGCAGAATTGCAAATAAAGGCTATTTTAGAATACTTTGTTCAAGCCAATGTTATAAGAAAATCTTACCAGACACAACAGCATAGTTTTGTTTATGTATTAAACATACTGATTTAACCAAACGTAACCTAAGTACAGATTTGGAATGAAAAATTATTGGTACTAAGTAGTTGTTAATGTTAATTCTAGTCAGGTGCGGCAGTAAGTGTGATTTAAATGAATTTTCATCCTTAACCGTAACCTCGCAATAGACTTGGGGTGGATTCGACCAAACTGGAATAAGATATACTCCGAGATTAGTCTATACAAATTCGGCGTTTAATCTAGGTATAAGACCTTATTCCAGTTTGGTCGAATCCACCCTTAGAGAAGTGTACTGTTATCAACCTCTAATTCTACGTGCTTACCTCTTGTTTAGCTATTTCGTCCTTCAACGTGTCGATTCGCTTTGTGAGAGCATCCCTGTCAGCCATTATTTTCTTTTGCTTTTCCATCAGTTTCTCATTAGCTTCTTTTATTTTATCCATTTTCAATGGTATGTTTTTCTCTTTGTGCTGCTTTATCTCTGCATTGGTAGTTTTAACTTTATCGAATGAGCTTGTAACTTTTGTAATGTAGCTATTCTTAGTGTCTGTAACTTCTCTGTAAATATTTTTTATTGTTAGAGCTCCTTATGTTTGTGTAGTTAATTGATACCATAATAAAATGTACTTATTTTAGATTTATAATTGTAACAGAATAAGGTTATATCATTTGTATGGAATATATGTAAACAAGAAAACAGTATGTAAATGAAAATATTCAAGAATTCGAGGAGCTCATAGTCATAATGTGCTTGCACATTCATGCTTGCATGTTAACACATTCCCAGTTCATTGATAAAATATAATTAATTATATTTTAATAATGAACAATATAATTTCAATTGTTATGGTAACCTATCATAAATTCGAAACTTTCCTGTACGAATTTCAATTGTTCGAAAACGGTATGACAAAGTTTTAAATACCAGATCGTTGCTTTTACATAATTTTGTTAATCAATAAACTTATCATACAAACGTTTCGTTTTCCAGAAAAACTATTAGCCGATTATCAAAACTACTTTTTTTCTTTTGGAAGATGTTTTGTTTACAATAAATTTCATATCTAGAAGTATTCAAATTCGAAGTAACTTTTTCTCTAAAATACCATACTTATACCCAGTTTTTTTTTGTTTTTCAATATTAGGTAAATAAACTTAAATGTCTTAAAAAGTTAATACTTTATGTTTCCGGTAAGATTGTGTTTCAAAAGTCAGTGACAGAAACGAATCGCGGCAAAACCGACTCCACGTATTCTTGTCTGCCCTACGCTAGAGTGCAATTCAAGCCCGCGTAGGCGCGGAGGGGCGAGGCGGCCCGCGAGCTGAGGAGCAGGTGGGTTTAACGCTCGCCGCCGTAGCTGAGGCTGCAGCAAGCCGAAGCTGCGGTGGTGAGCGTAAGCCATCTGCGACGATAAGCTCGCGTGGGACCGCCGGAGCCTCGCAACGCCGGAGCCGTGACAGAAACCATGCCTGCTGCATGTAATGTAAGCAAGCTCCAAGCTTGCTTGCTTACATGCTGCATGCTTGTTTGCATGCTGCATGCTTGCTTGCGTGGTGCATGTTTCCTTCCATGCTGCATGCTTGTTTGCATGCTTTAACGTTATTACGATTACAAGTTGTTCGATGATATTATGGATTTCAATTATTTGAAATATTGTATTTTAATAATAT
Organism: Scoparia ambigualis; assembly: GCA_963921215.1. Taxonomy (NCBI): domain Eukaryota; kingdom Metazoa; phylum Arthropoda; class Insecta; order Lepidoptera; family Crambidae; genus Scoparia; species Scoparia ambigualis. The sequence continues at coordinate 29,668,343 of OY992508.1, forward strand.
TGGAAACGTGTTTCTGGAAAATGAATCGTCTAGCAATAATAGCTTCGGCCAAACGTTGAGTGGGATTTCAAAACATAGAGATTTTGAAAAAAATAACAATCTATAATCGGCATTTCAAAACTTTGTAAATTGTGTTTTCGGTAAAAAGAAAATAATGGAAAACAAAAAAATACAAAACTTTTTCGGCCAAATAAAATTCGTACAGGCAAAATTCGAATTTATGATAGGTAACCATTGTTATGTATGACTTATGTTATGAGCCATAATTATGTGGCTCATGGGACTGGAAATGTGTGCAGCAACTTTCAAATAGCTAGGTCTCTAGAAGAGTAATCAACAAAATGATGGCACGTAAGCCGATGGTCCCAACTTAAAACCAGCTTAATGTGTTATGGTTCGAACTCCATGTGCTATTCCTCATGTATGACAAGAGAGGCTTGTTTATTGACTAACGATGATCAAGAATTCAATTTCTATTTCTTCTAAATGTTAACACAAATGTTGAAAGTAAGTATACCTGTATTTATTCACTGTTTCTTTTTTTTCTTTTTCCTTTTCCTTGAGCACTTCCTCCAAAGCAGCAATGCCTTCACGCAATTCTTTTAGTTCCGTAACAAACTTTTCACCATCTAATTCCAACTGCTTCTTCCTCTCTTGCAGGGAAAATATTTCTTGAACCTATTCAAGAGAAAGATATTTTTTTAAATGAATGTTATTACTCTATACATACAGGAATAGTCCTATATATTTACTTGATGTAGTGACCTCTCTTCAAACTACAACACTGCTGCTCGGCATTAAATATTTATCCTCCTGAAGTCTCACGGGTCATATTGTCACATCCAATAAAAAAAAACGTAAAATGGTGAATATTTTTGATGAAACGGAAGTTCTACATCCGGCATTTAAAAAAAATATACAATGTGTCTAGTCTGCCACCAGTATTTATTTAATAAAAATTAATGTACTGCCGTAGGTCACGTGATGGGTTAGTAGGTTAGGAGTGCAGCGTAGCGATTGTCTTGAATTTCGAATTTTTGAGGTTATTTTTTTTTATTTGACTACAGAAATATTAGCTGCCCTACTGCTGTAGGTCATATGTATTGTTATTTTTGTCTAATAAAAAAAAATAACTTCGAAATCACAAAGTACTTAATCCATTAATGTTTTTTTTTAAATATATATTTTAGCTTTTTATTAACGCTTTTATATACTTAAGTAAAATTTTAAACACTGAAAAAAGACGACAACCTCACGCGGAATTCGAACCACGCACCTTCCGCATTCCAGGCGGCTGCCTTAACCACTCAGAGGTGAAAACTTCTCAGATTTTATGAAGCAATGTTGACTAAAAAACATAAAAGCATCAAGCACTGACAAATTTCGACGGGTGAAAACCAGACCTCGGTAGCCAAGTGGTTAAGGCAGCCGCTCGGAATGCGGAAGGTGCGTGGTTCGATTCTAATGCTAATGAACTATTTCAGTAGGTACGCTACCATAATGTACATTTAAAATTAAACTTTATTAACTAGCGTTAAGGAACAAATTGGAATACCCAATAACTTACGGCAGAATAACATTATTTCTTAACTTACCACTAGTGGCAGTACATTAATTTTTATTAAATAACCACTGGTGGTAGGCTACACTTCCAAAAATATATTAAGTTGTGGTTTGACGTCTGTCATATCTGACAAAGGGACGAAAGATCAAGAAATTCAGAACATTAGTTGATTAATAAAAAAACTAAGGTCACAATGTCTCGTACTCAGGAGGTTATTAGGGTACAATCATTTAGTCAGATTCTCGATAGAATCCGACCACTTTAAACTTGTCTACAGTTCGAAATTGATCACCCTTACCTTCTTTTGTACAGTTAGAAGTTGTTCCTTAAGTTTGTTCTTCTTATCGGCCATTGTCTGCAACTTTTTGTTGTGGGCATTGAGTTTCTTCTGCGATGCCTTGATCCTTGCTCTCAGCGTGGTCACCTTCTGTCTGAGGTCGGTCTGCTTGGCCGATGCATCATCCAAACTCATGTCCGTTTCGATTCCAGTGCATTGAGCTTTTGCTTTGTCTAACTGCAAAGATAATTAAAATGTATAAAGTATCGTCTTAATTGAAATGGTTGTCAAATGCGGCTTGGTGATTAATAACCCGTTCGTTTCATGACAGATACGAAATACCTGCTGCCTGACTACTTGGGAATTAAAGTCAAAATATATTTATTCAATAAACTCAATTAATAAGTACTTTGAATCGTTCAAATCTTTTTAACCTACTGTGGCAAAGAACAGGCGTAAGAAACCACAGCGCACAGAATTAACGTAATTAAAAAAAATTAATGTCGTTAGTTACCAGGTCATAAATTAAGAAATAAAAAAATAATAATTTAGCAATATTAAACTACTATATAATGTATGAATTAATCATAGACAATTAACAAAACACATAATAATAAATCTCTCTCTGAGAGAGTCACCAGCACCGACAAGAAGAAGAAGAAGCACAAGAGGAAGGAGAGCTACGCCATCTAAATCTACAAAGTGCTCAAGTAGGTGCACCCCGACACCGGTATCTCCAGTAAGGCGTGTCAGGCAGTTGTCCCACCAACAGCGAGTATACGACTAACTATCGGCTATTTGCTCTCTCAAGAAACGTACAAAAGATATACATTCCGTGTAAACAAAAGAGATGCATATATAAATAGTTGATCGCTGACTGTTCACACTGCTGTCGAGGACTCGCTCCTATCAAAGATAATTCTCGCTTAGCGATGCTCGCTCAGCGATCAGAACTCACGCCGAGAGACCAACCAGCGGCAGCGGCAGCGGTCATTTCCCGCCAAGAGAACTGTATGCTCGGCTCGGCCGCTGGGAGCGAGTGGCGCGAGTAATCGCCCGTCTTACTTGTACACTCGCTTATAGCCCAGCGACGAAACTATTGGAACTACACACTCGTTTTCCGCTATTCGCCAACTCGTTTCTAGTTCTAGCTCGACTCACTTCTCGTTCATCGTCGGCGGTGGGACAACTGCCTATATGTTGTCTGTCTGTCTGTTATAAAATAAGCTAAGTCATTAATATAAACCAAAAACAAGAATGGACCAAGTATTAAACCCTGCGGAACTCCCATTGTAACCACTGATCCCGGAGATCTTTTACCGTTAATGTCGACCATCTGAATCCTGTTACTCAAGTATGAGATTAGAAGGATCAAAGAAGCATCCCTAATTCCGTAGTGGTTAAGCTTCCTGGCCAAAGTTTCATGTAAAACACAATCGAAAGCCTTGAATAAATCACAAAATACCCCTAAGTCATCCTTTGATTCCTCCCAGGTATCAAATATTTGGATTAAAGCTCAACACCGGCGTCAGTTGAATCAGTTGTTGAGCGACCCCTAGTAAAACCATACTGTTAACAACGTAAAAGTTTATTTCTATAAAAATGAATTTGAATTTGGTCTAGTTAGAGACAGGATTACAAATATCAGGTTATCACTTTAAGCAATATAAAATTGTACTTTAATTTATTTTATTTGAAATAACATATTTAATTATTGTAATTGATTATGAAACCATTCTAATTAAATAAATAAACAGTAATACAAAGAAAATTTTGAAGAGTTTAACTGTGGTCTCCGCCTAATAATAGGTAATAGGCGTAAGTTGAGATATTTGTTTATTTATTTAAGTATGTATAAATAATGTCATAATACATGAATAGTCCGTTTCTTAAGAAGAAGTTGTAAAATATAAGTAAAAGAAATGTAATAGAATTAAGAAATGTATGTAATTAAAAAAGGAAAGAGATAAAAAAAGAGAAATAGAAAAGAAAAGATAAAAGATAGAAAAGAATAATAGAAATGTGGAGCTCTTAAAGCTCAAGCTTATTAAATCGCCAAGAAAAGAATAATAGAAATGTGGAGCTCTTAAAGCTCAAGCTTATTAAATCGCCAAGAAAAGAATAATAGAAATGTGGAGCTCTTAAAGCTCAAGCTTATTAAATCGCCAAGAAAAGAATAATAGAAATGTGGAGCTCTTAAGCTCAAGCTTATTAAATCGCCAAGAAAAGAATAATAGAAATGTGGAGCTCTTAAAGCTCAAGCTTATTAAATCGCCAAGAAAAGAAAAGAAAACACAGACAAACAAAAACCTGCCAAAAAGCGGGAGCAACCAGTATTTTAAAAAAAACAGTCCGTTTCTCGGAAAGGTAGGAAGACCACACTTTTCATTTGCTATGGTCTTGCCTGACACACTTGTTTTGCTTTTTTTCTCTTATTTACTCTGAGATAATTTCTGCCGATACTCACGCTTTTAGTAATAGTTACAATTTCTTGAGAGGTGCGATCGAGTAGAGGCATCTCGCCTTGAATTTGCTTGGCTGTTTGCAGCTTTTGTTCTGGCTCAATCAGAGACATTGACAATTCGTCGCACTCTTCCGACAATGCTGTAATTTGCTGAAAAAAAGATCATAAATAGTTAATAGTTATTTGTTATACAAGAGTGCAAACTTGCTTTTTAACCGCATGCTCAATTTTGATGACCGAGCAAGCGAAGGATTCTAAAATTGAATCACGAGCGCAGCGAGTGATTAAAAAATTAGAATCCTGAGCGTTACCGAGGGAATCAAAAGAGCACGAGGTGAAAAATCTTTGCACTCGAGTGCAACACGTAACTTTTCATCCCACCTCAACGAGGAAATTACCAACCAAATTAAAAAAGTAGGTACACCAAAAAGGTTCCGAGTCTGAGTTTTTAACAAATTAAAAAAGGTTGTATGATAAATTCGGCACTATGGAGGGAGAAGTAAATAGGTTTAATGGTGTTTTGAATTCACAAACTTAGTGCACACGATGTTCTAAATTCAATTCACTTTATTCTCTAGCGGATAAAAACGGCTTTTGCACTCAGATATCGAAGAGTAAAAATACTCTTTCCGAGATGGGGGGATAAAAAACTATTTATTATAATCGCGCATATAATTGGCAAATTATTTTTAGTTACGTTTGTAATTGTCAGGGCAAGGTTTGTATGAAATATATGTTTTGGAAATATGTCACAAGATACGGGGGTAGTATTCTTTTAATAATGAGCTGCCACCAAACAGCTCATGATGCATAAACTGTTTGAAAACAGTAATCAATTTAGAACTCCTTTCTAACCTTTTCAACATCGCTCAATCGCTTCTCTAGTTGCGGAATGTCGGTCTCCTTCAGCGTCGTTATCTTTTCGTTCAAAGACTTCATGCTTAGCAATTCATCCTTCTTAGCGGATGCCTTTTGCAGTTCTTCTGTAACTTTCTCCAGTTTCGCGGGGACATTCAACACTTGAGTTGTTAATTGCGATATTAAGTCTGTGACCTGTGAGGGTATATAACAATGATAAAATACATGAACTAAAGTATATTAGCAGTTTTCATTTAAATTATTTTTTTATACGGCTCACACAATAGGCTATAAAAAACTGTAAGAATTCTCCAATCAATTTTCTATTTTAGCTGTCGAGTTCAAAATCGGATAGCTAAAAGTAGTCCTGAATAGTTAGTAGTTAGTAGTAGTTAGTAGAATAGTAGAAAGTAGTCCTATGATTGCAGAACTTTAACGTTTTTAGGTAGTTTGACAAACGAGTATCACCCTCTTCATAGTAAATTACCTCCGACTCGTTATCAAATCCACGACTGCATAAAGGACAACAATTGTCATCTTTCAATTGTCCCTTGTATTTCCCAATTATAAACATGGATGACTGCAGTACATTTTGTTCGTCCTGAAACAATTTGAATTGAACTATTATGTACAACTGTAATCCGTTATAAAGTATCCAACAGAACAATAATTAGAAATATTGGTTTAAAAAATAATGTAGCAGAAAAAATTACATGCCTGCAGTTTCTCTACATTTGTGGTGGTTTTAGCGAGAGTTGTCTCATAGGATTGTGTGCCACAAGCTTTATACATTTTATCTTCAGCTTTAGTCAGTTCACTACGCTTTTCATTCAACATTTCACGAACGTGCTTCCTCTCAGTTTCCAAACTGGTTTGCTTTATGTGCTTCTTTTTTTGTTTTTGTTTCATCGATTCCACCTCAGTGCGAATGTCACATTCAAATTTGTTAACTGACATGGCAAAGTTTTTTTCAGGCATATTGCCCAGCAGTTCGACTAAAGCAGATTTATGTTTATTTTTCAAGACAGACACTTGCTTCTCTTTTTGTTTCAAGGATTCCTCAATCATATCACATTCTTTCAATTTTGTACTCTGCTTCTGGAGAACTGTTATTTTCTTGTCAAGTTCATCCAAGTCATTCTCATGGGTTTCTAACACTTTTTCATCATCATTAATCTCTTGCTGGCATTCTTCAGTGTTTAACTCATTTTCATGACTTTTATATTCCTCTTCAGCTGTTTCCAATTTTTTTTCTATTGCCTCCAAATTGACTTTAGATTGATTTGCACTGGCAATTTCCTTATCGAGCTTCTGAATAACATTTTTATTTTTTTGAATTTCTGTCTCTTTGTTTGATATCTTTTGTTTATGCCTCGAAAGTGCATCTCGGCTTTCATCAACAAATACTTGCATTTTCTTTTCTTCACCATCAGCAATTGCTTTATGCTCGGCGAGATCTTTTTTTAGATTATTCACTTTCTCAACAATACTATCAATGCCTTTTTCTGCATCTTCATTTGACTCAACTTCATTAATACCTTCAATTTCTGCAAGTTTTGCTGTTTCGACAATCAGTTTGTTTCTCTTATCAATTTTTTCCTGATTCTGACTTTCAAGCAAGATTAATTTACTGAATGTCATTTCATTTGAGGTCTTCTCATTAGCAATTTTCTCTTCTTCTTGGTTAAACCCGGAATTCTTTTTGTATGAGTCAGAAAGTTCCTTTTGCTTGGATTTTGTAGTTGTATCATAGTTACCTTGAATAAAATAAAATTTAGTTTTTAATTATTACTTTTTAATCATGAACTTTGGTATAAATATGTTTTCTGCAAAACATACTTATGGTTTTTTGTAGCTCAGTAGTTTCTCCTTCAAAAATGGTTTTGATAGCTTTCTTGAGTTCTTCTTCTTGAGATTGGCCGTGTTCTAATCTAAAAAGTGTTATTTCCATTAACAGTTGACTAAGGAATTTTTATTCAGAATTATAATTAAATAGCCCAATTTAAAGCCAGAGGGAAATATGTCTGTTTCAGGAATCTAAAGGCCTCTAAAGTCAAGTAATAAAAATGAGTTCAACAATATATTTTTATTTTTTTTATAGCAGAAGGAGGCAAACGAGCAAGCGGGTCACCTGATGGAAAGTAATCACCGCCACCCATGGAAAACAAAACCAGAGGAATCGCAGACGCGTTGCCGGCCTTTAAGGAAGGAATAGGCTCGTTTCTTGCGTGTAGTGCGGTGTAGGAAATCAGCGGCAGAGATCAAGCCGAACAATTCCTCAGAACACTCCCCATGATATATGCGGTACAATATACAGAGAGACGCAACGTCTCTCCGAAGAGCCAGTGGATCGAGTCGACCTGAAATAACCACGTCGTCGACAACTCGAGCAGCTCTGCGTTGAATGCGGTCAAAAGGAAGGAGTTGGTATTGGGGCGCTCCAGCCCAAAGATGGGAGCAGTATTCCATATGCGGCCATCCGTCGAAAACTACTGTGTATCACTGGTTTAGTGAGTTTAATCGTGGGCGGTCTGTGCTCACGGACGAATTTAAAGAAGGTCGCTCTAAATAAGTTGTTCTTGTGTGTTGTGTTGTTGTCGCTCAAAATATTGATGCTGTGCGGGAACTTTTAATGCAAGATCGTCATGTTACATATCGCGAGATAGAGGCGTCTCTGGGCATCAGTAAGACATGTATATAAAAAATATTACACAAACATTTAGCTGTAAAAAAAATTTGTTCTCGTTGGATTCCACACAACTTGAGAATTGACCAAAAATTGGTGTAAAAAAATGTTACAAAAGTACAATCAGGGTGCGTCAAAAGCTGTCTATAAAATCTACACAGGTGATGAATCTTGGATATATGCGTATGATTCTGAAACGAAACAACAATCAACGGTTTGGGTGTTCGAAGATGAGCCGAAACCAACAAAAGTCATTTGCTCAAAAAGCTCTTTGAAGCAAATGGTCGCTTGTTTTTTTGGTATAAATGGACAGTGGCTACAGTGCCACTAGAGAATCGTAAAACGGTTAATTCTGAATGGTACACAACCATTTGTTTGCCAGAAGTCTTTAAAGAAATAAGAAAGAACAACCAACAACGCAGAATCCTTCGTCATGACAATGCTAGCTGCCACACATCGGCTGAAACAACTCGGTATTTGGAAGATCAAAAGATCGAATTAACAGGTCATCCTCCGTACATCCCCGATTTCCCATCCCCCAACGATTTCTATTTATTCCCAACCGTGAAGAATAAAATACGTGGTCAGCGTTTTTCGAGCCGTGAAGAGGCTGTTGATGCGTTCAAAATGCACATTTGGAGATACCTCAATTCGATTGGAAAAAGTGCTAAGAAAATTGGTTCCAACGTATTCAAAAGTGCATCAATCATCGTGGCAAATATTATGAAAAGCAATAAAACTTTAATAAATGCTATATGTTTGTTTCACTTTGTTATTTCGGATACATAAATAGCAGCCCATGTAACACAAGTGTTTATATGAGGATTCAGTATTATATATGACTTTTCTCTCTATTTATTTATTTTTATTTATTAAATCTGCAAGCAGTCATATAGCTTTAATCAGATTTGCTGTGCATCAGTGGCCTGAAGGGCGCGCATCCGTCGATGCGGCTACCCATCTCATTTTCATTTTATAATTCATTTATGATTCCCTCTATTTAAACATAAAACATCCACTTAGCAAATTAAAACCTTGATCTATAAATTATGTAGGTACCTACCTAGTTTTCAACTTTTCTCTAAGAGTCTCGAATGCCACTAAATTCTTTTCTAAATTTGTTATGGCAATCAATTTCTCAGATATGGGTTTCAATTCTTGTGCCAATTCAGCAACTTTCAATTCAGCTTCCGATATACGGGTCTCTGTGTTCACAACTTCCAATTTTTTCTTGTCTAAATCTTCTTTTTTCTCTGTAAGGTGAGCCACTTCTTGTTCTGAAAGTATTGTTTTTGAAATGTTTTTAACATGTAATCTTTTAAAGATTTTAAATTATTTATTGACATTAGAACAAAGTAGAAAATTATTTTCTTACGGAGGTATTTCACACTGTCTGTATACTCTTTCCTTATTTTTTTTAGGCGATCGAAGCAAGTGCTGTATCTGTCTGCTTCAAAGATTTCATCAAAGCGCTCTTTTACTTTTTTCCCTTCATCCAGGGGCCAGCTGGAATCTTCTTGATGGCAAAATATTACTGAATTCAAGATTGCCTTAGAAACACCTGTAACGGATTTATTTTTAATGTACAGGACTGGATGTAATATTATTATGATAAATTCCGTAAGAGGGTAACATCACTATTATCTTAGCATTGACCTTGATCATTAAATATTATTAATAAATTTTATGGTCTATTAAAAAGGGTAAGAGGTATAATGTAAGTAGGTACCTACTTTTACAACAATATGTTAAGAAATGAATTAATTTATTCATAAACAATTTATATTATGTTGACATATACATACAAAATAGGAAATTAAGGAGAAGTAGTATGGATGACTAATACTATAAATAACTAAATAATTTAAAAGTGTAGTCTGAAAAAAATTACCGTACCTAGCTCTTCATACATAACAAAATCCAAATCAGCACATCTTGATGATATATCCTTGGTTTTCCCAGATTCATCTATCACTGACAAGAACGAGTCTAAAGTTTGAAACTTTGTTTTTTTTAACAACGCTGTAACCTTCATAGATCTTGATACTTCAAGTTGTTTGTCCTTTGCATTTACAATCTGCAATATAGTTAAAGTATAGGTAATAAATTGCAAATTAAACACCTCCATGTCGACTGGTTAGCACACCGGCTCTGGAGTCACCATCCCTGAGGTCCCAGTTTCAATACCCAGTCAAGTCATTTAGACATAACTGTTTTTTTCTGAATTGCTTTTGGGTCTTGGAGTTTTCTATACTGTAATAAGTATTTATTCATTATCTAGTTTAACCATTAACCTTTTATGTACGGAAGGCGTCATATGATGCCAAGAGCAAAGCAGGCTTCTAATTCGGAAGGCATCATATGATGTCTTGGCATAGGCAGTAAAGAATCACGATTTTCATTTACATTATCTATAGACATGTGCCATTTTATCGACACAGACTGAGACGTGATTGGTTGGCCTCCATATTAAAGTGATTCAAAGTAAGTTCGCTAGATGTCTTCCTATTAAAAAAAAACACACACAAAGTTAGGCAATGGATGGTGGCATAATATGATGCCATCAGGATTGTGCAGGAGTTTTCTTAAAAAACAAAATGGATGATTTATAGTGGTCACATCGAAAATGGAGGTATATCGATATTAGATTTTATGTTTGGTGAGGGCCCAAGCAGATAACCTCTTGGAGATGATGAAATCGAAGATATTTTACTCGGTACTCTTCCAAATTCAACTCTTCCATCAATAAATATGATTTTTAGGATTCGTTTTATTTTGTATTGCATTACTTTTTATTAAATTATGTATGAAAATTCTCTATTTTCGATAAATCAATATTATCGATATTGATGATTTATTTTGGCGACCCATGCCTAGTGTTCAATAGAAAGTCATGTTTATTTTGGATTGCATAATTACAGTGTTTCAGTTTTAATTGTGACTCTTTGTAAATAATTAGCATTTTATAAACATTTTCTTACACAAAATGTGAAGTGTTTGTGCGGAATGACAATATTCCAGGCTAATTTCCGATTTTCTTCCTTACCTGGGTTTTGTGATTTTATCTCTATTTTTAACATATTTTTTACCCAAAACTGTAAAGTTTATGAAAGAACAGTATCTGGTGAGTGTTTGTACAAAATTTTGTTACTCTAGCATTTATAATTTTGATAATATAATTTCTTAAAGTCAACCTTCAATTTGCGTCACTTTACGACACCTCAAAAAAATCGCCAGATTGAGAGGTTGCATTGCCTACAAGCGCCTCGTACAGAAAAGGTTAAAAACCAGAGCTGGCACTTTCTATGAATAGAGAATTGAAAAGGAGACTGCCCACATTTTTTGTACTTTACACATGTCTCTGTCATAGATTATTATTGGTTTTTTTTAGTAAGTTATAATAATCAGGCTTACTTATTTTAGTGAAAGGTACTAAGATCCTACTAATATTATAAACGCGAAAGTTTGTAAGTATGTATGGATATTTGATAATCTTTCAAGTAAAAACTACTGAATGGATTTGGATGAAATTCGGCATACAGATAGTTTATAACCTGGATTAACACATAAGATAATTTTTATCCCGATATTCCCACGGGAACGTATGGATGGATGTTTGTTACTCTTTCACGTAAAAACTACAGAACGGATTTGGATGAAATTCGGCATACAGATAGTTTATAACCTGGATTAACACATAAAATACTTTTTATCTCGATATTCCCACGGAACGGGAACCACGCGGGTGAAACCGCGAGCGGCCGCTAGTAGATTATAATTGCTACTTTTAGGTCAAGCTATTGAACCGGGGAATGAAGCATGTTCAAATCTATTCTACTAATTTAAGACAATAATGCTTCGTGGAGACATACCTTCAGTTTCACTTGAGCTAAGACCTCAGTGCTTCTATTGACTTTAGCATCATGAACAAAACACTCGTTGCGGCTGCCCGGTGGCATTTGCCCCGTAATTGCATAGCGCAAGCATTCAATAATAGTTGTTTTACCACAACCGTTTTGACCCAAGATCAGAGTAAGCGGCCTTTCAAATGATATCCTTTGTTCGTCAACTTCTTCGGGGCCGAAACTTCGTATGCCCCTAACAGCTAAGGATTTAACTCCAGCCATTGTAAGATAATGGTAGACTTATGAGGATATGCAGAATTTTATGTATTAGCAGCGCCCGTGAAAAATAACACTATGCCAAAGTTATCCACACCTCCCGGCTTAAATCGTAATTTACCAAACTGACAGTAGGTACTACCTACACTGAAGCACAAGGCATGGGTAGAGAAGGCGGGTAACGCGAGCTAGGGATGCGCCGATCCGATCCGATCTTTTAAAAGATCGGATCGGCAGGCATACGATCCAGCGATTTTCAGATCGGATCGAGGACATGCGATTTTTTTGCCGGATTGATCGAAAACTTGAAAGATCGGATCATTTGGATCGTATGCATTAAAAACGGTGTATTTAAAAAAAATGGGTACATACTTAGGTTTATTTGTTACGAACGTGTTTTAACTTTGTTTACATTTTGATTTTAGCGGCAACCTTTGCAGGTAGATTGATATAAAGCTGTTAAATTATTATAAATGAATGTTGTGGGTATGTTTAGAAGCATAAAATGTGTATATCCAGTCATATGCATACTTCTTTACAAGGTTTATATGTGTTTACCTAATAAAGATCTGAAATTAATTGTGTCTCACTTAATTGCAATACGATCCGGATCGATTTCATGAAGATCGGAACGACGGCATGCGATCCGATCCCCGGATCGGATCGTCGCGTTACGATCCATTACGATCCGAATAATCGGATCGACGACCCGGATCGCGCATCCCTAACGCGGGCAGTGTTGCCAAGTCATTTTTTTTAAAGAATGCTAGATCACCTACGAAAAGGACTAAAATAGAGCTGAATTTTCGGGAAAAACCGGCTAAAATAGTTCATCTCTCATTAACTGTTTTTAAAATAATAAAAACAGATGAGAGATATTAAAATTTACGATTATTCGTGGTCAGAACTATCGAAATTATTATGTGCCAAATTCAGTAATTCTAATCCACTTGTGCTTGGTCCTGAGCATAGAGTACTTTAACTAAATGTCCTGAGTTTTCCTTTTTTTTTTTTTTTTTTTGTTCCGTGAAGGAACAGGCTAAGGTCTGAGTAATACTGCCTAGTTATTAGTTTTTTTATTTGTTTTTTTTCCCTTGATGATAATGAGTGGTGATTAAGATGAATGATAAATGATGTTCCCCAAACCCCTTGAATCCTGAGTAAAGATGTGGGACTTTACTGAGGTCTCACGCGGACTACTTGTGAGAATTTGAAAAGTAATGTTGCACTGTTTTGTTTCATTTGCCAACACTCATGCGCGTTCACAAACACTTAACGGTTAATAATCCACTATTATTTCACATTAATATTCAAAAATACACAAATTTTAGAAAATAAATCAAAACTGCAGACATGACGCTTCACTTTCCCGCCAAGAAGTCCCCTGAGTTTTCCTCAAAATAAGTAGCCATGGTCAATGATGTTATAACATCATTGGCCATGGTAGTACCAAATTTTTTAGGACTTCTTTTGGTACTTCATAGTTGTGGTGTGGCAGCATTTTTTTGTCCGTCGTTATCCCAGATCTGAGGCATTGTCCTAATACAACGCGATAACGCGATCATCGCGCGATTAAATTCGATGCGACCATCGTCAAGTCGATACGAGTCGACGATCAAACATATTGATCTTTATTAGGTGTCCTAATAGGTGATCACGCGATGCATTCGCACGACTAAACTGTTCAAAAATCTTAGTTGGTGCGAACGCGCGATCAAACCTATTAACCCCTGATTTAATAGCCAGTCATAATATGACCGCTAATGTCAAGACGATGAACGCGTTATGGCGTTGTATTAGGACTGCTTTAGTTATTGTTCTGAGATTAGGACAATGCCTAACAGTTAAAATCCCCTACTTTTCTCAATTTTTATTAATTCAATTTCGCAGTCGCTTTCATGTTCCTACCACTTGTATGCTGATGATCTCCAGATCTACACACAGGCACCATCATCGGATCTTTCACGTGCTGTGGAAGTTACTAATGCAGATCTTGACGTCATACATAATTGGAGCAAGTCTTATGGTCTTGCTGTTAACCCTAGCAAAACGCAGACAATTATCATTGGCAGTCCATATTTTGTTTCTAGAATTAATTATGACCTTCTACCTCGTGTTAACTTCGCGGGCTGTGATATTCCGTTTGCAAAAACTGTCAAAAATTTAGGAATTACTTTTGATCAATGCCTCACTTGGCGCCCCCAAGTGGAGGCAGTTCGGAAAAAGGTGTTTGCTGCTTACGGTTCCCTCAACCGCCTTCGTAATTTTTTACCGACTAGCACCAAAATAACTCTGGCACAGACACTTCTACTATCCATTCTTGATTATGCGGATGTCTGCTACGCTGATCTTTCGGAGGAACTCCTTAACAAGCTAGAGCGTCTGCAGAATGTGTGTATAAGATTTATTTTTAATTTAAGAAAATATGACCATGTTTCGTATTATCGAGCTCGGCTTAACTGGCTGCCAATTCGACGACGTAGGGACTTACACGTTCTTTCCCTTCTATATTCTGTCCTCTTTTTACCAACTTCTACTCTTTATCTACGAAGTTGTTTTTCCTTTCGTTCTTCTTCCTCTAGTAGGACTTTACGTTCTGCTTACAACCTTTCTCTAACGACTCCACTTCACTCCACTGATTTCCTTTCCTACTCCTTTTCTGTGCATGCTGTCCGGCTATGGAATGCTCTACCAGAGAGCATCAGGAGTGCTCGTACGTTGGATTCGTTCAAGGGTCAGGTCCGGAGTCATTTTTTACGTTTAACATCTTAGTTTATTTATTTCCATAGTATACCATAATATTGCATTATCTCTTTTTATCTCATTTATTTATTTAAATTATAATTATATTTCATTATTATTATTTATATTATTATCCAATCTTTTTATATTTCTATTTCTTATTTCCCTTATTCTTGCACCCATTTCAATATTCTTTTTATTATATTTCTATCACCCAAGGTTGCCTGGAAGAGATTGCTTGTTAGCAATAAGGCCGCCTGTTTTGTACTTTGTCACTGTATAAATGTTTTCTGTTATATGTTCTTGTGTGCAATAAAAGTATATTTTATTTATTTATTTATTTATTATTTATTTAAAATCGCATTCGTGGTGTCATTTTTAAGTCGCTTTCTAGATATGTATAGAGCTGAAATTGTTTTTTTGGATAGAGATAAGTTTAACTATTCAAGAGCTAAATTGGCAACACTGAACGCGGGCAAAGTTAGTTGGACTTCTTGTGGCGCAAAAGTGAAGCGTCATGTCTGCAGTTTTGTTTTATTTTCTTTAATTTGTGTTTTGTCAAATATTAATGTGAAATAATGTTGGATTATTAAACTTTTCAAATTCTCTTAAGAAGTCCGTGCGAGATCTCAGTAACATCTTTACAAACTCAAGGCATTTGGGGGAAATATCATTTAGCGTTAAACGTTCATCACTCATCACATCAGTTTATGCATAATCTGTGAACTCTAATATTGAAGGACTAGTATCCACGGTCATGAAACAAATTTTAAAAAAAGCAAAGCTTTTTTTTTCTTTTTTATTGTGGCACGCACGCCATAATGGCCTCACTCTGCCTGATGAAAAGCAGCCAGTGAAGCCCAAGAAGTGAAAGCGTTCATTACAGCGCTACCACGCTATGCCGAACGTTCACACTATGGCGGCCTGCATAAATGCTTTTTCACGCCCCGCTTAAATAACCCAGGAGAGAAAGGGGAGGGAAAAACGTGTGCGGGAAGCGCATTCCACATACGGGCAGTTCGGCAAAAGAACGATTGTCTAAACTTTTTGGTACGTGTCTTGATGGTCAGCACGGTATGAGGGTGACTTCTAAGAAATGCACGCGTCGATCTAAGGGCCTAGTCAACTGGCAAACAAATTAAACGCTACAAAATTAACGCTACGATAAACAGAATGTATGGGATTGGCATAAGCAAAAGTTACCTACGTCGTAAAATTTACGCAAAAATAGACCTAATTGACAGCTTTGACAAGCCAAAAATCGCTAAGCTAGCGATCACTCAAACCTTGAAGCTAGGAACTAACGCTAATCGTCACACAAAATTGCGATTGCTTGATCAGCTGATGAAGGAAGAGTTGTGTTGTGTTGAAAGTTTTGTTTATAATGCTATTTTTAGGGCTATTGTGGACTGCAATAATCAAAGAATGGTGCTCAGGCGCTAAGGAAGAAATGTTTCCCGACGTTGCTTGGAGCAAATTAAAGAAATCCCTAGTTTGTTGTACTTGTGAATAGTTCTCGGAGTTCTCGTTTACGAACTTTCAAATATCTAACTAGGTAGTTTAGAAAGGTTTGCGGGGACCGGGAATTGCGTGCTAATATCGTTGTTGCGACGTGAGTGACCAAATAATTGTGTGTCATGCAACATTTTCCGCAACAAAGAGCAGTCGCTGATGACAATTTGTGGAGGCTCTCAACTAAACAAACATTTTGGCCAAATAAATCCACCTAAGTACCTTTTATCATGATATCACAAGAAAGGTCAAGAATAAGACAACAGTAAGGGACTTTCTGTATAAATATTAAATTTAACCTATCCTTAATGTCCATTTATCAATTTATTACTTAGATTGCCCATTTGTTTTACAGGGGCCCAAGTCTGCTAATTTACGAATGGCATAATTGAATCGCAATTGTATCGCAATTGTATCGCATTGTAATTGTTTGACACATTTGGTATTCATAAATGAGTAATAGAATACCAAATGTGTCAAACAATTACAATGCGGTCCAATTGCGATTCAATGGGCGATTTTCTGACAGCCCAAATTAAAAAGTAAAAATTAGTTCAAAAACACCCGATAGATGTCGTTTTATAAAAGCCATACCTACCTAAGGGCTGTAATAAATTCTACACTTTTACTTGTCTACCAAAAGAATTAAAAAATAGTAAGTCCTTACCTATTTATTTTCAGGACATCCAGAACCTATTTCTATTTTGGAATAGAATAAATATTACGCAGCCATACACGTGCTCTTCATGAACCCGCCTTTTACCATGCGCCATACTAATCTATGCTAAGCGCCATCTATGAAGTCATTTACGAACCAATTTCTTTTTTTTTATTGATCTCGGAAAATCGCCCATTATGCCATTCGTAAATTAGCAGACTTGGGCCCCAGGTTCCAAGGAAAATTTAATTTGTCAGGTGTAGTTAGGGTTGCCAACTTTTTTTGAGCAAAATAACGTATCAGATGTTTTGATAAGGAAAAAATGAAGTAGTTAGAAGAAAAAAAAAATATTTTTTTCAAATTTATGTTTTTATTATTTACTTAGTTTAAAACTTTATTTTAGAGTGCTTTAGCACACGCTTACTTTTTTTGTTATCTTTGAAAGTTTCAAAGCTTCGAGTACTTTTACAATCAAACTTTAAATTTAAATAAACAATTAAGTAATTCGTTTTTTATGTATGCACGATCTCTCTTCTCGCCGCTTCAGATTCATTATTGAAAAACTCTCTGAAATATTGAAAAAAGCTGAATTCTTTTTTTGCTGAATTCCCGTTACGGGAACAGAAAATAAAAAGGAATTATTATTTTTAGATTTGGTAAGCTATTAGATGCATTTTTAAGCACATATTTTCATTTTGTCAACAGTATTTTTTTCTGAAAACTCTTTAAGTATATAGATAAGTAGATTTTCTTTGGATCTCTTATAGAGGCTTAAAACATCTCGACTGTGATTTTTGCGTAAAATGGCCAATTTTGGCGCATTATGACTTATTGAATATTGTAGAATAGCTATTGGAATAGTGCGTAGCGGCCTCGCTTTTTGTAAATTTTTCAAAAACTTCCATTCACATTACAAATTGAAAAAGACTGCCGTAATTTTTTTTGTTCACAAAAAAATATGCTTTAAAATTATAAAAACAATTTAACATTTTCAGTTTATAACTTACACTCATATCAATAAAAAGTGAAAAATTGTTTATAACTTTATTGACCATTTCGGGTAATGAGTGTTCAAGTGATTTTAATCTATTTATTGATTCATAACCAAAGTACTTATTAGTTTTTCTTTGTTCTAGTTCGTGTTTTAATCCACCCATAATAATATAGACATCCAGTATAGTTACCGTATTTCCTTCCAAACGTTTTATTATTTTATTAAATATATTTAGTATGTGGCTTGTATTAGGCTGTTCTTCTCTGGAGATGGTGGTCCTTGTTTCATCCCTAGTTGGGACATATAAACTGAATTTCTTTTCGAACATGTACTGGGGGGAAATTTTGTCACACCACATTTCCATGATCCTATCAAGGGAATCATCAGATTCCCATTTTGTATGTCTGGCTTAGATGCGTCCCACAGCCGACTGTGAAGCTTGGTTTTCACAAGCTTATCGTCACCTATATGTTTCCTGGCTCTGCGTTCCACCCAATCGAGTGCAGCAAGTTGATATTTTGCTGTGCCGTCCCAAAGGTGGCAGCAATACTCAACGTACGACCGGACTTGTGCTTTATATAGAGTTAGAAGCTGTCCCGGCGTGAAATATTGCTCAACCTTATTTAAAACACCCAGCTTTTTTGTCGCAGTTTGAGCCTTGATTTCGATGTTGTCGTCAATGTTAAGATTGGAGGTCAACTTCATGCCTAGGAGATCGAGGAAAGTAGGAGCCAGGTTAAAAGGACTCCTTTTGGCTGAGAACAAAGTTAAAACTGACCAAATTGTTGTCACCCCATTGGGAGACAAGACTCAAAGTCAAGTTTGTCCGCTCAACCATGGCCTCTCTTAAGGTACTTGCGCTAGACAGATACCTCTCTGTGACCGTGGTGTCGTCTGCATGGGTACCCAACAATTCCCGGCTTGAGCAGATCTTTAATATGCAAAAAGAAAAGGGTAGCAGAGAGAACGGAACCCTGAGGGACTCCGGCATCGATAGCCACGAGGACAGAGGAACAGCAATGACTACTCTGATCGTCCGTTCACTTAGGAAGTCCAAAATCCAGACACAAAAATCAGCAGAGATGCCGTGCGCTGGAAGCTTGCTCAGCAAGCCAGCGTGCCAGACCCGGTCAAAGGCTTTCGATTGTCAAGCGACACAGCAAGCGCTTCGCCATTCTTCTCGGTTGCCTCGCAACAGCAATAAGTAACGTACACCAGAAGGTCCCTCGTGGAACGGTCCCGCCGAAAGCCATATTGGCAGTCGCTGAGGAGGTCGTGGGATTCTAGATACGACTAAAGCTTTCTATTCGATACACTTTTCATAACTTTACAGAGTATGGAGGTGATGGCAATTGGTCTGTAGTTAGTGGGGTCGGCACGATCGCCCTTCTTGGGCACTGGCTGTACATTTGCAATCTTCCAGGACTGAAGAACCACTCTAGTAAGAAAAGAAAGGTGGTACAGACGCGTTAGAACCGGAGAAAATTCAGGCGACCGCGACCAGCGGAGGGTGTGCGCGTCGCCTAACGCGCACACCGCCAGTCGCGCCAACATTGCGCCCCCCGTTCGCCTCGCATTACTGCTTGTCTCGCCCATCGCAGACGCAAGACGCGTCGCGCCAGCGTGGCCTGCGGCTAAGTAGTCTAGCTGGAATCCCGTCCTGGCCGCTGGCCTTATTTGTTTTATTTCACAAAAATCGCATAATTCAAATCACGCTGTATAAAGTGGGTAATGTTCTCATTATCATTCTCCCTGTTACTGCAAGCTGGCAACATGTCACGCGCAAAATATAAGGTGACTGCTAGAAACCGCAAGAAACTTCAAGGGCTGGTCAGGGCAAGTGTTTGCCGCCGCGCCGACTGGCGTCGGGCTGCTGTGGTGGTGGTCGATCTTCTGGCTGCTGTATTGGATCGCGCTCCCGCGCGTCTTCGGGGCTGGTGCTATGGTGGGTGGAAGGCCCTAACTTCCCGTTGGCTACCCCAAGAGAGCTCTCAAACCCCAGAGAAATACGTACCACTGCACCAATCACTTAGCCCGCCACGACACGTGTGCGGGTCAACCAACAAATCACTGATTTTACTCAGGCCGCCCTGGTTACAAACTAAACTTATGTGTTCTACACTGTACTTAACACTTCGCGCTCGGCCGTCGTTGCGTGCGGACGTAGTACGGAGGTGCTCTCGTGTTTCACTTGTGCATTATTTCTAATTGTTGCAATTAATTTGTTATAATTACTCATTATATTAGTTTCGGCTATATATAGTGCAGTTTTATATATTTTGTATTGTGTGAAGCGTTGGTTTCTGTTCTGTGATATTTATTGGTGGTTGTTTTGTGGCGTATTCTCCCTGGATTGTTCCGGTCTCCAGACTGAGTAGGGAGCGGTCCCTAGGGCCCGTTACCACTCGAAAGGGTGTGCCTGTCGGGGGTGAGTCCGTACAAATATATTTTGAAAGAATTTTTCAGTGCATTCGTCTGAAACCGGCAAGCACGAAGGTTAGGTCGATACCACGTGCTTTTAGGTTAGACGGTGTGCTCACCGCGTGGTGGTTGACGGGTGACGTTTATCAGTGTCACTGTCAAGTGACATTGACGGGTGACGCCTGTCACTGCGACCGGTGCGTTCCATTTCAAGCATTCTGAGACGTTCCGTTTCGGTTGCGTGACTTAGACTTCTTTCATTTACTTTTTTTTTTTTGTTTTATTTTATTTGTTTGCCGTCATCGGCGTTTACCTTTCTGTTTATATTTTTGGTTGTTTGCCTAGTGGCTGTTGGTGGGTGGCATCTGTCGGTGTTACTCTCTTGTGACGTTGACGGGTGGCGTCTGTCAGTGTCACTTCCTTGTGACATTGACGGGTGACGTCTTTCGGTGTCACTGTCTTTTGACGTTGACGGGTGACGTCTGTCACTGCCACTGGTGACACCGGTTGTTTTGTGTTCCGTTCCACGCATTCGGGCGTGTTCCGTTTCGTGGTCGGTTATTTGTTTTTATTTTTTGTTGTTTATTTTACTTCCTCTACTTGGACAAACGGGAACCTTTTCTAAGGGGTCCCATTGTCCTTTGACGAGGGATGGAGGAGGACGAGGAGAGTCAGCGGCTCCAGCAGTCTCTGCTGGAGGCAGAGAGGGCGAAGAAAGAGGAGATGAAAGCTCTGCAGGAACTCTGTGCAGAATTTACGCCCAGGCAGAAGTTGGTCCGCACACCACCGAGTAGCTGTAGCACTCCGACCAACCCAGAGCCAGCTGCTCGCTCCGCGAAGCGGACCCTTACTTCGCCAGAGGATCTTCAGGATGCTGTTCGGAGGAAGGTTGGTGGCATTTTGACCACAGAGCCACGGGCCGCGCCTGCACCTGCACCTGTACTCGAGTCTGCGGCCCCAACTGAGGGTACCTTGGCCAGCAAGAGCAAGGTGCAGCTGCTGGACATGGTCCACGCTGCTATTAGAGGGATCGCTCAGGTGGCCAACGCGAGCAGCAAATTAAACATCTCGGACAAGACCACGGTCGCTGGACACAGCCAGGATATCTTGGCCGCGGTGGCAGCGCTGGAGCTGCGGCTGGCCGACATGGAACACCAGGTCAGCGCCACAAAGCTGAAGGCAGCTACCGCGGAGCTCGAACATAGTAAGCTGATGCTTAGTCATGGCACTGCAGGCCCGACCCTACCAGCACCCGGTTTGCCCACTGGACTTACTTACGCCAGCACTCTAAAGATGCCGAAGGGTATGGCGCCCCTATCGGTGCAGAAGCAGGGGCCTTCGGTCATTTTTTACCCAGCTGATACCGACGCGATTAAGTCTTCTGAGGAAACGAAGAAGACTTTGCAGCAAGCAGTCAAGCCAGGAACCGAAGGCCTGAAAATCCAGGGTGTCAGGATGGTGGGCAACTCCGGCTTAGTCGTGAGGACCGCCGATGCTGCAGCAGCGCAGAAACTGAGGCAGATGGCCCCCGCCAACTTGAAAATCACGGACCCAAAAGTCAGACAGCCGAGAATCGCACTGCGCTACCTGCGGGCGGACCTCACAGACACGGAGATAGTCGAGAATCTCCACCAGGTGAACCTTAGCGACGACCCAGACTGGCCTCTTGATAAGGTTAAGAGCTGCTGTAAAGTAGCTGTTAACAAGCAGATCGGCCAGAAATACCTGGTGGTCCTGGAGTGCTCGATGAAGCTTCGAGACAAGCTGGTGGGTCTGGGCCATGTCTACATTGGCTGGGACGCAGCTGAAGTTAGCGACAACGTAAGGGCAACCTGCTGCAACAAGTGCCAGCAATACGGCCACCCGGAGAAATACTGCTGGTCTAAAGATATGGTCTGCGGCAAGTGCGGCGACATCGGTCACAAATCTGGCGAATGCCAAGCAAAGACCCAGTGTTGCGCGACTTGCCGTAGATTCAAACGCAAGGACGCAGACACTCATGCTACTGCAGCAGCCAATTGCCCCGCCAGGCAGTTTGCCGAACAGCAGGCCGTAAATGCACTTCAGTATGGATAGTACACCCTCTATCCATCTTCGCGTAGGGCAGCTCAACCTTAACGGGTCCCAATCTGCCATGGCGGAGCTACCAGTGATTGCACGTACGCAAAAGCTTGACTTTGTTCTTGTCCAAGAACAATTTGGAAGCACCCCTGGCCTCCTGCATTGTGGCGCGACCCCCATGGCTGGCGTCCTCGTCATCAACAGCGACATAGCGTTTACTATTCTGGAACATCTTAGTACAGAGCAATGCATAGTCGCCCACGTTGCGCACGGTGGTACCGACATCTACATCGTATCAGCATACTTCCAGTACAGCCATGATATCAGCCGTCACATCCAACACTTGAAGTTTGTGTTGCTACAGCTCGCAGGGAAACCGGTAGTCATTGGTGTCGATAGCAATGCGCATTCGCCAATGTGGTTCTGCGAAGAAAGGCAATACGTAGGTCGAGGAAGGGACACGGACTACAGGAGGAACCACATGGAGGGATTCATACTCGGTAGGGATCTTCTTGTGCACAATGCTCCAGACCAACCACCTACGTTCAGTGGCCCGAATGGAATGTCTAATGTAGATTTGACACTGTCAACGAGAGGTATTGATGACAGCGACCATCAGTTGATTACCTTCGAGATCGCTTTCGACCGTCAACCGTTATTACGCGCAAAGGAAGATCAGTTGTTGGCTACGTTCCGGATGAGAGGGGTAGACTGGACTAGGTTTTGCTCGACACTCCATGCTCGTGTAGGAAGTTTGCATTCCGGCCTTCCAGCTCACACGTATTGCGAACGTTTCACAGACATCCTGCTGCGCACCGCCCGAGAGGTCCTCGGTCGCTGTGCACGCAAGGATGATGGCAAATATGAATGGTGGTCACCTGAATTAGATCAGCTACGCCGTGGAGTTGGCCGAGCCCGCCGTGACTGGCAGCGATCACGTCGCGCGGGAGGAATACAGGAAGAGCTACTTCGTGAGTCATTCCGCAGTCTTAGGACTACGTACAAACACGTCATGAAGCAGGCAGAGTTGGATTTCTACCGCGCAATCGCTGATTCAGGTAACGATGACCCGTGGGGTAAGGCATATCGGGCAGCGAGCGGACGTTTTCGTCCACCATCAAACGTCATTAACGCTTCGAAACTCATAGAGGGGCACACTGATTCTACTAGTGACACCATGTCCGCGTTGCTCACTTCGCTGTACCCAGACGATCGACCAGAGGCCGATACCTCCTATCACCGCGACGTTCGTGTGGCTGCTGCGTTCACCTCTTCGGGGTGCGACTCTCTAGATCCAAGCAAACACTCGCTTGAAAACATCATCCGCGCCCTACCGAACACTGCCGCAGGTACGGACGGTATAACCGCCAAAATCGTCAAGTGGGCTTGGAAGGCTGCGTCCGACGAGATGTGGAACATGTATCGTTTGTGCATTGCTCAGGGTATCTTCCCAGATATCTGGAAACCGGTAAGCTTTTGGTACTGCCTAAGGGCAACGGTAAGCCTCTCTCGGACCCGAAGGCGTATAGGCCTATAACTCTTTTACCCATTTTAGGTAAAATATTGGAACGCGTCATTATTTCCTGCGCTCCCTGCCTGCACAGTCACATTTCAGATGCTCAGCACGGTTTCACCCGCGGCCGTTCTACGGTCACGGCGCTCAAATTTATTAACTCAGTAACAGAGTCCAGTGCAGCATCTTACGTGCAATTGATCTTTCTGGACATATCTGGTGCTTTCGACAATGCGTGGTGGCCAATGATTCTTTTAAAAGCTAAACAGGCGGGTTGCCCGCCTAATATCTACAGCATTTTGGTCAGTTACTTCACGAACCGGCGTGTGGGGCTCTTTGTTGGGAACCAGACGTCGTGGAAACACAACACCATGGGATGTCCACAAGGGTCAGTACTAGGCCCGACACTTTGGAACCTCCTCCTCAACGACCTCCTGCTGCTGCCGAAACCTGACGGAGTCCACGTTGTTGCGTATGCCGATGACGTGACGATCGTCGTCGAGGCCTCATCGCGTTCCGATATCGAGCGTAAGTCTACGTCGGTGTTAAGTGCCATATCCGATTGGGGCACCCGTAATCGTCTTGGTTTCTCCCCGGGAAAGTCACTTACGATGACGTACAAAGGCAAATTCCAGCGTTCGCCGATCATCCGGCTCGGTGGGTCCTCGATCGCGAGCGTCACTCAGGCGAAGCTGTTGGGAGTGACTCTGGACGTGGCTAGGTCCTACGCGCCGCATGCTAAGTTGATTGGTGAAACGGCCTCCAACTGCTTCGGCAAAGTGTCACGCATCTCCGCGTCGACCTGGGGCGTGAAGTACCGTGCCCTTAGGGTCCTGTTTTCAGGGACCTATGTGGCCACTTTGACATACGCTGCGGCCGTATGGTACCGACGCACGTCTGTTTTTATCGTTAGAAGGGCGTTACTTAGCACGCAAAGACCGGCACTTATATTGTTAACGAAGGCCTACAGAACGTGCAGCACCGCGGCGTTACCTGTGCTTGCGGGCGTGCTGCCGGCCGATCTGGAGGTTCTTCGTGCGGGACGTCTTGCAGAGAAGGGACTCCAACTGGCCACCAGGGAGCGCCGCAAATTGAGACGTAAAATCAGAGAGGAGATCGTCGCCATTTGGCAAGAACGATGGAAGTCCAGCGAGGATGGCCGCGAGTTATTTAGCTTCTTCCCAGACGTTGCTGTGAGACTCTCTCATGGCTGGGTTGAGCCCGATTACGTTGTCTCTCAGTTGCTCACGGGGCACGGTTGTTTCAGACAGCGCCTACACAAACTTGTGCGTGTAGGCGCTGTCTGAAACAACCGTGTGTCCCTGCGGCGAGTCTAGCGATAGTCGAGATCACGCACTATGGGAGTGTAGCTTGTACTTCGAGATTAGGGTCAGGTTGTTGGATAGGTTACGCAGTCAGGATTTCGGTCCAGTCTACCAACAGGACCTCATCAGTAGCCGAAGCAATTGGGAAGCACTGCGCGAGTTCGCGCACTTCTGGCACACGATTCGACGAACATTCGAATAAGAGGTTTAGGTATAACAACGAGAGCAGCCCGACGCGAAGTCACGTACTGTGGTATCCACGCCCCAGAAGGGGGAGAGGTGGTAACAGAAGAATAAGAATAAGATTTGTAGGGAGCGAAGTGAAAAGCGCCACTGGGGAAAAGAGCCTATGCAGTACCCACGCGCTCTCCCGAGATTCGTTCCTTATGCCGCAAGGTAGGCAGGACCATGGGCTGGTGGAGGGTTTGTACTTAATTATTACGGACCCCCGAATGAACCTATGTGCCCCACATATTAAACTACCACCAAAGTACAAATTAATTTCACACGACCCCGCGTTCCAGTTCCTAACCTAATTCCAATGTTTCAACGTGAGTGTGTGTCATGTTGACACTGACATTGACAGTCGTCTGTCAAATACAAATTAAAACTAACACAAAAGGTTGCCAGCCGTAAGTGGCCATTTTGTTCCGAACATTACGGTTCCCTAACCGATGGAGATACAGTGCCGCTTGTGGCACTCTATACACTTCCTAAATCTTAACCTACCACATTTCAGACTTATTTCATATTTTATTGTTACAACTGTCAAATAGCCTATTGCTATAAATAATACTTAGAATAATAATGAGTTATTATCATTGAATATTAACTGCTTTAGTTAGTATTCTATGGCATGGAGCCTTAGAGCATTAAACCAAATGGAGCTCGATATAATGACATCATAATGTTTATTTGTGCAAAGAGAGTTGTTATGCTACCAAAGAGGTTTATGAGGTAGATCCCTTCGCCTTCCCTAACTCGAAAAGTCAAGAGTTAAAAAAAGATATTTGTCATTGTCAATTTCATCAAAATAATTGTTGGATTTGTCGGACGGTCGGGATGCAATAAATGCAGTGGTGTTATTTACATTTCTTTACATTATTTCCTCTTTTTATATTTTGTAAAACATTGTTTTTGTGAAGATTATTAAGTGTTTTGGAGTTCTGCTGATTTACATTTAGTAAAAACATATAGTTATCGAAAATAGTAAACAGTTTTTTGTTTCAATGAGAGAGAGTTCTTTGTAAGTACTAGGCATCAATGCATTTATCTTTATTTCTATATTGTTTAATTGTACAAAATATTGTACGGATAATCAATATTATTACGTAATTCATTACAACTTAAGATTTGCGTGCAAGTTTAATATTCTTGTGAATTGCCCTAATTCTGTTTATTTGTGACCTTCCGTTCTATTTATCACTTTTCAAGTAAAATTTTTTATTTCTTCTGGTCTGGCCAAGGCTAAACATATTTTTTTCAAAAATTTTCCATTTGATGTAATTCTTGAACATGTTTACAGTTCTGACGACAGAATGGCATCAACCACGATGATTGAGACCATCAGCATTGTAAGGCCACTGAAGGTAAGAAATTTACATACTTACAGTAAAAGCTCTTTATTCGCAGGGTATATGTTCCAAAAATATGTCGCGAATACGGAATGGTAATTTATATGGGATTTTATGGGATATGTTCCTAGGTGACAAAATGTTGCTTTTATTCTGTTTGTTTACATTCTCAAAAACACCGATCGCGGCGAAGGCGGCTATATCAAAGTCCACGGCGATATCATTTAACAACATACTTTAGGCAAAGTTGTAATAAGATCTATTTTACTTTTTTATTAGTCCATTTGACGGCATTTACAAAGAATATTGGGTAGTGTTGGTAGCAGGGTGCGGCATCCTTTGACAAGAGGCGGCAGTGCTAAGGCGGCGCGATCAATTAGATCCGCAAATAAAGAAATTTTTAGCCACGATTTAGGATTTGGTCGCATTTTTTTAATCCGCAAATAGTGAAAATGCGAATGAAGGATGCGCGAATAAGGAGCTTTTACTGTATATAAATTCATAAAGTCACGAATATTATCCCTGAAGGGTTTGTGAGTCAGAGACTAGCAATGAGGACAGCAAAAGCAGTTCTCTACCGAGGTCCACTTATCACTAATTAGCGACTGCACATATGCTCAGCGTAACAGGTGGTGAGCCCATCTCCGCTGTATGCTGTTTAATGTATGTGCAATCTTTAGTTTGTTAGTAGCCTTTTACGACACCCAAAGGAAGAGAATGGGTCATCTCATCGGTTAATTTAGTAGTTGGCAGGGTAGTATTCTTTCATCGCTACGTGATACGGTTACTTAAATTAAATAACGTTTTTTTAATTAGATCCTAAATCATTTTGTTTTCACATATACTTACATTTCATTCATTTTATTATGAATTACTGGTATAAGTACCTAATAAATGTTGATTGACACTAAAATTTTGTTTTTAAACTGTTTTATTTAGCTTGAACCGTTTTGTTGATGTTGTTGATGTTCGGTCAAAGGAGAATGCCCAAACACGGGTCCCTTTTAAAAAATTGTTGTGCCTTGATGATTGTTGTTCTATATTGTAGAAAAAACATGTTATATTCATAATTAGAAATCATTTTTAATTTATTCACCCAGGTTCACGAGATATAATTTATCATATGGTATGATATGGCTGTCTGCAAGCTGCCTGAAACATTGCGAATGCGCTGCTATTCTAGTTTAGGTACGGTCGGAGTCACCGTCGCTTTACCACTTTGCAGCGATTTTCGTATGATATGAAGCGCACCGACCGCCCGGGTGCGTGCCCGTACCAAATAGACGACGCGGTGTGCGTGCAAGGGATTTTGACCTTTAGACTGGTAAAGCGACGGATTCCGCGATAGTACATTATGCTAAGGCATAATCACCATAGTGATGAAGGATTGTGTATTGATTAGGAAGGAAATATTAATGTCAATCTCTAATCATAACCTCGATTTCTACAACAGAAAAAAAATTATATCTCATAAACCTGGGTGAATAAATTAAAAATGTTTTCTATATATGAATATAACGTGTTTCTTCTATAATATAGAACAACAATCATCAAGGCACAACAATTTTTGAAAGGGACCCAAGTGCCCATACAAAATGGGCATTCTCCTATAGTAGGTACTTAAAATTGTACGCAAAACATTTTACGCGCCCTACGATTTTATTTTTAATAAAAATTTTATTATTTTGTAGCTTTTAGTACATTATGTAAATCATCATTATCTTTCTTTTTAATAAAACAGTTGAACTTAAAATTTTTTTTTTTTACTTCTTAAGGTACTTACTAGGTACTTGAATATTTTTTATAAACATTATGAGTAATCGAATCAATCAATCGAAGTCATAAACATTCGAGCGTATGAGGTAGTGAAAATGTTTTTCGAAACAGCGTCGTTTGCGTAAAATACGAATAAAATCTATTAGTGAATTCCATAGTTATTCCAATCTCAATTCCTTTGGTAATAAAAATAATATTTTATCATTCACTGTGCTCGACTGTACCACACGTAATTTTTGTATGTAGAAGTTTGCTATCAAATTTAATGACTTTCTAGTGTAAAAGTCAAATAACAATTACACTCTTAGAGGGTACTATTTCCGGTACTATTTATTGAGATAGAAATGAGAGCCATTGCTGGTTCTGTTTTCGCGCAACGAGGTGTCCAGTTTTTTGACATACTAATTATAGTTGTAGCTTACTCAGATTTCCCAAACTGAGGTGAGTACGCTAGGCGTAACCTACGCCTAGCGTACTCACCAAACTAACTTTTTAACTATAAGGGTACTATTTATTTCCTTTGGGCACTATTTGGTACTATTTGGGTACAGTTTTTTTGGCATTCTTGAAATAACAGAATTCCATGGTGAGTACGCCAGGCGTAGGTACACTCGTTTGCGACTACATCATTCGAGTCCGTAAGCTTTCGAACCTATGAGGCAGTAGAAAAAAATTCGCAACAGCGTTTGTCGCAACAGTGGCATTCGATACTACGTACGGGACCCAGTTGATAACGTCTCTGTGAAGTCTACCCTCACATTCGAAAGAAATACTATTGCAAGTATTTAACAATCGATAAAGTCGGAATTGCTCATAATAATCTTTATTATTATTTTGCATTCACAATGCTATATAGATATAGGATAAAATGTTTATGTTAGTTATATAATTATGGCGATCTGAAACGTACGCTGCTTTTGATTGCTATCGGGTTTATTAATAACGCACAGCGCCAGACGCCATAGAATAGCTAAAAACACCCGCGAGTACTGTTCGCGCATTGCAATCGTGACATTCACGATTCGCGACCGTGGGTAGATCGAGTTCGCGATCGCCACGTTGTCCTAAGCGGGTCCGGCGAGCTGATCGAATCGAGTAGAATCTACTGTAGGTGTGCTAGTTTTGTGAGCCCCACGTACGGTTGACCTTGATGCTTGATCCGTTGAGCTTGGTCCGTGGGAGACAGTATAGTGATTTGGGTGGTAGATTCTGACCTGCCACGTGAGGCCTGGAGTTGGCCGTGGAACGGCGTCTGCACAGGAAGTTGGGAAGCGCGCCCCCCTCTACGCATCGTGGGATCAACTGGTTCAGGATAGTACAGCAGCGCAGGTCAGACCCACAACTAATTAATTAGGTTATTAACGGGGTGTATCGCCCCATGTTCAGAGCAACCTCTAGCTAGTTTCACTCCCAGGGAGTAGTCTATGGGCCCGCTATGAGCCTGGGTGATGTTGGCGAATGAGGTGGAGTTTGGCATGAATAGTATTTATTTCGAATGTGAGGGTAGACTTCACAGTGACGTCGTAATACCGCTGGCTTGCAGCGTAAATCAAACTACTAGGAAAAATGTTTATACAACTTCCTTACTCACTCCGCTGGCTCAGTGACCCGAAGAGAGTCTTAGCCTCCGATACAAGGTGACGCCCGCCACTTCGGGTTGCCAACTATTTTTGAGAAAAATAACGTATCAAATGTTTAGAATAGGAGAAAATAAAGTATTTGGAAGAAAAAAAAAGTATTTTTTTCAAATTTATGTTTCTATTACTAAAGTGATTTTAGATTTTATAGTTCTAAAGAACTATATTTTAGGGTGCTTTTAGCTAACAGTTTTTTGTTATCTTTGAAAGTTTCAAAACTACTTTAACAATCAAACTTTAAATTTAAATAAACAAATAGTTCGATGGACGACCTCTCTTCTTACCACTTAAGATTCATTACCGAAAAAACTCTTTCAGTGAAAGCTGAAGTAGCGGGAACAGAGAGTAAAAAGAAATTATTTTTTTAGATTTGGTAACTATCAGATGCATTTTTAAGCACATAATAAATATTATTGACTCGGAATATAAATTGTTAATATTATATTTAATCTGTCTGTCTGTCTGTAATTTGACCTTTGTAATTAACATCAACAAAATCTTTAAATTCAACTTCTTTTTTAACGATATTTTAGGAAGAATTGAAAGCTTATTATTTAGTATCTTCACTAAAATCAAACCATTTTTCAAATAACTTACTCATAAAAATTTTCGTTAAAATTATATAGATAAAACATTATAATAACATAAATAAATAATAACTACACTCATATCAAAAAAATAGAAAAATTTTTGAAAACTTTATTAACCATTTCGGGTGATAACTTCAAGTTTTTTAATCTATTTATTGATTCATAACCAAAGTACTTTTCAGTTTTTATTTGTTTTAGTTCACTTCTTAAACCATCCATAACATTATACTTAGACACATCCAGTATAGTAACCGTATTTCCTTCTAAACGTTTTATTATTTTATTAAATATATTCAGCATGGTATTGGTATATACGACTGGTATTTATAAAAGTAGAAATAAACTGTATGAGTTATATAATTTAAGACAATATAATCAAAATTTAAATTTTACAGAATATGTAAAAAATTACTCTAAATTGTTTAAGAAAGTGTGCACACTAGCAAAATCTAACTTCATTAAAGATAAAATTAAAAAATTAATAATAAAATAAAAGCCACTTGGGATATCATCAACCGTGAAACTGGTAAATTAAAACCACGGGACAACACTTTTACTCTACAAGTTAAAGATAACCTTATCAATTCAGATGCACAAATTGCTAACATTTTTGATGATTTCTTTATAAATATACCTGTGGTAACAACCTCAAATTTAAATTCATCACCAGTGGCGGCACAAGCCTTTCTCGAACAACATGTACCCTAATGTAATGTTTCTTTTAATTTTCAATATATTGACTCTAAAAATATTATTAAAACTTTCAAATTACTAAAAATGAAAAACACAGGTGATTTGTGGGGCATGTCTATAAAGATAATTAAAAATATTATATATTCTATTGCACCCTATCTTGCTGACATATTTAATAAGTGTGTTGATAAGGGAATCTTTTTCTGATCTTATGAAGTTTAGTAAGGTTATACCTATATTTAAATCGGGAAATAAAGAAGACCCCAGTAACTATCGACCAATTTCAATACTACCAGCTCTTAGTAAAATTTATGAAAAAATTATTCTTGAACAGTTAGTGGAATACTTTAACTTAAATAATCTTTTACATAGTAAGCAATTCGGTTTTACTAAGGGTCGTTCCACTACTGACGCAGGTGTAGCTCTAATAAAACGTAATTGATGTCTGGGAGAAGTCTCAGAACGCTCTTGGAGTTTTTTGCGACTTGTCCAAGGCTTTCGATTGCGTTGAGCACCGGACACTGGTGATGAAGTTAAATCACTATGGTCTCAAAGGTCTTGCGCGTGATTTGATACAGTCGTATCTTAGTTCTAGAACACAAACTGTCGACGTTAATGGAACTAAGTCATCCGGTTCTCATGTAAAAATGGGAGTTCCACAAGGGTCAATTCTTGGCCGTTTTTTATTTTTGATATATATCAATGACTTGCCATTCTTTGTCACTCACTTCTGTGATATTGTATTGTTTGCAGATGATACTTCACTCATTTTTAATGTGACTAGATGTAAGAATAATTATGACGATGTTAACAATGCTCTCTCTGAGGTACTCAGTTGGTTTAGTGCGAATAATTTACAGCTAAACGCTAAAAAAACGAAATGTATTAAATTTATTCTACCAAATGTCAAGACCGAACAAACCGATGTTAGAATGAATGGTGTTAAATTAGATTTGGTAGACTCGACAGTTTTCCTAGGGATAACCCTTGACTCAAAACTCCAATGGAATCCGCATATATCGAATTTGGCCGGCAAACTCAGTTCAGCAGCATATGCGATTAGAAAAATTAAACAACTAACAGATGTTGAAACTGCTAGGACTGTTTACTTTAGTTATTTTCATAGTGTCATGTCGTATGGCGTCCTTTTGTGGGGAACAGCGGCTGATGTTAAAACTATATTTATTTTACAGAAACGAGCAATAAGAACCATTTATAGACTGGGATCGCGAACTTCTTTGAGAAATATTTTTAAGGAAGTTGGTGTTCTTACTGTTGCATCGCAGTATATTTATAATTGTATAGTTTTTGTGCGTTGCAATATTAACACTTTTTCTAAACACGGTGATGTACACAATTTCAATACTAGAAATAAGTCAAAACTAGTAATGCCACTGTTTAGTTTACAAAAGGTTCTGGGCTCTTTCTTGGGGCAAGGTATACACTATTATAATAAAATACCAAGTACTATACTAGATTTACCTTTAGATAAGTTTAAGAATCATGTAAAATCTTGTTTACTTAGGAAAGGTTATTACACAGTCAAGGAATATTTAGAAGACAAAACAGCCTGGTTATAATAATATATTTACATTGTTTTTTTCTTAATCCATTATCTTTATAACTGATTGTATAATTTGGTATCGACATGTTGTTTTGTAAATGTCGTTACTTCTATATTATTTTAAAGCTGTAGAGTTTCTTGTGCCCGTTCTTCTCCACAGCTAAAAGACTTCCTGAATGGGTGGGGTGGGCGGGTGGGTTCCAATGCCTATCCATCCATCCATAAAAAAATAAATTTAGACGATTCAAAATGCTTAATTTAAGCTTACTGAATAAAGATATATTGGTTTTGATTTTCATGTGGCTTGTAAAGTGTAGATAAATTTTAACAACTTCCTGATCCTGTTGGTCACTTATCTTTAATAATTCTCTTAGAACTATTGGACAACCATCACATAAACTTATAAAATAATTACATATTTGCGCCCAATTAAGTAAAAGGGTGTCAATGGCTGGAAGTAAAGATAACCAATAGTAGAAAGTACCAATATCGTTAAGTTTGTAGTTTGAGTGTTTCATTTTACGCATCAAATCACAGCTCAGTAAAGATTGAAAATAAAGTATTTTCGCATACTTTATTTTCATGCAAAAGTATAAAGTATACGAGTATCTATCGAAAATAACGTAGGATACTTTATTATAAAGTATGGTTGGCAACCCTACCGCCACTGCTCCCTGTTTTGCGCGATCTCTTGTCAGTCGCTGGTTTCCAGGAGCTCGTGTAGAGCCTTGGCGGGACTTTGGTCCATCCAGCGGTACTTGGGGCGTCCAACCGGTCTCGCCTCGCCAGCATTCAGCATTCGCTCAACGTGTCCGAGCCACTGCAGTCTTTGTGCTTTTGTCTTGCCCAATATACTAGGGCTCTCTCAGACCACTAGAAGTTGTGTTTTTCTTTCAGCGTGAGTGTCCAAGCTTCACAGCCGTACATCAATATCGGACGAATAATCATCTTATACACACACATATATATATATATATATATATATATGTGTGTGTATCCGTATAAATATATATATATATATATATATTTACATCCAGCTACGCATTTGGCGTCATGCATGCTGTGCATCATTACGACGTCCTCCAGTTCAGCTTACAATTTAGATCATCTCTCTGCGCATGTTTCTTAGTTTTTTGATGCCTTTCTTTATAGGATATTTTATTTTGCGATTATTTTAATTGTGGCAATATTCTTCTTGCAGTCATGCCCAAACATTTATGAACTCCATTTCATGGTGATAAATTTTTGGCTTCCTGGATATACTGATTATCATTTACTTAATGCGCTGACATTTTCACGTCCTCCTGATTTTGTAAAAGCGACGTTGCCAGCAATGCGTTACCTATCTCTTTCTTTCACCGAATATTTTAATGTTGGGTCCAATTTGACAGATGTCTTTAAAATTATTAACCAAAGTTTTTTTTTATTTAAGAGGGTTTACACATTTCGGTTTCCCATACAATCTTCCAAGTCGAAATTTTTAAAGACCATTAAGCCATATTTTATGAAACTTTGCATGCTAAAGTAAAACACAGGGATCCAATCGTTTATTTGGCTGAGTTATTTAGATTTAAAATCGCAATAACTCAGTTAAATAAAGGTTTTTTAAAAATGTTTTCAACAAACTATCTAGATCTCTATATTTTACCTCAGCATGCCGAGTTTCTTAATTAAATTTTTTGCGGAAGGTGCGTAGTTCGATTCCCGCCTGAGGTTGTCGTCTTTTTTCAATGTTTAAAATTTTACTTAAGTATATTTAAGTGTTAATAAAACGCTAAAACATAAAAACAAAAGAAACTGACATCAGTTTTGGGTTCATCAATGTGATGCCTTAAGGTTTGATCTCGATCTAATTAAAAGTGCAGCGGCCATCATAAATAGCCGCTGCACTGAAGTACACAATTTATTATTTAGCTATAAGGGTCAATATCGATTCGAGAAAATTGACAGTTTTGGGTAAGTGTTTCTGCTAGCATTCCTTGGGTTCTGATTTCCTAAATAAGTACTTATATTCTCTTTTTCCTTTAAAGATGATGTTCTACTAACTATCCAAGCCCTAAGCTGAGGAGCTACCGTACGCCCGTATATTGATATCTGGCGTCCGTTGTTGGCATCTGGCATCCGTATATTCATGTCTGGCGTCCGTATATTGGATATCTGGCGTCCGTATATTGCTATTTGACATTTCACGCCAGCTCTAATAACATCTTGAGCATAATATGTGACAAGTCGGACAGTCCTATTTACAAATTCATATTGCGTAAATGCCTCGGGTTCTGGCTTCCTAACTTAATTATCTTTATAGTTTGAAATACCTAGGCCCTTTGTTGAGGAGCTACCGTGCGTCTGTATATTGTTATCTGGCGTCCGTATATTGACATGTGGCGTCCGTATATTGATGTCTGGCGTCCGTATATTGCTATTTGACATTTTGATGCCAGCTCTATCAAACATCCTGAGCATAATTATGTAACAAGAGAAAAAAAGACAAAAACCGTACCGAAATGCTGGAAGCTTGGCAATGTGCAGCCAGTACCCTAAAAGGGAAGTCTCATGCTAACCCATGCAACTACCGACCGATCGCTATCAATTCCATACTCTGTAAGGTCATGGAAAGAGTTCTAAACAGTAAGTTGGTATGAGGAGCTGAGGAGGTCATTAACTTATAGGTACATACCTATAAGTTAATGACCTCCTCAGCTCCTCATACCAACTTACTGTTTAGAACTCTTTCCATGACCTTACAGAGTATATACCTAGGTACATACCTATAAGTTAATGACCTCCTCAGTGACTGTCAATTTGGCTTCCGCCGAGGAAGCCGGGGATTTCGACTGGGGATCTTCTAGTTTATGTGACGCACTACTGGGGTGGGGCCCTCGAGATGCACGGCGAAGCACTTGCCGTATCACTGGACATCTCGAAGGCTTTTGAAAGGGTCTGGCACGCAAGTCTGCTGCGCAAGCTTCCTGCGTATGGTGTCCCCGTTGTAGATATTATTATATGTACTTTTGTAGTTGGATAGCTGATTTTCTGACGGAACGATCGATCAGAGTAGTCATCGATGGCTGGTCCTCTGACTCAGTGGCTATTGATGCCGGAGTTCCTCAGGGGTCTCTCTGCGACGCTTTTCCTGTTGCACATCAATGACCTGTTGATACCAGGAATTGTTGGGTATGCAGATGACAGTACTGTCGTAGAGAGATACCTTTCGGATGCAAACTGCAGTCAAAAAGCTGGGCGTCCTAAATAAGGTCAAGTGATATTTCACGCCGGGATAGCTTTTAACTCTCTTTAAAGCTGAAGTCCGATCTTGCATGGAATATTGCAGTCACCTATGGGACGGCTCAGCGAAATACTACTTGTACTTTGCATCTGTGTATATTGATAGTGACAGTAAAGCGTCTCAAAATTATGAAATTAGTGATTTTTTGAAAAACAAAGATTACTACAGTGAACATCTATCGCTGATCGAATCGATCTATCGTGAATATTTGTATTTCTTGTTACTTTTTTAGATTATTATTGTTTAAAAATTATTATCCTAAACTTGAAAGAGTCCTAACATATTGTATTTACCTGTAAGTGTTTGTTACACTTAAATAATATTACAAACTTAATTAAGTAATTTAATGTATCAGTGTAAACAAACGTTGGTGAATTATATAAAAAAAAATACCAACTAACTGCACTGGACACGATTCAACGCAGAGTTGAGAGGCTAATTGGCGACAAAGAACTGGTGAAGAGCAAGTTGCACACCCTAGCTCACCGCCGCAAAGTTGCCTTTCTGTCGGTCTTTTACAGACCTGGAACTCCATGAGCTCATACCGCCATCCCCTTTCTTCCATCGGACATCCAGACGCACTGCGGGCTACCACCCTTTCTTGGAGGATATTTCTAAATGTCGCACAAAGCGCTACTCAACATCGTTTATACTGTGCACAGAAAAGGAGTTGAACTCCCTCCCTGCGTCTGTGTTGCCGAGTACTTATCTTAAGTATCTTCAAAGCAAGAGTGAATAGACACCTTCTGGGTTAGCTCGCTCCATCGTGAATCGGCTTGATTGGGATCAAGAGCAAACCCATTTACAGAAAAAAAAAACTAGTCGGACAGTTCGATTTACGTATTCATATTGCGTAAATGCCTTGGGTTCTGGCTTCCTAACTTAATTGTCCTTATAGTTTGAAAGGCCTAGGCCCTTTTTTACCGTGCGTCTGTCTATTGTTATCTGGCGTCCGTATATTGATAACTGGCATCCGTATATTGACATCTGGCGTCCGTATATTGACATCTGGCGTCCGTATATTGATGACTGGCGTCCGTATATCGGATATTGCTATTTGACATTTCACGCCAGCTCTAACAACATCCTGAGCATAATATGTGACAAGTCGGACAATCCGATATACGAATTCATATTGCGCCTCGGATAGTGGCTTCCTAACTTAATTGTCTTTATAGTTGAAAGGCGTAGGCCCTTTGTTGAGGAGTTATTATATTGTTATCTGGCGCCCGTATATTGCTATTTCACAGTTTGCGCCAGCTCTAAGAGCATTCTGAACACAATATGCGACAGGTGGGATGATGAAAGAACATGTACACACGCCAGCACATCAACCTACCTACCACAAAATGTCCAATTTTCTTCAATAGACTTTGAACTTTATGCCTTAAATATATGGTTAAAAATGTATTAAAGAAATTTTACAGTTTTGGATAGGTTGCAGGCGTCTGTACATTGACATTTTTTATTAATTATTTATTAGTTTTATGGCTGATTATTCAATCATTGGATAAAACTTATCCTTCTGATAAAGCATTACGCAATCAAGCTAAAATGTCACCTGTTTAAAAAAAAAGTCATTTATGACAATACATTTTTTAATAAGTAAGTTTATTAGATTACGATTTATGATAATAACTAGCGGCCGCTCGCGGTTTTACCCGCGTGGTTCCCGTTCCCGTGGGAATATCTGGATAAAAAGTATCCTATGTGTTAATCCAGGTTATACACTATCTCTATGCCGAATTTCATTCAAATCCATTCAGTAGTTTTTACGTGAAGAAGGAACAAACATACACACTCACAAACTTTCGCCTTTATAATATTAGTGTAATATTGTATTTTAGTAGGCACCAGACATTGAGTAAGCTGGCAACGTCGCATTAGCGGACGCCAAATTTATATGAATACGTCAGAAAAGAAGCGCGTTTAATACGGCTGTGGATATACACACGACAGTAGCGCCGCACCTCTGCTGAGATTTTTTTGGGAACTATCCAGTATTTATTTGCAGCCATTATAATAAATTTTTGGCTTCCATCGATTTTTGTTCTACGGCTAGCTGGACCTTAGAGGCGCCAAGTGCCATCGATTAAAAAAGTGGCGTCCGGTATGCGGACGTCAAATAGCGGTGGATGCCATTTTAAATGTAATTTCGCCTTCAGTGGACGGAAGTTTGCTTGTGGGATATATATATATATATATATATATATATATATATTTATACGGATCTTCGTCGGTCTGAACAAAAGCCTGGACACAGTACCAAAAAAAAATAAACAACTGTTGCTACTTTGCTACTTTCTATTCGTTTTTCTTTTCTTTTCTTCTATTCTCAGTCATATTAGGTATTAGCGGAACAGTGATTTGTCATGTTGAATGTCTGCTAAATCTTGGCTACAAAGTTCATAAATATTTATAATTCGTCGAGTTTTACTTTAAAGCTGAATCGGTTGACATGACTGAAGTGTTAGTTAAAAGGTATTACATTTTCATCACTAGGTACTCCAAGTGTTTTATTGTAATTGAAACTATAACAAAAATTACATAAATATAAGATTTTACAGTGCACAATGTTTGCTTTACAAAAAGGATTAACACGCACAATGCTTTATTGAATATTCTCTTGATCTAATTTAAAAAGCCTTTACTCAACATGTTTATATGAAAACTGACAAGTGCGCGAAGCCTAGAATTGGATTAACGTCCCTTGTTCGCGTGCCGTTAGTGAAGATTGGTATCGTGATGCAAACGCACGGGAACTTGACGGCGAGCTACCTCTGGCAGCCGGGCGAGTTCGCGCGGCGGATGCTCGGCGAGAGACCGTCGCCCGTGCCCCCCACGAGGGAGCTATGGCCGCCGCCGCCGCAGCAGCTCAGCATCAGCACCCTGCACGTCGCGTACCTCCAGGACGACCTGCCCCCGAGGCGAGCGGCTACGCTGCCCGTCCAGCCGTATGCACCCACCACCGTGCCCATCGAACAGGACTATTCAAGGCCGCGCGTCTGCACCGTCGGCACCAACACAGAGCCGCCGCTCACTATTCTCACCAAGGTGAGGAATCTCTTCAAAAAGCAAGAGGAAGTCCCTGTCGGCCTCCCACCGCCAGGTCGCCTGACCGCCATCCCCAGAGAAACCGCTTTGGATATGAAGGAGGACGACAACGCTGCAAAGAGAGCCTACAACGGACTCAAAAAAGTAATATCGGGAGCTAAATATCGAGTAGCTCCGGACCGGCCCTGTTCTCGAACAGAGGCTGTTGACAGTCCGAAAATAGTGTACGATATGCCGAAGCCTGGGGACCGTATGACGACCACTTTCGGCGCGCGAGAGTCTAGGAGATGGTGGAAGCTGCCTTCGAAGACGGCGTGCACGCGGAAGCTACGTGCTGTCGGCGCCTGGTGCGAGCGGCGGCCGCGGCGCCCGCCCCGGAGGCAGTCGCACCCGCCGCGCCTGCAGATCACTCAGGTGTGAACGTCACCAGCGATCGTAGAGAACTCTAATTAAAATAATAACATAGAATATTGCTAAGTTTGTTAATTGTGTGGATTGATGTTAATAACGTTGTGATAAAAGTGACAGTGTAGAGCGCTAAGGGCAGTCATGTTTTTGTTGTAGTACGATCGAAGTTAAAGTAGCGTTTTGGCTAATAAATGTTTCTGTGTAATCTGTGTTTTGTTAGAGCGCGGGCGGGCGGCTGGGGCGGGGGTTGGCAGGGCGGGCGGCGGCGGCAGTCCCGCGCTAGGCGCCGCGTCGCCCGGTCCGATAATCTGGCTCTACAGGCCCGCCCTACGAACGCATCCCTCTCGCACCCTACCTATCGCTAATCCTTTAACTATCCTTCATCTCAATCTTCGAATTGTGTTTTAACAAATACTTTGTGATATCGTCAAATCAAAAGCTAATAGTTTCACTGCGGGAAAAATTAGGTAATTTTAGCAATTTTCGTATGGAAGCGCAAAACCGACGCGACCCAATGCGCAATTCTCACGAGCGTCACAAAAAATTGGGACTAATAATATTTTGTTTTACGAGCGCGTTCTAGTTTGTATCGATATGATTTGTGAAATTGTGTAAAAGGAATTTCTACCTGATTTGTAACGTCCACAAACAAGTACCCGTATGGAGGACATGAGACGTTCAGTTTATTGTATTCCCGTGTATAATTAGGATAGGAAAAGAAGGACAAATAAATCTGTAATTGGTTTAATCGGGTTTAAGAAAGTAATTAAAGACTAGATTTAGCTAACAATTTTCTTTAATTTCAATGTTTTCTCAAATGCATTATTATTAAAATAAGTTATTTATATTATGTTCAAGAACAGATTAAAAACTCTATAAATCACACAAAGAACAATTTGGCAAATTCTTTACTTTCCCGAATGATGAAATAAGAACTATAAATTGTAATATTGTTAATTACTTTAGTAATTTGGTTTTAAAATTTTGTAAAGAGCTGTGGATTTGTAGAAGAAATAAAATTGAATAAATAAATAATTAAAAACATTGTGTAGGTATGTATTACCTCATTCATTATCTATTATTAGCAGATTTTAAATAAACACAAAATTTTCAGAACTCTTGACTCATCATGATTTACAACCTTTTCTTAGTAGTTTAAAATGCTAAAAGGAAATCCGATTGATACCAGTCCGACATGTTTTGGTAATTTGTCATGTATTTTTTTAGAAGTATAATTGTTTGAAACCGTTACATTACTATTGAGTACATACTTTACTTTTTCAAAAGTCCATTCTTGTTACATTTCCACAACGTTGTAAATGATAACTAAATAAAGTTACTGATTCTTAAGGTGCTAACACCACAGAAATATCTGAAAT
Organism: Scoparia ambigualis; assembly: GCA_963921215.1. Lineage (NCBI taxonomy): Eukaryota > Metazoa > Arthropoda > Insecta > Lepidoptera > Crambidae > Scoparia > Scoparia ambigualis. The sequence continues at coordinate 29,709,500 of OY992508.1, forward strand.
CTGAAAGTATGAGAGCTAGCGTTAGATCAAAAGAACCGAAATCGATTCTCAGATAGAAAAATGTAAAATGATAAAAATTATCTCTATCCACATGGAATCACGCACTGTCGTTTACTTACTAACAAATAGTGTAACTTGTAAGTTAATGAACACAGGGTTTGTTCCAATAAACGACGAGCTCTAATTGCAATCAACAATTTTAATTAAAAAATCTCGTACACAAACACGACCGACAATCTGCCCCCTTACTCTTGAAACCGATCGCTATTGAAGTTACGACACCAGAGCTAATATGGATTCATATTGAGTGAAAAAAATACAAAACTCAACGCCATTTAGTTCACCCAATATGAATCCAAATTAGCGCTGGTGTCGTAACTTAAAAATACGAAAATTCTCAATACCATTCCGATCCAATAGCTATCGGTTTCGAGAGTAAGGGGGCTGGCCGGTTCATTTTTGTCTCTAGTTGTAGATCGTAATGAATGAAGAAATATTTACAGACTTTTAATATTTCCCATTGTATTACAATTTTGTCGTGATTGGATAAATAGTAACCTATACATACTTCTATTATACTCTGTCTAACACACTGTTTATTTATTCACACTTGTTACATCGTCGATATAATTATGAATACGTCACGCTCTAGCGATATTTCAACGGAATGTTTGTCTTCATTCGGTAAATATTTGAAGACGTACAATCAAATCCAACAAGAAAAACATGAAAGTTTGTTTCTCTCCTATTTAATCCACGAGAGGCACTTGTGAAACGTTACCATTTGTGTAAATGTTTGGACTTGTTTAAATTGATCTAATAATAGTATCGTGCAATGATCTTTCATTCCCGATTTGGGTTCTAATCTAACATTCACCTAATATGGCCGGGCCATGTTAAAGAAGAATTAATTTATGATGCTACTTTGTCCTTAATTGTTTTAATACGTTCAAAATACTTATACTTATTTTTTCTGTTGTTAGAGCAATCATCTCTTACTATTTTTTAGAAATAGTGTAAAAGCTACAACTGTAATTTACGTATTTCTTACGAATTTATCTTAGGAATTTTACGAATTTTTCTAAAAAAATTTCTTACGAATTTTACGAAAACAAAACGTATTTTTTTTTAAAAGACATGTGTAATGAATGATGTAGCTTATGATGATGATTGATGATAAAAGTTAGTTCAACGTTATTCATTACTTACGCCACAATTCTGTTTGTCGGCAAAAGAAGAAGTCTCAAAGCACAGTGTGACATTTTAATGGTCATAGACGCGGGCAGTTCTCGTAATTTTTGTTCCGTGAAGCTGTTGTGATGTGTGTGTATGCGACCCCAATTCGGTAGCACCCACAATGAGCGTACGACACGACGCCGGCGGTGACCTAAATGCGGACGGAACCGGAAGGGGTAGCACGCAGAAGTCACCAATCTTGCCCATACATTTGATTGATGAAAGTCAACCGATGCCTTTGGCGTTGATTTATAATTCAGCTACAACAGCTATCATTAAGGTCAACCCTGATGGCTCGTCCAATGTCTAATAATTAGTCGTAGAGATGGTGTTTGTTACTCTTCATCTCCATTTGAGACCGCGATCTTTATACTTACTATCACTTAAAAATGTGTGCTATTTTTTAGTTTGCCATTTCAATAGTTTGATTTGGAAACATAATTTCTCTGAGTTTCCACGTGTCGATTTTTGATAAGTAGGTATTTCTACTGGTTCATGTATGCAAGCCTTACTGATTAGTTCAAACTCAAACTCATAAGATATTTATTCAATAAACTCAATTAATTAGTACTTTGAATCGTCCAAATCTTTTTTAACCTCAAGAAACCACAGCGCACAGTAGCAAAGACATTTACAAAAAAAAAATTGTTACCGTTGAATGTAAACTATGTAAATGGTACTCTATATAAATTAATTATAGACAATTAGAAATAGCTGTTTGAGTACTTGGAGCATTTCAGACCCAAAATGTATCTGACACTTTATAATAAGCTTTTTTATAAAGCTTTTCCTTGATTTTCATTTAAAATGTATCAAGATCTAATTTCTGAATATCATTTGGTACTATGTGGTAAAATCGTACACACAGACCCACAAACAAATATTTATTTTATGAAGCCTAGTGCTATTGCTATAATTTGTTCTTACTTCTAGTGATTAAATTGTGAATATCACTGTTTTTTGAAAACATTTCAATATTTTTATGAACATACATCAGATTTTCATAAATGTATTGTGATGCAACTGTCATAACATTATACTTATATACTTAAATCTCTCTCTGAGAGAGTCACCAGCCTTTGGGTTATGTATTGCTCGAATAATGTTGATAACTTAATTAGTAAATGATAAAAGTGGTTGCCCCTTCGATCACACATAAAAACTAGATCCACAATCGACTCCCAAAACGTCTGAACAAGAAGAGTACCTGGCGAGATGTTTAGGTACTCATTTCCTTTACTAGTGTGCGAGCTAAGTCAACATACGAAGCGATGTGCTCCTTCAAAAATTGCTATTCGGCCAAAACACGAATACTTATGTCAAATGTATTTGCCAGTGTGCTTCCGGTCTTAGGACCGATTCCTATATTGTACGGATCTCATAATGAACAAACATCAAAATCACCTTTCTGCCACTATTCGGATACGATTTAGTATAGGATTGTATATCTAGTTTTTATTGTGATCTAAGGGTTGCTCACCCTTGTTTTCTAACTATAGATCTTTGATAAGATCCTTACTCGCTGCTGACATGACATGGAGAGAAGTTCGAAACTTATTCTACTGTACTATTTCTTCTGAATTCTGATTAACTTTGCGATTTCTGCAACATTCCACTGGACAGCCTCAGTTCACTGTTCAGTTTTTGTTATGTTGTCGATTGTCCCGTGTATCTTTATAAAAGCACTTGCACATAAATAACGTAAAATTACTGAATAACCTCAACATCCGGAACGAGAATTGCGAAATACCGTCTTAATTTCTTGTTGGCAGTGGCCATTTGGCGCAGCGAGCACTGCGCACGCGCAGCGGTACTTTCAGTATGTGTACAAAAACACATGTTTTAGTACACATCCCTTAATCATTTTTCTTTAAGTAGTAACACTTGTTAGGTTGATAAATAATTTATCTTCATAACAAGATTCCGCGTCCTTAATACTTACCTATTTACATTCGACTTTAACACGACTATTATCGTTGAAGGGTTAATCAGAGACTAGGCTATGAGGACCGCAAAAACAGTCCTCTGCTGTAGTCCTTAAAACTTGTTATTTATTTTTTGGTCCTTCGACCAATAACCTGAAAATTTACATTGAACCTGTTAAGTGTTGTGATCATTCGGTGGATTCCGCATTGTTACAACTTTTTATTTTATATTTTGTCCTTACCTTTTTGGTCCTTCGACACTTAGATTGAAAACGGCGCATTATCCGTCACGCGTATCGATAACTCCAAAGTTTACGTTCAACCTGTAAAGTGTTGTGACCATTCAGTGGATTCAGCATCCTTACAATTTTTTATTACGTCCTTACCTTTGCGGTCCTTCGACATTTAGATTGAAAGCGGCGCATCGTCACGCGTATCATAATATAACACCAAAGTCTACTTTGAGCCTGTATAGTGTTGTGATCATTCGTGTGTGGTGACTGGTGAGTGAGTGTTGGTCCTGCGGTGCGGTGCGGGCGGCGTGGCAGCGGCGGCGCTGAGCGGTGCGCGCGGCGGCGGGCGTGGCGCGGCGGTAGCGGGCGCATGCAGGGGCGCGCGGGCGCCGGCCCGGGCGGGCACCGCACCAACCCGCGCGCCCTCCCGCCGGTGCTGCCGCCGCCGCCGCAGTTCGCCACCGATCAGGACGAGATGCCGGCCAATCAGATTGCACAGGTGATGTTTGGGATCCGTTGCTAACTAGGCAGCTAGCTACCGAGTACCTATGTACCTAACCGTATATGGTTTTATGTTTTTTCCTCTGTTATGTATGTTATTGATAGATGTCAGTTGTAGTATTAGACCTAACAGTTAGGTACGCTAGACAATAAAACACATTCTTCATAATTCTTCGTAGCCATGTCCCTTTCCTTCTTAAAATTCAACAGTGTCCGTTGTGTATCGAAAATTATAGGGCACGTACCTACAGTGTAATTTATTTTACTTATTGAGGACAACCAACAAAGCAATCACATAATTTACAATTCACGCATATTCAATATACACATTTTGTAGTGACGTCTTAATTACAGGTTGCCACGACATGCGTTTATATCAAAATTATACTTATAATTGTAAATTCCAAATCAAAGCAATCAAGCAATATGAATAATGAAATCTGTGTTACTGAGACTAGCCGTAACACACGTACCACACGGAACTGTTGTCTGTAGATTTTGTTGTCGCAACTCGTAGAAGAACCAATAGCTAAGTAGGCTACCTGTCTATAATAGGTGGCTGTCTGTTTGTCTCTCTGCCTGGCTGGGCGGCTGTTTGACCGTACGTTTGGCTGGCTGGCTAACTGACTGTCTGTCTAGCTGGCTCTCAGTCTAGATGTCTGGCTGGCTGTCAGTCTAGCTAGCCCGCTGGCAAACTAGCTTTCTGGCTAGCTGTCTGGCTGTCTGGATGGTTGACTGTCTATCTGTGAGTAGTGAACTGAGGCTACGACATTGACAACGCAGTTTTGTTCCCTATTTTACTCGCTCAACATGGGTACTTATTTATGAGGCAAATATAGGTACAAATTTATTTTCGCGACATAGGAAGAACACGGACTGGAATTAGATTTGTGATTTAGTATACTAAAATTGGCCTAAAAGCCAAACAAAATGCCATTTAGCATGGCATGCAACATTCATAAATAAAGTATGCTTTCGTCAATGGTTAACTCAATGCACGGCAGGCGATAAAATCTCAGTAGCGTGTTTAAAAAATAGTACCCAGTCGTCATTAGCTCCCTGATTTACTACTTGAAGTAGAATTTAGGACATCAAATATAATATAAGATGACTGCTAGAAACCGCAAGAAACTTCAAGGGCTGGTCAGGTCCAGTGTTTTATACATGACTAAAATGACAAAAAAGGAATTCGTGTTTTTGCGTAGGTACTTATCGCCCAGCTGACGCGGACGGGTCAACAGACGGCCGTATTGCTTTAAAATAAATTAGATACTCAAAGACTATCCAATTAAAATTCACAAGATGAATTATTTCATTAAATATGTAAAACGCGAATTCCTTTTGTAACATTTTTGTCATGTTTAAAACACTTGACCTGACCAGCTCTTTAAGTTTCTTGCGGTTTCTAGCAGTCACCTTATATTTAATTGCAACACCAGAAATAAAATGCATTGATGAAACAACTTAGTTATACCTAGTTACAATTTGGTTGTCTCATCACTTTTATTAAGCGTTCTTTTCCGGACGACTAGACATTACTTATAGAGAGGAGTGTCATTTCAAAAGGACTTATTTCCACCTTATCAGATTTTTCAATAAATGCAAAAAACCTTCATGTGATTTATTGTGTTACATACATATATTCTTTTATGGCTCCATAAAAGAGATTCGTATTTAGCTGATTATGACACTAGCACATTAATTTTAAAATGTATTTATAATAGGAAAACATTACTCAATAATTTGGAAAAAAGTCACTTTGTTCAGAACTACAGGAAAATAAGCCTCTTTGTTAGGTACCCTGTCACAACCCGTCACAATCTGTCAGTAGGATTTTAAAAAATATTTTTGTTTTTGGTTCTATAATCGTGGCTTCTAGGCCTTTTCGGCCACTTCAGTTGCCAGATATTTATTATAAAACGACACAAAAGGATATTTTTCAGCTTAAAAAATTGTGTGAAATGGAAATAAATCTGTTTGCTAGAGAAAATTGACTAGACTCAAATTATGTATTGAAAATATGTCGGTGTGTAAAAAAGTTTTTTATGTCCTAAATAATGTGAGCAAATGACGTGGAAATAAGCTTAATTGTTTTGAATACGTGAATTGAAAGTCAAATTTAGAGAGGAATTAAACGTTTCTGCAATAAACAATTTAGTATAGAGGTGCAAACGAAAGCTAAAAATGGATTCTTATCATTACTTACATTTTTCCAAAAGTGGAAATAAGTCCTTTTGAAATGACGCTCCTCCTATAAACAGAGTTCCTCTTTTATGTTACTGATGGAAAGCGCAGCCCATGGATGCGGACGACCTCGACATCATTACTTAAAGACCCTGTAGCTTCAGTTTCTATACCTCTATATGCCCTGTTCGACTGGACCTTTAGACCCGAACGCAGCAAGGTAAACCAATGTTAAACGGTATCTAACGTATGCCGAATTGCCGACGTTACTGGATGGACAGCGCGCGCGTCTCTGATGTCAATTATTAACTACCCTGTGAAAATCCATTACAAAACCAATGCGCGCGCGAAGTCGCGATTACTAGTCTAAGAGCTAGTTACGGAAATAGGTATAAAATTTATAGAGCAACGAAATCCCTCTAGTTAGTATTGCAATACTATCATTATTAATTAATTCGAGCGCCTGGCAGCTTTTCTGCGGTGGGTGTGAGAGTGGATGGGCAACAAAGGGGTTGTAAAATCAATTGAAGGTGTGCAATTTATAGAGCTCTGAGTTTGGTTTGATATAATAGCTAATTATATATTTAATTCGAATATAACAATGCCAGGCGTTTTAATTGGTGGAAAAGTAGTGCCAGGTGGTCCATAAGCGCGAAAACCTGCCATCTCATCTCATTTACTGGGTCAAATTTTATCGTGTTTCGTTACCCAAAGGGTGAAATTTGGACCTTATTACTAAGCCTGACTGACTCGTACTTGGCCGGTTAAACTTCAAAACCCGGGATCGAACCCGTACAAATTTATAAACCTGCAGCCAAAAAGGTACGTTTAACGTGTGTATCTGTGTATGTTTTATTTGGGGCAATAATATTAACATCGTCATTGTGTTATTTATTTATTTTGTATCAAATATTAGATTTTTAAGCGGGGCGTGAAACGGCGTTGATGCAGGCCGTCATGAATGGGTGCGCTTTGTTATTGTGCTTATTCCACGTTGAGAAAGGCTCTCGTTATTTTGGACTGCATCGGCTGCTTACCATCAGGCAGGATGTAGTCACTATGACGTGTCACAATAACAAAAAAATTAAAAGTAATGTTAATGTTTGTCGAAATGTTGACTCTCCGAAATTTTTCGTGACCTGAAACATGAATGAAAAGGACACGGGCATCGACATCGTATGATTGACGGGGCAGCGCGCGGTTGGCGCGGGCGGCGTCGCCGGCGCGGGTTGGAGCCAGTTACCCTATGTCGTCGCCTGGCTGGGTGATCGACTGAATATTCGCGCCTGTATTTTTGCACACACGATTCTGAAGGTCCACTCTAATGAAGAAGTATAGGCCCAGCCCTCTATAAATGAGACGACTTTGCCACTTTTTCCCGCACCTTGTATGTCACCTGGCACTACTTTTCCGCCAATTAAAACGCCTGGCAATGTTATATTCGAATTAAATATATAATTAGCTATTATGTCACACCAAACTCAGAGCTCTATAAATTGCACACCTTCAATAAAATTGATTTTACAACTCCTTTGTTGCCCATCCACTCTCACACCCACCGCTGAAAAGCTGCCAGGCGCTTGAATTAATTAATAATTATAGTATGGCATACTAACTAGAGGGATTTCGTTGCTCTATAAATTGTATACCTATTTCCGTAGCTAGCTCTCCGTCTATACGAGTAAGAGAGAGTAAGCCCTCAGGCCTCGGGTCCCTCTCCAAAGACTTTGTTTTTTCGTAAATGATCGTTATCAGGGAAAGATACCTAAATATCTACTCATGAAACCACAGAACAGTTAAAAGGTATATTACATGGATAAAACAGTTTAAAAGCGCAAAATCTCTTTTTCGAAAAATTCTTTCTCTTTTGAATTCTCCAAGTGCTTATACTTGGAGACTTTAAAAGGGAAACTACACTTACGTGCAAAAAGAATCATCTACTTGTGATTTGTTCCGTGTATGATAAAGATTAATGAAAATGGTACCTTTTTAGAGGCTATACTGTGATCTTGAAATTGATGATATGTTCATTTAAATTTCACCCATATCTCAGAAGTTGCCCTGCTTTAAGTGAAGGCGTAAGAAAACAGACATGTTTTAGTTTTTATAGCTGCGCGACTTTGACCCTCAATAAATGCACAATGTAACATTGTTTTTTTTATTGATCGGCTGTTACACGTTGATCAGTACACATCTACGCCGAATTCCACAGAAATAATAGATACCACACCTACAGAAACAGCCTAAATAGTCACTTTACTGCAACAAGGCCATTGCCAGCAAACTATCGCACGTCAGCTCCACATAAATCATCCTTGAACCAATCAATCAAGGACGATTTTGAAAAGAAGATGACATAATAAAATGGTCACATCCCTCCGAAGTGCGCCGGCGATGTTCAGAACTTGGTTTCGGGACAAAGCCTCCTGTGTCCCGAAAGCGTTTATACACTTTCAAGATACAATATTATATACACTTGTATGTGGAGCTGACGTGCGATAGTTTGCTGGCTTGGCCTTGTTGCAGTAGGGTGACTATTTGGGTTGCTTTTGTAGGTGTAGTTTCCATTATTTCTGTGGAATTCGGCGTAGATGTGTACTGGTCAACGTGTAACAGCCGATTGATAAAAAAAACCGAAACATTGTGCTTATATCGAGGGTCAAACTCGTGCAACTCAAGAAACTGAAACATGTCTTTTTTCTTTCGCCTTCACTTATAGCAGGTCAGCTCTTGAAATATGGGTGTAATTTAAATGAATATGTTATCAATTCCAAGATCACAGTGTAGCCTTTAAAATGGTACTATAATCATTAATCGATATTAATAGTTTAGTTCTTAACATGACACGGATCAAATCATAAGTAGGTGATTCCATCCTTTTGCACGTAAGTGTATAATTGTATCGGTAGCTACAAAGAAATTAGGGGTGAGTTCCACCCATGAAACAACTTTCCCCAAGAAAACTAAGTGCAAAAACGACAAAAAAATTTCGACCTCCCATACAAAACTTTGTACTTGAATATTACACAAATAATGTGCGTTCGTACGAAAGTTAAATAATAATTAAACAAAATGTTGGATATATTGTATACTGCTACGAAGACTCTCAAAGGTTGCTAACGATTGAATTTCTATAGTGTTTGGTATTACGACAGCCGAGGTCATATATTGAAGTTAAAGTCGTTTTTTATTCGTTACATTGCTCCTACCTCATACCTTAGTCTACGACCAAATTATCAGCAGACTCAGCAAAAAATGTATTCATTTATTATCCTTTGAAACTGAATGCCTCGACTGAATGAAGCGTGCGAGTGTATTTAGAGCGACTAAACCAGATTGCCTGCATTGTATGAAGCGGAAATTGAATCCGCGTTCACTGCTTTTATTTTCATGTACCCTACTTTGAAACCTTTTTGTGTTATTTGCGGGAACTTTATTGGTTTATGCTGCGAGTAGTACGGCTTTTTATTTGTGGGAAATCGGGAAGTGGCAGTCTTTTAATTTATTTGCGTGGACTGTTTTATCTTTTTTATTCATTTGCAAACATTGTATTTAAGAATAGAGTGAGGCATAAGATTGTTTTACTTAAGGTTATTAGTAAATGACCGTATAATCAAAATACAGCTTAGGTATAAAAGTAATTAAGAAGTGGGTAACCCGCGCAAATGCGCTAACTGTTACTGTCCGATCTGCACCCCGAGATCTTCAAAATGACACCTTTCGACATGACACTTTTCGTTTCGGCCAAACTCTCAATCTAGAACTCACAAGAACACCATTGTGAATCTCCACGAATTTTCTCCACGAAAAAAAAAACGATTTCCACGAATGTATTTGGCTAATTCTTTTTTCGTTGTGTTTTGCCAGGACATGGTTTGTATAAAAATAAATTATGGAAAGGACATTGTTGAAGCCTAAGAACCAACACAAACATGACATACATACTAATTCTTAGCTTATTTTTTACGACATATAACCTTAGATTAAAACAAAAAGGGAAGATACGGCATGCTCCTACTTGTAGTCATTCAAAATATAGTCCTACTCAACTACTTAAGCAAATACTCACACACGCACACCTAGAAAGTGTAAATCGAGCGAGCGAGACAAAACGGTAAGTTTCAACGTCAGCGCGAGGGAGTCAGCGAGTAGCGCGTTGACGTCTCGGTCGCTTCGCAACAGACGAGTACGTAGGTACGACCGATTCCGACGCCACTGCGGAGTAGCGTCTTTCTCTTTTTCACACAGTAGAATATCTGCAATAGGGCGATGTAGCCTGTTCGCTCGGCAAATTGTGACTGAAGTGAAATTGTGCCTTTAGGCCTAATTTTGGCGCCTCACTCACGAGACACTAATGCCGTATCTTCCCATTTTGTTTTAATCTAAGCATATAACAGTATTTAGATTTTAGCGGACACTTTAAGATAAGTAGGTAACCTTAGATTAATGATTGGTCTCGCTGCGCTGCTCGAGCGAGGCCAATCATTCATCTTTTATCATCGTAACCATTAATTTTTGGACATTACCTAATATAGAGTATCATTTTTTTTTACTATGGGTTGGGTAATTGAGAGTTCAGCGCATTCAGCCAGTGAATTAAAGGTTTGTGACCAACATATTTATAATATGTACAAACAAACCTAATAATATTATGTATGCATGGCTGACTCGATATACTTAGTGCCAAACACTCCAAGCATCATTATAATACGATACATCGCATTTTATTTCATACTGAAAACGTTAGTCGACTTAAAATTCTTTTGCTTTCCAATGAGGAGAATTTTACTAACCTGCGGTGCTGTGTCACTCACTGACTGACGTTACTGTAGTCTGCTATACACAGTGTTGCCATATATACGAATTTGTCCGTAAAATAATGTCAATGTTCAAACCGGACAATGAATACACACGGATTTTTATACGGAGATTTCAGGCAAATGCTTTTAATGACTACTAATAGCTTTTATTATCCCTAAGAAATATATTACATTTTATTTGATTCCGCGTAAACTAGCGGGTCTTATTTAATTTTCATAGATTTTTACAGAACTGAACCAGCAATTACTGCGTTGTAAAAATTATGGCTTTGAGGATTCCCATTGAGATATATATAAGTATTTTCTTGGTCGGCTAATATGAGAATGAGAGCCAGTGAGAGTTAATGGTGTGATTTAGTGTTAGTGCAAGCAAGACGTAAAACACTTTGTTATGAATCATTTGTGTCTGTCTGACATCCATATTGGTTTAGTGTGTTTTTGCCGTTATTAATTATCTTATTACTTTCATTAATATAGTTATATATAGTTGTAAGTATGTACATACATACATACCTTAGAATTTCAACTTAGACCTTAAGATATATAAGATAAAAATATTTTATCTTAAGGTCTTAAGATAAAATATTTTTTGTTTGTATTTTACGTGTTTAGAACTTGTTTTGTGCATTACAATAAAATAAAACTTCCCATACGGATTTAATACGGAATTTGGTAGTTATTACGGAATACTGGCTCTAAGATCTGGCAACACTGGTTGTGCAGTTTCTTTGCCAAATAAAATAAAACAATGTAACATCACTTTTCAAATTCTCTCAAGAAGTCCGTGCGAGATCTCAGTAAAGTCCCACATCTTTACTCAAGGGGTTTTGGGGGAAATATCCTTTAGCAATTAACGTTCATATTTATCATCACTCATCATAATCATCAGTTAGCATAATCAATGAACTCTAATAATACGACTGAAGGACTAGTATCCATGGCCAAGAAAAAAAAAGTTGACGTTCTGGACTTCTTGACGGGAAAGTGAAGCGTCATGTCTGCAGTTTTGTAAAATTTTCTATAATTTGTGTTTTGTCGAATATTAATGAGAAATAATGATGAATTATTTAAGTGTTAGTGAACGTGCATGAGTGTTGGCAAATAAAACAAAACAGTGCAACAACACTTCTCAAATTCTTTAATTAAACATAACCTCAAAATAATTATAAGATTTCCTAATATTTAGGTACTCAGAAGTGTCCGTCGAAAATCTTTGTTTTTACAGTTATTTACTTGCAATTTCGAACCTAGAAAAGAATATTTTATAATTGTTGGTTCTTAGGCTAACAATGTATGGGCGCAAAACATTGTCCTTTGTGAAGGGGTACGGAGTTAGGGTTGCCAGATCGGGAAACTAAATTATCTGGAAAAAATTCAAAATGTCTGGATTTTGGGATTATTATCCAGATAAATTTAACAAATTTATTTCTCCAGAGAAATAAATTTTAAGTATCAAAATTATACTTTTATTTTTAAAATCAATTTTTACATAATCAGATCAATCGTTTATTATTTACCCTAAACTTAATTTTTACGTTGCTACAAGTATTTTGTAATGTTTTTTTAGATTTTTGAGTTCTTTCTGGTCGCATTTTTTTTTAAATATTCCCAAATTTTCTCATTAGACATGTTTTTGTCTTTTGTAAGGTGTTCAAATATTTCACGCAGAGAGCAGTAATCGGAATATAAGTCATCATTAATTTCGTTTGAAATATTCAGCAAGTCGGGCAATTTAGAAAGTTCTTCCCATGTAAATAAATTTTCGTCTTTAAGCGGTAATACAGTCAGCTTCTTATATAGCGATCTTGCAATTATTGAATTGCAAAACTGTTCAGCTTCGGCGCAAAAAAGGGTTTTCTCATTATAAACTTTCCCTAATAATGCTCTATTTTTGCTTCCGAAAAACTTGTCGTTTAACCGGTTTTTAAGGTTGTTCTATATTTTTTACATTACACTAACGTATATATAGCTGATTACACTATCAATTTCTATGACAGTGAATGCATCACTTTCTAATGCTAAAATTGCCGTCTGAAACTCCGACATTACGTTATGACAAAATATAATATCTAAGATCCCTTCCTCTTTACATTCCTCAAAACTGTTATCGAAATTGGTAACATTTTTAGTTACCTATTCCCATATTTCCTTGCGACATTCATTTTGTGTGCGTCGGCCGCCGCCGTTCTTATAACTTGTGCATAAATCTTTACGAAAACTATTTGTCTGGAGATTTTGTATTTTGTCTGGAGTCTGGACATCATATAAAATATCTTGAGAATCCAGACGAATCCAGACCATCTGGCAACCCTATACGGAGTACGGGGTGTTCACGCGGACGAAGTCGCGGGCGGGTCGCTACTTTAATGGGCGATTTTCTGACAGCCCAAATTAAAAAGTAAAAATTAGTTCAAAAACACCCGATAGATGTCGTTTTATAAAAGCCGGCCACCAGCCGTACCTACCTAAGGGCTGTAATAAATTCTACACTTTTACTTGTCTACCAAAAGAATAAAAAAATAGTAAGTCCTTACCTATTTATTTTCAGGACATCCAGAACCTATTTCTATTTTGGAATAGAATAAATATTACGCAGCCATACACGTGCTCTTCATGAACCCGCCTTTTACCATGCGCCATACTAATCTATGCTAAGCGCCATCTATGAAGTCATTTACGAACCAATTTCTCTTTTTTTTGATCTCAGAAAATCGCCCATTATAATAACACAACTTGAAAGAGTACTCTATGTCACTCTTTTTTTTGTTCTATATGTTTTTATTATTGTAATGAAAATTGTGCCCATTGACTTTCTTGCCGGTAAAACAAAAAGAACGTGTCGTGGCTTGTTATAATGTAAAGGAACGAAGGCGTTAATATTATAAGTCAGGATTATTAACATAAAGACAATATAAGTTGTGCTTACTCAACCGCAGATAACGATATAGCTTAGGTACCATAATACCATCTCAACGGAACGGGGTCACTGTTATCTCATCATAATGTATTACGTTGTACATTATTATAATTATTTTATCATCCATATTTTTCTTTTTGTGTCAAATCCAATAGAACATGCTAAAAGTTTTTGCAAAAAATTAGACCTACTTACTTATATTTATTGTATGTAGTTATGTATTACTCATATTGGCGAAATGCCAAAACAGTCCGTTTGATAACCGGAGGTTCTGCGTCAATCATCTATCGCATCGCAATATCTTTCAAGTATAATTTCATAGCTACGCTAATTATTAGCTTCAATAAGTAAACTAGTAAAAGCAAAGTAATGCTACCTACCTACTTGCTTTGACTTTGACAACCTCCGTGGTCGAGTAGTTAACACGCCGAGTCTGGTGTCGCGCCATCTCCGAGGTCCCGGGTTCAATTCCCGGTCGGGTCAAGTTAGTGAAAAACTTTTTCTAAATTGATTTCGGGTCTGGGTGTTTTTCTATGTTTATGTATATATCTGTTATCTTACCATATTTACAAGTTTCAAAAGTATACGACTTATCTGGTGTGAGCGTCAACAGGGGGGTGTCATTCCGCAGTTAAGGTACGTTTGGCCGGCGCGCCTCCCAGGCAGGCCGCCTAGGCGTATGGCAGTAAAGGTTGACGCTCGGCTCGCACGCTCCACGTCCACGTCGCGCGTCGTCCGTCGCTTAACTTGTAATCCCTGCGCGCGCGCGTATACCCTACGCTCGGTGATGTCATGACGTCAAAACGAGCGGTGCATAAGGGAATATGAACGCTCGGGTCACACGATAAGTTTAAATTTCGCGTGAAAGTCGTTATAGAGTGAACCTTCTGTACGGTAGTACTATTAGTTATTCTGTGGCGTAAACAAATTTTATAAAAAAAACAAAATATGTATTTGAAGTCGAAAACAATTCTCACAGACCAAGTGGTCTGTGGCGATTCTGCACCATTCGACCATTTCCCCGTTCGTCTACTCGGTCCCCGTTCGTCTATTTCCTTATTCGTCTTGAAAGGTATTGCGATAGGTGTTAAAGTTTAGGTAATGTGTTTCGAATTTTTCGATGGATAGCCCTGGCTGGTTACTATTTTGTTCGTTATGGTCATCGATCAGTGCCACAGTATAAACATAAAAGCTAAAGCAGTACGGAAACTAGGACATTTTGTTGTTTTGGCGTGCGTCGGTCGTTTCGAGCGTGGTAGTGCGCAAGATAAGCGTCAACATGAAGAGCTTCATCAAAAATTGCTATTCGTCGTTCGTAACGTGTAATGTAGGTATATTATGTCAGAGCTGCCACGATTCGGTTTATGCTTCGTTCGTCCCGAAGTTTTATCCCACATTTAAAAAAGTTCTTAGTTTGTCCCATATCACTATTAAAGTTGTGTTTCGTCCCAAATTACAAGTATCTACTTAGATAGTTAAAAATAAAGTAACAAAAAATTGCTGATTGTACATACAATAAGATTAAAGTAAGTACTAAGTACCTAAGTTTGGCATATAAAAATATGGGCCATAAAAGGAATATAAAATAGGACAAGCGAGAATAAAATAATATTTTGGGACGAATGAAGCATTATTGTTTGGGACGAACCAGGATTTTTTTATGTGGGACGAATCTCAGTGGGACGAACGAAGCATAAATCCTCGATTCCGCTACGATTTGGTATAGGATTGTGTATCTAGTTAGTACTATTATTTATTCTGTGATCTAGTTTCTATAATAATATGTGATAAAGGCTAAGGTCCATTTTCTATGTAAATCGCATCGGACAATGTCCAGGTCCCCCGCTGGCCGTCAGACGTGTCCGCACGTGTGGGCTCGCTTCAGCACGCTATGAATGGAGTCCCCCTGGCCCTGATGTGACTGATGACAGATACTTCCGTTGCGGACAATTGATTACGCATGAGAATGACCCTTTGAAACGAATCGTTTTGACTGATTAACAAAGAATTAGCCTACGTGTGTACATAAATATGTTTTATGTCTTTATAGTAGTATCTACAGTAATATAATCAAAAGATTTGTTAGTTTAGAAAGTAGGAATAGTACCTTTTGGAATTGGAAAATTTTAAAAGTAGAACAAGTACTTATCCGATTTCAAAAAATCTCACAATGAACCTTCGGAATGGACATAGGCTTAAGAGGCCTATTACATCTCGAATGTGATTTTTGCGTAAAATGCCCATTTTCGCATTTTGTAGTAATTTTGCAGTTGTATTTATCGTTTTTATCGAAATAGGATAATAAATTCATTATACAATCTTTATTCATCATGAAGTAACAATTACTCTGGTTTAAATTTTGCTTAATAATATTATTGTAGATAGGAGATATTCACAGATAACTTATAGCTATTTTCGAAGATTTTTGGTTTAGAATAAGATTTTTTTCCTATATAAAATAAATGATATCTAAAAATTCCGAGGCCGCTACGCACTATTCGACTATTTAAGAGATAACATTATAATTTTTTTATTTCACTTGTTTAGAACAGTAGTTCAAGCGATGAGCTCAAAAAAGTGCCTTCGCGCACTTTATAAAAATCTGTCAGTGCAATTTTGGGTTTAATTAAAAAGTTAAGCAAAATTTACAAAAAGTGAGGCCGCTACGCACTATTCCAATAGCTATTCTACACTATTCAATAAGTCATAATTGTTAATGTATTTTTGCTGAGATCCATAACGCCAAAATTGGCCATTTTACGCAAAATTACAGTCGAGATGTAATAGGCCTCCTATGCATAAATGCTAAAGCGAAACCATCATGCATGGGATGGGAATGGGATACAGTAGGTGTCCACGCGGACGAAGGCGCGGGCGCGGCCGGTCCTAGTAAGTACACTTAATCCGAAAATATTTCTCCTAGTTCGTATTCGGAAACTCAAATTGACAAAGAAATTGTTTGACGTTGTGTACGGGATCTCAAAAAAAGTCTTCTACCGCAGCGAACTTAGAATGGTATATCGAAAGACTCTTCGTCCATAGGTAACTTCACCGAAATCACCCTTATTCGACCATTGGTTTTACGAAAAAATCCTTCATCGATAGATAATTTCACCGAAATCACTCTTAGCCGACCGTTGGTTTTAAGAAAAAATCCTTCGCCGATTAAAACGTTTCGCCGATAGAATGTTTCGCCGATATCAACTTTCAACGATAGTTGGAACTCATGAAGGTAGAATGTTGATAAGTACTTAATTTTACTTATTTGTTTCTGTTGTGACCTAGTTTAATATTTTAATACGTAGTATTTTAACTACTTTCTTAAACAACGTGATTTTCCACTTTCCCGACCTTACTTCGATCGCCTACATGTAAGTACGTTATGAAATTACTTCTTCAGGCTATATACAAGTCTGTCAAAATTCTCGAAATGATTATCAACTTTAGATGTCTAAAAATCTGTAAGTAATTATAATCATAATCTCTTTATTCGGGTTACTCGCATAATGACTAATAACGTACACGCATATTGACATACACGCATTTTGACTTACACGCACATTGACTTACACGCATTTTCACTTACACGCATATTCAAGTAGGTATAGTTACGGACCTACACAAAATGATACTGCAGCCTATTTATACAAGTCTGTCAAAATTCTCCAATTGATTATCAACTTTAGCTGTCTAAAAATCTGTAAATAATCATAATAATCATAATCTCTTTATTTGGAATTGAAAAAAATGTCTACCTCTGGCGGGAAAGACATTTTTTTTAACGTTTCGTTATCTTCGAGTTTATTTAAGCGTTTTATAACGCAAATAATCAAATATTTATTACGAATTTTGGAATCGTCTAAAAAATGATACAGACAGACCTATAAAGTAGCTAAGCACAGACAGGGTGGGTGAGGAATCGTCCGGCAGTACACTTGTCGAGTCGAACCGTGTTAGTATAACTTTGTAACTGTTTAGTGCGATGTACTTTTAGAACTCACGTAGAAAGCCGGATAATTCCGCACCCACCCTGTCTAGCTGTAGCTAGACTAAGGGTCTAAAACTTTCATATATTTTTTGAAATATGGATAAAGTTTTTACAAAACAAACACACTTATAGGTATGGCGGGTCTAATCGTTATTATAATTTTGTACAGCAAACGATGTTTAGTGTGATATGATAATGTAAATACATTTAGAACTTTTTAAATATAAATGGAAGTTTCCGACCCTACGTCTAGAAATCTAGACGTTAAACAGAGCAGGTGCCTAACGTGAGTTTTCGCGTCTATGAAAAGTTATTTAATTTTTAGACAGCAAAGTTGTTTTAGTGTTTAGTTAAAAAAACAAAAATAAATGAAAGAGTCAGACTCTTTGTCTAGACATTCATTATACAGTGCGAAACGGTCCGGCATCGGCACCGCTACGTGACTTGTCTGTCGCGTCTAGTAAAGTAGGATCGGGTCTCGATAGCCCCGCGTGAGTCGACGCGAGTGGCTGCAACTAGCGTCTGGAGAGGGCTTACGCGACACGCAGGGTTGCTGCGACAGCGAATATGGAAAATTATGACGTCACTTGTAAGGGCTACTGTAGATGGTTGCACAGAATTTGTTCATTTAGTTTTTTTTTATTATAATGGAACCAATGTATACTCAATTTTTTTAAATTTGAGCTAGCGACTTGCCCGCGACTTATTCCACGATGGGTTATCAACGTTGAAACATTCGCGAGCGCGAGCAACTTATTAATTTTTTATCACAAACAAAGAAAGATACATTTATTTTTTTTATATAAAATGTTACCGGATGAGTTGATTGGCAAAAACGTTTGCTCAGAACCACGACCAGCCTTTTAAAGTGATTAACCTTATTAAATCGTCTTACACTCCAGATTTGTGAAAGCAAGCGTGGAAAACCAAACCCAACCAACACCATCCAACACCATCAAGGAACTGCATATTACATTTATTTAAGTAACTTAAAAAAAACATAAAAGAAAGTAAATCTCATCCTGCTAGAGTTGTTAAAATGAGCTCGGAACAGCTAACATCCAGCCCTAGTGTAGGTGGGTCGCCAACAGCTGATGTTGGTCCGCGGCCCCAGCGCCGCCGGCGGGCGGCCCCGATCGATGCCTGCGCCCCCCGGCCCCCGGCAACCGCCCCCGCCCTCACCTCGAGACGCCCGCCTCTCACTTTCCCGCTTTTCTTTCCCTCACATCATAAAACCGTGTATACAATTCGGTACATGTCGTATCGTATAGGTACTAATGTACTTAACGTTTTCTCTAATGAAAGTTCAGAGATAGGCCCGGCCCGACACGTAGATCTATAGAGGTCTGGGTTGCGATTGTGCATGTTGGACGGCTTTCGCAATGCCGGCTACCTAGATGGATGACGAAATTAAAATATCTCGAGCTACTCCGTATATAAGACGACATATTGTCATATTAAACAATAGCACCTTTTATTTACATACCACGTGTTTAATAATAACATGTAACCTCGTTTAATTTGATTTGAACAAATACGAGTATTAGCGCTTAAGCGTGATGGGGTCCAGTTCGATCGCCCATGTGCTTATTGTCCATGTCCATTCTCTACAGCTGGATTTCTGCCGCTGTTATATTATGCTGGTAATGAAAGTTCAAAAACAATACAATAAGAACTGAAGCTTCAACCCAATGCACCCGTATGTGCATTGACTTTAAACCTGCCAAGGTTCTGCTGTCAAGTAGCACTTCGACCCATCAGCATCTTTTGTGCAAATAATTGCAATATTAAACCCCACGTGCATTGACTTCAAACCTGCTGAGGTTTTGCTGTATTTCCCGCTATTTTAGGATGACTCTGCAAAGCACGAAATGGGGCGCACGTTGTTTTGTTTTCTTTTTGATTCAAGTGCACCAAGCGTCTTTAAAAAGCGCGTGATGGATTGCCTCGCTTCGCATTCTGGGCGTATTGTCCCCGCTGCATTTAGTCTCTCATGTTTCAATATATTACATTAACATCAAAATCAGCTTACTTTTATCTCCCCAATGTAGAATATGGGTAGTTAAGTTTATCATAACCCACCACGCCGGCCCAATGTAGGAGCCCCCCTACATTAAGAAGTAGCCCTACTTCTACGTTTAGTTTACTATAGCTCCTCTGCAAAGCACGGGACGTAAGCTGTTTTGTTGTTTAATTCAATTGCAGATAGCGTCTTAAAAGCGCGTGATGGATTGTCCGCTTCGCAATCGGAGCGTGTTGTCCTCGAGCGGGGAGACAAAGGGCAGCGCTGCCCTTTGTCTCTCATGTTTCAATATATTATATTAATATCAAAATCATCATCATCTTGTATTTATCTCCCCAACACTGGGCTCAGACTTCCCCGAACGAACAATAGGATATGGGTAGTTCGGGCCAAGATAGCTCTGCAAAGCACGGGGCGCACGCTGTTTTGTTGTTTGATTCAAGTGCGCTGCGTCTTACGCGTGATGGATTGCCGCGCTTCGCATTCGGGACGTGTTGTCCCCTCTGCCCCTGCCCTTTGTCTCTTCATGTTTTGTGTTGAAGGAGTGATTTACATGTCGTCTCTTTCAGATTTGAGATTTTCCCTGTATAGTGGATTATTGAGTCTCTTTTGTTTTCTAAGTCGTAACTTTTCGTCACGTAGTCATATAATGTATACTTACCTACCATAGTACTATAGTACCATATCTTTTTTAATAGGAATCTGTTTGATAGCTGTACTTATATTAATTTGTCTTTAAAAAATTAACGTGAAAAAAATTGTACTTAAAACATACAGATTTTATATTGATGTGTTTTGTTTGAACGTGGGCTTCGGTTTTAAGACTTAAAATTGGATTGTGTTTATGTTGTATTATTTTTGTTATTTAAGACCCATGACGTGGCTAGTTATTATTATTCAATAAAGCCAGCCCAGGGTTATTCGATACGTCCGCCGAACTCTTAATCTAATCTAACATTAAGATTGAACATTGACAATTATGAGACTAGACCTATCTTCTTCAATATTATCAGTGTAAGATCACTATCTTGACAGAATATTGAACTGTACACTTACAATTAACGCTAAGTTAATAATCTAGCAACCAATATATATCTGATGCACTAGTTAAAAGCATTACATTAGGGTCCTGGTCCGGATCTTTTACCTCCATTGTTTATTAAGCAATGTGGCAGTGAATTGGCTGTTCCTCTATGCATTTTATTTAACAAGTCTCTTGCTTGTGGTGTTTTTCCCAAACGTTGGAAAGCTGCACATATCATTCCCACTTTCAAAAATGGCGATAAATCTTGTTGTGAATTTATAGGCCAATAAGTATCTTGTTTTGCTTTGCAAAATTATTTGAATCCCTGGTGTATGACTATATAAACAACTATTGAGAACCCTTAATTTCAGATAAGCAGCATGGATTTGTTAAGAATAAATCCACTTTTACAAATCTGTTAGAGTACAAACATTTTCTTTGTAAAGCCTTTGCAAAGAGTAAACAGATTGATTCCATTTACACAGACTTCTCGAAGGCTTTCGAATAGGTCAACCATAGAATACTTTGTAATAAGCTTGCATCGTATGGAGTTCGTAGTGATTTATTTACCGGATCCATATTTCCGGATGTAGCCACCGATCTCTATGAACCGCTGGTACACTCTTCGAACCGAAAAACGGCTCAAATTCAGTCGCCGAGCGACATCACACTGTCGCATCCGTGATTGCAATAGTGCAACCACTTGGGCGGCTTCGTCAGCAGTGATGTCCATTTCCCAGGTGCTTTTTCCTCTGAAAAATCTTTGCGTGCATTGAACCTGTATGGGCCCATTTATACCCAAAAAGGTAGCGCAACTAGCGCCCTTCGCGAGTAGTAAAAATTGCATTGTTTTTCTAAGTTACATTATTAGTGGTTATTTATCAATTTTTTTATCAATAAAATAATACGTTTTTTAAGTTGATTTATTGGTCTTTCGAATAACATCAATATTTGTGGGGTATACTTGTATGTCAAGAATTAATAACGCTTGAAAGTGATTTTTGCAGAGCTGCTATTTTTTTTGACGCCGAGTGTAGGTATATAGTCAAAGACTTGGGTATCTTATTCGGTGATACATTTTCTGTCCGCCCCCATTACCAGCATATAACTGCAAAAGCCAATCAACTCCTTGGTTTTGTCTTAAGATGAACCAAGGACTTCAAGAAACCTCGGACCCTTTTGTACCATTTCTTTGCCATTGTGAGGAGTGTTTTGGAATATGGAAGTCCTATTTGGTCCCCTTACTATAAAGTGCACTATAGTAAAATTGAGAGGGTGCAGAGGAAATGCATGAGAATCTTGTGTTACCGTCAGCATATTGGTCGTTCCCATCATAACTACGAACAGAGGCTCTCTAAGTTTAACGTAGAATCACTCGTACTGCGAAAGTACTTTGACTTCGTTTATCTTTGTAAAGTCATCTTCTCCGTAATCGACTCCCCCGATCTACTTTCTCACATATACATAAACACAACATTCAGCGCTCGTAGATCCAACGTAACCAACCTTTTTGCTCTTCAGACATATAAAAACAATATTTCATTATTTAATCCCTTTGCTTACATAGTCGTATCGCGAAATGGGCAATGTGAGATATAGACCAAACGCATAATTGAAATGACGTTTGTGTAATCACGTAATAACGCGACTTAGGCACACTGCGTTTTAGGCATTAGTCATGAAAAATTTAGCTCTTGAAGAGATAAGAGCTATATAGCTGTTTACCCAGTCAAGAGCTATATAGCTCTTCTAGCTTAGTAGCTCATTTAGCTCAGTATAGTTCATGAAGATAGAAGGCTCTTAAGTCGTTTATGTGTACTGTTCAGGAAATAGCGCGAAGCGCAACGTATTGTCTTGAATTTCGAGGTATTTTTTTACAACAGAAATCTAGCTCCATACAAAAATTAAATAATTAAATAAAAATTTTTTTTCGTTAAGTGCATTGGATACCGCTGCTTGTTCCTGCGGGATTTTACAGGGCGGCCAAAATTTCGTCAGATTTTAGTTACGACGCACCGTTTTCGAGATATTCGCGTTTTTATAAAAAGTTACCTTATTTTTTTTTTAGTTTTTAAGTTTTAAGGCTCCATATAAAAATCAACAGAAAATTTTGTCCTGCACCCTTTTTGCGACACCCTAACCCTTTTGACTATCCAGCCGAGCCGCTCTCGATTCCGAGCCGACATATTCCGATGAAACACTGAGCTAATTGAGCTAAAATGAACACTGAGCTAACTTGAACGGAAGTGAGCCAGATATACGTTGAGCTAGAATAGGTGAGCTAGCTCTTCAGAGCTTAAACAACTCGCTCGCGAGCTACCCATCGCTAATAGGCATACAGAGAGCAAAGGATTTGATATTACTTATAGTGAGGATGTGTCAGCAATACAACGATTTGGCTGTAAACAATTTAGAATTAGATATTTTTTAACCCTGATTTAAGAGTATATACTAGATCTGTGAAAGATATCCTCCATCCTGCGGCGATCGATTCGGACACAGAGACTTTGCTGTCTCTGAATGCTAATAACCTAACATAGTTTTCTAACTTTTGCCTTCTGCTCTTGGAATGTTAATCTTAGAATTGATATTCCAAGTGTGTTAGTTTGTGTACAATGTAAACCTGCGGGTACGTTGTGGTTATGGATAATTTAAGTTTTTAAGTTTTGACGTGACAACGTCTTAAATTAGGTTGCGGCTGGGAGTCACTTATGAAAAAGTGTAACGCTCGGTAACGTTACGATGAGTCACCGAACGAGAGAGAGGCCCGCCGAATGCCTTGCGTCTCTCTCCCACTCAACTATGTTTTAAATATAATTCTTTGTTTAAATAAATGTTTTAAATTGTTACTATTATTTCATCCTTCTTCCTACTATACGAATGAATATTCACATTAAAATTATTTTACCACTCAAAGTCGTTGTCACGTAAAACTTTCGCCCGTATACCGACTTTACAGGCAACCAATTTTTTAATGTAACATTTACTTAAATGTAATTTGTATTGTACATCTGAATAAATAAAATAAAAGTTAAATTTAATTCAGCTGTCTTGAAAAGTTGCAGGATCTTATTCACTCTCCGGGCCAAAACTGAAACAAGTTACAATTCTCATTCATATAATTTTTACGTAATTACTAGGACACATCAATATTTTAATTTGCGATTTAATAACATCATTTACATCATTGGATCTCACATTTATTTTTATTTTTATTTTATTTAATAGGAACAGCAAACAACTACATTATACCATAACACAAAACAAGTCTTAACAATAATGCAGCCCACAACGCTATCCACAAGTTACACAATGTATTTAATCAAAAGAGACTTTTTTTTCTTTTTGCATCCACTAAGCTGCTGATCACTAACTTTATTATTTTTAACTTGGCGAGCGAAAAATTTACTACTTTTGAGAATGAGTAACAACAATCAATCAAAAATGCACAAAAAGTTAAAAACATTTAAAATGAAAATGTAAACAGTATGACTACCTACTCAAACAGATAAAATTTCTAAAATGGATCTTTTAAATTTAGCAGAACTGCAGGCAAATATGTCTGTGTTAATAAACAATTTATTGTAGGTTTCAACCATACAACGCATTGGAGAGCGCAGCCCACTATTTGTATGGCATGTACCCAAAGCAAACAGGGTACCTGCGCGCACCTTACGTCTGTATATAGTTCTAGGTACAACATAACACAGTCTGTTCACTAAATCGGTACAGTCAAAGTCATTATTTACTATTTTAAACAGGGTCATAGCTTCCAGGTATTGTCGTCTAGAATGAAGACTTAGCAGATTGTATTTATCGAGCAACTGGGCATAAGTAAGGTAATGTTTATGACATCTGTAGTGCATAGCACGTAAAAATTTGTATTGGACTCTTTCAAGCGCATCTATATACTTCTTATAGTAGGGATTCCAGATAGGTACTGCATATTCGAGCTGAGAGCGGATCAAAGATGTGTACAGATAAATGTATGTCGAGGTTAGTCTGAAATCAATAGAAGATCGCATCACGAAACCATACATTTTAAAGGCATTGTTAATAACATTCTCTATATGCGTGCTTAGACTCAATTTAGAATCCAATAGTATTCCTAAATCTCTCACAGAAGTTACTTTGCATAAAGGACTGTTGCAGAGGGTGTAAGCATATTCAATTATGTTAATTTTCTTTGTGAATGTGATACAATTGCATTTAGGGATACTAAGGAAAAAGTTTATTATTATGGCAATATGTACTTAGTCTGTCTAAATCTTGCTGAAATGTGATGCAGTCGTTAAGAGTATTAATGGTTTTAAAAGCTTTTAAGTCATCAGCATACATTAAGAAATTAGAATTTTTAAAACATTGCTTAATGTCGTTAATAAATAAAATAAATAATAAAGGTCCAAGAATCGAACCTTGAGGAACACCTGATGTAACAAGTATTGGTTTAGATTGGTAACCATTAACAACCACCTTCTGGGTCCTGTTCTGAATATATGATGCAAACCAACGCAACAGATTTCCCCGAATGCCGTTAAACGCTATTTTATCAAGAAGCAACTCGTGATCCACCTTGTCGAATGCTTTTTTAAAGTCTGTGTATACTGTATCCACTTGAATACGATTATCAATCTCCTCAAACAGAACACTACCGAAGTTTAATAGGTTTGATGTCGTAGATCTACGTTTGACAAATCCGTGTTGCTCGTCTATAATGGTACTATGTAGTATGGGATAAATTTTCTTGTGGACAAGTTTTTCAAGTAGCTTTGACACAGTAGACAAGATAGAAATAGGCCGGTATTGTTCAACGTCATGTTTAGAGCCATTTTTGTGCACTGGCGTTATATGGGCACGTTTCCATAAGTTCGGAAAGGTTCCCTCGGCTAAGCATTTGTTATAAAGAATAGATAGAGATTTACAGATGGTAGATGCTGTGCGCTTAAGAAACGCTGGGGGGAGACCGTCAGGGCCCGCACCCTTTGCGGTGTCTAGCTGTTTCAACTCTAGCATTATGTTGGTTTCGCTAAACTGCAAGTCAGATATTATAGCAGCATTTTCATAAATGTGAGACGGTGGCTGCCAAGCAGAGAGAGTTGGTGAAACTGGTTCAAACACCGACAAAAAGAAGTCCGAGAACATATTACAAATAACTTCGGGTTCCCCAGACTTGCGATTTTTGTATTGCATTACCGAAGGGATACCTGGTCTACCCTTACGATTAGATATGTAAGTCCAAAAATGCTTAACACTATTAGCGATATTCTGCTCGATGGATGACATGTATTTACGATAACATTTGTTACAAGCATCCTTGAATAATGCTCTATATTCGGAAAAAGCTTCATAATCTGATTCGTTATATTTTTTCCATTTAACCCAGGCTTTTTGTTTTTTTTTAAAGACAGTTATAAGAAAACGTGAAAACCATACTGGGAATCCAGGAGATCTAGAATTAGCTAAAGGAACATTATGTTTTAATATATTATCTAGAGCATTATAAAAGATATCGAGAGCTTCTTCCGAAGAAGCGGGCCCCAGCAATTCTGACCAGTCTGTGTTTTGGATCCTGCTATTTATCTGAGCATAGTCAGCTTTAAAGAAGTTGTATTTAGTCATCGGCTTCCTATTCAAAGGCTTAAATATGTTGTTAACAGGTACATGAGCTATAAATTATTACTATATTTATATATTTATATACTTCTTTCTACTATTATCTTCTCTTATCTTAGTGGAGCCTGCCAAGGTCCCCCTCTTGCAGTAGCACGTTGAACCATCGGGATCTTATGTGCAAGAGTATCTAGTACGAGTAGTATACTTAATACTTATGTCAGTACCTATGTATTCAATAATGACCGTACTGTCGCGTAGCGGTGAAAAAAAATGACCACCCCCTCTCTTCCCTTGGGTGTCGTAAGAGGCGACTAACGGACTAAATACTGCACATATCCAACAGCAA
Source organism: Scoparia ambigualis (assembly GCA_963921215.1). NCBI lineage: Eukaryota > Metazoa > Arthropoda > Insecta > Lepidoptera > Crambidae > Scoparia > Scoparia ambigualis. Next base: position 29,736,310 of record OY992508.1, read on the forward strand.
AGAGCGGCGATGAGCTCACCACCTGTCACGCTGAGCACACGTGCAGTCGCTATTTAATGAAAAATGGACTATGGCAGAGGACTGCTTTTGCGGTGCTCATTGCCTAGTCTCTGACTAACCCTTCGGTGATTATATGTATGTATGTTAATAATGAGAGGACCAACATCTCGGTCTCCCTGCGACTACGGACCCTTTATGGTTGGACACGTTAATTAACTCGATTGTATTATAAATTCCAGGTGATCGCGCTGATCTGCGGCCTTCTGGTCGTCATACTGATGGTGCTGGGTCTGGCGTCCGCCGACTGGCTCATGGCGGCGGGATGGCGGCAGGGCCTGTTCATGCACTGCATAGACCCTGAGGCGCCCACGCCGCTGCCGTTCGATATCACCGCGCAACCCGGCTGCTACGCTGCGCGGCCCGCGCCTTATATTAAGTAAGTGATCAGTGAATCCGCCTTATGGATACCCCACCCCCAGAAAGCAAGGTTATGTGGCGCTCCATCCGTCCCCCTTTTCACACTGAAAATCAATCAGGGTTGACAGGGAGGGAACTTTACCCACTAAACACTGGAGAACAGCAAATTCGAGCTAAGTGGAGACCGCGGGACCTATCTACTAGGGAATTGAACCACGGGAAGGTGCTTGAACTGGTTCAAGGGCCTGGGTCCTTACTGCCCAATATAAGGTAGCCTTAGCTCGACAGCTCCGGTTACCTGTCTGGATAAAAGCAGTGAACGACCGGGGCTTATGGCGGCGTGCTGGCGATGGCGGCAGGGCCTGTTCATGCACTGCATAGACCCTGAGGCGCCCACGCTGCTGCCGTTCGATATCACCGCGCAACTCGGCTGCTACGCTGCGAGGCCTTCGTCTTATATTAAGTGAGTCATCATCATTATCATTAGATTATAACCGTCCCACTGCTGGGCACAGGCCTCCCACGTGGGCAATAGCACGTGGGGATATTGGGCCACAAGTAGTAATTCCCCGCCATGTGATGATTGCTCATAGGGCTCGAAGGGCTACCCACATAAACAGCGCCAGCGCCACATGGGGAGGCTAGGCTCCAATAATCCACTTATTGACTAGCGATGACCCGAAAATTCCGGGCCCTCGCGAGTGTTGCGCGGTGCGGTGTCCGCGGTAATTCCTAAGTGCCACTCACATTTTTATCAAAAAGTTAATAAAAATGTTTAGTTTTTTGGAAATCCAAATCAGTCAAGAAATCGACACGGTTTTAGGTGTTTATAATTTTATAGGAATTATTATTGTAAAACAAGGTCGTAATATGCATTTATATGAAAGGACATTGGGCATTTTTGTATGGCGTTTGGGGATGAGCTTAGGATTTTTGTACATCGACCTAATAAGCATTTAAATATTGTTAATTTAACGTGCTTAAAAGGTTTTTTTATTTCAATAAAATCCGTACCGTCTGAGCTGAAAAAACCCGACTTTGAAAAAGAAACATAACCCCTTTTTTATGATCTTTGTTTATGAATATCTACTAGTTTTAGGTTGATTTAAATGCATTGACTGGACTCTTGGTATTATTGCAGTTGAATTTTTTAAATAATGCCTGTATCCTTTTTTCTCGCTTGAGTCAAACGTGTTCTTAAAAGTTTGTACTTTTATCAAACAGAAGAAAGAAAATTGTAATACTTTGCATTGTGTCACCTTTATTTATATAAGGATTTCCGGTCATATTTTCGTTAGTGTACAGTTACGCAATAAGTTTACCCGATCTGCCCAATGTCCTTTTTCAGGTTTTTTTTCTATTGAGTTTCTATCGAAATGTTTCCAATCGTGTTTTGGAAACAGTCATCCCCTCACACATACGTTCTGTAATACATATTGAAAATTTTAGTGCGAAATATCTAAAATATTTAGAATAACGGCTAATAGAAAACAGCCAATTTTTCCGTGTTCACCGCCTAACCCCCCTTAATGTATGTAATTTGTTATCGTTGCGTCGCTCAGGGCGGCGGCGGGGCTGTGCGTGGCGACGCTGGCGGCGGACGTGTGCGGCGCGCTGCTCACGGGCCTGGGGCTGCGCGCCGCCGAGAACCGCACCAAGTTCCGGTACTACCGGTTCGCGGTGTTGGCGATGGCGTTGGCGCGTATGTACACGTTTTTATTAATTAATCATTATTACTTCTATCACATATAAAGATAAAGACTAGATACCCAAGCCCATACTAAGTATAGTGGCAACTTTGACATATGCATTTGACGTATACTTACAGGATTTTATTTATCAGTGCGCATATTTTTTTAAAATTATATAGTAACTTAATCTAGAGCTACAGCTTTAATTTTTTTTTTTTTGTAAAAAATAAAGAAACTAAAATTGATCAAACATATCCACAAAAATACCGTTGATCATGGTAAATCGACCGGGACCGCGAAATTGAACTTGAACACATTACGATACCAGGCGGCCGGGGCGGGTCAATGCACTTGCATCGACACGTGACCTTTCGTTCGCCTTGTGGATACATGTAATTTTTTATTGTGCCGGACAAATTAGATAAGACATGAATAATAAATAAATTTAAAAAATGAAAATGATGTCTACACCGAGATTGTTCATTGGTTTTGGAGCCAAAAACATTATAATACAAAAAAGTGTTGTACCTATTTATGAAATGATAACTTTCCCGGCCGGCCGCCTGCGCCGGCGTCGGGGCGGGGGGTAGGCGGAGCGTTTGAAGCGCCTCGGTCATTGACTTTCATAAGATCGTCCGGTACTAAGGGTTCGTACACTTTTTATTGATTTTTTTTTTATGATTTTTTTTAAGCTCATATTTTTCAAGCTAAGTTAAGAAGCTATTTACTTCTACTGATGATAAACATGAACAGGGTTTAAGCTCCAAAACCAATGAAAAATCTCGGTGTATTAACGTTACTGAATGATATAAAAAATTATGCGCACTGATAAAAAAAAATCCTGTATGTGTTTTAGAAGAAAAGTTATTTTTGGAGCAGCTCTTCGTCATGTTGACACTTTAGCTCTCACACTGCCAAACAAAATGCGTACCTACCTAAACATCTCACCAGGCACAGTCGAGAAAGTTCCCGCTAGAACACTGTTCGGCGATATTCGCTTGCGCTTAGGGTTACCATCCGTCCGGATTAGTCCGGAAATGTCCGGAATTTTAGACTAGTCCGGATTTTGTCCGGCTCTTTAATTTGTCCGGATTTTTGAATATGACTACATATTAAGTAATATCAAATAAGTCTTTAATTTTTATTAACTTCTCATTTATTTAAAAACAAAATGTAAAAAATATATACTTAATGTTTCCATTTTGTGACTAAAAAGTCCGGACTTTTATCGAAATTTCAGGCTTTATGTCAGGACTTTTCAAAGCCTTAAATGGTAACCCTACTTGCGCACCATTCCGACCGCGCGTACCTTCGATCAACAATACAACTAGATGTCAAAATGTGTCTCGCTAAATAAGAGCGCACTTGAGAAGTGAGCTTTTATTTTCTCGCAAGGCATAACAGGAAAAAATACTTTATTTGTTGCCCCCTTAAGGTTGATTTCACCACTAAATGTGATTGACGTCTTTTCTTTTTTAAGTGACAGGAGTAATTTATTGCTTTGAAAAAGTATTTATTCACGTGGACAGAATTTAGCTTTGATTTTGTACGTGACGTGTCATCTATGTGGTATTGTTGATCGAAGGCGCGTACGTACTGTAGCGTGCGCGTGTAGTGTGCAAGCGAATATCGCCAAAAGGTGGTCAAACGGAAACTTCATCGACTGTACTCAAATGTGGGTTAAATATGTATATAAACATTTATTGTAAAGTAAACCTTAAAGTTAAGGCTCTAAAGTACAAATTCTTAAAAATATTATTGGATTTACATCACTTTGGAACTAGGCTCGCTAGATTCAAGCAAGTTGGAACAAAGTTCTAAATTCGAAATTTTGAGAGCAAACAATGCACATTTCTGATGTTTGCCTTGTTTCGTGGTGTCATTTTTCAATATCATAGTTTATATGATCTTTGAAACGAAACACTACGGATTAACTCGCGTTTAATTTTGACATAATATTAAAAAAGGCCTCGGTGGCTGAGGATTTAGGACCTTAAATATAAATCATTTTAAAAGACACTTGGGTACAGGTTAGGATCAAATACCCTGTAAAACATAAAATATTTTTTTGACATTAGAAGGATAAATTTTGTTGTATTAAAAGTAGAACAATGTCATCAAAATAGGGAAATTAGTACCTACCTACATTATTAATGTGAATATTTTGCATGCTAATTAATGTGGCTAAACATGTTTAGTGCTTAATATTAATTGTTAGATCATTTATACCATGTTTAATTGCAAATAAAAAGTATGATTATGAGTGGTCAAGCGCTCGGCTCGATATCCAGAGGCCCCGATTCGATCCGATATCCTAGGTCGGCGGGCAAAGTGTGTTTTCCGTTAATTTTGGATTGCCCGGATGGCCCGGATTTGTAATCACCAGCCCGCATATCGCAAGCGTGGTAATTAAGCCAATACTCGTAGCAATAACTTGATTTCAATGATGAGGGCTTTTTCCCTGCACTGGGACAGCCTTTTTCCCTGCAGGGCTATTACTTTACTAATATATAATTAAAAAAAGACATATCATTGAACCATGAAACATTGGACGGACTCCGTTAGCTATAAAGGTTTAGAAACATCAAAATAAAATAATATGTAAGTACCTATAATATAGTCCTCCTTATCGTATCCGATAACGGCGACCCTAATCATTCCTATTATGAGCTCTATGTGGCTGGCAAAAGTGAACCTTGTCTTAAACAAACGATCGCATTGAGCACAGTAAAGCTGTCTGTCACTGTTGTACGTGTATATGTAGGAGGGCTTGGGACGAGTCTTCCGTTTATGGCGCTTCTCATCGAGGGTTGCAAGTCGAGCTTCTTCGAAGCTTTCTATACCTTTTCGGACTTTCGGTCGCCATTCCGGCCTCATCACAGCCAGCTCTTCCCGAACGATGATAATGAAATGCTGGTTATTTCGTAAAAAGCGTTCATATGTAAAAGATTATGGCGTCGTCCTAATTGGCCGTAATCATGTGATAGCTCGATGCGCTTTGGTCGTGCGATGAAAATGATCATACTGTGCTCGTGCGATGACTTGCGAACTGTATTTATGACACTCTGAAGAAAGGACAATGTTCTGCGCCCATACATAGTTAGCCTAAGAACCAACAATTATGAAATATTCTTTTCTAGGTTCGAAATTGCAAGTAAATGACTGTAAAAACAAAGATTTTTGACGGACACTCCTGAGAACATAAATATCAGGAAAAGAATAAAATTATTTTGAGGTGATGTTTAATTAAAGAATTTGAGAAGTGATGTTGCACTGTTTTGTTTTATTTGCCTACACTCATGTACGTTCACTAACACTTAAATAATCCATCATTATTTCACATTAATATTCGACAAAACATGAATTATAGAAAATAAAACAAAACTGCAGACATGACGCTTCACTTTCCCGCCAAGAAGTCCAGAACGACAACTTTTTTTTTCTTGACCAAGGATAGGTACCTACTAGTCCTTCGGTCGTATAAGATATCTAATAATAATTACAGTTCATTGTTTATGCATAAACTGATAATAATGATGAGTGATGATAATATGAACGTTCGGTTTAATGCTAAATGATATTCCCCCCAAACCACTTGAGTTCCAGTAAAGATGTGAGACTTTACTGAGATCTCGCACGGACTTCTTGAGTGAATTTGAAAAGTGATGTTGCATTGTTTTGTTTTATTTGCCAAAGAACGTCAACTGCACAACCAGTGTTGCCAGATCTTAGTGCCAGTGTTCCGTAATAACTGCCAAATTCCGTATGAAATCCGTATGGGAAGTTTTATTTTATTTGAATGCACAAAACAGGTTATGTACATGCTAAATAAAAATATATTTTATCTTAAACTTACAACTATAATTATAACTAAGTATATCAATGAAATTAATAAGATAATTAATAACGGCAAAGCACACTAAAACAATATGGATGTCGGACAGACACAATAATTCATTCATAACAAAGTGTTTTACGTCTTGCTTGCACTAACACTAAATAACACCATTAACACTCTCTGGCTCTCATTCTCATATTAGCCGACTAAGAAAATATCTCAATGGGAATCCTCAAAGCCATAGTTTTTACTATGCAGTTTGCTGGTTCAGTTCTGTAAAAATCTATGTAAATTAAATAAGATTCGCTAGTTTACGCAGAATCAAATAAAATGTAACAGTTCTTAGGAATAATAAAAGCTATTAGTAGGTCTGTACTACTTATTAAAAGTTATTACTCATTAAAAGCATTTGCCTGAAAATTCCGTATAAAAATCCGTGTGCATTCATTGTCCGGTTTGAACATTGACATTATTTTACGGACAAATCCGTATATATGGCAACACTGTACAGCAGACTACAGTAACGTCAGTCAGCGTGTGACTTAGCACAGTAGATTAGTAACATTCTCCTCAATGGAAAAGCAAAAGAATCTTAAGTCGACTAACGTTTACAGTTTGGAATAAAAAGCGATGTATCGTATTCTAATGATGCTTGGAGTATTTGGCACTAAGTATATCGAGTCAGCCATGCTAATATTATTAAGTTTGTTTGTACATATTATAAATATTTTGGTCACAAACCTTTTATTCACTGGCTGAATGCACTGAACTCTCAATACCCAACCCATAATAAAAAAATGATACTCAATATTAATGTCCAAAACGTTCTTTTTATTATTGGTTACTTGTCTAAAAGTGTCCGCCAAAATCTAAATACTGTTATCTATCGTAAAAAATAAGCTAAGAATTATCATGTATGTCATGTTTGTGTTGGGTCTTATAGTCTAAGATCCGAGTATAGAACGACCTTCACCGAGAAGGTTAATGGATGAAAAGTATTTCATACTCCTATCTATATATCCATTAACCGCTCGGTGAAGGTCGTTGTATACTCGGATCCTGTACTATAAGGCTAACTTCAACAATGTCCTTTGTATGTTTGAACTTATCGCACGACGATAACGCATCGTTTTCATCGTACGATCATTGCCAATTAGGACGACGCCAAATAACATAAAAACGTTATACCTATATGGTGGAAAGTAAACTAATTTATTCCATTACTTTTATTATTTGAAATAATTGCGTTAAAATATTTTTTCTTTCTAAAATACAAATAGAATAAAGCCTGGATAAGAAACTAAACTCATATCTTATTAAGTAAATGTTTTTTTCTCATTTCAGTGATGTGCATATTAATAGCACTAGTCATATACCCAGTCTGCTTCGCCGCAGAGCTTAATTTAGGTAAGTTATATTCTATTATTATTGATTGCGCACCGCGGAACACGCAGTGAAGGCACAACACTACAAGGTGCACCGACCACGATCTGGTTAAGGTATTTTTTATTGGTTGTGTATGTAAAAGGAGGCAAATGAGCAGGTGGGTAGGACCCTTGAGGAAGGAGCAGGAATTATGGAGGGAGGGAGGGGGCAGAGATGGGCTCCGGTACTCTCACCCACCGGAATCGCGATGGAAGGTTGCGGGTAGCCGCCGGTTGCGAGCAGCACAAGAAACAGACGAGGTCCTTGTGGGAGGCCTTTGGCCAACTGTGAACGTCATTCGGCTGATGCTAATGATGATGTTCTATTATTTACAATGCAATCATATACATCATATTTTGACTTCGCCCAAAATTAATAACGTATCTAGAGACTGTTTAGCCTTCCCAATTCAAACTTTTACCTACCTATCAGTAGCTTTTACTACTTTTTGCCTATTATAGTAAGAAATTTGACATACAAATTATGTCAAATTTCTTACTCTGATAGGCTAAAGAATCTAAAGATACGTTATTAATTTCGGCTGTTAGTGATTTCAGGATTGATCCAAAAATTACTTTCGATATTTTTTAAGTCTTCTGTTTTGACGAGTGGACTATGGCAGGACTGCTTTTGCGGTCCCCATTGCCTAGTCTCTGGACCAACCATTCGGGCATAGAATACATAATAGTACAAGTACAGAAGATTCACTCCGCTAAGTCATTTAAATAAATACCGACTCTTGCTAAGACACAATAAAGTGCAATTCAGGTCGCACACCGCTCCCATTCCTACAGTTAAATTCACCTAGAAGTTGCCTCTCTTTTCGCGAAGCTCTTATCTCTTCTAAGGACGGCAGGGTGTTCGCGGGCGTCCGTCCGGCTTGTAGCTTTTGACGATTTTATGCATGTATGACATGGTGTGTGGTTTCCCAGGCAACCGCTCGGTGTGGGAGTTCGGGTGGGCGTACGGCGTGGGCTGGGGCGCCGCCATCTTCCTTTTCGGCGCCGTCGTGCTGCTGCTGTGCGACAAGGAGAGCGAGGAGCTCTACTTCAAGCAGCGCAAGGTGAGTGCACCATGATAGCGCACTTAGAGACCGCCCATTGATCACGTGATGTTTGTAGCAACTTCTTAACCGTATCCCTTGGGTGTCGTAAAGGCGATTAACGGACTAAAAACTGCACATAGGTACATCCAACAGCATAGAGCGGCGATGGGCTCACCACCTGTCACTAGCTATTTGGTGAAAAGTTGACTATGGCAGAGACTGCTTTTTTGCGGTCCTCATTACCTAGTCTCTGGTTAATCCTTTGGGGATCATCATCATCTGCAGGGCACAGGCCACGTGGACAATAGCACGTGGGGATATTGGGCCATAACCCACCACGTTGGCCCAATGCGGGTTGGTGAGTTTTAACGAATGCTATCTTATGACATTTTTTTTTTTTTTATATATGAGAAGGAGGCAAACGAGCAGGCGGGTCACCTGATGGAAAGCAATCACCGCCGCCCATGGACACCCGCAAAACCAGAGGAGTCGCAGATGCGTTGCCGACCTTTAAGAAAGGAATAGAGTTAGGGGAAGGAATAGGAATTGTGAGGAGGGGTGGGAGGGCAAGGGGCCTCCGGAACTCTCACTGGCCGGACGAAACACAACAGCACCAAGTGCCATTATTTCACGCCGGATATTCGTGAGAGGGTGGTATTACGCCGGGCGAGCCGGCCCAATGCGTGCTGCAACGCAGCGTGGCTCTACCACTCAGTCAGTGTCACTCATTTAGCACCACTTAGGGGTCACGTGTAGGGTCTCAAGGGTAAACCTACGGACGCGAGTAACTTTAACCCCCACATCCGGGACCAACGGCGTAACGTGCTTTCTGAAGCACGGAGGAGCTCGAGCTGTACGTTACCACAAAAGGAAAGTAGCTCCTACAGTGTTATGAGTGGAACGTATAATTAGTGCGTAATCTGATGTTCATGTGCGCCGCATAAAAAATTAGTGCGTGTTGTCATTTTGGGGAAAAACGAAAAAAACGATTCCTGCTGCAGTAACGTTGTTCCACCAGGAAAATTCTAAACGAATGATAGGAGAGAGAAAAATTGTGCATGAGCAGAGAGCTTACATTAGTGCAAAAATGTGCGCCGAAAATAAAATATGTATTCTTTAGCTTTTTGAAATATTGCATTTGGTCGGATAATCAGCCGTTGTTTACATGTTTTGGTTTTTGTTTTGTATATATTTATATGCAAAACATTCCAAGCTGAAAATGTTCACTATGTTATTTGACTAAACGCACTAATTTTTGGTTTAAACCCGCTCATCTTTGGGTTGAGACGGTTTCTTGTATGTTGACGTCAAAATTGTGTTATGACACCGTCGTTTTGACTTTTAGTAATATTATTCAATAACGCATGTACGTACACTTTTAAACTTTTGTATGGTTAT